>CM057337.1:437874997-438474997 GCA_030015575.1 Agapanthus africanus | reverse complement strand
GTGGACCCGGTGAGGTACCCCGGGGCAAGAAGACTCGTATATGTTAGACGGTGAGCCCGGCAGGGGAGCACACCTACTGGTGATAGTATTTGGACTCGGCGGTTATCCGGAAGATACCGACCGGAGTAGAGAGATGGATATGGGCCGACCCGTACTACTGGGGCCGAGGGCCGATCCCGCAGACGGAGCCCGTGGGACGATCCGGACTGACGGAATCGGGTATATGAGGATTTACGTGCCAATGCTGGGCACGGTTTTCATGATGTTTTCGAGTGTCGATGCTAGGCACTCAGGTTCCATGATTTGATGTGTCGGGAGGGACACCGTTGATATATATATCCTCATACTTTCATGCACACTCTTTTATGATTTTTACATGCATGATGTTGTTGCGAGTGGTTGACGCGTGGACTGGATCCACATACATACATACTTACACTGATTTTACTATTAGAGGTTATACACATTCTTATAGCCATTGATTTTGGTGGACGAGATCCACATACATATAGACATTGATTTATTGGTGGACGAGATCTACATATCTGCATACATTGATTATTACTGTTGGATGTTATCCGCATGAATATAGGTATTGACTACCTTGTTGGCACATATACGACCCGGTCACCCTAGATACCATAGTATTACCTTTTGATATACTTGACCTAGGAGTCGTTGTTTATTCGATTTCTACTTGTAGATATATTTCTATTCATGAGTTGGCAACTCACCCCCGCTGTGCCACAGTTCTTGCAGGTTGACCGCGTGGATCAGCAGCGGCATCGCTGGCACACAGTTTCTTTGGATGTTTTGCAGTGGTAGGTGGGACATTTGTATCATACCCACTCTTGTATTACATTTCATACTGTATCTAGTTAACTCCATCAATCAATCAAAATAAGAAATTTGTATAAGTAATGAGACTTAGTGGGATTGTGGTTGCGAGACTCAGAGTGAGGGGTATTCAGCTTCTTGTGGTTTTGATTTCTCACTTTATTCTTTATTCTTTTTGTGGTGAACTTCGCCGTTGGGTGTCGTATACTTTTATTTATTGTCTTGCGTGGTTGTGATCCGCCATTTGGCGAAGAGCTAGCTCCCACTTGGGGATGTCATTATTCTTATTATGTATTTGTTGTTTTGGATCAAAATATACAAAGGAGGTGCTGCCAAAATTCTTAAAAGACGAAACACGTTTTTAAACTAGTAAATTTCACTTACATCATTCATGTTCCTTTTCTATGCATTAAGAAAACTTGATTTCATTATACCTTCATTTCAAAACTTCACCTCCTTTATTTTTCTTAAAAGGTTTAGATTTCTGGGTTTCAGCTTACTTGAATTCCGTTACGCCTTTGGACGTTGCGTGATTCAATTGCTGGTCACGAGCCAATATTTCGGGTCGTGACACAACGGTTGTATTCCCTCATTCACTTGTTGTAATGTTTGATTACATGTTGTATTGTCTAGTTATTCTAGCTTGATCCTAGTCTATGGTTCCTTAGTGTTAGTTATATGTATGCCCTAGAGGCCATTGCTGTACATACGATGTATATTGTAATGGATACTTGGATATATATAGGGAGGACTTTCTTGCTCGACATGATAGTATGCTATCTGGTTTTACTTTATCTTAACATGTACTCTGATTGTCTCTATATTACATGTTGATAAAGCCCTTAGGATGTGTACTCGACTACTGGGACTGTGATGAGATCATACTAGTGGGGCCACGGTAGTCGACGAGTACATCCTATAACTGTTCCTAGTCGAGGGTATATCGAGACAGGGCATCTATGCACCAGAGTAGACTAGCGTATACGCATCTTGACCCATATGATGGGCGATGGATGATCCCATATCCATCGGTGTTTGACATCAAGGATGGTGTACGGGTGCTCAGTGGAGACTGGGTACACTGGACGGACTCGCCGAGAACTCCCAGATGGTATTATACCTCACGTCAGATGGCAGTTCTCCGGTGACACTGGTACAGAGTAGTCTGTTGACCCGAGATCGTCATAGAGTCTTGTGTGATTCCCACTGTGCTTTGATTTCCATCATACCACGTCCAAGAGTGCGTGCAAAAAGGTGGCTTTTGGGTACAGTCCCGAATCACATGGAGGCAATGAGCGATAGGAGGGGATTCGTCTCTCCCGGTATAGGGAGTTGATGTTGCGCTGTGTTCGATTGGCTATAACCGGAAATCCCTGGCCAGGGTTGCTGAGATTTACTGGTAAGTGTTATCAGTAGTTTCTCGAACTGTTATAGACCTCATATCGATACGACTTATCGAGCTACTGGGGTCTGACGTTTACCACCCCTAGGCGAGATATGCGACATATCAGACGACGAGACCGGACTGTACGGGAGTGTTACTGTTTGGATTCACAGGAGAATGTACAGGCTTGCTTGTTGATCTTCTGAGCGCTCAATACCTGGGTAGCTGTTACGTTTAGCTGACCGCTTGCAGCTTGTGGGTGTTTGATATGATCATCACCTACTGCCGGCGGATTGACGATTCTTTAGAGTCCTACACAGAGGTTTCTTGGCTCAGGAGAAACGGAGTAGGGGCACATATGTGATATGTGCGGGACCAAGGATAATACGATATGAGATACCGTATTCTATTCTCGCGATATTTGATATCAGCCGGGTCATCGGATCAAGTGTTGATTCGATGAATCGGTACGGATAAATATTAGTCGGTTATATGAGATATAGCCGGATTTTCGGATCAAGTGTTGATTCGATAATTTAATGTATAGTAATGTATATGATATATTAAATTACATTAACTAATATTAGCTCACTAAAAGATTCTTTTTCTCACCGGATTAATACATTGATATATATGCGATATATGTTAATTATATTATTTTCTTTTGTTGCAAATATATAATATATATGTGATATATATTATTGTGACATGATATGATTTATTATAAAACATGTTTAAGGATGATAAAAAGGGATTAGGGTTTGATTAGGGTTAGCTCCTTCTTGTTCATTCTAGAAGGATTCTATTTTGTCATGATAAAGATATTTTGTTATGACTCATGCTTTGACCTAACCAAACCCTAACTCTAGTTTATTCTCTACATGGGTTTAGCCTCTCATCCTTGACCATGGTTTGATAATCAATCATATATTCTTGATTACTATTCATCACAAAAGAAATTCTATTATCATTGTTCATCTTCTTCCTTCTTCTTTCTTCATGGAAAAGGCTTACTAGCTTTTTCCAAGTGATGAATAAATGTAAGAAAAAGATAAATAAAGAGAGCAAAAATCCTACTTCATCATCCTCATCTTCCCTTGCCCTTTAGATGAGAGTGTTCACATCATTTCATGAATGATAGCTTGTGTTAACGAAACTTCAAGGTAGATCATCTTTGTATCGAAGATCGGAAGCAAAGGTTGCATCATTCTCTTCGTGAAGCCTCTCGAGAGACCAGAGCACGATGATCGCAGCGAAGGGACCTCAACACGGAGCATATGAAGTGAAGGACCGGATCTACAAAGGTTGTAATCCCTCTCACTTAGTGTTAAAGTGTTTAGCATGTTAGTTTTCGCCCAATCTCTAGTTTAAAGATCCGTATTCGGGTTGTTCGGCACGACTAATTTTTTAATCGGGCATGGTTGATGCCTCGTAGACCCTTGTGCGCGTGCCTAGCAACCAATAGTGTTATCAGATCTACTAGTCATTGGATGTCAACATATGGGGGGTTCTCACCGTGTGACAGTGTGGCGAAGCATAGGCTCTTACCCCCAGGGTGTCCCGAGACCGGAAGGTATTCCGGCGGGTTGTAGTCCTCGCGAGGGGGCATGCATAAAAAGTAGCTGCTGAGGGACCCGTTGGTGCCACGGCGACCCCATTGGATGGGATGGCTGCCTGACCAGCAGTGGTATCAGAGCCAAGCTAGAGCTTTAGGCGAAGTCTAGGCGAAGTTTAAAGTCCGATCGAACGTCAAAACCCCGATACGGAACCCTCTCTGTACATTTTCTGAAAATGTGGTTTTTTCCAAATTAAAAATATCCAAAAATTACAGTAGGGAATTATAAGAGTTACTGTGAAGCACGTGAGCGCAATTCAACTAAAGCGCCGCGGAACCGCGGCCCCACCCCAGCATGTGCGGCGGTTCCGCGGCCATAAAGTCGATTCTTGGCACGTGCTTTGCACAGTAATTCCTATCTTTTAATTTTGTATTTTCTGGGAATTTTTAATATTTATTCAACAGTTGAATTTTATGGGTTGTTTTGGGGATTCGATGATTCGATCGGTTTATTTAACTTCGTCTAAGTGTTTTTCCGGTTAATTTTTAGAAACTGTTAAAAAGTTCGAACGGATATCAATAACTCACTTTTTCCCCTGTCGGAAAATTTTTCAAAAATTGGATTTTTTCTCGAGTTTAAGAACGTTCTAAGTCGTGCAAGTAACGCGGTGGACCCTCTAGAAGACAACAAACCTTAACTCGATTATGTGACCGTCTTGAACTGCCTTTTGAACCTTAGGGTTTGGGGCAGTACGGCATGCCACTTGTGAGGCGTTGGCTTGACCCTTCTACGGCTGGACCATTGGTACTGTGGCATGTGATGGATGTTTTTAAACTGATTTCAAGTGTTGAGATAAATTGGGGAAATCTTGGGTGTTTGATTATTCGATCGGAAAGTTTAACATTGTCTATTTATCTGGAATGTGATACAATAATTGGAATTTACAAGTAGTTATGAGATAACTAATATGAATGTTATAAACACAGCACTTTAGTCTCAAATGATCGGTTGCCACTGAATTTTGATGTGATCAAAAGTCCGTCGCAATCACGTAGCGTACGCGGATACTCGCCGGGTAAACTTAACAGACAGCCACGCCCTATAGCCCCGACCAAGTGACTGTAGGAGAACCCCGTCGCCAAAAGCATCCATTTGGGTGCTCGCGGCAGCGGTGTTCCGCCTTAGTGCACTTCGTCGACGGCATCTGGGGGTGCGGCCGTCTACTAAAGTTTGCGACGAGCATTCGATCAGGACGTCGGGAATCTTGTTGAATTGCCCGACTTGATATTGAAAAGAGTTTTCGATAATGAGACTAAAATGCGGGGTTTATAATTGTTAGGCATGTGATGTATAAGAAATTCATTTGGTTAGGCATGCGATGTCTAAGGAGGTTGCGGATTCCAACTGTTGTAGTATTACACTTTCTTTTCTGTGACCGTAAGCGTAGTGTGTGGTGTATCGCCGGCTTCATTGCTATACATCAACGACAATCGGGATACGCATACTTGCTTACGTTGATGATATGTGATATTATGTGTTGCTGTGATATGTTATATTGGATCGTCGCATTTTGAATAGCCGGGGGTTTTATGTGAGATGAGAGTTTTTTCTTTTTCATTCATGTAAAATTCATTTGTATGTAATATTCTTTTATTGGGGCACTTCCTGGTTGCGGAAGATGTCACCGTTGTATATTATTTATTTTTCCGCATTAGGTAGACCCAAGGCGGGGAGCACAAGTAACCGGGTTCTACGGTCCAGTGGGAGACCATCTCGAGGAGTCAAGACCGGGTCTCCTAACCCTAGAATTGGCAGTGTTCCTTGCCGCTCTCGTAGGGGTCTAGGGGTGTGGGTTTGGCTATTCATCGCGACCGTGGAATCCGTGTTTTATACAGGCTCGTATTGAAAACACGGACGTCCTAGTATATCCAATATTTCATATATGTTTCTTCTGCTGCAATGTTCTGTGATGAGATCATATTACTGCCTGTGATGAATGTTTATATTATATATATGAGATATATGTTATATTGCAGATTTCGTTTCAAAAGAGATGCTTGTGAAGCAAAATAAAATGGGACTTCATTAATGAGATTAATGAAACTAAAAGAAACCTAAAGATGTTGTAGAAACTTGTTTAAAAACTGGTAGCCCTAGTTCTTGCTTTGCATAGCGGTGTTCCTTGTAGAACATCCAGCACCTTATTCGATAAGGAAAGAGCCGAGATCCCTTCACCGGGAGTGACCTCTTTAGCGAAACTAGAATATGCTACAAACTCGGTTTGTCTTTTGATTGCTTCTATAGTTCTTGCTTTGCATAGTGGTATATATATGATATATCATGCACCTTATTCGATAAGGAAAGGGCCGACGACCCCTTCACCGGGAGTGACCCCTTTAGCAAAACTAGAAAAGCCTCAAAAACATTCCATTTAAAATCACTCGATTCTACAACGATATCAAGTTCATTACGCAAAAGGGTTTTCTTAAAAACCTGTCGTAGCCCTCCGTCATTTCAGATAAGTACTGGTTAGTATTCGTGCTGCGTTTGTTGACCTTAGCCAAGGCGTAGTGTGCGGTAGCTGATTAGTGCTTATCTGTATAAGCATATGATGCGATTGAGTTAGGGTAGTCATGCGACTTTGTTGACCTTAGCCAAGGGTCGTGCGGGTGGGTTTAATTCAATCGGGAAATGACGGGTTGAACTTGGCTAGGACTTATGATTTGTTGACCTTAGCCAATGTCATAAGTTGTTAGGGGCAAAATATTATTGGGAATTTCAAGTGTTGAAATTTGCAATGAGATTGCATACCTTCTATGAGATAGTTGGATCCCGATACCCGCTGCGAGTAAGAGTTACTCCTGGGAGAGTTTTACACATTACAATTAGCCGATCAAGTAGGTGTCTAGAAAGGTGTTAACGGGGTTACGCCTCTGGGAAAACGAGGTTTACTTTAATTAGGTTCGTGCGAAAGCACGGGGGACCTCCCTCAAAGTACCGACACTGGCCTGGCCGAAAGATTGGCGAACTTGTAGCGTGTAATTAATCCCGGCTAGTCATTCCTTTTAGGGTTTGAAGGAAGATTTGATAAAAACAGTGGGAGGCATCCTGATTAGATAAAATAATAACCAATCTATTCTTGCAAGAGCGCACGCTGAGTGTTTTCTTCTCTCTCTCTCCAGGTAGCGACCATATCACACATTAATCAAGATAATAATAAGGATGTATTGACCGAACCCGCTTGTTATACTGAGCTGGGGAACGTTGGTCCCGCTCCAACTTATAATTGTTATAAGACAGAGCAGGAAATTGGGGAATACCAGATTTCCCGTGCTGCCCAAACGAAGAAAGTGCATGTTGATGCATCATCTTCGGGTGTGTTCATTACAGTGAACTATTTCTCAGTATCCTTTACGTCCTGGGTATGTGATACCGGATCAGGATCCCGCATATGTAATTTGTTACATGGGCTACATAAAGGTAGAGAACTGAGAACGGGTGATAAGTTTCGTGAGACAGAAAATGGTGCAAGTGTTGCAGCCAAGTCTGTTGGTCACTATCACCCTGTATTATTCTGAACAAATGTTATTAGATACCGAACCTGATATACAACATCATATCAGTCTCTTTATTAGTAAAGAAAGGATATAATTTTGTATTGTTGGATAATGTTTTGAACATTTTCTATATCAAGAGTTGATCGGTTCAGACACGTTATCTAAAAGCATTGACGTTCTAAATCAAACTACAGTTCTTTGTATACAGAACACACAAAAGAGGAAGAGTTCATAAATGAACAAATCCTTCTTGAGGCATTGTAGACTAGGTCATATCAATGCAACCCGACTAGCTGAAGTTACATTTAGATGAATATTTAAATCTGTTTGAATTTACATCTTATTAAACTTGCCAGTCATGTCACAGAGATAAGATGACCACAGCTCTATTTATTGGAAACAGAGAAAGAGTTAGTGAACTCTTGGGATTGATACATGCTGATGTATGAAAGTCCCCTGTCTACATATGCCAAGACCGGCTCTTTGTACTTCATTACATTCTCTGATGATCTCTCAAGATTCAAACATATGTTCCTGTTGAAACACCAGTCCGAACCTTTTGAGATAATCACAGAATATAAGTTAGAAGTAGAGAACCAATACGGATATAAGTATTATGTCCTTTGATGAGATCAAGGAGGAGAATACTTGAGCACGGAATTCCTGGACTATTCTAAAGGAGAATAAGATTCTCTCTCAGCATTACTCCTCCGTATACACCACAGCGCATTGGTGTATCGGGGCGGAGCAATAGCACCCTATTTGATATGGTGTGCTCTATGATGAGTACTACTGAGTTTCCTATTTCCTTTTGGGAGTTATGCACTTGAGAAGCTGCATACCTATTGAATAGGGTTCAAATCAAATCAGTTGCCAACCACTTCATATATGATATGGAAAGGGAAGAGCCCATATCTTAAGTTCGTTAAGATTTAGGGTTGTCCGGCCTATGTTTAAAAGGAAAAATCTGGACAAGCTCGAGGCATGGTCTGTTATGTAGAACTAGAAATGTTCCAGCCATACAAACTGCAGCTGATGATTTGGTAGAACCAAAGGATTCAATAGTTTCCAACGTACCTCAGCCTCTCCGCCGATCTAGTAGGGTTCCTCACTCACCTAAGAGATACTTCGGTTTCTCTATGACAGTGGGAGCGAGGATTGCATCATCAGATGATGACCCAACTAGTTTCGAGCTGGCCATCAGGAGTGAGACTCTGTAAGAATGGTTGGATGCCTATCGATCTGAGATGGAATCCTTATACACCAACAAAGTATGGACTTTGGTTGCTTTATCTGAAGGATTAAATCCCCATTAGGAGCGAGTATATCTTGAGAAGATTACTTGGTGTACATGGAAAAGTTGAGACTTTCAAAGCTATGCTTAAGTCCATCCAGATCCTACTTGCCACGGCAACATACCATGACTACGATATCTGGCGGTTGGGTGTCATGACTGCTTTTCTAAATGATGTTTTAGAAAAGAGTGTCTATAAGTACACAGCCAGAGGGCTTCGTAGACAGTGGGAGCAGCGGAAACGTGAGCAAGATGTTTTATGTGATAAAACATGCATCGCAGAGTTGGAACATCTGTTTTGATGTGGTAGTCAAAGAGTTTGACTTCATCAAAATGGTAGATGAACCTTGTATATACAAAAGGGTAGTAGGGAGTATGGTGGTGATCCTCATAGAGTACGTGGATGACATACTCTTGATAGAGAAGGAGTTTCCTATGCTACGCTCGGTCAATCTCCGCTTATCACAAGGATTCTCCATATAGGATCAAAGTGATACCTCCTAAATCCGAGGTTTTGGATCAATGAGATAGATCTAATTGGATGTTAGGATACTCACTAGTTGTAGTGAGATGGTATCAATCGATCCTGGGGAGAATCACTGGAAAGGTTCTGTTCACACCATAATATTGCATTATTCTATTCCCCATTCTTATTCTTTTTATAAATAAACAGGTGCTTTTGACGCATGTCTGCTACATGTTACAGGTTACAGGTTCTTGAACAGAAAACAGTGAAAACAATGAAAAGACAATGCAAAAGTGAGACTGCGAATGATAAATGGTGAAATCTTGATCGCGCCTATATTTTGAGGAACAATGAACAACAGATCATCGAGTATAAAGGCAGCGACATGAAGAAACAGTAAAAGTCCACTACAATGTTCACTGGAAAGATCTGGAAGAAAACGAGGAAATTATTTGAGAAAGGACCTGTATAAACAGGAAGTACAAGTCATCACGAGACAACACAAGAATTCTGAGCAGTCAACTCTTCAGTTTGACCGCGGAACCGCGGCCAAACCCAGGCTGGGACCGCGGTTCCGCAGCTGTAGAGAGCGATCGCGAGTTAAAAATTTTACTATAATTCTTTATATCTTTGACCGGTCTTCCTAAGGGCTATTTTTGTAATTGTAGACATGCGGATCAAAATGTTACCTAGGGTTTCCTATCTTCTATAAATAGGAACTCTAAACATTGTAATTTCTTATGCCTCCTTTTAATAAAAATTCCAAAATTCTTTATGGAGAGCATCGGTGCCTCTCTTCAATTCTGAAATTCAGATCTGACAACCCTGCATGGATGATTGGAGAAATGCATCTGTAGAGTAAGTAGATTTGTTTATTTTCTTGCCCTAGATAATTTCAATTCATGCCCTAGATTAAATTTCTTTTTCTGCCCTAGTATAGATTTTATTTCTCTGCCCTTGTTATAACTTTCAATTAATTGCCCTAGGTAGAATAATTTAGGATTTTAGATTTAATAATCAATCCGAACACCATTCGGAATTAACTCGTAAGAACGAATCGGAAATTCACATCCCTGTGGACCGACCCGTACTCACCGGCTAGCTGCAAAGCGACGCCGTTCTTGATTGCGATTACAAATATTTTTGATCTATCTTTTAGAAAACGCAAGCACGCTAAAATCACTCAAATCAAATGGCGCCGTTGCCGGGGATGGCGTAGAAATTTCCTTTTCGCAATTTCGGGTTAATCATAAAATAAAGAAATCATAAAAATCTGAAAAACCCCAAAAATTATAAAAATATATCAATTGTTATTTTTGGAAAGGGTACTGTGTTGTTTAATCTTGCAGGATCTACACAAAGACGGATCTGGAAATTTCCAGAAGGCAAATCAGAAAAGGGTAGATCAGAACAGAGGGAGAGTGCCTCAACAGAGCAGTACAATTTTTTTCACGACCCGATCCCGCAGAACAACCGCGGAACCGCGGTCTTGATGCGCCAAAAACCGCGGAACCGCGGCCGTTTGGACTGTTCATCGCAAAATTTTTGACTGGTTTGCTTTCTAATCCTCCCCTCTGCAAATTCCCATATATCTTTTCTGGAAATTCCTGCAAGATTTTGTGCGCTTTAAAAAATATATTCCCTCCCAAATAACGATCTCGTGCAGGATTTTTGGGCCCCGCTTGAAATGAAAATTTGATTGCAAGTAATATTTTGCTGTTGCATATCTTTTCTATAAAATATTTTGCTGTTGCATATCTTTTATCTAAAATTCTTTTTGTAACAAAATTTTTCCAAATAAAGAGACAGAAAAAATCAATGAAAAATGAAAATAAAAAGGACAAATATTTTATAGAACTTGCAAAAAAATTTTAGCCCCAAATAAATCCTTGCACCATCTAACCTTCTTTCTTGTCACCTTTCTTCTTCTAACATGGGTACCCCACACAATAAATCATTAGCCGAACTTTGGTATCCCGAACCTAATTTTGCGTCATATGTTAATTTGTTCGGTCAATTTAAAAACGATCCCTCCATGCCTAAAAAATCTTTGAAAGATCACATAGAGGCGTCTAGGAGAAATAGTTTGACTTTTCAACCTACTTTGTGTCAACTGAGTCAACCTTTACCACCTACATATGTTTATACCACTTCTTCAAGTCCTTCTGTCACTCCTAGGCCGATGTCCATTGCTGAGCATATTGCTCAATCTCGCAGTCGATCTTTCACCCCTCTCCACTCATCCAGTTCTAGGGATCAACACGACTATTCATCTTTTTATCCATATGTTGACCCCACCCCTGTCCAATCACCCATTTCCAACCAGTCATACCCGACTTTCCTACCTTCATTAGACCCTGTTTCTACACAGCCATTAGGGAGTTTCACATATCCAACCAATTTTGAATCTTTTACCGAAACCCTCTCACCACCTAAGTCTAGTTTGGAAGAGTCGTTGGAAGCGTACATTGCAGCAACGAATAAAATGACTAGGAATGTGGAAGCGTCCGTAGCCGCCCTTATGCAACCTGCTGAACCGGTAGCTAGTTTTCCGCTAGCTCTAAATTTTTCAATGCATAATGAGGCGGTTGGACAGAGTGAGAATGTGAGAGGATTTTCAAATCAAACCTACCCTTACCCAATTAAAGCCCACAACTCCTGTTTTCCATCGATTGCCCTAAATAGTTCACCTGTTGAAAATAAAAATGAGTTGTGTGATTTTGTGGTGTTTGATTTGCCAAATTGTGAGGAACCCCTTTCGAGTGAAACCGCACCTAATCCTTTCGATCTTTACACCTCCCATCTAGAACCTAAATCGATAGATATCCATGCTTTTGATGAGGTGTCTAAAGAAATTGATTTTCACTTGATTGAGGATATAGACGCCGGGAATATTTCGGATGATGAACATGTCGATTTACTTGAAATTTTATGTTCAAATCATCATCCTGAGTTATTAAATGTTTCTCCCGAATCTCATATGCGTCTAGATTTTGATGATAATGGCATGGATGAGTTGAATATTGAGGATAGTATCGAGAAGAGTCTTGAGGATAATATTGAGGTTGAATCATTTTTGTTTGATGTGTCTGATTTTCCAATTCATCCTCCTGAACCTTTAACTGTTATATCACCCTCCCTTCTTCGCATCGTTCCGACCCCGCTTGAAGACTGTGAGCTAGAAAGATTTTCCTTTGAATCCGATACTGTTCTCACAGATGATAACACTTACGAGTGTTTCACTTTTTCGGACGATGTTGATGACTCACCGTCCGAGTTTGAGTCCTTTACATTTTCAGATGAGCCATCAGACTCGGTTGATTATAGTAGTTTCGAACCATTAATGGAATCTTTCAAGTTCGAAACAGTTTACTACGGTGAGAATGATACTATCCCCAATTCACTCCCTTTCGTCTTTCCCATTGTTCCGACCGAACAAATGACCGTTACGCTTTCATCTCCTATACCAAGTTCGGCGTACCCATGTTTTCCTGCGAATCTTGAGGGATTTGATCCCATTTCTCGACGAGTAGATAGGTTAGCGCAATCGCTTATAACATATCGGTCATCACATATTGCGCTAATTTATTTACTCAATTTACAACCTCAAGATCGTACTCCACGTCCTTCTTCTTTTCACCATTCTTCTCCCCCACTGAGACCATATTCTACCATTCTTCTTTCCACACGGTCTCGCGTGCTTCTCATTTTCTTGCACCAACTATACCATTTCCACGATAAGAATTTTGAATGGTTGGAGCTAACTTTTGGCTTGTGCAAGGCCAAGCTTAAGTTTGGGGGAATCTTTGTATATATGTATATATATTTTTTGTTTTCTTTTTCTATAAAACAAAATATAACAAAAAAATTTCAAAACAATAAAAAAAAAATTGTAAATAAATAAACAGTGGAGTGCCGGCATTTTTGACCCTCTTGGTTTAGTGTGACAGTGAGGACACTGTCAAGTTCAAGTTTGGGGGTATGCTCGGTACGTCTTCTTCCTTCGCATTCATTTGTACATATTTTTGCATTTGCATACTTATTTGAAAACCCATAAAAATTGAAAAATTTCAAAAATTATAAAAATAATTGTATTCAATTTTGGCCATATTTGATTTGAGTTTGACAGATAGGTTAACTGGCTAGGAACAACTAGATCTTAGACTTAGTAAATTAAAAACCCTAAAAATAACATTCCTTAAAGTTTAACGGTAGAAAGTATATGCCTTGTAGTTTATTTAGAAATAGGAAAATTTTGGGTTCACTTCTTGGGCTAAGTCGAAACAAGGGAAGAGTATTGATGTTCTTATTAGAGTATAAGTTTGAAAAATAGTTCCTAGCTTAAGTCTAGACTCTGAAAATGTATACCGTACAATTTGCACAATCACGCACCTTGAAACTTGGAATAGTAGAAGAGACCATGAAATGCTCTTTTCTAAAGTCCTTAGTACAATGAAAATAAAAAAAAAGTGAATAAAGGAAAAAAATGGACACTGATTTTTGTGGTTACTTATGGCTGTAAAACTAGAAAAATCTTTAGCGAGGGTGCTTCATCACCTAGTGCCTTAGACCAACTGGTTTGGGAGTCACTGCTAAAAGCCTTGGGTGTTGCAAAACTAGGAAGTACGCTTTAAAGTGCTAACGCATCTTGTAATCGGTTGTTGGTACCTCAAGAAGTATTAACAGTCGCATGAAGGATGTGTAAGCGAAATTCAAAAATTCACGAATTAATAAGTGCTTTGGACAATGGACGAGAGTACGATTGCTTGATTTGAATTTCCAAGTGTAGGGGTGATTTTTACACGCACGTGGGGATATGTGATTAGAGTTTAGATGAAAGAAAGGAATGAAGTGTTGGAGATAGTGCCCTCAGAGTCAATTATTGGATCACAGGCACGTGATTGCAATGATTGAGGGAGGACCTATCCCGGTAGGACAGTCTTACTCGAGATGATAGTATGCTATCTGGTTTACCTTTATCATCGTGTACTGCTTTAGGTGACCTGACAAGTCGCTATTACACGTTGATAGATCCCCTAGGATTCTTGCTTGACTGCCAGCAGTATGAGGGCGATCATATAAGTGAGAGCTGGAGTCTATATGCACATCCTTAAATGGTCCCTAGTCGTGGGAGTTTCGAGACAGGGCATCGATTCTCCAGAGTAGACTAGTGTATACAGTCGAGACCCCGACGAGGGGCGGTGGCCGGTCTCACGGGCCACTGGTGTCAGTTGGTTCACCTAAGATGTATACAGGTGCTCATTGGGTTATGAGTACACCGGACAGGACTCGCCGGGAACATGCTAGTTGGTCTTATACCTGACGTCAGATAGCAGTTCCCTGGTGACATGTGTACAGGTTAGTTCATCGACCTGGGGATCGTCATTTGTCTCGTGTGAGTTCCCACTGTACTTTGATTACTACCCTACCACGGCTCAAAGGAGTCGTGCAAACAGGTTTTAGTTGGGTACAGTCCCGAGCCACATGGAGGCAGTGAGCGGATCTTCGGGGGTTCGTCTCTCCCGGTATTTGGGGTGAGGTCGCGCTGTGTCTAGGAGAGCCATTACACGAAGTCCTTGGCCAAGGCAGGAGATTTACTGGTAGGTATTCCAGTAGTATCTCAGGGGGTTCTGGGCTACACTCCGACACGACTTGTACCGCTTTTGGGGGTCTGATTTTTACCAACCCCCTAGGCCCGACATGCGATTCTCATAGACGAACGGACCGGACTGTACGGATATTGTCACTGACAGGCTCAGTAGGGTGTCAGGATGAGTTCTCTCATCGACGTCCCTTTTGGTCAATAGCTGGTGGCCCGTTACGTATTGGCTTATACCTCTGACGTGCTAGTGGTTAAATCCACAGCCATAGTATTGACGAGTCTTTAGAGTCCACCACACTTTCAGTTACTCAGGCTTTCGGGCGAAACGCTGTAGAGGCCGTATGGAGATATGGCAGGGTCCGATCAGATACGTGCGGTATTGCACGGATCAGGATCGGACGGTTTTTACTAGAGGCCGTATGGATATATGGCAGGGTTCGATCAGATACGTGCGGTATTGCACGGATCAGGATCGGACGAACATTACTAGCCGGCTTTGGTTTAAGCCGGATCCTAGTTTAGTACAGTGTAGATTTTGTCTCTTTGCATTTGTATCCGGACGGAATACAGATGCGGGTGTGTATGCACAGTATCGGGGTTTTCCTGTAATTTATTACGGGACCAGTTTTCTGGAGTTGCCAGTTTGCATTCCGTTCCGGCCGGTTTTCGTTTGTTCTTTCCCGGCCGGACTTTTCCGATGGAGGGGGTTATTTGCAATTGTGCAAATAACATTTGTGGAGGGGGTTTCTTGCAATTGTATTGATTATGATATCTTTCTTCCATCACTTGCATTAAATGAGATTTGAAAGGATTTGATTTGGATATGGGTTTTGTTATCATGATGTTTGTTTATGGTCACCTCTTTCTTTTCCTACACTTACCTCCCTCTTGCATTTTGTTCACACCTCCACCACCATTCCTATAATGTAGTGGCCGGCCATTTTGAGAGAGAGGGAGAGGATTCATTTCATTTTGTGAGGGTGTGGGAAAAATTAATCATTCATATCATTTTTCCATTGCCACAAAAATCCCCAAGTTCATATCTTGTTGATTCCTCCATCAAGGCGACATAACCCCAAAGAGACAAAGCACTACTTATTCTACAGCAAACCTTGGGCACGTCGACTAGCCAGCTTCGTGCCCGAGTTGCCTCGGTATTGAGGTGGGAGCCCGTAAAAGATACAGACGATGTGGTGCCCTTCCGGCGAGGAGATGGAGACCGGACATTCCGCGAGAGATCGGGACGACGATGAGAAGACCGGAGGACTCGGATCACTCGGTATATCTCTAACCCGTCTTGTTGTTAGCTAGATATAGTTTAATGGCCCGATCCGGGGTTTAGTGCGCGGTGGTGCCGGTTTGCAAAGTTCGTAAAATTAAATTTTATCACCGTTTCCGCATTTGGCCGTCGGATTGACGACCGGGGCGCCGCCGTGCACTTACAGTGGTATCAGAGCCTCGCCATTAACTTCGTCTAGCTTTGTTTGATGTGTTTTGCATTTCCGATCGACCAAAATTCCAAAATCTACATTTTCACTCACATCAGTTTTCTGTCGAATTTTTCCTGGCTCTAAAAATTTTTCAGGTTGTCTCAGAATGATGTGCAGGGAGTTCTAAGAACACTGTAAAAATTCGACGCAGTGACTCGATCACTGAAGCGCGGAACCGCGGCCAAACCCCCCCTTGGGCCGCGGTTCCGCCGCACATTGGTGTCGTCACTGCATCAATTTTTTCCAGTAGGCTTCTGGGCTTATTTTAGGGGTTTTGGAATATTAATATTGGGCCCAGATTTTCTGTGAGTGCTACAGTATTGCTTGGGGGCCCACTTGTTAATTTTTGATCGATCGGATATTTTAAACACATTATTTCACAGTATTTACATTATATCTGCGACCGTGAATGTCACTCGATCGGTAAATCCGGTCTAACTGCTATAACCCGGTTAGACGGATTTGCGAACGTGACTTTCACGTTGATGTTCTGTGTTTTTGCTGTGATGTTGCGGATCGGTCGTGGGGGATAGCCTGTATGCAATGCTAGTACTGTGTTGTTGTATTATGTACATTTTTTGTTGCGGGGTGAGCGTCCGACATGTGGACTGCCGTCACTGCCTGTTTGTATTATTCTTTTGGGGCACGACCTGGTTGCGGTCGATGTACCTGTTGTATGTATATTTTACTTTCTGTACTAGGGTTACCCCGCGGAGGGGTGCACGGATAGCCGGGTTCTAGAAGGCAACAAGCCCGCATCTCATGGCATTGAGACGGAGGGGGCTTCAGTCTGGAATTGGCGGGCTATTCGCCGCACTCGTAGGGGGTACAGGTAGACCCAGGAGGGGTGCCCAAGTTACCGGATTCCGTGAAGTGCTGGGTGGTCCATTCACGGTGCTGAAGGGGGCTGCCTCGCTTCAGGTTTTGGCGGGTGACTTTCCGCGCCCGTAGGGGTCTAGGTTTTCATTGCACAGGCTATCCACACGACCAGGGGAACGTCGGGTTTCAGTAGTGGCTCTGTGCAACCCGGGGATCCCAGATATCTGTATTGTTCTGTGATGCTGTACATTTCTGTGATGTTGCATTTTATTCACGCCTTGAGCGAAATACTATATATTGGTATATATATTAGTAGATGTTGTATATGTTTTTCATCCGCGCTAGTCCAGTCCCCGCTCTGCCGTTAGTTAGCTAACCTAACGGGTGATGACGGGACCCAGTGGCGAATGCGGATGGCATATACGTACATCAGTATATTTTCGTTCTTTGTGGTGTGATCAATTGATGGGACTGCGTTGATTCGGATCAATGCAAGTTAAAACAAACCTATTCTGATGTTGTTGGAACACTTTGCAAAAAGCTGTTATTGCAAGGACGTTCACTTTTGTTTTGCATCGTGGTATTCATTTGGAATATCCTGCTCCTCAGTCGATGAGGCAAGGGCCGAGATCCCTTCACCGGGAGTGACCCCTTGGACAGAAGTTTGCGTCAGGGCATTAACTTCACTATAGCCGATTACTTTTGCTTTGCATCGTGGTATTCATTTGGAATATCCTGCACCCCATTCTACGGGGAAAGAGCCGAGATCCCTTCACCGGGAGTGACCTCTTTAGTAAAGGTTTTCGTCACTATATTTTCTAAAAAGCTATCCGTTCCTTCAACGATATCAAGTTCTTTACGTTAAAGGTTTTCGCCAGAAACCATTCGTAGCCCTCCATCGTTTCATATGGGTAGTCAATAGTATTCAAGCTGTGTTTGTTGGCCAAAGTCAAGGCATAGTGTTTGGTAGCTGTTGGTTATTCATATGCAGCATAGATAGATGCGTTGGTTTGGGGCAGTCGTATAGCCTTGTTGGCCAAAGTCAAGGGCTTGTACGGGTGGGCTCAAATTAACCTGTAGAATGACGGGCAGAACTTGACATGTGACTTATGATTTGTTGGCCAAAGTCAAGGTCATAAGAGCATGGGGTAAAAATCACATCGGGAGTTTCAAGAGAACTGAAACTTGCCAGATATGCGCATACCTTCTGGAGTGTGATGACGTGAGCGGATTACGTCACGTTATCATGCGATGAGAGTTGGATCCCGATTCCCACTGATGAGTTAGTATACTCCTCGGGTGACCTCGACTAATTCTTCTTTCAGGTTTGGAGGAGAATTTGAGGTACAGTGGGAGGTTTCCAGATTAGATAAATTGGTAACCATTCTGATCTAGGTTAGAGTGCACGCTGAGTGTTTATTTTCTCTCTCTCTCTGGCAGCGACCATTGACCCGACCCTAGACTATGACTCAGTGACCAAGTTGACCGAACCTTCTTAACACCGGCTTTTGGATTGTCAGAGTTGCAGACCTCATTGCCACTCCTACTTTTACCCTTTTCTCCAGGACACCCCGTATTACTGCGAACGTCCACTTCCATTGGACAAAACCATCGTATGGTTAGATACGAACTCGAAGGAATTCGAGGATGGTTTCCGGTTCTGGAGAAAACGGATAGGATTATTCAGTTGTCTTTTCCTTTTTTGCCTCCTCTCAAGTTACGAGTACTCCTTAGTTTAGGAGATAGTACACCTATTACGCAAATTGGATAGTCTTCTTCCAAACTTTAGGCTGGTGCCGAACAGTAGGGAATGAAGAAAACCAATTAGCATAACGATGGTGTGTAGAAGGTATTAAGATTAAGACAAAGCAAGGGATTAGTAAGAGGGCAAAGTAAATCGCGACTGATATTCACGACCAAACCAAATATTTCTTCGCCAATCCTAAATTACCTTTGTATTTCTCCAGGACACTCCGTATCACTACGAAGATCCACAGTTTATTGGATACTCCATCGTATGGTTATATACGAACTCGAAAGGAACTTGTTCCAGTTCGGGGATGGATTCTGGTCCAGGAGAAATAGGAATAAGGTTTATTCGGTTGTCTTTTATCTTCACCTTCTCTCGCATTGCGAGTGCTCCTAGGACTAGGACAGTACACCCATTATGCTTATTGGATAGTCTTCTTCCAAACCATAGGCTGGTGCCGAACGGTAGGGAAGGAAGAAAACCAATTGGCCTAAAGGGGTGTGTAGAAGGTAATGACTAAAGACATATAAAAGGATTTGGAGAGGTGGCAAAGAATTATACGGTTATAGTTGTGAATCTGGATAATGGTAGAGGCATTACTAAGAATACCAGGATACCCCATCGAAACATTTCAATGTTTCAGTTCAACTGTGTACTGTTAAAAGAAAACTGATTTCCCGATTGGACACTTGCTCCAGGGTATGTATTTACCAGGTTTGATTCTCACATCTGTATGGTTTTACAGATGATGAGTGGGAGTAAGTTATTGGGAATTGGGTGATCATCCTCATTATATCGGGATTCGTTGTAATCGGTGATATTTGAGGAGATCACCTGGGCTGTTTGCTGGTCGGCAAATGTTTGGTTTTGAATATCCGCTGTTGTGCACCAATTTCAAATTGATATATCTGTACGTCTATTTTCATAGAGTGAGATATACCTTTTGATATTATGTCGATGACATTTACCTATATCAGTGGATGGTTAGGTAAGGAGCATTAAACAGCGGTGTAATTCTTCTTAACCATAAGTACAGTTTTCAACCTACGACACAAGTGAAAGAGTTGTTAGACTCAGCGGACTTATACAGAGTATTATATGTTGTCCAGTGTCCATTAGGACAGAGGGGTTGGTCCTCATACTATATTCTGTTTACTTTTAACTTCTCTAGTTCTTAGACATGTGTTTCGTAGAAACACAGGGTCTAAGTTTTGAGGAGTTATAGGTATTTGAATAGAGTAGAGAACCAGGTATAGCAAGTATCGGGATTCTTCAAGGTGATCGAAGATGTAGATACTTGTGTATGGTGTTCAGTTGATAGTAATGATAAAGAGAAATTGCTTCTCTTTCAGGTTACTCATAATTGGAATCATTCCTAAGTTGAGTAACGCTGATCGGCCTCTCTCCATTTAGTTGACATGCACTGGAGATAGCTACATGATTTGAATCTGGTTCAATTAAATCAGTGCCTCTGGTTCTATATTGGATATAGTACAGTTCATATCTTAACATTGTTAAGGTACGGGGAGTTGTCCGGCTTATGATTAAAACCAGACTCTGGATAACTCAAGGCACGTTTCTGTAATAGCTGTTTGTGGGTTGACCCAGGCTATGACGAGGGTTAACTTTCTACCATAAGAAAGATCAATAGTGATATTGTTCTTGACTCGCCACAGTTTTAATAAAAATGGATTTTTTCAAAAAAACAGTAGTGGGAGTATGGTAGAACTGGAACTGATTCCAGAACCGCAAACGATTACTGAAGATTTGATAAGGAACCTAAAGATTCAATCTGATTTGACATTCCATTGGCCACTCCGCAGATAAGGTGGGTAACTTCAGGCACCCGAGAGGTACTCCGGTAGCCTCAAGGACGGTGACAGGGAAGTTCTTGTTTACCCACACTTGCCATTGTTGTTGTTCCAGGCTGTGAGACCCGGCAGGAGGATGAGTATAGCGTCGTTCTAAACTAGCTTTAGAAGTGCACATCTATATGACTCTGCCAGAGGGTTTTCGTAGTCAGTGGGAGCAGCGGAAGCATTGGTGGACATCAGGCTTATGTCTATTTATAGACTAAAGCAGAGATAGCGGAGTTAGATCATCTGTTTCTGATGTGACAGTCATAGTTTTGACGTCATCAGAATGGGGGATGGATCTGTTAAGAAGGTAGTAGGGTGTGATGTCCTGGTTATGGATGACATACACAGAGTAGGAAAGGAAACTCCTATAATACGATCGGTTATACTTTGGTCGTCACACAGTGTTTTTTCCACATGGGACTTGGACATTATAACTGACATACTGGTTACTAGATCTATGGTTTTAGATCTGGATTTGGGTGGTTTCCCAATCAGGGTACTTTGACAGCATTCTAAGAGTATTTAGAATGGACGACTCCTGGCACGGTAGTGTACCTGCAGGTGATGGAGTCACCCTCTCTAAAGGTGTCTTATAGACTAAAGTAGAGAGGTATGTGCATGATTGGCAGATCACTTGCTTAGGGAATTGAGTCAATCATGTGATGTCAAGTACCACACCAGATGTTGTTCTTGCACTAGATGCAATAAGTTGATATTGTTCCAATCCTGGAGAAACAGTCGGAAGCAGTTTTAGAACATAAGTGGATGTTCTATGGATATGATAACGACAGCCTCTTTTGGGAGACAGTTATCATTCCAGGCTTCCAAGGTGACATGGACGACAAGGAGGTTGTCAGAGTTATAGTTTTCCTTCTGACGAGGGGCAGTGTTTTGGACAGGTGGTCCAAGGCAATACTGAGGGTGGCATGGCGCAGGATACTGATTAAGTTCAGTTGACGATACAGTCTAAGAAGTTTGGATTTGGAGTTCATTTATGAGCTCGGTCCCATCAGACATCCAGACAGTCTAAGACAGGTATTGCTCATTTCGGGAGATGGCTTTCTCCACGAACTTGAGATATAGAGAGAGACATAGAAAGAAACTTCAGAGCGGATCCACTTGCTGAGGCTATTCCTCGAACGCAAGAGTTTCGCAAACTGGCTTTATGAAACTGACTAGTAGAGGAGTTGGGTGTTCGGTATCACACGGGCTGTGAGTATGCGACATCGCAA
Organism: Agapanthus africanus; assembly: GCA_030015575.1. NCBI lineage: Eukaryota > Viridiplantae > Streptophyta > Magnoliopsida > Asparagales > Amaryllidaceae > Agapanthus > Agapanthus africanus. The sequence goes on along the minus strand of CM057337.1, from coordinate 438,453,151 downwards.
TAATTAGCCTTGAGTGCAAGTGGGAGATTGTTGGAGATAGTGCCCTCAGGGTCAATTATTGGATCACAGGCACATGATTGCAATGATTGAGGGAGGACCTATCCCGGTAGGACAGTCTTACTCGAGATGATAGTATGCTATCTGGTTTACCTTTATCATCGTGTACTGCTTTAGGTGACCTGACAAGTCGCTATTGCACGTTGATAGATCCCCTAGGATTCTTGCTTGACTGCCAGCAGTATGAGGGCGATCATATAAGTGAGAGCTGGAGTCTATAAGCACATCCTTAAATGGTCCCTAGTCGTGGGAGTTTCGAGACAGGGCATCGATTCTCCAGAGTAGACTAGTGTATACAGTCGAGACCCCGACGAGGGGCAGTGGCCGGTCTCACAGGCCACTGGTGTCAGTTGGTTCACCTAAGATGTATACAGGTGCTCATTGGGTTATGAGTACACCGGACAGGACTCGCCGGGAACATGCTAGTTGGTCTTATACCTGACGTCAGATAGCAGTTCCCTGGTGACATGTGTACAGGTTAGTTCATCGACCTGGGGATCGTCATTTGTCTCGTGTGAGTTCCCACTGTACTTTGATTACTACCCTACCACGGCTCAAAGGAGTCGTGCAAACAGGTTTTAGTTGGGTACAGTCCCGAGCTACATGGAGGCAGTGAGCGGATCTTCGGGGGTTCGTCTCTCCCGGTATTGGGGGTGAGGTCGCGCTGTGTTTAGGAGAGCCATTACACGAAGTCCTTGGCCAAGGCAGGAGATTTACTGGTAGGTATTCCAGTAGTATCTCAGGGTGTTCTGGGCTACTCTCCGACACGACTTGTACCGCTTTTGGGGGTCTGACTTTTTCCAACCCCCTAGGCGCGACATGCGATTCTCATAGACGAACGGACCGGACTGTACGGATATTGTCACTGACAGGCTCAGTAGGGTGTCAGGATGAGTTCGCTCATCGACGTCCCTTTTGGTCAATAGCTGGTGGCCCGTTACTTATTGGCTTATACCTCTGACGTGCTAGTGGTTAAATCCACAGCCATAGTATTGACGAGTCTTTAGAGTCAACCACACTTTCAGTTACTCAGGCTTTCGGGCGAAACGCTGTAGAGGCCGTATGGAGATATGGCAGGGTCCGATGAGATACGTGCGGTATTGCACGGATCAGGATCAGACGGTTTGTACTAGAGGCCGTATGGATATATGGCAGGGTTCGATCAGATACGTGCGGTATTGCACGGATCAGGATCGGACGAACATTACTAGCCGGCTTTGGTTTAAGCCGGATCCTAGTTTAGTACAGTGTAGATTTTGTCTCTTTGCATTTGTATCCGGACGGAATACAGATGCGGGTGTGTATGCACAGTATCGGGGTTTTCCTGTAATTTATTACGGGACCAGTTTTCTGGAGTTGCCAGTTTGCATTCCGTTCCGGCCGGTTTTCGTTTGTTCTTTCCCGGCCCGACTTTTCCGATGGAGGGGGTTATTTGCAATTGTGCAAATAACATTTGTGGAGGGGGTTTCTTGCAATTGTATTGATTATGATATCTTTCTTCCATCACTTGCATTAAATGAGATTTGAAAGGATTTAATTTGGATATGGGTTTTGTTATCATGATGTTTGTTTATGGTCACCTCTTTCTTTTCCTACACTTACCTCCCTCTTGCATTTTGTTCACACCTCCACCACCATTCCTATAATGTAGTGGTCGGCCATTTTGAGAGAGAGGGAGAGGATTCATTTCATTTTGTGAGGGTGTGGGAAAAATTAATCATTCATATCATTTTTCCAATGCCACAAAAATCCCCAAGTTCATATCTTGTTGATTCCTCCATCAAGGCGACATAACCCCAAAGAGACAAAGCACTACTCATTCTACAGCAAACCTTGGGCACGTCGACTAGCCAACTTCGTGCCCGAGTTGCCTCGGTATTGAGGTGGGAGCCCGTAAAAGATACAGACGATGTGGTGCCCTTCCGGCGAGGAGATGGAGACTGGACATTCCGCGAGAGATCGGGACGACGACGAGAAGACCGGAGGACTCGGATCACTCGGTATATCTCTAACCCATCTTGTTGTTAGCTAGATATAGTTTAATGGCCCGATCCGGGGTTTAGTGCACGGTGGTGCCGGTTTGCAAAGTTCGCAAAATTAAAGTTTATCACCGTTTCCGCATTTGGCCGTCGGATTGACGACCGGGGCGCCACCGTGCACTTACATGAAGGATAGAACTTGTATCTTTAATAGAGTTGATAGAAATTCCTAAGTGGAGATGTAACCCTAGAAGGAAAACTTAGGAGATGCCGAAATCTAAATAAGTCTATAGAACATATATAATCTTAAGTTAGATGATGAGGAAGTGTGAAGAATATGGGTGGATAATTTATAAGTAGAAGATAATAGAATTCCTTGTTGGAAAACTTAATTGGAGAACAAAAAAATTAATGGGCCGAATTGATAGGATTTTGTGGGTGTAATCCGCTGAAAACCCTCGGGAGACAACACTCCTCCTACTAGAGACACCTAGAGGTTTAACGGCTTGTTGCACGTGCTCAGTGTAATCGCGTTTCCCTGCGAAAGTGCGGTTAGGATTTTAGTGAATAAAAATAAGTTTGCTCGAGGACGAGCAAAAGATAAGTTTGGGGGTATTTGTTCACACCATAATATTGCATTATTCTATTCCCCATTCTTATTCTTTTTATAAATAAACAGGTGCTTTTGACGCATGTCTGCTACATGTTACAGGTTACAGGTTCTTGAACAGAAAACAGTGAAAACAATGAAAAGACAATGTAAAAGTGAGACTGCGAATGATAAATGGTGAAATCTTGATCGCGCCCATATTTTGAGGAACAATGAACAACAGATCATCGAGTATAAAGGCAGCGACATGAAGAAACAGTAAAAGTCCACTACAATGTTCACTGGAAAGATCTGGAATAAAACGAGGAAACAATTTGAGAAAGGACCTGTATAAACAGCAAGTACAAGTCATCACGAGACAACACAAGAATTCTGAGCAGTCAACTCTTCAGTTTGACCGCGGAACCGCGGCCAAACCCAGGCTGGGACCGCGGTTCCGCGGCTGTAGAGAGCGATCGCGAGTTAAAAATTTTACTATAATTCTTTATATCTTTGACCGGTCTTCCTAAGGGCTATTTTTGTAATTGTAGACATGCGGATCAAAATGTAACCTAGGGTTTCCTATCTTCTATAAATAGGAACTCTAAACATTGTAATTTCTTATGCCTCCTTTTAATAAAAATTCCAAAATTCTTTATGGAGAGCATCGGTGCCTCTCTTCAATTCTGAAATTCAGATCTGACAACCCTGCATGGATGATTGGAGAAATGCATCTGTAAAGTAAGTAGATTTGTTTATTTTCTTGCCCTAGATAATTTCAATTCATGTCCTAGATTAAATTTATTTTCCTGCCCAAGTATAAATTTTATGTCTCTGCCCTAGTTATAACTTTCAATTAATTGCCCTAGGTAGAATAATTTAGGATTTTAGATTTAATAATCAATCCGAACACCATTCGGAATTAACTCGTAAGAACGAATTGGAAATTCACAACATCCCTGTGGACCGACCCGTACTCACCGACTAGCTGCAAAGCGACGCCGTTCTTGATTGCGGTTACAAATATTTTTGATCTATCTTTTAGAAAGCGCAAGCATGCTAAAATCACTCAAATCAGGTTCCAAGGTGATAAGGACGACTGAATGTCAGTCGCAGGCATTGTCTTTACACTCAGTGGAGGGATGGTATGTTGGAAGAGTTCCAAGCTAGATACCGTGACTTTCTAGACGATTAAAGGCAAGATACATCGTTACCAAAGATGCTACCAAAGAGGCAGTCTGGATATATATAAGTTCATGAGATGAACTTCGTTCCTACCATTGTGTGACAATGGAGTTGTGGCTTTAGCCAAGGAACTACCGTCCCATCAGAAATCCAGATATAATTCTTAGGCAGTATCACCTGATCATGGAGATGGATGATCTCCAGGGAGATCGAGGTTAGGAGAGTAGACACAGAGGACGACAGCGCGGATCCATTCACAAAGGCCTTTTTCCCAGTAGAGACTTTTATGGGATGGTTGAGTATGAGATACTTCAACCACAGCTAATTGTTGGGTATGTGATACCACAACAGATGGCCCTAGTGCAAGTGGGAGATTGTTAGTTATATGTATGCCCTAGAGGCCATTGTTGTACATACGATGTATATTGTAATGGATGCTTGGATATATATAGGGAGGACTTTCTTGCTCGACATGATAGTATGCTATCTGGTTGTACTTTATCTTAACATGTACTCTGATTGTCTCTATATTACATGTTGATAAAGCCCTTAGGATGTATACTCGACTACTGGGACTGTGATGAGATCATACTAGTGGGGCCACGGTAGTCGACGAGTACATCTTATAACTGTTCCTAGTCGATGGTATATCGAGACAGGGCATCGATGCACTAGAGTAGACTAGCGTATACGCATCTTGACCCATATGATGGGCGATGGATGATCCCATATCCATCAGTGTTTGACATCAAGGACGGTGTACGGGTGCTCAATGGAGACTGAGTACACTGGACGGACTCGCCGAGAACTCCCAGATGGTATTATACCTCACGTCAGATGGCAGTTCTCTGGTGACACTGGTACAGAGTAGTCTGTTGACCCGAGATCGTCATTGAGTCTTGTGTGATTCCCACTGTGCTTTGATTTCCATCATACCACGTCCAAGAGTGCGTGCAAAAAGGTGGCTTTTGGGTACAGTCCCGAATCACATGGAGGCAATGAGCGATAGGAGGGGATTCGTCTCTCCCGGTATAGGGAGTTGATGTTGCGCTGTGTTCGATTGGCTATAATCGGAAATCCCTGGCCAGGGTTGCTGAGATTTACTGGTAAGTGTTATCAGTAGTTTCTCGAACTGTTATAGTCCTCATATCGACACGACTTATCGAGCTACTGGGGTCTGACGTTTACCACCCCTAGGCGAGATATGCGACATATCAGACGACGAGACCGGACTGTACGGGAGTGTTACTGTTTGGATTCACAGGAGAATGTACAGGCTTTCTTGTTGATCTTCTGAGCGCTCAATACCTGGGTAGCTGTTACGTTTAGCTGACCGCTTGCAGCTTGTGGGTGTTTGATATCATCATCACCTACTGCCGGCGTATTGACGATTCTTTAGAGTCCTACACAGAGGTTTCTTGGCTCAGGCGAAACGGAGTAGGGGCACATATGTGATATGTGCGGGACCGAGGATAATACGATATGAGATACCTTATTCTATTCTCGCGATATTTGATATCAGCCGGGTCATCGGATCAAGTGTTGATTCGATGAATCGGTACAGATAAATATTAGTCGGTTATATGAGATATAGCCGGATTGTCGGATCAAGTGTTGATTCGATAATTTAATGTATAATAATATATATGATATATTAAATTACATTAACTAATATTAGCTCACTAAAAGATTCTTTTTCTCACCGGATTAATACATTGATATATATGCGATATATGTTAATTGTATTATTTTCTTTTGTTGCAAATATATAATATATATGTGATATATATTATTATGACATGATATGATTTATTATAAAACATGTTTAAGGATGATAAAAAGTGATTAGGGTTTGATTAGGGTTAGCTCCTTCTTGTTCATTCTAGAAGGATTATATTTTGTCATGATAAAGATATTTTGTTATGACTCATGCTTTGACCTAACCAAACCCTAACTCTAGTTTATTCTCTACATGGGTTTAGCCTCTCATCCTTGACCATGGTTTGATAATCAATCATATATTCTTGATTACTATTCATCACAAAAGAAATTCTATTATCATTGTTCATCTTCTTCCTTCTTCTTTCTTCATGGAAAAAGCTTACTAGCTTTTTCCAAGTGATGAATAAATGTGAGAAAAAGATAAATAAAGAGAGCAAAAATCCTACTTCATCATCCTCATCTTCCCTTGCCCTTTAGATGAGAGTGTTCACATCATTTCATGAGTGATAGCTTGTGTTAACGAAACTTCAAGGTAGATCATCTTTGTATCGAAGATCGGAAGCAAAGGTTGCATCATTCTCTTCGTGAAGCCTCTCGAGAGTCCAGAGCACGATGATCGCAGCGAAGGGACCTCAACACGGAGCATATGAAGTGAAGGACCGGATCTACAAAGGTTGTAATCCCTCTCACTTAGTGTTAAAGTGTTTAGCATGTTAGTTTTCGCTTAATCTCTAGTTTAAAGATCCGTATTCGGGTTGTTCGGCACGGCTAATTTTTTAATCGGGCATGGTTGATGCCTCGTAGACCTTTGTGTGCGTGCCTAGCAACCCAACACTTAGCACTCTCATAATTTTTGAAATTAGCATGGTAGATGCATAGAAAACCCAGTAGGGTGCTGAGGAATCCTAACAGTTGTATTAGAGCCTTGCTAGAGTATTAGACGATGTTTATTAGATTACGAAACCGAAATGACTCCGAAACACCCGATATCAAACCCTAGTTTCTGCCGATTTTAAAATGGCTTCTAATATTTTATTAAACAAATGCAGAATATTGTATGAGATATAATATGAGCAGGACAGAAAGTTGCAGCCAAGAGCTCAGATTTTGGCCAAGCAAAGCAAGGAAAAATCCGAGGAGTCCGGCCCCATGTAGGATTTTTGGATTCAAATTTTTGTCATGTTCCATGCTCTCGGGTTTGGTGTTTTAGGTGTTGTTTGTTTTTTCTAAAATTGCATGTTATGTAGTCCTACTGGATAGGCAACTCGGAGTGTTTCGTATTCGTAGTTTAACATGGTTTCGGGTTTTCACATGATATCTAAGCAATGTTAAAAATTTTGATCGAATGTCAAAAAACCCATTTTTTCAAGTTTAGGGTATTCGGAAAATCATGCAAGTCATTCTGTGGACCCTCTGGAAGAATGAAACCCTAACTCGACATAATGACCATGGAACTGCTTTCGAACCTTAGGGTTTGGGGTAGTTCCGCGGTGCCATTAATGAGGCTTGGGTCTGCCCTTCAATGGTTGGTGCATAGGTGCTGTGATATGTTCTGGGTATTATTAAACTGTGCTCAAGTGTTGAGCTCTCGGGAAATTGTGGGATTTTGATGAATCGATCAAAAAGTTTAACGTCGTCCGGATATTTATGATGGGATACAATACTTGGAATCCATAATTTGTTATGAGATAACTAGTTTGAATTTTATAAATCTAGCAGTTTAGTCTCAATTGATCGATTGGTACGGAATTTTGATGTGGATCAAAAGTCCGTCGCAATTACGTAGTGTACACGGATTCTCGCCGGGTAACCTTTCTAGATAGCCATGCCCCATAGCCCCGACCAAGTGACTGTAGGAGAACCACGTCACCAAAAGCATCCGTTAGGGTGCTCGCGGCCGCGGTGTTCCGCTTTAATGCACTTTGTCGACGGCATCGGGGGGTGCGGATGTCTGCTAGAGTTTCTGACGAGCATTCGATCAGGTTATCTGGAATCTTGTTGAATTACCCGACAGGTTATTGGAAAGTGTTTTCAATATCGAGACTAAAATGCGGGATTTATAATTGTTGGGCATGTGATGTCTAAGGAATTCATTTGGTTAGGAATGAAATCCAACGTGTTAGTTGTATGTATGCCCTAGAGGCCAGTATTGTACAGATGATGTATATTATATTGGATGCTTGGACATATATAGAGATGACTTTCTTGCTCGATATGATAGTATGCTATCTGGTTACTCTTTATCTTAACATGTACACTAGTCTCTTTATACTGTCTTATAGTTACATGTTGGTAAAGCCCTTAGGATGTGTACTTGACTACCTGGACTATGATGCAGATCATACTAGTGGGGACATGGTAGTCCATAAGTACATCCTTCAAGGTCCCTAGTCATGGGTGTATCGAGACGGGGCATCGATATAACAGTGTAGACTAGCGTATACGCTTCTCGACCCATGTGATGGGCGATGGATGATCCCATATCCATTGGTGTTTGACATCAGAGATGGTATACGGGTGCTCAGTGGAGACTGGGTACACTGGACGGACTCGCCGAGAACTCCCAGATGGTATTATACCTCACGTCAGATGGCAGTTCTCAGGTGACACTTGTACAGGTTAGTCTGTAGACTCGAGATCGTCATAGAGTCTTGTGTGATTCCCACTGTGCTTTGATCCCCACCTTACCACGTCCATGAGGGCATGCAAAACGGTGGTCTTTGGGCACAGTCCCGAGTCACATGGAGGCAATGAGCGATAGGAGGGGTTTCGTCTCTCCCGGTATTGGGGGTTGATGATGCGCAGTGCACGATTGGCCGTAGCAGGGAAGTCCCTGGCCAGGGCTGATCAGAGATTTGCTGGTAAGTGTTACCAGTAGTTTCTCGACCCATTATGAGCCTCACATCGGCACGACTTATCGGGTTATTGGGGTCTGACGTTTACCACCCCTAGACTTTATATGCGACATATCAGACGAAGAGACCGGAATGTACGTAAGTGTTACTGGTCGGATTCGCAGGAGTGTGAGCGGGCTAGCTCGTCGATCTTCTGATCGCTCAATACCCGGGTGGCCGTTACGTTTAGCAGTCCGCTTGCGGCTTGTGGGTGCTTGATATGATCATCATCTGCTACCGGCGTATTGACGAGTCTTTAGAGTCCTACACAGAGGTTTCCTGGCTCAAGCGAAACGAAATAGGAGCGCATGTGAGATATGTGCGGGACCGAGAATAATGCGTGTATGTGATACCGCATTTCATTCTCGCGATAAATGTTTCGATTGGTTATATTCGATATGACCTAGTTATCGAATCGTTGATTCGATAAATCGATACATTGGATACTAGTCGGTTATGTGCGACATGACCTGATCATTGAATCAAATGTTGATTTAATGATTTAATGAATAATTATATATTTGATATATTACTTTGCATTAGCTGGTATTGGTTCACTTTATATGGATTTTCTCACTTGATGCACATTGTATATGTGATATACTTTTGTGCACATATTTGTATCATGTTTGATGATACTTGATCATTTGGTTAAGTGTGAAGGATTAAACCATGGTTAAGTGATAATTAGGGTTTTGCTTAATCATTTATTTATTCATTTCTTTATTTATTTATTTGGAAATGATTATGATAAGAATGGTGGCTTTCTTTGTCTTTTAGTTGAAGCTTCATGAAGCTTTGACTTCTTAACCATTCTTGTCATCATGCTTAACCCTAACCCATCCATTAACCATGGTCTATTCTCTACACTTAACCCTAGTTGGAATTATGATAAGTATTCTATTTTCTTTTCATTTTAAAAAGACTTATCATATTTCTTTCTTCATCTTCATCTTCTTCTTCAAGAAAAGCTCAAGGTCCATCAATGGCAACTTGAGCTTGAGAGTGAGAAATCCAATTCTAAAGAGAACCCACCTCCTATTTCTTCATCCTCTACCTCTAGCCAAGTTGTAGAGTGTGTTTTCTTCACAAGTTTCATCACTTTGTGAAGTCGGAGCTTGAACTTGCGATGCCTCGACGTAGATCGTCTTTGACACGAAGCCGGCGACCTAGCTCACCCGATTCTCCGATGAAGCCGACGCTAGAGCCCGGGGTTCGACATGGACAGTGAGGAGACTTCGTTGCGGAGCCGTGGAGGTGGATATCCGGATCTACAAAGGTTGTAATTTCCATATCCTTGTAGTTAAGTGTTAACTAGTTTACTTTTCGCCTAGATTTCTAGCAACGATCCGTAGTCTAGGGTTTCTCGGCACCATATTTTTGAAAAATGGCATGGTTGATGCCTTGTGAGACCTCTATAGTGTGTCTAGGAACCCTACAGTGGTATCAGAGCCTAGCTAGAGCCTTAGGCGAAGTCTATACGGAGTTTGAAACCCGGACGAACCGAAAAACCAACCCCAAAATAGCTCTCTGGAAATTTTTCAAATTTGTGGTTTTTTGTCAATTAAAATTGCCTAAAAAAATCAGAAATAAAATCTAAGAATTACTGTGCAAATCGTTTCCTGTGAACAGTACAAAAGGCGGCGGAACCGAGGCAGAAGCATGGCTTCTGCGGCGGTTCCGCGGCTCGTTGATGACGTCAGCCCCACTTCTTTGCACAGTAATACCTGATTTATTATTCTGAGTTTTCTGGGAATTTTAATTTGACTCCAGGTTTGAGTATTCTGGGGTTGTATTGGGAATCGTCGATTCGATCGGATTATCGAACTTTGTCTAAGTGCTTTCCGGATAATTTTTTGAATATGTTAAAAACTTCGACCGGATATAAATACCCAACTTTTCCCCTGTCGTAAAATATCCAAGTGTTGGATTATTGTGTGGTTTAAGGACGTTCTGAGTAGTGCAAGTAACACGATGGTCCCTCTAGAAGACAACAAACCTTAACTCGATTATGTGACCGTCTTGAACTGCCCTTTGAACCTTCGGGTTTGGGGCAGTACGGCGTGCCACATGTGAGGCGTTGGCTTGACCCTTCTACGGCTGGACCGTTGGTACTGAGGCATGAAACGAATGTCTTGGAACCTATTTCATGTGTTGGACGGTTTCGGGAAAACTTGGGTATTCGAATGTTCGATCGGAAATTTTAATATATTCTATTTATCCGGAATGGGATACAATAATTGGAATTCACAAACAGTTATGTGATAACTGAATGAATGATATAAATCTAGCGGTTTAGTTTCATTTGATATTGAAAAGAGTTTTCGATAATGAGACTAAAATGCGGGATTTGTAATAATTAGGCATGTGATGTCTAAGATATTCATTGGATTAGGCATGTGATGTCTAAAGTAGTTGCGGATTCCAATTGTTGTAGTTTTACACTTTCTTTTCTGTGACCGTAAGTGTAATATGTGATATCGCCGGTTTCGTTGCTATATGTCAACGACAATTGGGATGCGCATATTTACTTACGTTGATGACATGTGATGTTATGTGTTGCTGGATATGTTATATTGGATCGTCGTGTTTGAATAGCCGGGGGTTTTTATGTGAGATGAGTGTTTTTCATTTTCATTCATGTAATAACTTGTATGTAATATTCTTTAATTTGGGGCACTTCCAGGTAGCGGAAGTTGTCACCCTTTGTATATTATTTACTTTTCCGCATTAGGATAGACCCAAGGAGGGGAGCACAAGTAACCGGGTTCTGGGGTCCAGTGGGAGACCAACTCGAGGAGTCGATTCCGGGTCTCCTAACCCTAGAATTGGCAGGGTTGCTTGCCGCTCTCGTAGGGGTCTAGGGGTGTGGGATTGGCTATTCATCACGACCGTGGAATCCGTGTTTTATACTGGCTCGTATTGAAAACACGGACGTCCTAGTATATCCAATATTTCATATGTTAATTCTGCTGCGATATCTGTGTTGTGACTCTGTGATGGATATAGTATATGATATATATGATATATTATATAGACGTTACTTATGTTTTACACCCGCGCTAGCCCTGCCCTGCTCTGTCGTTAGTTACCTAACCTAACGGTGCATGAGGGGACATCGAGGCGAATGCGGATGGCATAAGTGTACATCATATCTATCTGTGATGTTTAGGTATTTTAATGATGGGACTTCATTAATGTGATTAACGAAAGGAAAGAAACCTAAGATGTTGTAGAATCAGATTTTAAATAAAACAGGTAGCTACAGTTCTTGCTTTGCATAGCGGTATATATGATATACCCCGCACCTTATTCGATGAGGAAAGGACCGAGATACCTTCACCGGGAGTGACTCCTTTAGCAGTAACTGGCAGATGCTACACATTCGGTTTGCTTTTGACTGCTTTTGGGTTTTTTCTTTGTACAGCGATATATATGATATATCCCGCACCTCATTCGACGAGGAAAGGGCCGACGATCCCTTCACCGGGAGTGACCCCTTTAGCAAAACTAGAAAAGCCTCAAAATCACTCCATTTTAAAACTTCATTTGATTCTACAACGATATCAAGTTCATTACGCAATAGGTTTTCAGAAAAACCTGCTGTAGCCCTCCGTCATTTCAGATAAGAACTGTTTAGTATTCGTGCTGCGTTTGTTGGCCTTTCTCAAGGCGTAGTGTGCGGTAGCTGAATAGTGATTATCTGCTTGTGCATATGATGCAGATTGTTTCAGGGTAGTCGTGCGACCTTGTTGGCCTTTGTCAAGGGCCGTGCGGGTGGGTTTGATTCAATCAAGAAATGACGGGTTGAACTTGACTAGCATGCTATGATTTGTTGGCCTTTGTCAAGGTCATAGGACGCTAGGGGCAAAATATTATCGGGAATTTCAAGTGTTGAAATTTGCAATGAGATTGCATACCTTCTATGAGATAGTTGGATCCCGATACCCACTGCGAGTAAGAGTTACTCCTGGGAGAGTTTTACCCATTACAATTAGCCGATCAAGTAGGTGTCATAGAAAGGTGTTAACGAGGTTACGCCTCTGGAAAACGAGGTTTACATTAATTAGGTTCGTGCGAAAGCACGGGGGACCTCCCTCAAAGTACCGACACTGGCCTGGCTGAAAGATTGGCGAACCTGTAGTGTGTAATTAATCCCGGCTAGTCTTTCCTTTTAAGGTTTGAAGGAAGATTTGATAAAAAGCAGTGGGAGCCATCCTGATTAGATAAGATAATAACCAATCTGATCTTGCACGAGCTTACGCTAAAGTGTTTTCTTCTCTCTCTCTCCAGGTAGCGACCATTTCATGCCTTAATAAAGATAATAATATGGATGTATTGACCGAACCCGCATGTTATACTGTGCTGGGGAACATTGGTTCCGTTCTTACCTATAAGAGTTATAGGACTGAACAGGATATAGGGGAATACCAGGATTCCCATGCCACCCGAATGAAGAAAGTACATGATGATGCATTTTCTTCGGGTGTGTTCGTTACTGAGAACTGTTTCTCCATTTGCTCTACGTCCTGGGTATTGGATACCGGGTCAGGATCCCATATATGTAATCAGTTACATGGGCTTAGGAAAGGTAGAGAACTTGGAGAAGGTGATAAAGACATTAGAGTTGGAAATGGTGCAATTGTTGCAGCCAAGACTGTCGGGGAATATCACCTTGTATTACCAACTGGTAATACATTGGTTCTGAACGAATGCTATTACATGCCGAACCTGATATGCAACATTATATCGGTTTCTTTATTAAGTAAAGTGGGATATAATTTTGTATTACAGGACAATGTTATGAACATTTTCCGTAACCAAAAGTTGGTTGGATCAGGCACGTTATGCAATGGCATTTATGTTCTAAATCAATCAACAGTTCTGAGCATAACAAACGCACACAAGAGGAAGAGTTCTGAACTCAACGAATCCTTCTTGTGGCATTGTAGACTGGGCCACATCAATGCGACACGACTAGCTAAGTTGCATAAAGATGGATATTTAAATCCTTTTGAATTTTCATTTTATGACACTTGCCAGTCATGTCTCAAAGGCAAGATGACCAAAACTCCGTTTACGGGACACGGAGAAAGAGTTACCGAACTCTTGGGACTGATACATAGTGATGTATGCGGTCCCATGTCTACACATGCCAGGGATGGTTTTTCATACTTCATTACATTCACTGACGATCTCTCTAGGTTCGGGTATGCGTTCCTGATGAAACACAAATCAGAAGCTTTTGAGAAATTTAGGGAATATAAGCAAGAAGTTGAGAACCAAACCGGAAAAAGTATTAAAATCCTACGATCTGATCGAGGAGGAGAATACTTAAGAAATGAATTCCTGGACTTCCTAAAAGAGAATGGGATTCTCTCTCAGCTTACTCCTCCTTATACACCACAGCACAACGGTGTATCAGAGCGGAGAAATCGCACCCTATTAGATATGGTGCGCTCTATGATGAATACAGCCGAGTTACCTATTTCCTTCTGGGGTTATGCACTGGAGACAGCAGCATACCTATTGAATCAAGTTCCATCTAAATCTGTACCTACCACGCCATATGAGATATGGAGTGGGAAGAGACCATGTCTTAAACGAGTTAAGATATGGGGTTGCCCGGCCTATGTCAAAAGGCAAAATCCGGACAAACTCGAGGCACGGTCAGTTCTATGTAAGTTTGTGGGATATCCCAAACATTCACATGGATATCTTTTCTACCATACAGAGGAACAAAAAGTGTTTGTTTCTCGACATGCCACCTTTTTAGAAAAGGAATTTCTTGCAAAAGAAATTAGTGGGGATATGGTAGAACTGGAAGAAATTCCAGCTACACAAACTCAAACTGAAGATTTAGTGGAACAAGAGGATTCAGTAGCTCCCAATGAACCCCAGCCTCTCCGCCGATCTAGTAGGGTTCCTCGCCAACCTGAGAGATACTACGGTTTTCTCATGGACGGTGGAAGCGAGGATTGCATCATGGAGGATGATGACCCAACTAGCTTCGAGCAGGCCATCACGAGTGGGGACTCAGTGAAATGGCTGGATGCTATGCGGTCCGACATGGAATCCATGTACACCAACAAAGTATGGACTTTGGACGTTGCTCCTGAAGGGGTAAAACCCATTGGGAGCAAGTGGATCTTCAAGAAGAAACTTGGTGTAGATGGGAAAGTGGAGACTTTCAAAGCTAGACTTGTAGCAAAGGGCTTTCGTCAAAGACCAGGTGTGGACTATGACGAGACCTTTTCTCCAGTGGCTATGCTTAAATCCATCCGGATCATGCTTGCCATCGCTGCTTATCATGATTACGAAATCTGGCAAATGGATGTTAAGACCGCCTTTCTAAATGGTGATTTAGAAGAGTGCGTGTACATGACTCAGCCAGAGGGCTTCGTAGACAGTGGGAGCAGCGGGAAGGTGTGCAAGCTGCTTAAATCCATTTATGGATTAAAGCAAGCATCGCGGAGTTGGAACATCTGCTTTGATGTCGTTATCAAAGAGTTTGATTTCGTCAAAAACCCAGATGAACCTTGTGTTTACAAGAAGGTGGCAGAGAGTAAGGTTGTCTTCCTCGTATTGTACGTGGACGACATACTCTTGATAGGAAATGATATTCCTATGCTGCAATCGGTCAAGTTCTTCTTATCACAAAGATTCTCGATGAAAGATCTTGGTGATGCCTCCTGCATATTGGGAATCTGGATCTATAGAGATAGATCCAAACGGATTTTGGGATTGTCCCAATCCAGGTACATTGACACCATACTAAAGAGGTTTAGTATGGAAGAGTCCAAACGTGGGAACTTGCCCACAATCTCTCGAGTTACTCTCTCCAAAGAGATGTCTCCCAAGACTGATTTGGAGAGAGCTCGCATGCAAGGGATACCCTATGCTTCGGCAGTAGGCTCTATCATGTATGCGATGCTATGTACCAGACCCGATGTAGCATACTCACTAAGTGTAGAGAGCAGGTATCAAGCTGATCCTGGAGAGAGTCACTGGACAGCTGTGAAGAGCATTCTCAAGTACTTACGAAGGACTAGAGATATGTTCTTGGTGTATGGTGACGGGGAGCTCCAAGTGGAGTCCTTTACCGATTCGAGCTTCCAGAGTGATAAGGACGACTCTAAGTCGCAGTCGGGCTTTGTCTTTACCCTTTACGGAGGGGCGGTTAGCTGGAAGAGTTCCAAGCAGGAAACCGTGGCAGACTCGACGATGGAGGCTGAATACATCGCTGCCAACGATGCTGCTAAAGAAGCTGTCTGGATCAAGAAGTTCATTTCTGAACTTGGTGTGGTTCCATCCATTGAGCATCCAATACCTTTGTATTGCGATAACAATGGAGCAGTGGCTTTGGCCAAGGAACCCAGGTCCCATCAGCGATCCAGGCATATTCTGAGGCGGTATCACCTGATCCGGGAGATAGTTGATCGCCGGGAGATCGAGGTCAGGAGGGTTGACACGAAGGACAACACTGCGGATCCACTCACGAAGGCCATTCCCCAGATACAGTTTGAGAGACTCTTCGGGATGCTCGGGATGCGATACTACAGCAGCTGGCCCTAGTGCAAGTGGGAGATTGTTAGTTGTATGTATGCCCTAGAGGCCAGTATTGTACAGATGATGTATATTATATTGGATGCTTGGACATATATAGAGATGACTTTCTTGCTCGATATGATAGTATGCTATCTGGTTACTCTTTATCTTAACATGTACACTAGTCTCTTTATACTGTTTTATAGTTACATGTTGGTAAAGCCCTTAGGATGTGTACTTGACTACCTGGACTATGATGCAGATCATACTAGTGGGGACATGGTAGTCCATAAGTACATCCTTCAAGGTCCCTAGTCGTGGGTGTATCGAGACGGGGCATCGATATACCAGTGTAGACTAGCGTATACGCTTCTCGACCCATGTGATGGGCGATGGATGATCCCATATCCATTGGTGTTTGACATCAGAGATGGTATACGGGTGCTCAGTGGAGACTGGGTACACTGGACGGACTCGCCGAGAACTCCCAGATGGTATTATACCTCACGTCAGATGGCAGTTCTCAGGTGACACTTGTACAGGTTAGTCTGTAGACCCGAGATCGTCATAGAGTCTTGTGTGATTCCCACTGTGCTTTGATCCCCACCTTACCACGTCCATGAGGGCGTGCAAAACGGTGGTCTTTGGGCACAGTCCCGAGTCACATGGAGGCAATGAGCGATAGGATGGGTTGTAGGAGATAGTGCCCTCAGAGTCGATTATTGGATCACAGGCACGTGATTGCAATGATTGAGGGAGGACCTATCCCGCTAGGACAGTCTTACTCGAAATGATAGTATGCTATCTGGTTTACCTTTATCATCGTGTACTGCTTTAGGTGACCTGACATGTCGCTATTGCACGTTGATAGAGCCCCTAGGATTCTTGCTTGACTGCCAGCAGTATGAGGGCGATCATATAAGTGAGAGCTGGAGTCTATAAGCGCATCCTTAAAAGGTCCCTAGTCGTGGGAGTTTCGAGACAGGGCATCGATTCTCCAGAGTAGACTAGTGTATACAGTCGAGACCCCGACGAGGGGCGGTGGCCGGTCTCACAGGCCACTGGTGTCAGTTGGTTCACCTAAGATGTATACAGGTGCTCATTGGGTTATGAGTACACCGGACAGGACTCGCCGGGAACATGCTAGTTGGTCTTATACCTGACGTCAGATAGCAGTTCCCAGGTGACATGTGTACAGGTTAGTTCATCGACCTGGGGATCGTCATTTGTCTCGTGTGAGTTCCCACTGTACTTTGATTACTACCCTACCACGGATCAAAGGAGTCGTGCAAACAGGTTTTAGTTGGGTACAGTCCCGAGCCACATGGAGGCAGTGAGCGGATCTTCGGGGGTTCGTCTCTCCCGGTATTGGGGGTGAGGTCGCGCTGTGTCTAGGAGAGCCATTACACAAAGTCCTTGGCCAAGGCAGGAGATTTACTGGTAGGTATTCCAGTAGTACTCAGGGTGTTCTGGGCTACACTCCGACACGACTTGTACCGCTTTTGGGGGTCTGATTTTTACCCACCCCCTAGGCCCGACATGCGATGCTCATAGACGAATGGACCGGACTGTACGGATATTGTCACTGACAGGCTCAGTAGGGTGTCAGGATGAGTTCGCTCATCGACGTCCCTTTTAGTCAATAGCTGGTGGCCCGTTACGTATGGGCTTATACCTCTGACGTGCTAGTGGTTAAATCCACAACCATAGTATTGACGAGTCTTTAGAGTCCACCACACTTTCAGTTACTCAAGCTTTCGGGCGAAACGCTGTAGAGGCCGTATGGAGATATGGCAGGGTCCGATCAGATACGTGCGGTATTGCACGGATCAGGATCGGACGGTTTGTACTAGTGGCCGTATGGTTATATGGCAGGGTTCGATCAGATACGTGCGGTATTGTACGGATCAGGATCGGACGGATATTACTAGCCGGCTTTGGTTTAAGCCGGATCCTAGTATAGTACAGTGTAGTTTTGTCTCATTGCATTTGTATCCGGACGGAATACAGATGCGGGTGTGTATGCACAGTATCGGGGTTTTCCTGTAATTTATTACGGGACCAGTTTTCTGGAGTTGCCAGTTTGCATTCCGTTCCGGCCGGTTTTCCTTTGTTCTTTCCCGGCCGGACTTTTCCGATGGAGGGTGTTATTTGCAAGTTTGCAAATAACACATTGTGGAGGGGTTTCTTGCAAATGTATTAATTATGAAAGCATCTTTTGATACCATTCTTTTCTATCATCATCACTTGCTTTTTGGTGATTTGAGGTGATTAGAGGTTGATGTGAATTTGTTATGATGATGTTTTGGATGTGGTTACCACTTGTGCTCCTACCATCACCTCCCTTCATGCTTCATATTCTTTCCTCCACCATTTTCTAAGAAGAGAAGTTTTTTCATACTTGAGAGAAGAAGAAGAGAGGATCATTTTTCAAGAGGGAAAATTTGTTCATCTCATTTTCATGCTAGAAAAATGCATGCACTATTTTTCTTATCCTGATTCCTCCATCATTTTCAAAGGCAACAAACCCCAAATGAGACATAAGCTCTACACTACACTTTCTACAGCAAATCTTGGACGCGTCGACTCGCCAGCTTCGCGTCCGAGTTGCCTCGGTATTGAGGTGGGAGCCCGTAAAAGATGCAGGCGATGTGGTGCCCTTCCGGCGAAGAGGCGACAACGAGGAGATGAAGGACGAAGCATCCGCGGGAGATCGGAGTGGAGACGAAGACCGAAGGACTCGGATCATTCGGTATACCTCTTCCCTATCTTTTTGTTAGCTAGATCTAGTTTAATGGCCCGATCCGGGGTTTAGTGCGCGGTGGTGCCGGTTTGCTAACTCCGCAAAAATTAAAGTTTATCACCGCTTCCGCATTTGGCCGTCGGTTTGACGGCCGGGGCGCCGCCGTGCACTTACAGTGGTATCAGAGCCTCGCCATTAACTTCGTCTAGCTTCGTTTGATGTGTTTTTCAGTTCCGATCGACCAAAATTCCAAAAACCCAATTTTAGCTCACATCAGTTTTCTGTTAAAATTTTTTGGTGTCCAAAAATTTTTCAGGTTATAGAAAACTGATGTACATGAAATTCTAAGCATACTGGAAAAGTTCGACACAGTCAGTCGACCACTATAGCGCGGAACCGCGGCCAAACCCCCACTTGGGCCGCGGTTCCGCCGCACATTGGTGTCCTCACTGTGTACAAATTTTCCAGTGGGCTTCTGGGCTATTTGAAGGGGTTTTGGAATATTAAAATTGGGCCAATTATTTCTGTGAGTGCTACAGTATTGCTTGGGGCCCACTTGTTAATTATTTGATCGATCGGATATTTTAAACACATTTTTCACAGTATTTACATTATATCTGCGACCGTGAATGTCACTCGATCGGTAAATCCGGTCTAACTGCTATAGCCCGGTTAGACGGATTTGCGAACGTGACTTTCACGTTGATGTTCTGTGTTTTGCTGTGATGTTGCGGATCGGTCGTGGGGGATAGCCTGGATGCAATGCTAGTATAGTTTTGTTGTATTATGTACATTTGATATTGCGGGGCGAGCGTCCGACATATGGACTGCCGTCACTGCCTGTTTGTATTATTCTTTTGGGGCACGGCCAGGTTGAGGTCGATGTACCCGTTGTATGTATATTTTACTTTCTGTACTAGGAGTACCCCGCGGTGGGGTGCACGGATAGCCGGGTTCTGGAGGGCAACAAGCCCGCATCTCATGGCATTGGGACGGAGGGGGCTTCGCTCTAGAATTGGCGGGCTATTCGCCGCACTCGTAAGGGGTACAGGTTGACCCAGGAGGGGTGCCCAAGTTACCGGATTCCGTGAAGTGCTGGGTGGTCCATTCACGGTGCTGAAGGGGGCTGCCTCGCTTCAGGTTTTGGCGGGTGACTTGCTGCGCCCGTAGGGGTCTAGGTTTTCATTGCACAGGCTATCCACACGACTAGGGGATCATCGGGTTTTCAGTAGTGGCTCTGTGAAACCCGGGGATCCCAGATATCTGTATTGTTCTGTGATGCTGTACATTTCTGTGATGTTGCATTTTATTCACGCCTTGAGCGAAATATAATATATTGGTATATATATTAGTAGATGTTGTATATGTTTTTCATCCGCGCCAGTCCAGTCCCCGCTCTGCCGTTAGTTAGCTAACCTAACGGGTGATGACGGGACCCAGTGGCGAATGCGGATGGCATATACGTACGTCAGTATATTTTCGTTCTTTGTGGTGTGATCAATTGATGGGACTGCGTTGATTCGGATCAATGCAAGTTAAACAAACCTAATCTGATGTTGTTGGAACACTTTTCAAAAAGCTGTTATTGCAAGGACGTTCACTTTTGTTTTGCATCGTGGTATTCATTTCGAATATCCTGCTCCTCAGTCGACGAGGCAAGGGCCGAGATCCTTTCACCGGGAGTGACCCCTTGGACAGAAGTTTGCGTCAGGGCATTAACTTCACTATAGCCGATTGCTTTTGCTTTGCACAGTGATATTCGGTTATGAATATCCTGCACCCCATTCCACGGGGAAAGAGCCGAGATCCCTTCACCGGGAGTGACCTCTTTAGTAAAGGTTTTCGTCACTATATTTTCTAAAAAGCTATCCGTTCCTTCAACGATATCAAGTTCATTACGTTAAAGGTTTTCGCCAGAAACCATTCGTAGCCCTCCGTCGTTTCAGACGGGTAGCACGTAGTATTCATGCTATGTTTGTTGGCCTTCGTCAAGGCATAGTGTATGGTAGCTGCTTGTTGCCTTTCTGCAGCATAGATAGATGCGTTGGTTTGGGACAGTCGTATAGCCTTGTTGGCCTTCGTCAAGGGCTTGTGCGGGTGGGTTCAAATCAACCTGGAGAATGACGGGTAGAACTTGACATGTGACTTTTGATTTGTTGGCCTTCGTCAAGGTCATAAGAGCATGGGGCAGAAATCACATCGGGAGTTTCAAAAGAACTGAAACTTGCCAGATATGCGCATACCTTCTGGAGTGTTATACCGTGAGCGGATTCCGTCACGTTATCATGCGATGATAGTTGGATCCCGATTCCCACTGATGAGTTAGTTTACTCCTCGGGTGACCCCGACTAATTCTTCTTTCAGGTTTGGAGGAGAATTTGAGGTACAGTGGGAGGTTTCCAGATTAGATAAATTGGTAACCATTCTGATCTTGGTTAGAGTGCATGCTGAGTGTTTCTTTTCTCTCTCTCTCTGGCAGCGACCATTGACCCAACCCTAAGACTATGACTCAGTGACCAAGTTGACCGAACCTTCTTAACACTGGCTTTTGGATTGTCAGAGTTGCAGACCTCATTGCCACTCCTACTTTTACCCTTTTCTCCAGGACACCCCGTATTACTGCGAACGTCCACTTCCATTGGACAAAGCCATCGTATGGTTAGATACGAACTCGAAGGAATTCGAGGATGGTTTCCGGTTCTGGAGAAAACGGATAAGATTTATTCAGTTGTCTTTTCCTTTTTGCCTTCTCTCAAGTTGCGAGTACTCCTTAGTTTAGGAGATAGTACACCTATTACGCAAATTGGATAGTCTTCCTCCAAACCTTAGGCTGGTGCCGACCGGTAGGGAATGAAGAAAACCAATTAGCATAACGATGGTGTGCAGAAGGTATTAAGATTAAGACAAAGCAAGGGATTAGTAAGAGGGCAAAGTAAAATGCGACTGATATTCACGACCAAACCAAGTATTTCTTCGCCAATCCTAAATCACCTTTGTATTTCTCCAGGACACTCCGTATCACTACGAAGATCCACAGTTTATTGGATACTCCATCGTATGGTTATATACGAACTCGAAAGGAACTTGTTCCAGTTCGGGGATGGATTCTGGTCCAGGAGAAATAGGAATAAGGTTTATTCGGTTGTCTTTTATCTTCACCTTCTCTCGCATTGCGAGTGCTCCTAGGACTAGGACAGTACACCCATTATGCTTATTGGATAGTCTTCTTCCAAACCATAGGCTGGTGCCGAACGGTAGGGAAGGAAGAAAACCATTTGGCCTAAGGGGTGTGCAGAAGGTAATGACTAAAGACATATAAAGGGATTTGGAGAGGTGGCAAAGAATTATGCGGTTATAATTGTGAATCTGGATAATGGTAGAGGCATTACTAGGAATGCCAGGATACCCCATCGAAACATTTCAATGTTTCAGTTCAGCTGTGTACTGTTAAAAGAAAACTGATTTCCCGATTGGACACTTGCTCCAGGGTATGTATTTACCAGGTTTGATTTTCACATCTGTATGGTTTTACAGATGATGAGTGGGAGTAAGTTATTGGGAAAAGGGTGATCATCCTCATTATATCGGGATTCTTTGTAATCGGTGATATTTGAGGAGATCATCTGGGCTGTTTGCCGGTCGGCAAATATTTGGTTTTGAATATCCGCTGTTGTGCACCAATTTCAAATTGATATATCTGTACGTCTATTTTCATATAGTGAGATATACCTTTTGATATTATGTCGATGACATTTACCTATATCAGTGGATGGTTAGGTAAGGAGCATTAAACAGCGGTGTAATTCTTCTTAACCATAAGTACAGTTTTCAACTTACGACACACAGTGAAAGAGTTGTTAGACTCAGTGGACTTATACAGAGTATTGTATGTTGTCCAGTGTCCATTAGGACAGAGGGGTTGGTCCTCATACTATATTCTGTTTACTTTTAACTTCTCTAGTTCTTAGACGTGTGTTTCGTAGAAACACAGGGTCTAAGTTTTGAGGAGTTATAGGTATTTGAATAGAGTAGAGAACCAAGTGTAGCAAGTATCGAGATTCTTCAAAGTGATCGAAGATGTAGATACTTGTGTATGGTATTCAGTTGATAGTAATGATAAAGAGAAATTGCTTCTCTTTCAGGTTACTCATAATTGGAAGCATTCCTAAGTTGAGTAACGCTGATCAGCCTCTCTCCATTTAGTTGACATGCACTGGAGACAGCTGCATGATTTGAATCTGGTTAAATTAAATCAGTGCCTCTGGTTCTATATTGGATATAGTACAGTTCATATCTTAACATTGTTAAGGTACGGGGAGTTGTCCGGCTTATGATTAAAACCAGACTCTGGATAACTCAAGGCACGCTTCTGTAATGGCTGTTTGTGGGTTGACCCAGGCTATGACGAGGGTTGATTTTCTACCATCTGGCAGATCAATAGAAATATTATTCTGGACTCGCCACAGTTTTAATAAAAATGGATTTTTCAAAAACAGTAGTGGGAGTATGGTAGAACTGGAAGTGATTCCAGAACTGCAAACGATTACTGAAGATTTGATAAGGAACCTAAAGATTCAATCTGATTTGACATTCCATTGGCCACTCCGCAGATAAGGTGGGTAACTTCAGGCACCCGAGAGGCACTCCGGTAGCCTCAAGGATGGTGACAGGGAAGTTCTTGTTTACCCACATTTGCCATTGTTGTTGTTCCAGGCTGCGAGACCCGGCAGGAGGATGAGTATAGCGTCGTTCTAAACTAGCTTTAGAAGTGCACATCTATATGACTCTGCCAGAGGGTTGTCGTAGTCAGTGGGAGCAACGGAAGCATTGGTGGACATCAGGCTGATGTCTATTTATAGACTAAAGCAGATATAGCGGAGATAGATCATCTATTTCTGATGTGACAGTCATAGGTTTGACGTCATCAGAATAGGGGATGGATCTGTTGAGAAGGTAGTAGGAAGTGATATTCCTATACTACGATCGGTTATACTTTGGTCGTCACACAGTGGTTTCTCCACAAAGGACTTGGACATTATATCAAACATACTGGTTACTAGATCTATGGTTTTAGATCTAGATTTGGGTGGTTTCCCAATCAGGGTACTTAGACAGCATTCTAAGAGTATTTAGAATGGACGACTCCTGGCACGGTAGTGTACCTGCAAGTGATGGAGTCACCCTCTCTAAAGGTGTCTTATAGACTAAAGTAGAGAGGGATGTGCATGATTGGCAGATCACTTGCTTAGGCAATTGAGTCAATCATGAGATGTCAAGTACCACACCAGATGTTGTTCTTGCAGTAGATGGAATAAGTTGACATTGATCCAATCCTGGAGAAATAGTCGGAAGCAGTTTTAGAACATAAGTGAATGTTCTAGGGATATGATAACGGCTGCCTCCTTTGGGAGACAGTTATCATTCCAGGCTTCCAGGGTGACATGGACGACAAGGAGGTTGTCAGAGTTATAGTTTTCCTTCTGACGAGGGGCAGTATTTTGGACAGGTGGTTCAAGGCAATACTGAGGGTGGCATGGCGCAGGATACTGATTAAGTTCAGTTAACGATACAGTCTAAGAAGTTTGGATTTGGAGTTCATTTATGAGCTAGGTCCCATCAGACATCCAGACATTCTAAGACAGGTATTGCTCATTTCGGGAGATGGTTTTCTCCGCGAACTTGAGATATAGAGAGACATAGAAAGAAACTTCTCGGCGGATCCACTCGCTGAGGCTATTCCTCGAACGCAATAGTCTCGCAAACGAGCTTTGTGAGACTGACTAGTAGAGGAGTTGGGTGTTCGGTATCACACGGGCTGTGAGTATGCGACATCGCAATAATTAGCCTTGAGTGCAAGTGGGAGATTGTTGGAGATAGTGCCCTCAGAGTCGATTATTGGATCACAGGCACGTGATTGCAATGATTGAGGGAGGACCTATCCCGGTAGGACAGTCTTACTCGAAATGATAGTATGCTATCTGGTTTACCTTTTTCATCGTGTACTGCTTTAGGTGACCTGACATGTCGCTATTGCACGTTGATAGAGCCCCTAGGATTCTTGCTTGACTGCCAGCAGTATGAGGGCGATCATATAAGTGAGAGCTGGAGTCTATAAGCGCATCCTTAAAAGGTCCCTAGTCGTGGGAGTTTCAAGACAGGGCATCGATTCTCCAGAGTAGACTAGTGTATACAGTCGAGACCCCGACGAGGGGCGGTGGCCGGTCTCACAGGCCACTGGTGTCAGTTGGTTCACCTAAGATGTATACAGGTGCTCATTGGGTTATGAGTACACCGGACAGGACTCGCCGGGAACATGCTAGTTGGTCTTATACCTGACGTCAGATAGAAGTTCCCAGGTGACATGTGTACAGGTTAGTTCATCGACCTGGGGATCGTCATTTGTCTCGTGTGAGTTCCCACTGTACTTTGATTACTACCCTACCACGGCTCAAAGGAGTCGTGCAAACAGGTTTTAGTTGGGTACAGTCCCGAGCCACATGGAGGCAGTGAGCGGATCTTCGGGGGTTCGTCTCTCCCGGTATTGGGGGTGAGGTCGCGCTGTGTCTAGGAGAGCCATTACACAAAGTCCTTGGCCAAGGCAGGAGATTTACTGGTAGGTATTCCAGTAGTATCTCAGGGTGTTCTGGGCTACACTCCGATACGACTTGTACCGCTTTTAGGGGTCTGATTTTTACCCACCCCCTAGGCCCGACATGCGATGCTCATAGACGAACGGACCGGACTGTACGGATATTGTCACTGACAGGCTTAGTAGGGTGTCAGGATGAGTTCGCTCATCGACGTCCCTTTTAGTCAATAGCTGGTGGCCCGTTACGTATTGGCTTATACCTCTGACGTGCTAGTGGTTAAATCCACAGCCATAGTATTGACGAGTCTTTAGAGTCCACCACAGTTTCAGTTGCTCAAGCTTTCGGGCGAAACGCTGTAGAGGCCGTATGGAGATATGGCAGGGTTCGATCAGATACGTGCGGTATTGCACGGATCAGGATCGGACGGTTTGTACTAGTGGCCGTATGGTTATATGGCAGGGTTCGATCAGATACGTGCGGTATTGTACGGATCAGGATCAGACGGATATTACTAGCCGGCTTTGGTTTAAGCCGGATCCTAGTATAGTATAGTGTAGTTTTGTCTCATTGCATTTGTATCCGGACGGAATACAGATGCGGGTGTGTATGCACAGTATCGGGGTTTTCCTGTAATTTATTACGGGACCAGTTTTCTGGATTTGCCAGTTTGCATTCCGTTCCGGCCGGTTTTCCTTTGTTCTTTCCCGGCCGGACTTTTCCGATGGAGGGTGTTATTTGCAAGTTTGCAAATAACACATTGTGGAGGGGTTTCTTGCAAATGTATTAATTATGAAAGCATCTTTTGATACCATTCTTTTCTATCATCATCACTTGCTTTTTGGTGATTTGAGGTGATTAGAGGTTGATGTGAATTTGTTATGATGATGTTTTGGATGTGGTCACCACTTGTGCTCCTACCATCACCTCCCTTCATGCTTCATATTCTTTCCTCCACCATTTTCTATGAAGAGAAGTTTTTTCATACTTGAGAGAAGAAGAAGAGAGGATCATTTTTCAAGAGGGAAAATTTGTTCATCTCATTTTCATGCTAGAAAAATGCAAGCACCATTTTTCTTATCTTGATTCCTCCATCATCTTCAAAGGCAACAAACCCCAAATGAGACATAAGCTCTACACTACACTTTCTACAGCAAATCTTGGACGCGTCGACTCGCCAGCTTCGCGTCCGAGTTGCCTCGGTATTGAGGTGGGAGCCCGTAAAAGATGCAGGCGATGTGGTGCCCTTCCGGCGAAGAGGCGACAACGAGGAGATGAAGGACGAAGCATCCGCGGGAGATCGGAGTGGAGACGAAGACCGAAGGACTCGGATCATTCGGTATACCTCTTCCCTATCTTTTTGTTTGCTAGATATAGTTTAATGGCCCGATCCGGGGTTTAGTACGCGGTGGTGCCGGTTTGCTAAGTCCGCAAAAATTAAAGTTTATCACCGCTTCCGCATTTGGCCGTCGGTTTGACGGCCGGGGCGCCGCCGTGCACTTACAGGGGTTTCGCCTCTCCCGGTATTGGGGGTTGATGATGCGCAGTGCACGATTGGCCGTAGCAGGGAAGTCCCTGGCCAGGGCTGATCAGAGATTTGCTGGTAAGTGTTACCAGTAGTTTCTCGACCAGTTATGAGCCTCACATCGGCATGACTTATCGGGTTATTGGGGTCTGACGTTTACCACCCCTAGACTTGATATGCGACATATCAGACGAAGAGACCGGACTGTACGGTAAGTATTACTGGTCGGATTCGCAGGAGTGTGAGCGGGCTAGCTCGTCGATCTTCTGATCGCTCAATACCCGGGTGGCCATTACGTTTAGCAGACCGCTTGCGGCTTGTGGGTGCTTGATATGATCATCATCTGCTACCGGCGTATTGACGAGTCTTTAGAGTCCTACACAGAGGTTTCCTGGCTCAAGCGAAACGAAATAGGAGCGCATATGAGATATGTGCGGGACCGAGAATAATGCGTGTATGTGATACCGCATTTCATTCTCGCGATAAATGTTTCGATTGGTTATATTCGATATGACCTAGTTATCGAATCGTTGATTCGATAAATCGATACATTGGATACTAGTCGGTTATGTGCGACATGACCGGATCATTGAATCAAATGTTGATTTAACGATTTAATGAATAATTATATATTTGATATATTACTTTGCATTAGCTGGTATTGGTTCACTTTATATGGATTTTCTCACTTGATGCACATTGTATATGTGATATACTTTTGTGCACATATTTGTATCATGTTTGATGATACTTGATCATTTGGTTAAGTGTGAAGGATTAAACCATGGTTAAGTGATAATTAGGGTTTTGCTTAATCATTTATTTATTCATTTCTTTATTTATTTATTTGGAAATGATTATGATAAGAATGGTGGCTTTCTTTGTCTTTTAGTTGAAGCTTCATGAAGCTTTGACTTCTTAACCATTCTTGTCATCATGCTTAACCCTAACCCATCCATTAACCATGGTCTATTATCTACACTTAACCCTAGTTGGAATTATGATAAGTATTCTATTTTCTTTTCATTTTAAAAAGACTTATCATATTTCTTTCTTCATCTTCATCTTCTTCTTCAAGAAAAGCTCAAGGTCCATCAATGGCAACTTGAGCTTGAGAGTGAGAAATCCAATTCTAAAGAGAACCCACCTCCTATTTCTTCATCCTCTACCTCTAGCCAAGTTGTAGAGTGTGTTTTCTTCACAAGTTTCATCACTTTGTGAAGTCGGAGCTTGAACTTGCGATGCCTCGACGTAGATCGTCTTTGACACGAAGCCGGCGACCTAGCTCACCCGATTCTCCGATGAAGCCGACGCTAGAGCCCGGGGTTCGACATGGGCAGCGAGGAGACTTCGTTGCGGAGCCGTGGAGGTGGATATCCGGATCTACAAAGGTTGTAATTTCCATATCCTTGTAGTTAAGTGTTAACTAGTTTACTTTTCGCCTAGATTTCTAGCAACGATCCGTAGTCTAGGGTTTCTCGACACCATATTTTTGAAAAATGCCATGGTTGATGCCTTGTGAGACCTCTATAGTGTGCCTAGGAACCCTACACAACGTATGTGATACATTGGGTTTATGATGTCTAAGGTGATTGCGGATTCTAACTGTTGTAGTTTCTCACTTTCTTTTCTGCGACCGTAAGTGTAATATGTGGTGTATCGCCGGTTTCGTTTCTATATGTCAACGGCAATTAGGATACGCATATTTACTTACGTTGATGACATGTGGTGTTATGTGTTGCTGGGATATGTTATATTGGATCGTCGTGTTTGAATAGCCGGGGGTTTTATGTGAGATGAGAGTTTTTCATTTTCATTCATGTAAAATTCAATGTATGTAAAAAAATTTATTGGGGCACTTCCGGGTTGAGGATGATGTCACCGTTGATGTATATTATTTACTTTTCCGCATTAGGATAGACCCAAGACGGGGAGCACAAGTAACCGGGTTCTAGGGTCCAGTGGGAGACCATCTCGAGGAGTCGAGACCGGGTCTCCTAACTCTAGAATTGGTAGGGTTGCTTGCCGCTCTCGTAGCGGTCTAGGGATGTGGGTTTGGCTATTCATCGCGACCGTGGAATCCGTGTTTTATACTTGCTTAATTTAAAATATGGAAATCCTAGTATATCCAATATTTCATATGTTATCTTCTGCTGCTCTGTGATGTGATCACTGTGATATGTTCAGACGAATGCCTATATTATATATATGAGATATAATTAATATTTCTGCTTTTGTTTCATATGTGATGCTTAGGAAGCATATAATGATGGGACTTCATTAATGAGATTAATGAAATAAAAGAAATCTAAAAGATGTTGTAGAAACTTGTTTTAAAAACTGGTAGCTTTAGTTCTTGCTTTGCATAGCGGTATTCCTTGTAGAATATCCAGCACCTTATTCGATAAGGAAAGAGCCGGGATCCCTTTACCGGGAGTGACCTCTTTCGCGAAACTAGCAGATGCTACAACCCACTTGGTTTGTATTTTGATTGCTTCTATAGTTTTTGCTTTGCATAGCGGTATTTATGAAATATCCTGCACCTTATTCGATAAGGAAAGTGCCGAGATTCCTTCACCGGGAGTGTCCTCTTTAGCAAATCTAGTAAAAGCCTAAAAACACTCCTTTTCAAAATCACTCTATTCTATAACGAGATCAAGTTCATTACGCAAAGGGTTTTCTTAAAAACCTGTCGTAGCCCTCCGTCATTTTAGATAAGCACTACTTAGTATTCGTGCTACGTTTGTTGGCCTTCGTCAAGGCGTAGTGTGTGGTAGCTAACTAGAGCTTATCTGCTAAAGCATGAGATGCGATTGGATTAGGGTAGTCGTGCGACTTTGTTGGCCTTTGTCAAGGGTCGTGCGGGTGGGTTTAATTCAATCATGAAATGTACGGGTTGAACCTGACTAGCGGCCTATAGTTTGTTGGCCTTCGTCAAGGTCATAAGGAGATAGGGGCAAAACATTATCGGGAATTTCAAGTGTTCAAATTTACAATGGGATTTCACACCTTTTATGAGATAGTTGGATCCCGATACCCACTGCGAGTAAGAGTTACTCCTGAGAGAGTTTTACACATTACAATTAGCCGATCAAGTAGGTGTCTAGAAAGGTGTTAACGGGGTTATGCCCCTGGGAAAATGAGGTTTATTTTAATCAGGTCCGTACGAAAGCACGGGGAACCTCCCTCAAAGTACCGACACTGGCCTGGTTGAATGATTGACGAACTTGTAGAGTGTAATTAATCCTGGCTAGTCTTACCTTTTAGGGTTTGAAGGAAGATTTGACTAAAACAGTGGGAGCCATCCTGATTAGATAAAATAATAACCAATCTAATATTACAAGAGCACACGCAGAGTGTTTTCTTCTCTCTCTCTCTCTCTCCTGGTAGCAACCATGTCAATCCTTAATCAAGATAATAATATGGATGCATTGACCGAACCTGCTTATTATATTGAGCTAGGGAACGTTGGTTCCGCTCTATCTTATAATTGTTATTAGTCCGAGCAGGAAATAAGGGATTATCCGGATTTCCACGTGACCCAATCGAGGAATGAGCATGTTGATGCATATTCTTCGGGTGTGTTTGATTACCAAAAACTGTTTCTCAGTATCCACTACGTCCTAGGTATGAGATACCGGATCAGGATCCCGCATATGTAATATGTTACATGGGCTATAGATAGGTAAAGAACGGAGAATGGATGATATATCTCTAATGCTAGAGAATGGTGCAAGTGTTGTAGCCAATTCAGTTGGCAGACATTACTTTGTATTAATACATTGATTCTCAACAAATGTTATTAGATACCGACCATGGTATACAATATTACATCAGTTTCTTTATTAAGTTAAAGAAGGATATAATTCTGTATTGGAGGATAATGTTATGAACATTTTCCTGAATAAAGAGTTGATTCGTTCAGGCACGTTATATAATAGCATATATGTTCTAAATTAAACCACAGTTCAAAGTATAGAACACACACAAGAGGAATAGTTCAGAAATGAAGGAATCCTCCTTGAGCCATTGTAGACTAGGTCATATCAATGCGACACGACCAGCTAAGTTACATAAGGATGGATATGGGAATCTGTTTGAATTTTCATATTATGATACTTCCCAGTCTTGTCTCAAAGGTAAAATGACAAATACTTCGTTTACTGGAAATAGAGAAAGAGTTAGTGAACTCTTGGGACGGATACATGATGATGTATACGGTCCTACGTCTACAAATGCTAAGGTTGGTTTTTCATACTTCATTATATTCACTGATCATCTCTCATGATTCGGACATATGTTCCTGCTGAAACACAAGTCTGATACTTTTGAGAAATTCAAGGAAAATAAGCTTGAAGTTAGAGAACCGGATGGGTAGAAGTATTATAGTCCTAAGATGTGATCGAGGAGGCGAATACTTGCGCATGGAATTCCTAGAGTTTCTAATAGGAGAATGTGATTCTCTCTCAGCTTACTCCTTCGATTACACCACAGCACAACGGTGTAACGGGGCAGAAGTATCACACCCTATGAGATATGGTACGCTCTATGATGAGTATTGCTGAGCTACCTGTTTCCTTTTGGAGTTATGCACTTGAGAAGCTGCATACCTATTGAATGGGGTTCCATCCAAATCAGGGACTACCACTACATATGAGATATGGAATGGGAAGAGACCATATCTTAAATGAGTTAAGATATGGGGTTGTCCGGCCTATGTTGAAAGACAGAATCTCGACAAGCTCGACGTAAGGTATGTTCTGTATAAGTTTATTAGGATATCGCAAACATTTTTGAAGGAATATCTTCTACCACTCTGAGGAGCAAAATGTGTTTTATTTCTCAGCATGCCACCTTTTTAGAAAAGGAATTTCTTGTGAAGAAATTAGTGGACATGAGGTAGAACCGGAAGTTATTCTATCTTGACAAATTAACAGCTGATGATTTGGTGAAACCAAAGGATTCAATAGTCTCCAATGAACCTTACCCTCTCCACGAATCTGGTAGGGTTCCTCATCCACTTGAAAGATACTACGGTTTTCTCGGTGACAGTGGGAGCGAGGATTGCATCATGGTAGATGATGGCCCAACCAGGTTCAGGCAGGCCATCACGAGTGGAAACTCTGTGAAAAGGCTGGATGCTATGCGATCAAAGATGGAATCCATGTACACCAACAAAGTATGACTTTGCATATTGCACCTGAAGGGGTAAAACCCATTGGGAGCAAATGGATCTTGAGAAGATTCTTGGTGTAGACGGAAAAGTTGAGACTTTCAAAGCTATGCTTATGTCCATCGGGATCAATGCAGCATCGCAGAATTGGAACATCTATTTTGATGTGACAGTCAAAGAGTTTGACTTCATCAAAAAGGTAGATGAACCTTGCATATTCAAGAAGGTTGTATAGAGTAACGTTGTCTTCCACATATTGTACGTAGATGACATACTCTTGATAGGAAAGTGTTTTCTATGCTACACTCGATCAAGCTCATCTTATCACGAGGATTCTCCATAGAAGATCTGGATGATACCTACTACATCTTGTGGATATTAGGAGTGTCCCAAATCCAGGTACATTAACACCATACTAAAGGGGTTTAGTATGGAGGATTCTAAGCTTGGTGGTTCACCCACTTACTCATGGATCAATCTCTCCAAAAAGATGTCTCCCAAGATCGATTTGAAGAGAAATCGCGTGCAAGGGATACCCAATGCTTCGGAAGTAGGCTCTATCAGAGTGTGCGATGTTATGTACTAGACAAGATGTAAATGACTCACTAGGTGTAGTGATCAGGAATCAATCGGATCTTGAGAGAATCACTGGATAGCTGTGGAGGACATTCTTAAGTACTTGAGAAGCACTAAAAGAAAGTTCTTGGTTCCAGCTCCCAGAGTGATAAGTTCGAATGAGAGTCAGTCACAGGCATTGTCTTTACCCTCAGTGCAGGGATGGTATGTTGGAAGAGTTCCAGGCTAGATACCGAGACATACTAGACGATAGAATACATTGCTACCAATGATACTGCCAAAGTGGCTGTCTGGGCATTACTTGTTCATAAGATGAACAAGGTTCCAACCATTTAGCGCCCAATAACTGTTATTGTGAAAACAATGGAGTTGTGGATTTAGCCTATGAACGCAGGTCCCATCAGCGTTCTAGACATATTCTGAGGACAGTATCACCTGATCAGGGAGATGGTTGTTCTCCAAGAGATCGACGTGAGGAGAGTAGACCTAAAAGATAACACAGCGGATCCACTCACAAAGGCCTTACCCCTAGAGAGACTTCTATGGGATGGTTGAGTATGGAATACTACAACCATTGCTATATTGTTGGGTATTGGATACTACAACAGATGGCCTTAGTGCAAGTGGAAAATTGTTAGTTATATGTATGCCCTAGAGGCCATTACTGTACATGCGATGTATATTGTAGTGGATGCTTGGACATATATAGGGAGGACTTTCTTGCTCGACATGATAGTATGCTATCTGGTTGTACTTTATCTTAACATGTACACTTATTGTCTCTCTACTACATCTTGATAAAGCCCTTAGGATGAGTACTTGACTATTAAGATTATGATGCAGATTATACTAGTGGGGCAGAGGTAGTCGGTAAGTACATCCTTAGATTGTTCCTAGTCGTAGGAGTATCGAGACAGAGAATCGATGCTCCAGAGTAGACTAGCGTATGCGCTTCTCGACCCATGTGATGGGCGATGGATGATCCCATATCCATTGGTGTTTGACATCAGAGAAGGTATACGGGTGATCAGTGGAGACTGGTACACCGAACGGACTCGCCGAGAACTCCTAGATGGTATTATACCTATCGTCGGATAGTAGTTCTCTGGTGACACTGGTACAGGTTAGTCTGTAGACCCGAGACCGTCATAGAGTCTTGTGTGATTCCCACTGTGCTTTAATTTCCACCATACCACGGACAAGAGATCGTGCATAAAGGTGGTTTTTGGGTATAGTCCCGAGTCACATGGAGGCAATGAGTGATAGGAGGGGTTTCGTCTCTCCCGGTATTGGGAGTTGATGTTGCGCTATGATCGATTGGCCATAACAGGAAATCTCTGGCCAGGGTTGCTGAGATTTACTGGTAAGTGTTACTAGTAGTTTCTCGAACCGTTATAGACCTTGCATCGGCATGACTTATCAGGCTATTGGGGTCTGACGTTATATCACCCCCAGGCTGTGATATACGACATATCAGACGAAGGGACCGGACTGTACGGTAGGGTTACTGATTGGATTGGCAGGAGTGTGAGCAGGCTTGCTTGTTGATCTTCTAATCGCTCAATGCCCGGGTGGCCGTTATGTTTAGCAGACCGCTTGCGGCTTGTGGGTGTATGATATGATCATCACCTACTGCCGGCGTATTGACGAGTCTTTAGAGTCCCATGCGAAATGGAGTAGGAGCACATATGTGATATGTGCGGGACCGAGATTAATGCGCGTATGTGATACCGCATTCTATTCTCGCGACTTGTGACATTAGTCGGTTATATATGATATAGCCGGTTATCGGATCATGTGTTGATTCGATAAGTTGTTGCATTTGATATTAGTCAGTTATATATGATATAGCCGGATTATTAAATCAAGAGTTGATTTGATAATTTAATGTATAATTATATATATTTGATATATTAGCATACATTAACTAATATTTGCTCACTTCTGATTTATCTATTCTTACTTTATGTGTTCATAAAGTATATATATGATATATATTTTAGTGTACATGTTTTTGTGTCATGCATGATGATACACACAACATGGGTGTATGAGACATACACCATAACCATGATAATTGAGGGTATTTATTTATTTAAGGTAAAATAAATTAGTTAGATTTTTTTCTCATGGTTGTAGCTTGGAGAAGCTTGTAGAACCAAAGACTAAGTCCACTTGTTTTGTTGACTTAAGATATTTATTAACCCAACCATTATCATTAAACCTATGGTTAAGTCTCTACATGAGTTAATGTATGACACTAACTCACCCATGGTTGTTATTCTCACCTCATGAGTTTCATTAATTCTCATCTTCATTTTTTATTTTCTTCATCCTCTAGAAAAAGGTTTTAAGGTTTTGAGAGGTGATGAAATATTGTGAGAAAAATAAATCTAAAGTGAGCCCACTTCCTACTTTATCAACGTCTACTATTAACCATTTAGTTTAGGGTGTTTACTTCACTATTCTCACCATTAGTGAAGTGGTAGTATGAGCTCGAGTCTCCTTGACGTAGATCATCTTCGGCCTCAAAAACATTGAGCAACTTTGTTCGTTTCTTCAAGTGAACCCTGTCTAGAGTACGGGAGTTCACCATTCGCAGTGAACAGACTACGACATGGAGCTTTAGAAGTGAAGGACCGGTCTACAAAGGTTGTATTCCCTCATTTACATGTTGTAATGTTTGATTGCATGTTGTATTGTCTAGTTATTCTAGCTTGATCCTAGTCTAGGGTGAAGGGTTCCGGCAGCGCCCCGGCCGTCGAAACTCGGCCAAAATGCGGAACAAAAATTTTCTAAACCGGCGCTATCGCTACCCGATTTCCGGATCGACCTTAAACCCTATTCTAGCAAACTAACTAAGAGTTAGAAAGGTTATACCGAGTTGATCCGTGTCCTTCGGTCTTCATTCCAAGCTCCTAGTGATCCTTTGACGATGTTTGGTTGCCGGTCTTCCTCCATCTCCGATTATCCACCCAAGAGAAACGGCGCAAGCTCCAATCTCATCGAACGTGGTAACCGACGCTCCAACGTCGCTAGCGATGGAGAGTGGGGGTGTATTAAAATGTCACTACATTTTTCTCTCAATATCTATGCTCATGGGAGCAACCAAAGAAGAAGATGAAGGAGGTGATGAAAACTTGGCATGAGGAAAGAATGGCTAAGTATATTTTTGTATGAATGAGAGAGAGGGAGTAATGCAATGAACAAAACAAATGAAATGAGCCCCATCCACATAGTGGCCGGCCCCCCTCTCATTCCCACAAAAATGTTTCACTTTTTTTAATTTCATTAAACAATTCCAAACCATGCCATACTCCATGCTTTGACCCATGCCTAAAGTCATGTTCATGCCACATCATCCCTTCCACCTCATTTATAAAACAAATTTTGTTCCAAAAAAGGAAAATCATATAAATGAGGTGGCATCTTCTTCTAGAAGCTATTCCGTACAAAATACAGAATACTTCCCGGTACATGTATCGAAATACATATACGCGTATTCGTACCAAAATACGAATGGCCGACAGAGAAAACGAATAGTGAACAATAATACTAGGATACGTATATACAAATACATATATAAATTATCAAATCAAAACCCGATTTAATAATCCGGCTTAATCCTAAGCCGCTAGTATTACCAACCGTCCGATTAAAGTCTGCGCAGCATGTGCACATAATTAATCGGACACCTGTATGTATCAACATACGCCATATACACCATATCGCCTGAACCGTGAAAACCCTCTATGTAGGACTCTAAAGACTCGTCAATACGCTGGCAGTTGGTTTAACCACAAGCACGTCAGCGGCACTAGCTGGACGTAACGGCTACCCAGGTATTGAGCGAAAGGGAGGCCGACGAGCAAACTCATCCTAAACCCCTACTGAGCCTGTCAGTGACAATATCCGTACAGTCCGGTCCGTTCGTCTAAGAGTATCGCATATAGAGTCTAGCGGGGTGGATAAAGTCAGCCCCCCAACAACGCGATATTTAGTGTCGGTATAAAACCCATCACCACCTGAGAAACTATCGATCCTGGATCGATAATTCTCTTCCACCGTGGCTACGGATTTATAGTGATGGCCATCCGTACACAACGCGACATCAACCCCCAATACCGGGAGAGACGAATCCCCGACGATCCGATCACTGCCTCCATGTGGCTCGGGACTGTTCCCAACTAAAACCTGTTTGCACGACTCCTTTGAGCCGTGGTAGGGTAGTAATCAAAGCACAGTGGGAACTCGCATGAGACAAATGATGATCTCAGGTCGACAGACTAACCTGTATACATGTCACCTGGGAACTGCTATTTGACAATAGGTATAATACAAACTAGCAGGTTCCCGGGGAGTCCGTCCAGTGTACTCATAACCCAATGAGCACCTGTATACTATCTCAGGTGAACATACTAACACCAATGGCTTGTGAGACCTGGCCACCGCCCCTCGTCGGGGTCTCGATCAGTATACACTAGTCTACACCGGAGTATCGATGCCCGGTCTCGATACTCCCACGACTAGGGACATTTAAGGATGTGCTTATAGACCCCAGCTCCCACATATATGATCGCCATCATAATGCTGGCAGTCAAGCAAGAATCCTATGGGCTCTATCAACATGTATATGATGATTAAGACAAACCAGATAGCATACTATCATCTTGAGTAAGACTGTTTTATCGGTATAGGTCCTCACTCAATCATCATAATCACAAGTCCGCGACTATGATAATTGTCTTGAGGGCACTATAGCCAACAATCTCCCACTTGTACTTAAGGCCAATTATTGCGATGCCGCATACTCACAGCCCGTGTGATACCGAATACCCAACTTCTCTACTAATTAGTTTCGCAAAGCCTGTTTGCGAAAATGATTACGTTCGAAAATAGCCTTAGAGAGTGGATCCGCTCCAATGTTTCTTTCTGTATCTCTCTTAATCTCAACTTCGCGGAGAAAACTATCTCCCGAAATGAGCAATACTTGTCTTAGAATTTGTCTGGATATCTGATGGGACCCAGTTTGTAAATGAATTCCAAATCCAGCAAACTACTTAGACTGTATCGTCCACTGAATTTAATCAGTATCCTGCGCCTTTCCTTTCCTCAGTATCCGTTTGGACCACCTGTCCAACATACTGTCCCTCAAAAGTGGGAAAACTATAACTCTGATGGTCACTCTGTCATTCAGGTCACCTTGGAAGCCTGAAATGATAACCGTCTCCCGAAGGAGGCTTACGTAATCATTTCCCGAGAACATCCACTTATGTTCAATAACTGCTTCCTAATGTTTCTCCAGGATTGGATTGATATATCTGCATATTGCATTTAGTGCAAAAACAATATCTGGTGTGGTACTTGACATTTCACGATTAACTCAATTGCCTAAGTAAGTGATATGCTAATCATGCAGACCCCTCTCTCCTTTAGTCTGTAAGACACCTTTAGAGAGGGTGCCTCCATCACCTGCAGGTACTCCACCATGCCAGGAGTCGTCCATTCTAAAATCTCTTTAGAAAAATGTTAAAGTACCCAGATTGGGATACTTCCCAAATCTAGATCTAAAACCATAGATCTAGTAAACAGAAAAGCTGATATTATATCCATAACCTATGTGGATAAACAACTTTGTGACAAACACAGTATATCCGATCGTAGTATAGGAATATCTCTTCCTATCAAGTGTATGTCATCCAAATACCTGGACATCACTCTCTACTACCTTCTTACCAGATCCATCTCCTATTCTGATGAGGTCAAAGCCTATGACTGTCACATCAAAATTAGATGATCTATTTCCGCTATACCTGCTTTAGTCTATAATTAGACATAAGCTACTTGCCTTCTATGCTTCCGCTTCTCCCATTGACTACAACAACCCTTTGGCAGAGTCATATACACGTGCACTTCTAAAACTAGTTTAGAATGACGCTATACTCATGCTCCTGCCGGGTCTTATAGTCTAGAACAACAGCAATGGCAAGTCTGGGTAAACAAGAACCTCCCTGTCACC
Source organism: Agapanthus africanus (assembly GCA_030015575.1). Taxonomy (NCBI): domain Eukaryota; kingdom Viridiplantae; phylum Streptophyta; class Magnoliopsida; order Asparagales; family Amaryllidaceae; genus Agapanthus; species Agapanthus africanus. Next base: position 438,414,554 of record CM057337.1, on the reverse strand, counting down.
GTCCCTGAGAAGACTGAAGTACCTCTCGGGTGCCTGAGGTTACCCACCAAATCTGCGGAGTGGCTAATAGAACATCAAATCCAATTGAATCCTTAGGTTCTATTAAATTTCCAGTAATCGTTTATGGTTCTGGAATAACTTCCAGTTCTACCATACTCCCACTTGTGTTTTCTGAAAAAGTCCATTTTACTAAAACTGTGGCGAGTCAAGAACATTATAAATATTGATTTTCCTGATTGTAGAAAGTTAACCCTCGTCAAAGCCCGAGATAACCTACAAACAGCCATTACTGAAACGTGCCTTGAGTTTATCCGGATTCTGGTTTTAAGCATCAGCCGGACAACTCCCTATTGTAGGGATCCTAGGCACCCTAGTGAGGTCTCCCAAGCCATCAACCATGGCAATTTCAAATAATATGGTGCCTACAAACCCTAGTGTACGGATCTATAACTAGATGTCTAGGCGAAACAAAAACAAGCTAACAACTTAGCAAATGAGAATACGGAAATACAACCTTTGTAGATCCGTTTGCTCCACCTCCATAGCTCCGCAACGACGTCCTCTCGCTGTCCATAAGAAATCCGGGCTCTAAAGTCGACTTCGTCGGAGAGAAAACGAGCTAGGTCGTCGATGTCCATGCCGAAGATGATCTACGTCGAGGCATCGCTAAATCAAGCTCGACCTTCACCAAACCCTAAAATCTTGTGAAGGAAACACACTCTACTTCTTGGCAAGAGGTAGAGGATGAAGAAATAGGATGTGGGTAAACTTTGGAATTGGATTTCTCACTCAAAACATCAATCTACCATTGATGACCTCAAGCTTCTTCACTTGAAGAATGAAGAAGAAGAAGAATAATGATAAGAAAAGATTAATTCAAAAAGAAAAGAATTATCAATTCTTATCATAAGTGAACCATGGTAAAGTGTAGAGAGTTAACCAAGGTTAGTTGAATGGTTAGGGTTAAGAATGAGATAAGAATGGTGGACTTAGGTCAAAGCTTCATGAAGTTTCAACTAAACAACAAAACTAGCAACCATTCTTTTCTCATTTCTTTTATTCATTTATCAAAAAGAATAAAATGAATAATTAAGAAAATAAAACCCTAAACATAAATACAACCATGGTTCAAACTTTACACTTAACCAAAGTGGTATGCATCATCAAACATGATACATCCATGTGCACATAAACATATCGCATATGCAATGCGCACACCCGAGCGAGAAAATCCATCTTAAGTAAACCGATACTAGTTGATGCAAAGTAATATATCATATATATAAATATGCATTAAATCATTAATATCAACACTTGATTCAATGATCCGGTTATGTCGCACACAACCGACTAGTATACAATATATCGGCTTATCGAATCAACGCTTGAATCGATAACTAGGTTATATCGCATACAACCATTCGATACATTTATTGCGAGAATAGAATACGGTATCACATACACGCATTATTCTCGGTCCCGCACATATCTCATATGCGCTCCTATTTCGTTTCGCTTGAGCCAGGAAACCTCTGTGTAGGACTCTAAAGACTCGTCAATACGCCGGCAGCGGATGATGATCATATCAAACATCCACAAGCCGCAAGCGGTCTGCTAAACGTAACGGCCACCCGGGTATTGAGCGATCTGAAGATCGACGAGCAAGCCCGCTCACACTCCAGTGAATCCGACCAGTAACACTATCGTATAGTCCGGTCTGTTCGTCTGATATGTCGCATATCTTGCCTAGGGGTGGTAAACGTCAGACCCCAGTAGCTCGATAAGTCATGCCGACTTGAGGTCCATAACATTCGTGAAACTACTGATAACTCTTACCAGTATATCACTGCAACCCTGGCCAGGGATTTTCTGTTATGGCCAGTCGAGCATAGCACAACATCAACCCCCAATACCGGGAGAGACGAATCCCCTCCTATCGCTCATTGCCTCCATGTGAATCGGGACTGTACCCAAAAACCACCTGTTTGCACAACTCAGTAGAGCCGTGGTAGGGTGGAAATCAAAGCACAGTGGGAGACACACAAGACTCTATGACGATCTCGGGTCAACAGACTAAGCTGTACCAGTGTCACCAGAGAACTGCCATCTGACGTGAGGTATAATACCATCTGGGAGTTCTCGGCGAGTCCGTTCAGTGTACCCAGTCTCCACTGAGCACCCGCATACCATCTTCGATGTCAAACACCAATGGATATGGGATCATCCATCGCCCATCGCATGGGTCGAGAAGATATGCGCTAGTCTACTCTGGAATATCGATGCCCCGTCTCGATATTCCCTCGACTAGGAACAATTCAAGGATGTACTCATGGACTACCCAGGCCCCACTAGTATGATCTACATCATAGTCCTGGAAGTTGAGTACACATCCTATGGGCTTTATCAACATGTAATCAGAGAGACAGAAAGTATACATGTTAAGACAAAGTGCAACCAGATAGCGTACTATCATGTCGAGCGAGAAAGTCCTTCCTATATATGTCCCAGCATCCACTACAATATACATCCCATGTACAGTAATGGCCTCTAGGGCATACATATAACTAACACCTATACCTTAACATCGTTAAGATATAAATTGATTCTATATATATCTGATATAGATACAAAAGCACTAATCTAATTTGAACCAGATTCAAAATCATGCATCTGTTTCCAGTGCATATCAACCAAATGGAAGGAGGACAATCAGCATTAATCATCTAGGAATGCATCCATATATGAGTAACCCGAAAGAGAAGCAAGTTCTCAAAACCATTACTATTAACTGAATACCAAACACAAGTATCTACATCTTCGAATACTTCGAAGAATCCCGATACTTCTAACAAATGGTTCTCTACTTTATTCTTATACCTATAACTTCTCAATATCTGGACTTTGCATTTCAACGAAATACTTGTCCAGAACTGGAGAAATCACAAGTAAACAGAATATAGTACGAGCACCAACCCCATTGTCCTAACGGACACTGGACAACATACAATACTTCGTATAAGTCTCCTGAGTTCAACAACTCAAACCCTGTGCGTCGTAGGTTGAAAAACTGTACTTTGGTTAAGAAGAGTTACACCGCTGTTGAATGCACCTTACCCAATCACCAACTGATATAGGTAAATGTCATAGACACAATATCAAAAAGTTATATCTCACTTTATAAATGTACAGATATACCAGTTTAAAATTGGTGCATAACAACGGATATTCAAAACCAAATATTTGCCATACGGCAAAATCCAGATGATTTCCTCAAATATCACCAATTACTACAAATTCCGATATAATGAGGATCTAATCACCCAATTCCCAATATCTTACTCCCACTCACCATCTGTAATAACATACAGATGTGAGAAACTGATCTGGCAAATACATACCCTGGAGTTAGATTCCAATTGGGAAAACAGTTTTCAATTAACATCGCACAGTCAGACTGAAACATGAAAATGTTTCAAAAGGGGTTAACTGGTATTCCTAGTAACATCTCTTCCATTATCCTGAATCATGACAGTAACCATATACTTACCTGCCCTCATTGCAATCCCTTTATTATGTCTTTACTTATTACCTTATGTACACCTCCTTTACGCTAATTGGTTTTCTTCATTCCCTACCCTTCGGCACCAGCCTAATGTTTGGAAGAAGACTATCCAATAAGTGTAATAGGTGTACTCTCCTAATCCTAGGAGCCCTCGCAACCTGAGAGAAGATAAAGAGAAAAGACATCTGAATAATCCTATCCAATTTCTCTTGAACCGGAATCCATCCTCGAAAAAGTTCCTTCGAGTTCGTATATAACCATACGATGGATTTATCCAATGGAAGTGGATATCCGTAGTGATACGGAGTGTCCTAGAGAAAAGCAAAGTGGATGTAGGAGTGGCAGGGGTATACACGGTTTTTATCGTGAATGATGGTGATCACAATTTCCATTTCCATTATTCTAATCCCTTTATATGTCTTTACTTATTACCTTCTGTACACCACAGCTAAGCTTGTTGGTTTTCTTCCTTCCCTACCGTTTGGCACCAACCTGCCTATGGTCTGGAGGAAGACTATCCAATAAGCTCAATAGGTGTACCCTCTCCAATCCTAGGAGCCCTTACAACCTGAGAGAAGGTAAAGAGAAAAGACAACCGAATAATCCTATTCAATCTCTCCAGAACCAGAATCCATCCTCGAATAAGTTCCTTTGAGTTCGTATATAACCATACGATGGATTTATCCAATGGAAGTGGATGTTCGTAATAATACGGGGTGTTCTGGAGAAATGCAAAGGTGATATAGAAGTGGAAATGATGTTTGCGACACCGTGACATTCCAAAAGCCAAAGTGTTTTAAGAAGGTTCGGTCAACTTGGTTTCATGAGATTTAGTCAAAGGTCGGGTCATAGTCGCAGCCAGAGAGAGAGAGAGAAGAAACACTCAGCGTGCACTCTAACCTAGATCAGAATGGTTAATCATTTTATCTAATCGGGATGGCTCCCACTGTTTCCTCGAATTCTCCTCCAAACCCAAAAGGAGAATTAGTCGGAATTACCCAAGGAGTAGTCCTACTCATCAGTGGGAATCGGGATCCAACTATCATCGCATGATGACTTGATGGAAGCCACTCAAGCCACCACACTCCAGAAAGTATGCGCAAACCTGGCAAGTTTCCTGTATGTTTGAAACTCCCGATATGATTTTTATCCCAAGCGGTTTATGACCTTGACTTTGGCCAACAAATCATAACCCGCAAGTCAAGTTCTACCCATCATTGTCCTGATTGATTTAGACCCACACGCACACACCCTTGACTTTAGCCAACAAAGTGGAACGACTATCCTAAACAATTGCATATCCATGCAACGGACAAGCAACACACAGCTACCGCACACGATGCCTTGACTTTGGCCAACAAACACCGCACGAATACTATGCGCTACTTATCCGAAATGACGAAGGGCTACGGCTGGTTTTTTGGCGAAAAACCTTTAACGTAATGAACTTGATATCGTTGAAGGAATCCAAGTGGTTTTATAAATATATAGTAGCGAAAACTTTTGCTAAAGAGGTCACTCCCGGTGAAGGGATCTCGGCTCTTTCCCCGTAGAATGAGGTGCAGGATATTCCAAACTGAATACCACGATGCAAAGCAAAAACAATCGACTATACTAAGGTTATTACGTTGACGCAAACTTTTACTCAAGGGGTCACTCCCGATGAAGGGATCTCGGCCCTTGCCTCGTCGAATGAGGTGCAGGATATTCCGAATGAATACCACGATGCAAAGCAAAAGAGAACGTCTGTAATGTCAGTTTTTTAAAACTTGGTTCCAACAACATCATAAATAGGTTTGTTTTATCCTTACATTGATAAGAATCAATACAGTCCCATCAATTAATCACACCAGAAAAGAACGAAAATAAAATGTACGTATATGCCATCCGCATTCGCCACTGGGTCCCGTCATCACCCGTTAGGTTACTTAACTAACGACAGAGCGGGGACTGGGCTAGCGCGGGTGCAAAACATATACAACATCTACTAGTATATATAAATATGTATATATATAACATTCGTCCCAGGCATGATATAAAGCAACATCACAGAAGCAACACAGAATGGTGGATAATCTGGAGCCCCGGGTTTCACTTGAGCCGCAAGTGAGACCCGACGTTCCCTGTCGTGTGGATAACCTGTGCAATGAAAACCTAGACCCCTACGAGTGCGGCAAGTTACCCGCAAAACCAGAAGCGAGGCAGCCCCCTTCAGCAACGTGAATGGACCACCCAGTACTTCACGGAATCCGGTAACTTGAGCACCCCTCCTGGGTCAACCTATACCCCCTACAAGTGCGGCGAATAGCCCGCCAATCCTAGAGTAAAGTTCCCTCCGTCTGAATGCCTTGAGATGCAGACCAGTTACCCTCTAAACCCGGCTATTCGTGCACTCCACCGTGGGGTAATCCTAGTACAGAAAATAAAATAATATACAAGGGTGACATCGACCTCAGCCCGGTCGTGCCCCAAAAGAATAATATACAAACTGGCAGTGACGGCAGTCCACATGTCGGACGCTCGCCCTGCAATATCAAATGTACAAATGAAATCAACTTACTATCATTGCACCATTGCTATCCACCACGACAATCCAACCAACATCACAGCACAACACAGAACATCAACGTGAATGTCACGTTCGCAAACCCGTTTAAAAGACATTTAGCAATTAGACGAGTTTACCGATCAAGTGACATTCACGGTCACAGATAGAAATGTATGTACTGTTAAATGCACACTTAAAATATCGATCGACTAAGTTCCAAATTGCCCCCAATAGCAAAACAACACTTCATTGAAACCTGGGCCAAAACAGAATATCACAAAAATCACAATTCCAAGTATATGAGCTACAGTGAAAATTTGAAGGCCCGTCTCCACTAAATGGCGGTGGAACCGCCGTGAATAGGGGGTTAGTACGGTGGATCCGCGGCACTTTAGTGGCATCACGAGCTCAAATTTTTTGTGTAGCCTTATATTTGCCTGCACGGATTTTTAAGATGCCTGAAATAATTTTTTGACCACTTTTGAAAATCGACAGCAAACAGAAAATGGAAAACGTGATTTTGGCAATTTCCGTCGATCGATCTCTTAAGCACGTTTAAACAAGCTAGTAAGGGTTTAAAGGGTGGCTCTGATTCCATGAAGGGTTCCGGCTGCGCCCCGGCCGTCGAAACACGGCCAAAATGCGGAACAAAAATTTTCTAAACCGGCGCTACCGCTACCCGATTTCCTGATCGACCTTAAACCCTATTCTAGCAAACTAACTAAGAGTTAGAAAGGGTATACCGAGTTGATCCGTGTCCTTCGGTCTTCATTCCAAGCTCCTATTGATCCTTTGACGATGTTTGGTTGCCGGTCTTCCTCCATCTCCGATGATCCACTCGAGGGAAACGGCGCAAGCTCCAACCTCGTCGAACGAGGTAACCGACGCCCCAACGTCGCTAGCGATGGAGAGTGAGAGTGTATTAAAATGTCACTACATTTTTCTCTCAATATCTATGCTCATGGGAGCAACCAAAGAAGAAGATGAAGGAGGTGATGAAAACTTGGCATGAGGAAAGAATGGCTAAGTATATTTTTGTATGAATGAGAGAGAGGGAGTAATGCAATGAACAAAACAAATTAAATGAGCCCCATCCACATAGTGGCCGGCCCCCTTCTCATTCCCACAAAAATGTTTCAATTTTTTTAATTTCATTAAACAATTCCAAACCATGCCATACAACATGCTTTGACCCATGCCCAAAGTCATGTTCATGCCACATCATCCCTTCCACCTCATTTATAAAACAAATGATTTTCCAAAAAAAGGAAAATCATATAAATGAGGTGGCATCTTCTTCTAGAAGCTATTCCGTACAAAATACGGAATACTTTCCGGTACATGTATCGAAATACATATACGAGTATTCGTACCAAAATACGAACAGCCGACAGAGAAAACGAATAGTGAACAATAATACTAGAATACGTATATACAATACATATATAAATTATTAAATCAAAACCCAATTTAATAATCCGGCCTAATCCTAAGCTGCTAGTATTACCAACCGTCCGATTAAAGTCTGCGCAACATGTGTACATATTTAATCGGACACCTGTATGTATTAATACGCCATATACACCATATCGCCTGAACCGTGAAAACGCTCTGTGCGGGACTCTAAAGACTCGTCAATATGTTAACAGTGGGTTTAACCACAAGCACGTCAGCGGGACCAGCTGTACGTAACGGCTACCCAGGTATTGAGCGAAAGGGAGGCCGACGAGCAAACTCATCCGGAACCCCTACTGAGCCTGTCAATGACAATATGCGTACAGTCCGGTCTGTTCATCTAAGAGTATCGCATATCGAGTCTAGTGGGGTGGATAAAGTCAGACCCCCAACAATGCGATATTTAGTGTCGGTATGAAACCCATCACCACCTGAGAAACTATCGATCCTGGATCGATAATTCTCGTCCACCGTGGCCACGGATTTATGGTGATGGCCATCCGTACACAATGCGACATCAACCCCCAATACCGGGAGAGACGAATCCCCGACGATCCGATCACTGACTTCATGTGGCTCGGGATTGTACCCAACTAAAACCTGTTTGCACGACTCCTTTGAGCCGTGGTAGGGTAGTAATCAAAGCAAAGTGGGAACTCACATGAGATAAATGACGATCTCAGGTCGACAGACTAACCTGTACACATGTCACCTGGGAACTGCTATCTGACAATAGATATAATACCAACTAGCAGGTTCCCGGCGAGTCCGTCCAGTGTACTCATAACCCAATGAGAACCTGTATACTATCTTAGGTGAACATACTAACACCAATGGCTTGTGAGACCTGGCCACCGCCCCTCATCGGGGTCTCGATCAGTATACACTAGTCTACACTGGAGTATCGATGCCCGGTCTCGATACTCCCACGACTAGGGACATTTAAGGATGTGCTTATAGACCCCAGCTCCCACATATATGATCGCCATCATAATGCTAGCAGTCAAGCAAGAATCCTATGGGCTCTATCAACATGTATATGATGATAAAGACAAACCAGATAGCATATTATCATCTTGAGTAAGACTGTTTTATCGGTATAGGTCCTCACTCAATCATCATAATCATAAGTCCGTGACTATGATAATTGCCTTGAGGGCACTATAGCCAACATAGGGTTCCTTAGCACTTTAAATACATATAAAACAGTACACCATTTCCTTTGAAATTAACCACGGTTCCCAAATCCAGAGATCTCATAAAAACAGCATCTAAATACATATAACCTTCAAGTACGATGTAAGAAATATGGAACAGTAAGGTGAGCATATCGAATATATCATGAACATACGTCATATGATAGTACTGAACAATTAAGAATAATATCGGGGTATAGAAATTCTACAGTGTAAGTGGCATAGCAATTACCGATGATGAATGTGTATGAGCCGGCAATCCTGTGTGAGTGTAACATGCGCATCTTCGATAATTGTGCAGGTGTACTAGCAGGCGAAAATAGGTAAATAACGGATATGAAATATCATATATACATATATATCCTAGTAAAAGAAATGCGAGCATACGTAAAATGAGAGATCGTAAACGCGGACAGTATATCAAATATGCAACTATGTAAGAGTCATACAGTTACAGTTTAAAATAGTGCAAATCGTTATTTTGTAAACAGGAGATTATGATATTGTTTGGAAAAGACACCGTTTGAAAAGTTTATCTTGTCTCCTTGAATTCATCATCTAAAAAGCGTGTAATGATTCGTTAGTTTTGAAATGGGTATGACTCCAAGCATATCACAATATCTACTTTGTGATATGAAATGAAAAGGGTTCTTATGTCGGAATAAACATCGGGTTTCTTCCTTATACATCACGTACGGAAGATCCATCGTATGATATCATCACAACAATAGTATGGATCTACAGTCACGTACATCATCTCATAACACGTCTATCCCAATCTTTTCGTATTATCGTTCACAGGTCTCATCGATATCGATCTCCTAACATATCGATATCGATCTCATAACATACCATTATAATTCTCACATTTATCATCTTTTAATCACTTATATAATTATATATCACGATTCACATTTTCATTTCATATTCATTAAATCATTTCACACTAAATCCCTTGATTACATCCGTAGGTTCCTAGTATAGGATTCTCCGACTACGTTATATATATATGTGTGTGTGTGTGTGTGTGTGTATGTTTCCATTTTATAATTGCAGGGGTGCTATACGCCATTCACCCGACTTCCCCCGTAGATACAAATCTACTCACCTGCAATACTCCTCGCTAGGCCAAAATCGATGTGCCTCGTCGTCTCGGAAGACCACATGAAGATACCTACATATCAACACACAATCGCAATACTATTAAAATCAATATTCGAAAATTGATATGGCACACAAATTGCTTATAGGTTAGAAGCTATAGCCTACGAATGAAAAAACAATCACAGAACCCTCGTCGTTGATGTACAAACATCGAACGACCAAATCCACAATTAAAAGCCAAAAATCCATGTTTTAGAAATCGGAAAACCATTGCTATTATTAACTCAAACGTTTCCAGACTTTGTCTCATGTAATCTGGAACAAAATAAAATATACGGTAGCTATGTCATAAGGTATGTGAGCTTCAGGAAAAACCCTAACACCAATGCCCAAAATTTGGCCGGCCAAACTGCTACAGTAACCGCCCCCGCCAGCCCATTTTTTGAAGTTTGGTCTCGTCTTCTTATGGTGGTCTCCTATTCGTCTAACTAGGTTAATATATATGTTTGATTTTTTATAAAGGTCCTGGGTTTCTCCAGATTCCCTATAGACCTCCAAAAATATCACAAAACCGACACGGAATGTTTCTAAGTTCATCTCTTGGGGTTTTAGTCTCTGGTCCAGGTCAGGAAAATCAACTCTAAGGTCTTACAAATACTTACTACACCTCAATTTACCATTTACAAGTCCATCCATCCACTAAACTTCATCATGGAAAATTCCAAGATCACAAATCTTCAGAAGTTTAACTCTAAACTAAATTAGGATGCAAAGAAAACTAAAAATTAAACTAAAGGAAAGGAAATATATCTCATTTGGCAACTCAAGAAAATTCTTGGGCTACCCGACGTGCTCAAAAACAAATCTTGAACTTGCCATGGGGTGTAGAATGAGGTGGGGAACAACTTTTGTAAAGAGAGTGTGTGGTTTTGGTGATTATTTGGAGATGATTCATAGAGGTAGAGAAGGTGGAGGAATTGAAGAAGAAGAGAAGTGAAGAAAGAAGGAAAATGAGGTCAAGGGTCTCTCTCTCTTTCTCACTCTCACTCTCTCTCACAAATTAAACCAAAAACCAACAATGCAAATGAAGCCAACATGTAACAAAAATTTAACATGACATGGTGCACTAGCTGTGACAATGTAAAAGTACGGATTTGGCCAAATCGTGATTAGTAGTGCACTAATCAAGTTTAATTTAAACATGCGTATAATTAATTATAAAAATGCCCAAATCTGATAAATATATTTTTAAATAAATAAATCATTTTAATCTCCAATTATTTCCCAAATATTGGTATATATTTATGCCATTTTATGAAAACCACAAATTCTCAAATCGAATAGTTTTTAAGAAATATATTATTTTAATATTTAATTTCCAAAAATAATATTTTATATTTCGGAAATGTTACAATATTCCCCCATTAAATAAATTCGGTCCCCAAATTTAAATTTAACCCCCAAATACTAAAACATTTCAATAATCCTGTTCAAATCAAAGATGCTCCGAAATCACGGAATATGCAAAAACACCACAGTGTATCGTGTGTGTAGGGTTCGTAAGCATAACAGCAAGGTTTCGGGTGGCATCATCCATGCTAAATTAAAAAATTTTCCATGCTTAAACAACCCTAAACAAGATCTTTAACTAGAGAATCATGCTGAATCGAAATACAAACAACTTTACAACTAAGTGATTAGGGATTACAACCTTTGTAGTCCATTCCTTCACTTCATAAGCTCCAAGTAGTGGTCCCTTCGCTGCGATCCAAGAACTCCCGGATTCTTGAGAAGCTCCACATTGTGTACGGTGCATGCTTGCTTGTAGTCTTTGAAATCCAAGATGATCTACTTCGAGAAAACACGAACTCAAGATATCTTTTCACTAATATGAAATTAGTGAAGCCAACACACTAAACTATATGACTAGTAGGAAAACAAGTGATGAAAAAAAGATAGCAAGCTTTTGTGAGGAAGAAGAAGATAAACAAGTGATGAAAGAATAATGAGCTTAGGTTAGAAATGCAACCATAGTGAGTTAGTATGTGTCATGGCTAACTAATGTAGAGAATAAACCATGGGCAATGGTTAAAGGTTAGGTTAACAAATATCTTAATAAATATCAAAAAGGTGGACTACGTCAACAAGAAAAAATATCTCAACATTAATCCACAATTTTGAATTAACTAAAATAATTAAATCTAACCATCTAACCATTAACAAAAACCATGGTGTGATTCTCATAAACCCTAGTTGCATGTATAACCCTAGCATGTCACAATATCATATATCACATATATAATATTTTGTAACAAAAGAAAAGAATACATTAAACATATATCACACATATATTAATGTATCACCAAGTGAGAAAAAGTAATGCTTAAGTGAGCTAATATTAGTTAATGTAATTTAATATATCAAATATATAATTCTACATTAAATTATTAAATCAATACTTGATTTAATAATCCGGCTATTGAACATATAACCGACTAATATCAAATGCAACAATTTATCGAATCAACACTTGATCTAATAACCCGGCTATATCACATATAACCGACCAATATCACAAGTCGTGAGAATAGAATACGGTATCACATAAACGTATCAATGTTGGTCCCGCACATATCACATATGTGCTCCTACTCCGTTTCGCCTGAGCTAGGAAATCTCTGTGTAGGACTCTAAAGACTCGTCAATACGCCGGCAGTAGGTGATGATCATATCAAACATCCACAAGCCGCAAGCGGTCAGCTAAATGTAACGGCCACCCGGGTATTGAGCAATCAGAAGATCAATAAGTAAGCCTGCTTACACTTCTGTTAGTCCAATCAGTAACACTACAGTACAGTCCGGTCTCTCCGTCTGATATGTCGCATATCCAGTCTAGGGGTGGTAAACGTCGGACCCAAGTAACCGATAAATCGTGTCGATGTGAGGCTCATAACAGGTCGAGAAACTACTGATAACAATTACCAGTAGATCTCTATATGAGCCCTGGCCAGGGACATCCAGTTTTAGCCAATCGAACACAGCGCAACATCAACCCCTAATACCGAGAGAGACGAAACCCCTCCTAATGCTCATTGCCTTCATATGATTCGGGACTATACCCAAAAGCCACCATTTTGCACTTCTTATGAACGTGGTAAGGTGTAAATCAAAGCACGGTGGGAATCACACAAGACTCTATGACGATCTCGGGTCTACAGACTAACCTGTACCAATGTCACCAAAGAACTGCTATCTAACGATAGATATAATACCAACTAGGAGTTCTCATCGAGTCCGTTCAGTGTACCCAGTCTCCACTGAGCACCCGTGTACCATCTTTGATGTCAAACACCAATGGATGTGGGATCATCTATCGCCCATCATATGGGTCAAGATGCGTATACGCTAGTCTACTCTAGAGTATCGATGCCCTGTCTTGATACACCCTCGACTAGGAACAATTATAGGATGTACTCATGGACTACCTTGGCCCCACTAGTATGATCTCCATCATAGTTCTAGCAGTCAACTACACATCCTAAGGGCTATATCAACATGTGAAAGCAAGACAGTAACATAATACAAGTCAACATGTTAAGAAAAAGAGTAACGAGATAGCATACTATCATATCGAGCAAGAAAGTCCTCTCTCTATATCTAAGCATACACTATAATATACATCATATATACAACAATGGACTCTAGGGCATATATATAACTAACAATCTCCCACTTGCACTAAGACCAGCTGTTGTAGTATCTCATACCCAACATCCCGAAGAGTCTCTCAAATTGTATCTGGGGTATGGCCTTCATGAGTGGATCCGCTGTGTTGTCCTTCGTGTCAACTCTCCTGACCTCGATCTCCCGGCGATCAACTATCTCCCGGATCAGGTGATACCGCCTCAGGATATGCCTAGATCTCTGATGGGACCTTGATTCCTTGCCAAAGCCACAGCTCTATTGTTATCACAATACAAAGGTATTGGATGCTCAAAGGATGGAACCACTCCAAGTTTAGTTATGAACTTCTTCATCCAGACAACTCTTTGGCAGCATCGTTGGTAGCGATGTATTTAGCCACCATCATTGAGTGGCCACGGTTTCCTGTTTGGAACTCTTCCAACACATCGCCCCTCTATTGAGGGTAAAGACAAATCCCGAGTGCGACTTAGAGTCGTCCTTATCACTCTGGAAGCTCGAATCGGTAAAGGACTCCACCTGGAGTTTTCCGTTACCATACACCAAGAACATCTCTTTATTCCTTCTTAAGTAATTGTGAATGTTCTTCACAGCTATCCAGTGACTCTCTCCAGGATTTGCTTGATTCCTACTCACTACATTTAGTGAGTATGCTCCATCGGGTCTAGTACATAGCATCGCGTACATGATAAAGCCTATTGCCGAAGCATAGGGTATCTATTGCATGCAAGCTCTCTCCAAATCAGTCTTAGGAGACATCTCTTTGGCGAGAGTGATTCCAGAGATCGTGGGTAAGTTCCCACGCTTGGATTCTTCCATACTAAACCTCTTTAGTATGGTGTCAATATACCTGGATTGGGACAATCCCAGTATCCGTTTAGATCTATCTCTATAGATCTTAATCCCCAAAATGCAAGAGGCATTACCTAGATCTTTCATTGAGAATCTTTGTGATAAGAAGAGTTTGACCGAATGCAGCATAGGAACATCATTTCTTATCAACAGTATGTCATCCACGTACAATACGATGCAGACAACCTTACTCTTTTCCACCTTTTTGTATATACAAGGTTCATCTACGTTCTTGATGAAGTCAAACACTTTGACTACAACATCAAAACAGATGTTCCAACTCCGCGATGCCTGCTTTAACTCATAAATGGATTTAAGCAGCTTGCACACCTTTCCGCTGCTCCCACTATCTATGAAGCCCTCTTGCTGAGTCATGTACATGCACTCTTCTAAAATACCATTTAGAAAAGTGGTCTTAACATCCATTTGCCAGATTTCGTAGTCATGGTATGCAGCAATGGCAAGTAGGGTCCGAATGGACTTAAGCATAGCCACTGGAGAATTGGTTTCGTCATAATCCACTTCTGGTCATTGACGAAAACCCTTTGCAACAAGTCTATCTTTGAAAGTCTCAACTTTTCCATATACACCTAGTTTCTTCTTAAAGATCCATTTGCTCCCAATGGGTTTTACCTCTTCAGGAGCAACTTCCAAAGTCCATACTTTGTTGGTGTACATGGATTCGATCTCAGATCGCATTGCATCCAGCCACTTCACAGAGCACCCACCTGTGATGGCATGCTCGAAGTGTTAGTTATATGTATGCCCTAGAGGCCATTACTATACATAGGATGTATATTGTAGTGGATGCTGGGACATATATGGGGAGGACTTTCTTGCTCGACATGATAGTATGCTATCTGGTTGATCTTTACCTTAACGTGTACACTGATTGTCTCTCTGTTACATGTTGGTAAAGCCCTTAGGATGTGTACTTGACTACCTGGACTATGATGCGGATCATACTAGTGGGGACATGGTAGTCCATAAGTACATCCTTCAAAATCCCTAGTCATGGGTATATCGAGACGGGACATCGATATACCAGAGTAGACTAGTGTATACCTTCTCGACCCATACAGATGGGCGATGGATGATCCCATATCCATTAGTGTTTGAAATCAGAGATGATATACGGGTGCTCAGTAGAGACTGGGTACACTGGACGGACTCGCCGAGAACTCCCAGATAGTATTATACCTCACGTCAGATGGCAGTTCTCTGGTGACACTGGTACAGAGTAGTCTGTTGACCCGAGATCGTCATAGAGTCTTGTGTGGTTCCCACTGTGCTTTGATTTCCATCTTACCACGTCCAAGAGGGCGTGCAAAACGGTGGTTTTTGGGTACAGTCCCGAGTCACATGGAGGCAATGAGCGATAGGAGGGGATTCGTCTCTCCCGGTATAGGGGGTTGATGTTGCGCTGTGTTCGATTGGCTATAACAGGAAATCCCTGGCCAGGGTTGCTGAGATTTACTGGTAAGTGTTACCAGTAGTTTCTCGAATTGTTATAGACCTCATATCGACACGACTTATCGAGCTATTGGGGTCTGACGTTTACCACCCCTAGGCGAGATATGCGACATATCAGACGATCAGACCGGACTGTACGGTAGTGTTACTGGTTGGATTCACTGGAGTGTGAGCGGGCTTGCTCGTCGATCTTAAGATCGCTCAATACCCGGGTGGCCGTTACGTTTAGCAGACCGCTTGCGGCTTGTGGGTGTTTGATATGATCATCATCTGTTGCCGGCGTATTGACGAGTCTTTAGAGTCCTACACAGAGGTTTCCTGGCTCAAGAGAAACGAAATAGGAGCGCATATGAGATATGTGCGGGACCGAGAATAATACGTGTATGTGATACCGTATTCCATTCTCGCGATGAATGTGTCGAATGGTTGTATGCGATATAACCTAGTTATCGAATCAAGGATTGATTCGATAAGCCGATACATTGTATACTAGTCGGTTGTGTGCGACATGACCGGATCATTGAATCAAGTGTTGATTTAATTATTTAATGCATAATTAGATATTTGATATATTACTTTGCATTAACTAGTATCGGTTCACTTTAAATGGATTTTCTCACTCGGATGTGCGCATTGCATATGCGATATGATTTTGTGCACTTGCTTGTATCATGTTTGATGATACATGCCTTTTGGTTAAGTGTAAAGAATTAAACCTTGGTTAATGAAATGGTTAGGGTTTACTATTTGATTATTCATTTATTCATTTGTTTTTATTTTTGGAAAATAAATTACATAAAATAGAATGGTGGCTTTCTTTTGTTTTCTTTCATGAAGCTTCATGAACTTTTGACTTAGTCACCATTTTGTCTCATGCTTAACCCTAACCAATTCAATTAACTCAAGTTAATTCTCTACACCTAACCATGGTGAGAATTATGATAAGAATGGATTTTTATTTATTCTTTAATGCTTATCATAATACTTATCTTCTTCTTGCTCTTCTTCTTCTTCATTTTTCACTTGAAGAAAGCAAGCTTCATCAATGGTGATTGATGAAAATGAGTGTGAAATCCAAATCTAAAGTCTACCCACTTCCTATTTCTTCATCCTCTACCTCTTGCCAAGTAGTAGAGTGTGTTTTCTTCACATGTTTCTTGACTTGGTGAAGTCGGAGCTTGATTTAGCGATGCCTCGACGTAGATCATCTTCGGCATGGACATCGATGACCTAGCCCGTCCATTCTCCGATGAAGCCGACGCAAGAGCCCGGGACTTGTTATGGACAGCGAGGAGACTTCATTGCGGAGCTATGGAGGTGGAGAACCGGATCTACAAAGGTTGTATTTCCGTATCTCTTAGTTAAGTGTTAACTAGTTTGCATTTTCGCCCAGACATCTAGCAAACGATCCGTAGTTTAGGGTTTCTCGGCACCATAATTTTTGAAATGAGCATGGTCGATGCCTTGTGAGACCTCACTAGGGTGCCTAGGAACCCTATAGTGGTATCAGAGCCTAGCTAGAGCCTTAGGCGAAGTCTAGACGCAATTTGAAGTCCGAACGACCCGAAACCCCAACCCTAAAAATGCTCTCTGTCCTTTTTTCAAAAACTGGGATTTTTCCAAATTAAAAATATGCAGAAAATCAAGCAGGGTTTTCTAGGAATTACTGTAAATTTCGTGGACCTAATTCAACTTTTCCACCGCGGTTCCACGGCATGAGCAAGGCTCATGCGGCGGATCCGCGGCCGTACGGCCACATTATTTAAATTATTTTGCACAGTAATTCTTAGTTTCCAGTGGTTATTTTTCTGGGAATTTTTAATATTTATTCAAGAGTTGAATTTTCTGGGGTTGTTTCGGGGATTCGGTGTTTCGATCGAAGTATCAAATTTTGTCTATGTGGCTTTCCGGATAGATTTTAGAACATGTTAAAAAGTTCGACCGAATATAAATACCCAATTTTTCCCCTGTCGGGAAATTTCCAAGTGTTGGATTTTTCCGTAGTTTAACGACGTTCTAAGTAGTGCAAGTAACGCGATGGTCCCTCTAGAAGACAACAAACCTTAACTCGATTATGTGACCGTCTTGAACTGCCCTTTGAACCTTCGGGTTTGGGGGAGTACGGCATGCCACATGTGAGGCATTGGCTTGACCCTTCTACGGCTGGACCGTTGGTACTGAGGCACGAACTGAATGTTGTTAGACTTATTTCATGTGTTGGATTGTATCGGGAAAACTTGGGTGTTCGATTGTTCGATCGGAAAGTTTAACATTTTCTATTTATCTGGAATGTGATACAAATAATTGGAATTCACAAATAGTTATGTGATAACTAAATGAATGTTATAAACATAGCAGTTTAGTCTCAATTGATCGGTTGCCACGGAATTTTGATGTGATCAAAAGTCCGTCGCAATCACGTAGCGTACGCGGATATTCGCCGGACAAACTTAATAGACAGCTACATCCCATAGCCCCGACCAAGTGACTGTAGGAGAACCCCATCGCCGAAAGCATCCGTCCGGGTGCTCGCGGTAGCGGTGTTCCGCCTTGGTGCACTTCGTCGACGGTATCGGGGGTGCGGCCGTCTACAGAAGTTTGCGACGAGTATTGGATCAGGATGTCGGGAATCTTGTTGAATTGCCCGACTTGATATTGAAAAGTGTTTTCGATTTTGAGACTAAAATGCGGGGTTTATAATTGTTAGGCATGTGATGTCTAAGGAATTCATTTGGTCAGGCATGCGATGTCTGAGGTGGTTGCGGATTCCAACTGTTGTTGTTTTACACTTTCTTTTCTGTGACCGTAAGTGTAATATGTGATATCGCCGGTTTCGTTGCTATATGTCAACGACAATTGGGATACGCATATTTACTTACGTTAATGACATGTGATGTTATGTGTTGCTGGATATGCTATATTGGATCGTCGTCTTTGAATAGCCGGGGGTTTTTATGTGAGATAAGTGTTTTTCATTTTCATTCATGTAAAAACTTGTATGTAATATTCTTTTATTGGGGCGCTTCCAGGTTGCGGAAGTTGTCACCGTTTGTATATTATTTACTTTTCCGCACTAGGATAGACCCAAGGAGGGGAGCACAAGTAACCGGGTTCTAGGGTCCAGTGGGAGACCAACTCGAGGAGTCGAGTCCGGGTCTCCTAACTCTAGAATTGGTAGGGTTACTTGCCGCTCTCGTAGGGGTCTAGGGGTGTGGGTTTGGCTATTCATCACGACTGTGGAATCCGTGTTTTATACTGGCTCGTATTGAAAACACGGACGTCCTAGTATATCCAATATTTCATATGATTCATCCGCTGCGATATCTGTGATGTGATCATCTGATGTTCTGTGATAGATACAGTATATAGTATATATGATATATTATATAGACGTTACTTATGTTTTACACCCGCGCTAGCCCTGCCCCGCTCTGCCGTTAGTTACCTAACCTAACGGTGTACGAGGGGACATCGAGGCGAATGCGGATGGCATAAGTGTACGTCGTATTTATCTGTGATGTTTAGGTAATTTAAATGATGGGACTTCATTAATGTGATTAATGAAATAAAAGAAACCTAAGATGTTGTAGAATCGAATTTCAAAATAAAACAGGTAGCTACAGTTCTTGCTTTGCACAGCGGTATATGTGATATATCCTGCACCTTATTCGATGAGGAAAGGACCGAGATCCCTTCACCGGGAGTGACTCCTTTAGCAATAACTGGCAGATGCTACACACTCGGTTTGTCTTTTGATTGCTTTTAAGTGTTTTTGCTTTGCACAGTGATATATGTGATATATCACGCACCTCATTCGACGAGGAAAGGACCGACGATCCCTTCACCGGGAGTGACTCCTTTAGCAAAACTAGAAAAGCCTCAAAAGCACTCCATTTTAAAATCATTTGATTCTACAACGATATCAAGTTCATTACGCAATAGGTTTTCAGAAAAACCTGTCGTAGCCCTCCGTCATTTCAGATAAGTTGTATATAGTATTCGTGCTGCATTTGTTGGCTTTCGTCAAGGTGCAGTGTGCGGTAGCTATATGCTGCTTATCTGCCAGCATACGATGCGATTGGATTAGGGTAGTCGTGCGGCTTTGTTGGCTTTCGTCAAGGGTCGTGCGGGTGGGTTTAATTCAATCAGGAAATGTACGGGTTGAACTTGACTAGCGGGCTATGGTTTGTTGGCTTTCGTCAAAGTCATAGCACGTTAAGGGCAAAATATTATCGGGAATTTCAAGTGTTGAAATTTGCAATGAGATTGCATACCTTCTATGAGATAGTTGGATCCCGATACCCGCTGCGAGTAAGAGTTACTCCTGGGAGAGTTTTATACATTACAATTAGCCGATCAAGTAGGTGTCTAGAAAGGTGTCAACGGGGTTACGCCTCTGGGAAAACGAGGTTTACATTAATTAGGTTCGTGCGAAAGCACGGGGGACCTCCCTCAAAGTACCGACACTGGCCTGGCTGAAAGATTGGCGAACTTGTAGTGTGTAATTAATCCCGGCTAGTCTTTCCTTTTAGGGTTTGAAGGAAGATTTGATAAAAAGCAGTGGGAGCCATCCTGATTAGATAAAATAATAACCAATCTATTCTTGCAAGAGCGCACGCTGAGTGTTTTCTTCTCTCTCTCTCCAGGTAGCGACCATATCACGCCTTAATCAAGATAATAATACGGATTATTGACCGAACCCGCTTGTTATACTGAGCTGGGGAACGTTGGTCCCGCTCCAACTTATAATTGTTATAAGACAGAGCAGGAAATTGGGGATTACCAGAATTCCCGTGCCGCCCAAACGAAGAGAGTGCATGCTGATGCATCATCTTCGGGTGTGTTCATTACAAAGAACTGTTTCTCAGTATACTTTACGTCCTGGGTATGTGATACCAGATCAGGATCCCAGATATGTAATCTGTTACATAGGGCTACAGAAAGGTAGAGGACTGAGAACGGGTGATAAGTTTCATGAGGCAGAAAACGGGGCAAGTGTTGCAGCCAAGTCTGTTGGTCACTGTCACCCTGTATTACCAGAATACATTGATTCTGAACGAATGTTATTAGATACCGAACCTGATATTCAAAACCATATCTATCTCTTTATTAGTAAAGAAATGATAAAATTTTGTATAGTTGGATAATGTTTTGAACATTTCCTATATCAAAAGTTGATCGGTTCAGGCACGTTATCTAAAAGCATTAATGTTCTAAATCAAACTACAGTTCTTAGTATACGGATCACACACAAGAGGAAGAGTTCAGAAATGAACGAATTCTTCTTGAGGCATTGTAGACTAGGTCAGATCAATGTGACCCGACTAGCTAGAGTTACATAAAGATGCATATTTAAATCATTTTAAATTTACATCTTGTGAAACTCGCCAGTCATGTCACAGAGATAAGATGACCATAGCTCTGTTTACTGGAAACAGAGAAAGAGTTAATGAACTTTTGGGATGATACATGTTGATGTATGTTAGGTCCCCTGTCTAGATATGCCAGGACTGGTTCTTTGTACTTCGTTACATTCTCTGATAATCTCTCAAGATTCAGACATATGTTCCTGTTGAAACACAAGTTTGAACCTTTTGAGATATTCACAGAATATAAGTTAGAAGTAGAGAACCAATGAGGGTACAAGTATTATGTCCTTTGATGAGATCAAGGAGGAGAATACTTGAGCACGGAATTCCTGGATTATTCTAAAGGAGAATGAGATTCTCTCTCAGCATTACTCCTCTGTATACACCATAGCATGATGGTATATCGGGGTGGAGCAATTACACCCTATGTGATAAGGTGTGCTCTATGATGAGTAATACTGAGTTACCTTTTTCCTTTTTGGGAGTTATGCACTTATGAAGTTGCATACCTATTGAATAGGGTTCAAATCAAATCAGTTGCCTACCATTTCATATGTGATATGATAAGGGAAGAGCCCATATCTTATGTTGGTTAAGATTTGGGGTTGTCCGGGCTATGTCTGAAAGCAAAATCCGGACAAGCTCGAGGCAAAGTCTGTAATGTAGAACTGGAAAGGTTCCAGCTATACAAACTGCAGCTGATGATTTGATAGAACCAAAGGATTCAGTAGATTCCAACGAACCTCAGCCTCTCCGCCGATCTAGTAGGGTTCCTCACCCACCTGAGAGATACTTCGGTTTCTCTATGACAGTGGGAGCGAGGATTGCATCATGAGATGATGACCCAACTAGTTTCGAGCTGGCCATCAGGAGTAAGACTCTGTGAGAATGGCTGGATGTTTATCGATCTGAGATGGAATCCTTATACACCAACGAAGTATGGACTTTGGTTGCTATATCTGAAGGGTTAAATTCCCATCAGGAGCAAGTATATCTTGAGAAGATTACTTGGTGTACATGGAAAAGTTGCGACTTTCAAAGCTAGACTTGTTAAAGGTTTTCGTCATCGACCAGGCGTGGACAATGATGAAACCTTTTCAAGTAGCTATGCTTAAGTCCATCCAGATCCTACTTGCCACGGCTACATACCATGACTACGATATCTGGCGGTTGGGTGCCATGACTGCTTTTCTAAATATTGATTTAGAAGAGAACGTCTGTAAGTACACAGCCAGAGGGCTTCGTAGACAGTGGGAGCAGCAGAAACATGTGCAAGATGCTTTATAGGATAAAGCAGGCATCGCGGAGTTGGAACATCTGCTTTGATGAATTAGTCAAAGAGTTTGACATCATCAAAATGGTAGATGAACCTTGTATAAACAAAAGGGTAGTAGGGAGTATGGTAGTGATCCTCGTAGAGTACGTGGATGACATACTCTTGATAAGAAAAGAGTTTCTTATGCTACGCTCGGTCAATCTCCGCTTATCACTAGGATTCTCCATATAGGATCAAAGTGATACCTCCTAAATCCTGGGTTTGGATCTATGAGATAGATCTAATTGGAAATTAGGATACTCACTAGTTGTAGTGAGATGGTATCAATCGATCCTGGGGAGAATCGCTGGAAGGGTTCCAGTGTGATAAAGACGACTGACTGTCAGTCGCAGGCATTGTCTTTACCCGCAGTAAAGGGACGGTATGTTGGAAGAATTCCAAGCTAGATACCGTGACATACTAGACGATAAAGGCAGGATACATCGCTACTTAAGATACTACCAAAGAGGCTGTTTGGGTGTATATTGGTTCATAAGATGAACCATGTTCCTCCCATTATGTGACAATGGAGTTGTGGCTTATGCCAAGGAACGTCCGTCCCATCAGTGATCCAAACATATTCTAAGGCAGTATCACTTGATCATGGAGATGGTTGATCTCCAGGGTGATCGAAGTTTGGAGAGTAGACTCAGAGGACAACACAGCGGATCCACTCACGAAAGGCCTGTTCCCAAAGAGAGACTTTTATGGGATGGTTGAGTATGAGATACTGCAACCACTGCTATCAGATGGCCCTAGTGCAAGTGGGAGATTGTTAGTTATATGTATGTCCTAGAGGCCATTACAATACATAGGATGTATATTGTAGTGGATGCTAGGACATATATAGGGAGGACTTTCTTGCTCGACATGATAGTATGCTATCTGGTTGATCTTTACCTTAACGTGTACACTGATTGTCTCTCTGTTACATGTTGGTAAAGCCCTTAGGATGTGTACTTGACTACCTGGACTATGATGCGGATCATACTAGTGGGGACATGGTAGTCCATAAGTACATCCTTCAAAGTCCCTAGTCGTGGGTATATCGAGACGGGGCATCGATATACCAGAGTAGACTAGCGTATACCTTCTCGACCCATACAGATGGGCGATGGATTATCCCATATCCATTGGTGTTTGACATCAGAGATGATATACGGGTGCTCAGTGGAGACTGGGTACACTGGACGGACTCGCCGAGAACTCCCAGATGGTATTATACCTCACGTCAGATGGCAGTTCTCTGGTGACACTGGTACAGAGTAGTCTGTTGACCCGAGATCGTCATAGAGTCTTGTGTGGTTCCCACTGTGCTTTGATTTCCATCTTACCACGTCCAAGAGGGCGTGCAAAACGGTGGCTTTTGGGTACAGTCCCGAGTCACATGGAGGCAATGAGCGATAGGAGGGGATTCGTCTCTCCCGGTACAGGGGGTTGATGTTGCGCTGTGTTCGATTGGCTATAACAGGAAATCCCTGGCCAGGGTTGCTGAGATTTACTGGTAAGTGTTACCAGTAGTTTCTCGAATTGTTATAGACCTCATATCGACACGACTTATCAAGCTATTGGGGTCTGACATTTACCACCCCTAGGCGAGATATGCGACATATCAGACGATCAGACCGGACTGTACGGTAGTGTTACTGGTTGGATTCACTGGAGTGTGAGCGGGCTTGCTCGTCGATCTTCAGATCGCTCAATACCCGGGTGGCCGTTACGTTTAGCAGACCGCTTGCGGCTTGTGGGTGTTTGATATGATCATCATCTGCTGCCGGCGTATTGACGAGTCTTTAGAGTCCTACACAGAGGTTTCCTGGCTCAAGCGAAACGAAATAGGAGCGCATATGAGATATGTGCGGGACCGAGAATAATACGTGTATGTGATACCGTATTCCATTCTCGTGATGAATGTGTCGAATGGTTGTATGCGATATAACCTAGTTATCGAATGAAGGATTGATTCGATAAGCCGATACATTGTATACTAGTCGGTTGTGTGCGACATGACCGGATCATTGAATCAAGTGTTGATTTAATTATTTAATGCATAATTAGATATTTGATATATTACTTTGCATTAACTAGTATCGGTTCACTTTAAATGGATTTTCTCACTCGGATGTGCGCATTGCATATGCGATATGATTTTGTGCACTTGCTTGTATCATGTTTGATGATACATGCCTTTTGGTTAAGTGTAAAGAATTAAACCTTGGTTAATGAAATGGTTAGGGTTTACTATTTGATTATTCATTTATTCATTTGTTTTTATTTTTGGAAAATAAATTGCATAAAATAGAATGGTGGCTTTCTTTTGTTTTCTTTCATGAAGCTTCATGAACTTTTGACTTAGTCACCATTTTGTCTCATGCTTAACCCTAACCAATTCAATTAACTCAAGTTAATTCTCTACACCTAACCATGGTGAGAATTATGATAAGAATGGATTTTTATTTATTCTTTAATGCTTATCATAATACTTATCTTCTTCTTGCTCTTCTTCTTCTTCATTTTTCACTTGAAGAAAGCAAGCTTCATCAATGGTGATTGATGAAAAAGAGTGTGAAATCCAAATCTAAAGTCTACCCACTTCCTATTTCTTCATCCTCTACCTCTTGCCAAGTAGTAGAGTGTGTTTTCTTCACATGTTTCTTGACTTGGTGAAGTCGGAGCTTGATTTAGCGATGCCTCGACGTAGATCATCTTCGGCATGGACATCGATGACCTAGCCCGTCCATTCTCCGATGAAGCCGACGCAAGAGTCCGGGACTTGTTATGGACAGCGAGGAGACTTCATTGCGGAGCTATGGAGGTGGAGAACCGGATCTACAAAGGTTGTATTTCCGTATCTCTTAGTTAAGTGTTAACTAGTTTGCATTTTCGCCTAGACATCTAGCAAACGATCCGTAGTTTAGGGTTTCTCGGCACCATAATTTTTGAAATGAGCATGGTCGATGCCTTGTAAGACCTCACTAGGGTGCCTAGGAACCCTACACGAAGCTAGTTGGTCATTATCTTCCATGATGCAATCCTTACTCTCACCATCAATGAGAAAACCGTAGTATCTCTCAGGTGGATGAGGAACCCTACTAGATCGGCGGAGAGACTGAGGTTCGTTGGCAACTATCGAATTCTCTGGTTCTACCAAATCATCTGTCGTAGTTTGTATCACAGTATCTTCATCCAGTTCTATCTCCATGCCACTAATTTCCTTTGCAAGAAATTCCTTTTCTAAAAAGGTGGTATGCTGAGCAACAAACACCTTTTGTTCCTTAGGGTTGTAGAAGATATGTCCTCGCGAATGCTTGGGATATCCTACAAACTTACACAGAACAGATCTTGCCTCAAGCTTGTCCGGATTTTGCTTCTTAATAAAGGCCGGGCAACCCCATATCTTAACAAAATTAAGACACAGTCTCTTCTCCTCCCATATCTCATATAGAGTGGTAGGCACTGATTTGGTTGGAACTCTATTCAATAGGTATATGGATGTCTCAAGCGCATACCCCCAAATAGAAATAGGCAATTCAGCAGTGCTCATCATAGAGCGCGCCATATCTTATAGGGTACGATTCCTCCGTTCCGATACACTATTGTGCTGTGGTGTATATGGAGGAGTAGCTGAGAGAGAATCCCATTCTCTTTTAGATAGTCCATGAACTCATTGCTCAAGTATTCTCCTCCTCGATCAGATCAAAAGATCTTAATACTTTTACCCGTTTGGTTCTCGACTTCGTGCTTATATTCATTGAATTTCTCAAAAGCTTCAGACTTGTGCTTCAGCAGGAACACATGTCCGTATCTTGAAAGATCTTCAGTGAATGTAATGAAGTACGAGGAACCATTCCTGACATGTGTAGACATGGGACTACATACATCTTTTTGTATCAGTCCCAAGAGTTCTGTAACTCTTTCTCCAAGTCCACTAAACGGAGTTTTGGTCATTTTGCCTTTGAGACATGAATGGCAAGTTTCATAAGATGATAATTCGAACGAATTAAAATATCCATCTTTATGTAACTTAGCTAGTCGTGTCGCATTGATATGACTTAGTCTACAATGACACAAGAAGGATTCGTTCATTTCTGAACTCTTCCTCTTGTGTGTGTTTTGTACATTAAGAACTGTAGTTTGATTTAGAATGTATATGCCATTATTTAACGAGCCTGATCCAATCAACTTTTGATTCAGGAAGATGTTCATAACATTATCCTGTACTACAAAATTATATCCTTCTTTACTCAATAAAGAAACTGATATAAGATTGCATATCAGGGTTGGAATGTAATATCATTCGTTCAGAATCAATGTATTACCATTTGGTAATACAAGGTGATATTCGCCAACTGCTTTGGCTGCAACATTTGCATCATTCCCTACTCTTATGGAATGATCACCCTCTCCCAGTTCCCTACCTTTCCTTAGTTGTAAAGCCTTAGATTTCGGTTAGTGATAGTTTAGACAATAATGCGGGTTTACTGTAAAAAGCTTACCAATTCGGGTTCCTCACATTTATAACATTTAATTAATAATTTATTATTATTTCTTATGGCATGCACGCACGTGTGCGCGTTAATGTAAGGGTTTGTTTGTGCTAATCTAGGTTAGTGGCCATGACAACTTAGCTTAATCTAATCCTTTACTTTAATCTTATCCTTAACCCTAAACCTCAAGATATTTGTTGTGAGAGAGATATTTGTTTTGGAAGAGAAGAGGTGGCATGGTAACATGGTGTGAAAGTATTAATGGTGGATTAATGCTAATGGTGCACTTACCCTCTCACCCTACACTCACCTCTCTCTCTCTTTTTATCATTCACTCTCTCTCATTTTCTCTATCTCTTTTATTCTCTCATTCCTCTCTCATCTCAACTGAACACTTCTTCATTTTCTTCACAATCCATCACAAATATTCACAAAAATCACATCTTTAGACTTGATTTGCCTCTTGGATGCCTTGGAGCTTGCAAAGCTAGGGCCTTTGAGTTCTTTGGGTTAGGTAATGATCTCTTGCTGTTGGTTAAGCGTTTATTGTGTTGCGTAGCTTGTTAGTTTCAGTTTAGATCGTTTAAAGTTAAGTTCTCGTGCAAATATGGTATTTTTAGTGTCAATATATGACATTTGGGATCTGCTGTGACACCGAGAGTTTACTAGAAAACCAAACAATATAGTTGTGTTGTACTGAGACCGTAGGACATTACCTGGAGCACGAACCCCTGGAGTTCGGACTCAGCCGGCGACGAGAAGGCGAATTCCGGCGACGCCGGATTTTCGTTGGAGTTGGGGTTTGGGTTTTTGAAGGTAGCTCTATGTTGTGGTTTAGGTGTGTTTGGTCCTGTTTGATTTTTGGGTTTTCTCAGTATGCAAAATCTGGGATCACATGGGTAGTTTCTTGTGTTTCGTTTACGCGCGATACGTTATACAACACGGATCGTGCAGTTTGTATGGTTTCTCTCTGGGGTTGGTTTCGTCATGTCGCTACACACGTTAGCCACAATACGAACAGTTGAGAGTATGTTTTGTGTTGTTGCGTCGGTCTAATATAGTTTGTACGTGTTTTGGGTCTATTGCTAATATACACTTGTTTTATTATTTTAATGTCTTAGGTTCGCAGGCGGGGACTTTGGACGCTGCGAAGAAGGGGAAACAGGTGGTAGGATATACGTAGCCAGGAGCGTTGGTGAGTAGATTTAATATCTATAGGGGAATCGCCCGCATGGCGTTATGCGTCTGGGCTAGAGATGTTATGATTTGTCGCATATTCTATTTCATATATAGAGTTGCGCATGAACCTTATTGCTTAGTTACTAGTTGTGCTTGGACTTGTACCCTTAGGACACTACACTATTATTGACGGCTCATGTTGCACGAGCACTGATTGTATGCCACACACACCGTTAATAATTGCCATGACACGCACAACACATATATAGATATGATATTGTTTGGTTAGGGACATTGAGACATTGATTCATATACCTTATTGCATATGACATATAGCATACCTGTATACCTACATGCTTACACATATGCCTAAACATGCTTACATGCTAGTTACCTATATATCTATAGGGTATTGTACCATTAGCGATAGGTACATACACACATAATGACATAGCTACATGTATACCTTGCATACATACTTCACTTATACCTGGAGAGTATATTACATCATTTCTGATAGGTAGATACATATACCTTGCTATACCTTTATGTTTACACATATATCTGGTTTTAGCTACATGTTTACGTTATTTGATGTTATATAGACTTGGAGAAATTAGGAACCGCATGATAATTATATTAACTTGTTGCAGTTAAATAGCGGCTTTTCCTTTATACGCTTACTGTAACATTTCAAAATAATAAAATATTATTTTTGGGAATTTTTATAATTAAATAATATTATATTGAATATTTTAATAAGGCGGTATAATTAAATAACGATAAATTGGAAAAAAATTTGGAAAATTATGGAAATTACTGAAATGAAGGTGTTTTATGTGATTTATGCAAATTATAAGTTTTTATGATTAATTATACGCTATTTAGTGCTAATCGCGATTAAATATCGCTAATCACCCATTAAGCTTGTTTTGTGCAAAACATGAACATGTCTTTTTTTAGCACTTGTTACATTTTTCTTTCATGCTTTCTTCTTTTTATCATGCATGGTTGTAAATTAAAGAGAAGAAAAGAAAAGGAAAAGAAAAGAAAAGAAAAGGGATATGAATAAAGAATGGAGGGATGGGCATGAGAGAGAGTGAGAGGGTAAGGGATCAAACCTTGGTCCAAGCTCCCATTCCCACTTCATTCCTTCACCATTTTCTCTCCTCTCCCTCACTCATGCTACTGTTGCTGCCCTCTCTCCCCTTTCCTCTCTACCTCCTCATAATCATGCAATAAAACCCATTAAAACCCCATCTCCTCTTCACAAATTTTGTGCACAAGCTCATAAGCTACACTATGGACCAAGAAAAATTTGATTTTGCTGACCTATGGGATTCAAGGGTGCAAAATGAGGTAATTATTCCATCATTAGTGTAGAATTTCCTTTCCTTTACCATCCATGTTAAAGTAGAACCGATATTGTGTGGTTTTGGGAAAGGGTTTTAGTTGAACCCAAAAGTGAAATTAAGGTTACTAGAGGCTATACAACCCCTGTGGTGATTGATTGGAGACCCAAAACAGAGACTAGAACCCCGGAATACGAACTTAGAAACCCGATATTGGAGGAATTGTAGATTCTGTGAGTGTAAAATGAAATCTTCTATCACCCAGAGCCTCTGAAAATTAATTAGCAAACACAGAGAGATCAGCAGGCACCTAGGAAGCATCACCCTAGTCCCTAGCCCCTGACTCCATTCTTTGGCCACAGATTTAATCATTCTGGCCGCAATTTGCGGCCAGAGTAGGTTAGAATTGGTTCATGTTTGATCTGTAGCTCCATCTCCTGTAAACTAGACCCTTGGCATATGCAAAATTGACTATTTTGACCTAGGGTAAACTCTGGGACCATTTTCAAGAGTTGTTGTTTTGATTCAGGGTTTCGTTTTGCGTATTTTGCATTCTAGATTTTTGTATCTGGGTCATACGTCGATCATTCGACGTTTGTATGACGATATCGAGGGTTGTTGGTGGTTTTGAAGGCGTGGTCAATAGGTTCTAATCTATAGGCCTTTAGCATGTTGTTTTGGTTTTCCGATGTGATTTTAATACGCAATTGCAATACGTTATGATGTGTAGGTACCCCACGAAGACTTCGAGACAACAAGCAAGCACGTGGTGACGTCGGCAACGGAAAGCGAAGAGCAGGTGAGTAGATTATATCTATGGGGGAAGTCGGGTGGATGGCGTATAGCACCCCCGCAGTTCGATATATAGTATGCAATATATATACTATATATATATATATGATTATGTGTTCATGGTTAGATTAGGGTTTTTAGAAGTGAACTATTATAGCTTCTTAGTCGCGAACCCTAGAATAGGTTTACACTTACACGTACACACATGTTTACTGTTATACTTGTGCGTATATGGGGATACGTATATATACACACACACATAGGTATGGGACGATATATATATATACACGTATACCTACACTTGGATGATGAGGATAGCGGATGATATTCGGAGATGAGTCGATGAGTTTGGGCATGGTGCCATGAGATCGGTGATATGATGTGGTTCGTATTATAAGATACGACATGAGATTTTAGCGGGCCTTTGGACGTGTGTTTTACACACGCATTTATATATATCGATGGTATCAGTTTGTACTCGACTTAGATCAGTACCCCAAGTTCATGAGATATGATGATATTGGATACCAGACGAATAACGATGAATGTGATATTTGACCCGTACCCAGATTTGGGAGACCGTACGATGGATTTATCGTACGAGCTTTATATTGATGATAGATTCGCACTCTTGACTCGAGGATGTCATATGATATATTGTATCGTACGCGGTACTATTGAGGCGAGATCACCGACTATATATATATATATTGTTGGAGATAGTGCCCTCAGAGTCAATTATTAGGTCACAGGTACGTGATTATAATGATTGAGGGAGGACCTATCCCGGTAGGACAGTCTTACTCGAGATGATAGTATGCTATCTGGTTTACCTTTATCATCGTGTACTGCTTTAGGTGACCTGACACGTCGCTATTACACGTTGATAGAGCCCCTAGGATTCTTGCTTGACCACCAGCAGTATGAGGGCGATCATATAAGTGGGAGCTGGGGTCTATAAGCTTATCCTTAAAAGGTCCCTAGTCGTGGGAGTTTCGAGACTGGGCATCGATACTCCATTAGTAGACTAGTGTATACGTCGAGACCCCGACGAGGGGCGGTGGCCGGTCTCACAAGCCACTGGTGTCAGTTGGATCACCTAAGATGTATACAGGTGCTCATTGGGTTATGAGTACACCGGACAGGACTCGCCGGGAACATGCTAGTTGGTCATATACCAGACGTCAGATGGCAGTTCCCTGGTGACATGTGTGCAGGTTAGTTCATCGACCTGGGGATCGTCATTTGTCTCGTGTGAGTTCCCACTGTACTTTGATTACTACCCTACCACGGCTCAAAGGAGTCGTGCAAACAGGTTTTAGTTGGGTACAGTCCCGAGCCACATGGAGGCAGTGAGCGTATCTTCAGGGGTTCGTCTCTCCCGGTATTGGGGGTAGGGTCGTGCTGTGTCTAGGAGAGCCATTACACAAAGTCCTTGGCCAAGGCAAAGAGATTTACTGGTAGGTATTCCAGTAGTATCTCAGGGTGTTCTGGGCTACACTCCGACACGACTTGTACCGCTTTTGGGGGTCTGACTTTTACCAACCCCCTAGGCCCGCCATGCGATACTCATAGACGAACGGACCGGACTGTACGGATATTGTCACTGACAGGCTCAGTAGGGTTGTCAGGCTGAGTTCACTCACAGACGTCCCTTTTAGTCAATACTTGGTAGCCCGTTACGTATTGGCTTATACCTCTGACGTGCTAGTGGTTAAATCCACAACCGAGGTGTTGACGAGTCTTTAGAGTCCCCCACATTCAGTTACTCAGCTTTCGGGCGAAAGGTTGTAGAGGCCGTATGGAGATATGGCAAGGTCCGATCAGATACGTGCGGTATTGCACGGATCAGGATCGGACAGTTTGTACTATAGGCCGTATGGTTATATGGCAGGGTTCGATCAGATACGTGCGGTATTGTACGGATCAGGATCGAACAGATATTACTAGCCGGCTTTGGTTTAAGCCGGATCCTAGTATAGTATAGTGTAGATTTTGTCTCATTGCATTTGTATTTCGGTCGAAATACAGATGCGGGTGTGTATGCACAGTATCGGGGTTTTCCTGTAATTTATTACGGGATAAGTTTTCTGGAGTTGCCAGTTTGCTTTCCGTTTCGGCCAATTTCCTTTGTTCCGTTCATTGGCCGAAGTGTGGTGGAGGAGGGTTTATTTGCATTGTTGCAAATAGGCATTAGTGGAGGGGGTTCTTTGCAATATTTATATCATGATGGTATCATGATGGAGCCCATCTTTTGACTTCTAGCTTTATGATGATGGCTTGACCATTGTAGGTTATGATTGGCTTTTGGAGTGTTGGGTTTTTGTTCTCTCATCATCTCTTTTCATCATTGCTTCCACCCACCCCCTTGACTTTTCTTTTTCTCTCTCCAATCACACTTGAGAAGGGGGGGCCGGCCATTCCTATGGAAGGAAATGGAATGGGGTTCATTTTTGAGGTGTGGTATTTTTTGCTTCTCATGTTTTTGCTAGAAAAGTCCTCTAGCTCATTTTCCTAAAGTGGTTCTCCTTTCCTCCACCAATGGCAATTCCACAATCCCCAAAAAGTGAGACATGGTTCTTCACACATTCTACAGCAAATCTTAGGCACGTCGAGTAGCCGGCTTCGTGCCCGAGTTGCCTCGGCATTGAGGTGGGAGCCCGTAAAAGAAGTAGGCGATGTGGTGCACTTCCGGCGACGAGGAGGAGACGGGACATTCCGCAGGAGATCGGGACGATGATGAGAAGACCGGAGGACTTGGATCGTCGGTATATCTCTCTTCCCTTTCTTGTTGGTAGCTAGGACTAATTAATGGTTCGATCCGGGTAGTAGTGCGCGGCGGTTTGCTAAGTCCGCAAAAAATTAAAGTTATTCACCGCTTCCGCATTTGGCCGTCGGTTTGACGGCCGGGGCGCCGCCGTGCACTTACAGTGGTATCAGAGACTCGCCATTAACTTAGTCTAGCTTGGTGTAGTGTGTTTTTCTATTTCGATCGATCGAATGTTCCAAAACTACATTTTTGTTAGCATCAGTTTTCTGTTGGAAATTTTTGGTGTCGAAAAATTTTTCAGGTTGTAAAATATTGATGTACTGGAAAATCTAAGAACTCTGTAAAATTTCGATGAAGTGAATCCACAGTGGGAGCGCGGAACCGCCGCATATACCCCCATTCCGCCGCTCTTCCGCCGCACACTGTGGAGATCACTTCACCAATTTTTTTCAGAGGCTTTCTGGGCTTAAAATATGGGTTTTGGAATATTAAAATTGGGCCCAGGTTTTCTGTGAGTGCTACAGTTTTGATTGGGGGCCCACTTGTTAATTTTTGATCGATCGGATATTTTAAACACATTTTTCACAGTATTTACATTATATCTGCGACCGTGAATGTCACTTGATCGGTAAATCCGGTCTAACTGCTATATCCCGGTTAGACGGATTTGCGAACGTGACTTTCACGTTGATGTTTTGTTTTTGCTGTGATGTTGCGGATCGGTCGTGGGGGATAGCCTGGATGCAATGCTAGTACAGTTTTGTTGTATTATGTACATTTGATATTGCGGGGCGAGGGTCCGACATGTGGACTGCCGTCACTGCCTGTTTGTATTATTATTTTGGGGCACGACCTGGTTGCGGTCGTTGTACCCGTTGTATGTATTTTTTACTTTCTGTACTAGGATTGCCCCGCGGAGGGGTGCATGGATAGCCGGGTTCTGGAGGGCAACAAGCCCTCATCTCATGGCATTGAGACGGAGGGGGCTTCACTCTAGGATTGGCGGGCTATTCGCCGCACTCGTAGGGGGTACAGGTTGACCCAGGAGGGGTGCCCAAGTTGCCGGATTCCGTGAAGTGCCGGGTGGTCCATTCACGTCGCTGAAGGGGGCTGCCTCGCTTCAGGTTTTGGCGGGTGACTTGCCGCGCCCGTAGGGGTCTAGGTTTTCATTACACAGGCTATCCACACGACCAGGGGAACGTCGGGTTTCAGCGGCTCTGTGAAACCCGGGGATCCCAGATATCTGTATTGTTTCTGTGATGCTGTACATTTCTGTGATGTTGCATTTTATTCACGCCTTGAGCGAATATAATATATTGGTATATATATTAGTAGATGTTGTATATGTTTTGCATCCGCGCTAGTCCAGTCCCCGCTCTGTCGTTAGTTAGCTAACCTAACGGGTAATGACGGGACCCAGTGGCAAATGCGGATGGCATATACGTACATCAGTATATTTTCGTTCTTTTTGGTGTGATCAATTGATGGGACTGCATTGATTCGGATCAATGCAAGTTAAAACAAACCTAATCTGATGTTGTTGGAACACTTTTCAAAAAGCTGTTATTGCAAGGACGTTCACTTTTGTTTTTCATCGTGGTATTCAGCTGGAATATCCTGCTCCTCAGTCGACGAGGCAAGGGCCGAGATCCCTTCACCGGGAGTGACCCCTTGGACAGAAGTTTGCGTCAGGGCATTAACTTCACTATAGCCGACTACTTTTGCTTTGCACCGTGGTATTCATTTGGAATATCCTGCACCCCATTCTACGGGGAAAGAGCCGAGATCCCTTCACCGGGAGTGACCTCTTTAGCAACGGTTTTCGTCACTATATTTTCAAAAAGCTATCAGTTCCTTCAACGATATCAAGTTCTTTACGTTAAAGGTTTTCGCCAGAAACCATTCGTAGCCCTCCGTCGTTTCAGACGGGTAGCACGTAGTATTCATGCTATGTTTATTGGCCTTCGTCAAGGCATAGTGTATGGTAGCTGCTTGTTGCCTTTCTGCAGCATAGATAGATGCGTTGGTTTGGGACAGTCGTATAGCCTTGTTGGCCTTCGTCAAGGGCTTGTGCGGGTGGGTTCAAATCAACCTGGAGAATGACGGGTAGAACTTGACATGTGACTTATGATTTGTTGGCCTTCGTCAAGGTCATAAGAGCATGGGGCAGAAATCACATCGGGAGTTTCAAAAGAACTGAAACTTGCCAGATATGCGCATACCTTCTGGAGTGTGATAGCGTGAGCGGATTCCGTCACGTTATCATGCAATGATAGTTGGATCCCGATTCCCACTGATGAGTTAGTTTACTCCTCGGGTAACCCCGACTAATTCTTCTTTCAGGTTTGGAGGAGAATTTGAGGTACAGTGGGAGGTTTCCAGATTAGATAAATTGGTGACCATTCTGATCTAGGTTAGAGTGCACGCTGAGTGTTTCTTTTCTCTCTCTCTTTGGCAGCGACCATTGACCCGACCCTAAGACTTTGACTCAGTGACCAAGTTAACAGAACCTTCTTGACACCGGCTTTTGGATTGTTAGGGTTGCAGACCTCATTGCCACTCCTACTTTTACCCTTTTCTCCAAGACACCCCGTTTTACTACGAACGTCCACTTCCATTGGACAAATCCATCGTATGGTTAGATACGAACTCGAAAGAATTTATTCGAGGATGGTTTCCGGTTCTGGAGAAAACGGATAGGATTATTCAGTTGTCTTTTCCTTTTACCCTCTCTCAGGTTACGAGTACTCCTTGGTTAAGGGGTAGTACACCTATTACGCAAATTGGATTGTCTTCTTCCAAAACTTAGGCTGGTGCCGACCGGTAGGGAATGAAGAAAACCAATTAGCATAACGATGGTGTGCAGAAGGTATTAAGTTCAGACAAAGCAAGGGATTAGTAAGAGGGCAAAGTAAATTGCAACAGATATTCACGACCAAACCAAATATTTCGTTACCACTCCCACATTACCTTTGTATTTCTCCAGGACACTCCGTATAACTACGAAAATCCACAGTTTATTTGGATACTCCATCGTATGGTTATATACGAACTCGAATGGAACTGGTTCCAGTTCGGGGATGGATTCTGGTTCAGGAGAAATAGGAATAAGGTTTATTCGGTTGTCTTTTATCTTCACCCTCTCTCATTGCGAGTGTTCCTAGGATTGGGACAGTACACCCATTATGCTTATTGGATAGTCTTCTTCCAAACCATAGGCTGGTGCCGAACGGTAGGGAAGGAAGAAAACCATTTGGCCTAAAAGGGTGTGCAGAAGGTAAAGACTAAAGACATATGAAGGGATTTGGAGAGGTGGCAAAGAACTATACGGTTACAGTCGTGAATCTGGAAGAGGCATTACTAGGAATACCAGAATACCCCATCGGAACATTTCAATGTTTCAGTTTCACTGTGTAATGTTAAAGGAAAACTGATTTCCCGATTAGATACTTACTCCAGGGTATGTATTTACCAGGTACGATTCTCACATCTGTATGGTTTTACAGATGATGAGTGGGAGTAAGTTATTGGGAATTGGGTGATTATCCTCATTATATCGGGATTCGTTGTAATCAGTGATATTTGAGGAAATCACCTGGGCTGTTTGCCGGTCGGCAAATATTTGGTTTTGAATATCCGCTGTTATGCACCAATTTCAAATTGATATATCTGTACGTCTATTTTCATAGAGTGAGATATACCTTTCTAAAATTATGTCTACGACATTTACCTATATCAGTGGATGGTTAGGTAAGGAGCATTAAACAGCGGTGTAATTCTTCTTAACCATAAGTACAGTTTTCAACCTACGACACACAGTGAATGAGTTATCAGACTCAAGGGACTTATACAAAGGATTGTATGTTGTCCAGGGTCCATCAGGACAGAGGGCTTGGTCCTCGTACTATATTCGGTTTACTTATGACTTCTCTAGTTTTTAGACAGGTGTTTCGCGGAAACACAGGGTCCAAATTTTGAGAAGTTATAGGTATTTGAATAGAGTAGAGAACCAGGTATAGCAAGTATCGGGATTCTTCAAAGAGATCGAAGATGTAGATACTTGTGTATGGTATTCAGTTGATAGTAATGATAAAGAGATCTTGCTTCTCTTTCAGGTTACTCATAATTGGAAGTATTCCTAAGTTGAGTAACGCTGATCGGCCTCCTTCCATTTAGTTGACATGCGCTGGGGACAGCTGCATGATTTGAATCTGGTTCAATTAAATCAGTGCCTCTGTTTCTATATTGGATATAGAACAGTTCATATCTTAACGATGTTAAGGTACGGGGAGTTGTCCGGTTTATGATTAAAACCAGACACTGGACAACTCAAGGCACGTTTCTGTAATGGCTGTTTGTGGGTTAACCCAGGCTATGACGAGGGTTGACTTTCTACCATCTGGATGAACAATAGCGATATTGTTCTAGACTCGCAACAGTTTTATTAAAGATGGATTTTTTCAGAAAACAGTAGTGGGAGTATGGTAGAACTGGAAGTGATTCCAGAACCACAAACGATTACTGAAGATTTGATAAGGAACCTAAAGATTCAATCTGGATTGACATTCCATTGGCCACTCCGCAGATAAGGTGGGTAACTTCAGGCACCCGAGAGGTACTACGGTAGCCTCAAGGACGGTGACAGGGAAGTTCTTGTTTACCCACAATTACCATTGCTGTTGTTCCAGGGTGCGAGACCCGGCGGGAAGATGAGTATAGCGTCGTTCTAAACTAGTTTTAGAAGTGTACGTGTATATGACGCTGCCAGAGGGTTGTCGTAGTCAGTGGGAGCAGCGGAAGCATTGGTGGACAGGTAGCTTATGTCTATTTATAGACTAAAGCAGATGTAGCGGAGATAGATCATCTATTTCTGACGTGACAGTCATAGGTTTGACTTCATCAGAATAGGAGATGGATCTGTTGAGAAGGTAGTAGGGTGTGATATCCTGGTATTTGGATGACATACACAGAATAGGAAAAGAAACTCCTATACTACAATCGGTTATACTTTGGTCGTCACACAGTGGTTTCTCCACACAGGACTTGGACATTATATCAGACATACTGGTTACTGGATCTATGGTATTAGATCTAGATTTGGGTGGTTTCCCAATCAGGGTACTTGACAGCATTCTAAGAGTATTTAGGATGGACGACTCCTGGCACGGTAGTGTACCTGCAGGTAATGGAGTCACCCTCTCCAAAGGTGTCTTACAGACTAAAGGGGAGAGGGACGTGCATGATTGGCAGATCACTTGCTCAGGCAATTGAGTCAATCATGAGATGTCAAGTACCACACAAGATGTTGTTCTTGCACTAGATGCAATAAGTTGACATTAATCCAATCCTGGAGAAACAGTCGGAAGCAGTTTTAGAACATAAGTGCATGTTCTAGGGAGATGATAACGACAGCCTCATTCAGGAGACAGTTATCATTCCAGGCTTCCAAGGTGACATGGACGACAAGGAGGTTGTCAGAGTTATAGTTTTCCTTCTGATGAGGGGCAGTATTTTGGACAGGTGGTCCAAGGCAATACTGAGGGAGGCATGGCGCGCAGGATACTGATTAAGTTCAGTTGACGATACAGTCTAAGAAGTTTGGATTTGGAGTTCATTTATGAGCTAGGTCCCATCAGACATCCAGACATATTCTGAGACAGGTATTGCTCTTTTCGGGAGATGGCTTTCTCCGCGAACTTGAGATATAGAGAGACATAGAAAGAAACAACTAAGCGGATCCACTCACTGAGGCTATTCCTCGAACGCAATAGTTCCGCAAACGAGCTTTGTGAGACTGACAAGTAGAGGAGTTGGATGTTCGGTATCACACGGGCTGTGAGTATGCGACATCGCAATAATTAGCCTTGAGTGCAAGTGGGAGATTGTTGGAGATAGTGCCCTCAGAGTCAATTATTAGGTCACAGGTACGTGATTGTAATGATTGAGGGAGGACCTATCCCGGTAGGACAGTCTTACTCGAGATGATAGTATGCTATCTGGTTTACCTTTATCATCATGTACTGCTTTAGGTGACCTGACACGTCGCTATTACACGTTGATAGAGCCCCTAGGATTCTTCCTTGACCACCAGCAGTATGAGGGCGATCATATAAATGGGAGCTGGGGTCTATAAGCTTATCCTTAAAAGGTCCCTAGTCGTGGGAGTTTCGAGACTGGGCATCGATACTCCATTAGTAGACTAGTGTATACGTCGAGACCCCGACGAGGGGCGGTGGCCGGTCTCACAAGCCACTAGTGTCAGTTGGATCACCTAAGATGTATACAGGTGCTCATTGGGTTATGAGTACACCGGACAGGACTCGCCGGGAACATGCTAGTTGGTCATATACCAGACGTCAGATGGCAGTTCCCTGGTGACATGTGTGCAGGTTAG
This sequence comes from Agapanthus africanus, assembly GCA_030015575.1. NCBI lineage: Eukaryota > Viridiplantae > Streptophyta > Magnoliopsida > Asparagales > Amaryllidaceae > Agapanthus > Agapanthus africanus. The sequence continues at coordinate 438,375,004 of CM057337.1, read as the reverse complement.
TTCATCGACCTGGGGATCGTCATTTGTCTCGTGTGAGTTCCCACTGTACTTTGATTACTACCCTACCACGGCTCAAAGGAGTCGTGCAAACAGGTTTTAGTTGGGTACAGTCCCGAGCCACATGGAGGCAGTGAGCGTATCTTCAGTGGTTCGTCTCTCCCGGTATTGGGGGTGAGGTCGTGCTGTGTCTAGGAGAGCCATTACACAAAGTCCTTGGCCAAGGCAAGGAGATTTACTGGTAGGTATTCCAGTAGTATCTCAGGGTGTTCTGGGCTACACTCCGACACGACTTGTACCGCTTTTGGGGGTCTGACTTTTACCAACCCCCTAGGCCCGCCATGCGATACTCATAGACGAACGGACCGGACTGTACGGATATTGTCACTGACAGGCTCAGTAGGGTTGTCAGGCTGAGTTCACTCACAGACGTCCCTTTTAGTCAACACTTGGTAGCCCGTTACGTATTGGCTTATACCTCTGACGTGCTAGTGGTTAAATCCACAACCGAGGTGTTGACGAGTCTTTAGAGTCCCCCGCATTCAGTTACTCAGCTTTCGGGCGAAAGGTTGTAGAGGCCGTATGGAGATATGGCAAAGTCCGATCAGATACGTGCGGTATTGCACGGATCAGGATCGGACAGTTTGTACTATAGGCCGTATGGTTATATGGCAGGGTTCGATCAGATACGTGCGGTATTGCACGGATCAGGATCGAACAGATATTACTAGCCGGCTTTGGTTTAAGCCGGATCCTAGTATAGTACAGTGTAGATTTTGTCTCATTGCATTTGTATTTCGGTCGAAATACAGATGCGGGTGTGTATGCACAGTATCGGGGTTTTCCTGTAATTTATTACGGGATCAGTTTTCTGGAGTTGCCAGTTTGCTTTCCGTTTCGGCCAATTTCCTTTGTTCCGTTCATTGGCCGAAGTGTGGTGGAGGAGGGTTTATTTGCATTGTTGCAAATAGGCATTAGTGGAGGGGGTTCTTTGCAATATTTATATCATGATGGTATCATGATGGAGCCCATCTTTTGACTTCTAGCTTTATGATGATGGCTTGACCATTGTAGGTTATGATTGGCTTTTGGAGTGTTGGGTTTTTGTTCTCTCATCATCTCTTTTCATCATTGCTTCCACCCACCCCCTTGACTTTTCTTTTTCTCTCTCCAATCACACTTGAGAAGGGGGGGCGGCCATTCCTATGGAAGGAAATGGAATGGGGTTCATTTTTGAGGTGTGGTATTTTTTGCTTCTCATGTTTTTGCTAGAAAAGTCCTCTAGCTCATTTTCCTAAAGTGGTTCTCCTTTCCTCCACCAATGGCAATTCCACAATCCCCAAAAAGTGAGACATGGTTCTTCACACATTCTACAGCAAATCTTGGGCACGTCGAGTAGCCGGCTTCGTGCCCGAGTTGCCTCGGCATTGAGGTGGGAGCCCGTAAAAGAAGTAGGCGATGTGGTGCACTTCCGGCGACGAGGAGGAGACGGGACATTCCGCAGGAGATCGGGACGATGATGAGAAGACCGGAGGACTTGGATCGTCGGTATATCTCTCTTCCCTTTCTTGTTGGTAGCTAGGACTAATTAATGGTTCGATCCGGGTAGTAGTGCGCGGCGGTTTGCTAAGTCCGCAAAAAATTAAAGTTATTCACCGCTTCCGCATTTGGCCGTCGGTTTGACGGCCGGGGCGCCGCCGTGCACTTACATATATATATATATATATATATATATATATATATATATATCGACTCAGATTTAGGTGGTTTCTATACCCTTTCGATTAGCTTGTTTGTTAGATCTGTAGTTTACTTAGTAGATGTTAGACTAGACCCGAGTCATACCTATTTCAAAACTAAAGAATCGTGAGTATTTTATGACAGGCGAAAAGATTCTACGGGTATTTTCAAAAGACGCTGCTTTTCTTAAAAACACCGTAGCCCTTATTTTTCTAAACACCACGATTCGTGTTATTTCAAATGGCAAAACTATATGGCATATATATACTGATGTAGATTCTTCACTGTTGTGTTTATTATTCATTTTCTACATATTCTTGCTATTCGCATCGCATTGCATGTTTAAATGTGTTTATTGTTATTTTAAAACTCATGCTGTCAGGACACCAGCACCATTATCGATGATGCGTATGTTCCACGTATACCTGCTTGCCGGCTCACACACTTCATCATCGATAATTGCCATGTCACTACACAGTAGGATTGTTGCATCAGGATATGACCCCTTGCATGGCATACTTGTGTACATACATATTGTACACTCATACTTGCGTACACACATATTGTACCCCCATACTTGCATACATGCGTATTTGCACATACATAGACGGTTATGGATTGATTTTGGAGATTTGGGAACCACAAGATATATTTTAAAACTGGATTCATTTTAAAGGAGCGGTTTTCCCTAGATATGTGCATATTCCTGTTTTATGTTGCATGAAATAGTGATATGCTTACATTTCTATTATATGTCGCATACATCATGCCTTATGATTTTACGCATTGAGATATGCCATTTTCATGAGATTTCTGGATTTGAGAACCGTGGTCATTTTAAAAGAAAGTATGCATTGTTTAAAAACCAGGTTTCTCTTGATATGATATTTCAATGCGTCCACCATGCGTTTTCTCGGTTCTGAGACGTGTGACATGTGAAACCCGATTCGAGAAGCTGGATGAGGCCGATTGTGGGTACATGGTGGATCCAGTATGGTACCCCGGGGCGAGAACAGATCTGTCATGCAGTAGGCGATGAGCCTGGCAGAGGGACCACTACCTACCGGTGATAGTATTTGGGCTCGACGGATATCCGGAGGATACCGACCGGAGTCGAGAGATGATATGGGCCGATCCGGACTGACGGAGCCTGTCGGCCAATCCGGACTGACGGAGCCCGATATATGAGGATTTACGTGCCGATGTTGGGCACGGATTTCATGATGTTTTCAAGTGTCGATGCTGGACACTCAGGTTCCATGATTTTGATGTGTCGCGAGGGACACACGTTGATTTACATCCTCAGACTTCCATGCATATGCTTTATGATATTTACAAGCATGATGTTTTGTTTCATTGGGTGACACGTGGACGAGATGTACATGCATACAGACATTGATTACATTGATCATACCTCATATTTATGATATATTGCTACCCGAGTCACTGATACGAGCACTTGGTATTACACTGATGTATAGATATTTACCCTTACCACTTTATCATGCTTCAGACTTATTCATATTGAGGATATATTATTACTGATCGTATTGACCTAGGATTGAGTCATACATACGATTTCTGCTCTGTGATGTTTTCTACTCACGAGTTGGCAACTCACCCCCGTTGTGCCATAGTTTCTTGCAGGTTTTGCCGTACAGGTTTCATTGCGGCTTTCTGGCACACTTCTTCCTTTCTGGGTGATTGCTTTGGTAGGTGGGTTCACTCCCATCGTGACCACCATTGTATTTATTTATTTTCAGTTTTATCTAGTAATTCCATCAACCAGACTCGTATATTTATTCAGACTTAGAAAACCAGTTGTGTTTATTTCGACCTTAGAGTCGCGCGCTGTAGTATTATGGTTTTCATGATGATTTGGAGTCTCCTTTTGAGTTTTGATCCTCACCCTTCGGCGTTGTATATCATATTGCTTGAGTGATTGTGACCGTCGATTGACGAAGAGCTAGCTCCCGCTTGGGGATGCCTTTTATCATTATGCATATATTATTCTTGTTGTACCCCGTTTGGGGCCAGTATTTACAAAGGAAACTCTGCCGAAATTTTCAGAAAAGACTTGAGGTTTTAAAAATGCATATTCGGCTTACTTATTTAAAAACCTTGTTTTTAAAACATGTTTCCTTCACTTCTTTAAAACTAGTTTTGCTTCATTTATTATTTAACATGGTTTTAGATTTCTGGGCTTTTGGCTTACTTGAATTAGATGAGGTCCTATAGACTTCATATGATTCAAGCGCCAGTCACGTGCTATTTCAGGTCGTGACAAAGTTGGTATCAAAGTGCTAGGTTAACCTTAGTTCGAGTCTAAGTTTGACTATGCGGGGCCTATAGCGTTTGTATATATTCGGAACTTAGGCTTGACCTTACGGAACTTAGACTTAGTCGAGGGGGTATTACACTCGAACTTTCGTCGCATAGGTTGACCTTGGTTGATGGAGTAGGTGACTTAAGGAGAGTGACGTACCGTGTGTATGTTCCGCGGCATACTTACGATACGCCACTCCGCTTAAGGAGCCTTAGGATGTACATTTCCTTGCACAGTATTAAATTCATTCCTATTATCAATCCTCATCGATATTGGTTATGATTTTGTTGCCACGATTACATGGGCAGAGAGAGCTACGGCTAGAGTTGCGGTCAGCACGAGCTCGTCACGAACGAGGACTGACCAGGGAGTGATTCCAGAGACATACGATTGCATAGAAGCGTCGTTTTATTGTGTTTTCGCGCCATGAGCATTTGATGGATCGCTTTTACGTGATTTCTCGGACGTGCAGATGTCACGACCCGAGAAATTCGACTCGTGACCGGCACTTATCGACGCAACGTCTACAGGCGTAACACGGCTAAGTAAACCGAACCCAGAAATCAAAACCAATAAATATAGAGTGGTTTAAAACATTTTCGTAAAAAAAATAGTCATACATGTTCGAAAAACTTTTAATAATTTAGTAGAAATCCTTGTAAGTTCAAGAGTTATAACTTTTATAATTTTTGGCAACATTTCCTTTTTAAACATTTGAACCATGAGTTGGGTAAAAGCAAGGTGTCGCAGAAAAAACAAGTGAAATGAATAAGCATCACAATATGATATACGACGCCGTAGCGAAGAATACACAGTAAAGCAAGGACAAATATCACAAAGATAAGACTGCATAAAATAAAATCGGCTCACATGCGAGCTCGACACAAGAGTATAAAATCATACACATCGTCCTCACAACTTTCTCTAAGTCAAAACAGAAAGGTAGATGGAGAATACTAGATACATCAATATACAACTGAAGGATAACAGATACCGTACAAAAACCCACCTATCAGCAAAAGGCTAACTCGCCTCAGAAAGGGTATCTGTGCCAAAAGATGCGGTAAATAGCCAGCCGTGACTACTCCCAAGGGCAACCTGCAAAATACTGTGGCACAACGGGGGTGAGTTGCCAACTCGTGAATAGAGATAACATATATAGGTGATCGCGAGCATGCACATATAGCGTGGCTCTACTAATGCCAGCAGATGATATCAATGCATGCCAACAGTGGATGCAATAGTAATGCAAGTGCTCTATCAGGTAAATGCTACAGGATGAGGTATATAGTAATCAATACTGAGCATGGGATAAATAACATCTACATGGATATGTCAACATGGAAAACAATAATCGGTGCCTCAGACTGCACCCAAATCCTAAATACACTCAGGCGCCGGCACACCCATCGGCCCTCAAATCCTGTATATCTCTGAGAAATCACGAGTGCCCAACATCGGCACCCAAAATATCATAAAATACTCGTGTCCAGCATCGACACGCAAATCCTCGTATATCGGGCTCCGTCAGTCCGGATCGGCCCACGGGGTCCGTCTACGGTGTCGGCCCTCGGCCCCGGCAGTACGGATCATCCCGCATCCATCTCTCGACTCTGGCCAGTATCCTCCGGACAACTGCCAGGTCCAACCAATCACCGGTAGGTAGTAGTCCCTCCGCCGGGCTCACCGTCTACTGCACAGCGAAACCGTTCTCGCCCCGGGGTACCATACCAGGCCCACCACGAACCCGCAAACGGATCATCCATCTCCTCGAATCGGGTTTCAAGCACACGTCTCAGCACCGAGAAAACGCGTGGTGGACGCACCAAAATATCATATCACGAGGTACCGGGTTTTCAAAATAGTGCATCTTTTCTTAAATAATTCTACGGTCCTCAAAACCAGAAATCGCATGAAATCCAACACCAATAAGTAAATCCAATGCTAGGTACAATGTAAATCAATCCATGGTATGTGTATAAGGGGAAAACCGCTTTTTAAAATAGTTTCCGTTCTTAAAGATGTCATGCGGCTCCCAATTTCCAGGAAATCACCACCAATCATATGTAAGATAAACTACAACAATATAATCATGGCAGCTCTACAGTGAGTGTGGCATGGCAATTACTAACGGTGTGTGTGTAGCATGCAAATAGTGCCCGTGCAACATAGACCGTTAGTAATAGTGCGGTGTTCAATCAATTCTAAGCATATATATATATATATATATATATATATATATATATATGTAGCAGGGAATGCAATATGCGATGACAGTCTATGGGGTACATGCAACATATAATAATAAAGTCCTGTCAGCACTGACGCATAACGCCATACGGGCGATATCCCCGTAGATGTGAAATCTACTCACCGTGTCTCGCGCTAAGTGTATCCAACAACTTGCTTGCCCTTCTTCGCAGCGTCCGTCTCACTGGCCTGCGAACCAAGAATCACATAACAGATATCACACATAAGCTCAATTTCACAGAAACGCGACATTACGGTCCAACTAGAGACCCGTGTCGCGAACCAATCGCACGTGTGCGTGATACGCTAAAACGTGTGATCACGCGCCTGAAACTACCCCGACGCGTCGCGATAGGCAGAAACCCCAAACCCACTCACGTATCACACATGTCGCGAAGGTTTAGAAAAATGGCAAAACAGGTATTTGGTCCCAGATTTCTATACAGAACTAAACTTACAAAAATATATACATCACAGCACTCTACACACTAGCAGACACCTACAGGACCAAACCCCAACCCAAACCCTACCCATCTGGCCGCAATCGGCGGCCAGAATGAATTAATTGGCGGCCAAAGGGATGAATTAGGGGGTCGGGTTAAATCTATGGTATCAACACATCTCCACTATACTGCAGTCTTCCTAATTTCACTCAGAACTCATCGGGTCAAAAGCAGTTCCAGAAAACTCAGTTTTGCTTAAAAACGACGGATTTGCATCAATTTGGAAAACTGGTGGTATTTTAGTGCAATTGGGGTTAAGCTAAGTTAATATGGTCTCAACAACCCATTAACAACCTACTGAAACCAAATTACACCACACTAGCACAAGGTTCCCACTAAACACCTCATATCGCACTAAAACGCACTAAAAACCACTAACCGATGCAAAACTACTCTAACCAAGCAACTAGGGAATAAGTTTAGGAAATATACCTCATACTTAACCCTAGGGAGCTGAAAGAAGAAGAAGAAATGAAAGGGAGAAGCTGCAGTTGCTGCTGTTGCTGTTGCTGCTCACTGGCTGTTGCTGTTGCTGTTGCTGAGCTGCTTGTTGCTGCTGCTGTGGAGTTTGCTGCTGCTGCTGCTGCTTCTGGCTTCAGCTGATGGAGTGTGAACAGGTAAGTGTGTGTGTGTGAGTGTGTGTGTCTATGAGACTTGAGAGAAAAACAAAAAGAGTTGAGAGCAAAACAAATCATCACCCAAAAGTCACCCCTCCTCTCTCTCTCTTCATTAATGGCAAGCATGGCTTGAGCCATGATGCACCCTCCCTCTCTCTCACAAGTCAACACCCATAACAATTCAAATTAAAGTAACTTTTAATTAACTAATTAAACTCACTTAAAAACCCATAAGACTTAATTCCATGATTAACCCACCATGGTTAATAATCATGGTAATAAATCATTTTAAAAACCCTAGTTTACATGCACATGTGTGTGCAAGCCTAGGAAAATTTTGGAAAAATATTTATTAAATTAGGAAAAATATTTAAAACACAATTTGGTAAACTTTTAGTTAAAAACCCAATATTTAAATATAATTATTCCCTAAACATATCCTAAGGTGTTACAATCTCTCCCCCTTAAAGAAATTCGTCCCCGAATTTCAAAAATCTAACTACACGTACCTTCAAAAAGATGGGGATACGTCTTCATCATCTCGCTTTCGGTCTCCCAAGTGACCTCCTCACGGTTCTGACCATGCCAAAGTACCTTAACAGATGGAATGTCCTTTGATCTCAATTTCTTCACTTGTCGATCCAAGATCATCACTGGCTGTTCTGCATAGGAAAGGTCGCGCTCCAGCTGGATCGTCGGATGCTGAATCGCATGCGAAGGATCATGAAGATATCTACGGAGCATCGAGACATGAAATACGGGATGCACATCTGGAAAGCTGGGCGGAAGGGCTAAACGGTAGGCTACTGCACCAACACGCTCGAGGATCTCGAAGGGGCCCACATACCTGGGACTGAGCTTCCCGTTCTTCCCAAACCTCATGACACCTTTCATTGGGGAGATCCTCAAGAAAACATGATCACCAACAGAAAACTCAAGTCTGCATCGCCGACGGTCCGCATAAGGTCTCTGCCTACTATGGGCTGCTCTCATCCTATCGCGAATCAACTGGACCTTCGCTGTCGTCTCCTCAACGATCTGTGGCCCTAAGATACTGCTCTCACTGAGCTCTGTCCAACAAGTGGGCGACCTGCATCTCCTCCCATAAAGAGCCTCAAATGGTGCCATCTGAATGGTCTCCTGGTAGCTGTTATTGTAGGAGAACTCTACTAAGGGCAAATGATGATCCCAGCTACCTCCGAAATCTAATACACAAGCTCTGAGCATGTCCTCGAGAGTCTGAATGGTCCGCTCTGACTGTCCGTCGGTCTGCGGATGAAATACTGTGCTGAAACTCAAGTGAGTGCCCAAAGCCTCCTGAAGCCTCTGCCACAGTCTACTGGTAAACTGGGTGCCTCTGTCAGACACAATACACGTCGGGACTCCGTGTAGTCGCACTATCTCGTCAATGTAGATCTGGGCATACTGAGTAAATCCGAAAGTCGTCTTCACTGGTAGGAAATGAGCCGCTTTCGTCAAACGATCCACGATCACCTAGATGGAGTCATACCCCCGACTAGTCCTGGGTAGTCCCACAATGAAGTCCATCGAAATCTGTTCCCATTTCCACTCCGGAATGGATAACGGCTGTAGCTCTCCCGCGGGCCTCTGGTGCTCAGCCTTGACTTGCTGACAAGTCAGGCATCTCGACACAAAATCTGTGATGTCCCTCTTCATTCCGTCCCACCAGTAAACACCTTTCATATCATGATACATCTTGGTGGAACCAGGATGGACGCTATATACCGATCATGGGCCTCCTCAAGAATCTCGCGCCTCAGTCCCTCAGCATCTGGTACGCACAGTCTGACTCCAAATCGTAGTAACCCCTGATCATCGATCACGAACTCGGAAAATCTGCCCTATCCAATCTGTGCCATGATCTCTGAACATCGGTCATCACTGAGCTGTGCCTCACGTATACGATCGATCAACTGTGGGCGTGCACGGACATGCGCTATCTGTCCTCCAATCGGCGTGAACTCGAACTGTATCCGGCTGTCGCATAATATCTGCCAGTCCGCGGATGACTGCTCCTGTACTGCGCTCAAACAAGATAGACTACCCCCGGGCCTCCTGCTCAAAGCATCCGCCACCACGTTTGCCTTACCCGGGTGATATAAGATCTCGCAATCGTAATCCTTCACTAACTCCATCCATCGGCGCTGTCGAAGGTTCAGGTCTCGCTGCTGAAATATATATTTCAGACTCTTGTGATCCATGAATATCTGGCACGACTCACCGTATAGGTAATGTCGCCAGATCTTAAGGGCAAAGACCACTGCAGCCATCTCCAAATCGTGAGTATGGTAGTTCTGCTCATGTTTCTTCAATTGTCGCGAGGCATACGCGATCACCCTGTCATGCTGCATCAGTACGCACCCTAACCCCACTCGAGAAGCATCACAATATACCACAAATCCGCCCGATCCGGAAGGTAAAGATAACACCGGTGCCGTCGTCAGCCGAGTCCGTAACTGCTGGAAACTGTGCTCGCACTCCTCCGTCCAATCGAAAGGAACTCCCTTCCGGGTCAACCCGGTCAACGGTGTAGCAATACGGGAGAAGTCCTGCACAAAACGTCTGTAGTAACCGGCCAGCCCCAAAAAGCTGCGAATCTCCGTCACCGATGTGGGTCTGGGCCAACGCTGAACGGCCTCGATTTTCCTCGGGTCTACACATATACTGTCTCGTGAAATCACGTGCCCTAAGAAGTCTACGCTGTCTATCCAGAAAGCACACTTCGAAAATTTCGCATAAAGCTGGTGCTCCCTCAGGGTCTGCAATGTAATCCGCAGTTGCTGCTCGTGCTCCTCACTACTCCGGGAATACACCAAGATATCGTCAATGAAGACTATGATGAACAGATCCAAATATGGCCGGAAAATGCGGTTCATCAAGTCCATGAATGCTGCTGGAGCATTGGTGAGTCCGAACGACATCACCAAAAACTCATAATGGCCGTAGCGCGTACGGAAAGCTGTCCTGGGAATGTCCTCCTGTCGAACCCGCAGCTGATGATAGCCCGATCGCAAATCGATCCTCGAAAAGTACCCTGCCCCCTGAAGCTGGTTGAACAAATCGTCGATGCGCGGCAAAGGATACCTTTTCCGCACTGTCACCCTGTTCAGCTGGCGGTAGTCGATACATAGACGTAAACTGCCGTCCTTCTTCTTGACGAACAGGACTGGAGCACCCCAAGGAGAAACACTGGGTCGAATAAGTCTCTTGTCCAGCAAATCTTGCAACTGACCCTTCAATTCTTTAAGTTCCGCCGGGGCCATCCGATAAGGCGGTATGGAAATAGGCCCCGACCCAGGAACCAAATCAATACAGAAAGAAATGTTGCGCTCGGGCGGCAACCCTGGAAGCTCAGCAGGGAACACATCAGGAAACTCGCTGACAACCGGAACCTGATCCAATGGATCCTCTGTAGCGCGAGCATCGCAAACATAGGCGAGAAATCCCTGACATCCCTTCCTCAAAAGCTGTCCAGCGCGAAAAGAAGAAATCACACTGTGAGGGGCGGCACCACGGTCCCCCAACACAACAAAAACCGACTCGCCGGGAAAGCAGAATCTAACTGTCTTCTCACGGCAGTCCACAGAAGCATAGCACGTGGCTAACCAATCCATGCCCTAAAGAACGTCGAAGTCCAACATCTCCAGAAGGATCAAGTCGACAGGCAACTCTCTCTCGCCAATACAGACGATACAGGATCGGAACACGTGCCTAGCAACAAACGACTCTCCCACAGGAGTGGTCACCACAAGCGGCTGATCAAGCAAGCCGGACTCTTTACCCAAACTCGGCACAAAGTGTGTGGATACGTACGAGTGCGTGGATCCTGGATCGAACAATACATGTGCATCAACTGAACATACAGGAAGGATACCTGAAACCACCGCATTGGACGCCTGCGCATCCTGGTGTGTCAAAGCAAAAACCCGTGCCTGTCCGCCACCTGTAACTGACTGCCCTCTGCCTCGGTCATCTCGTCCTCTCTGAGCAACTCCTCCACGCCCACGACCTCTCTGTGCATGAGTCTGGCGCGGAGCAACGGTAGGTACAACAGGCAACGCCCTCTGGGGTGGTGAAGGCGGTAAAGTAACATGCGGTGCTGCTGCCTCCCTCCGATGTGTCTCGGGACAATCTCGCACACGATGATAAGAACTCCCGCAACGGAAACATCCCGATAATGGTCGCTGACCCTCCTGGGGATAAGAGCTGAACAATCGGGCTCGCCTCGAATCTCTGCCACCTGCTAGGTGTCTGTCACGGCGTCGAAAAGGCTGTCTCTGCACCGATGTACCTGCACGAACTCTCTTAGGCTCTGGGGTGCCGAAGTCTCAGCAAGGTGCTCCTCGACTACTAGGGCTGCGTCTACAGCTCCTGCATAGGTCTCGTAGTGCTGCGCGCTGATCGCGAGGAACAGTGGTGTAAGCAAGCCTCGAACAAATCTCCTGACTCGCAACTCCTCGGTAGCCACTAAATACGGGGCATAAACTGCTAGCTCGGTAAACAGCACGTCATACTCTGCCACTGTCATCCCTGGCGTCTGGCGCAAGGACTCAAATCTGCGTGCTCGGGCAACCCTAACACTCTGGGGAAGGAAACGGGCTAGAAATATGGTCACGAACTCCGTCCAGGTCATAGGAGGAAGACCTGCTGCTCTGCCCTTCTCAACTGAATCACACCACTTCTGCGCAAGACCTTCCAGGCAAAAGCTCGCGAACTCGACCCATCTCGCATCTGCGCATCTGAGGGAACGGCATATCCTGGCCATCCTGTCGATGAAAGACTGTGGGTCCTCAGCTGTATCGATGCCTGTGAAGACCGGAGGCTTCAGCCTCATGAACTCTGATAGCGATACTGTAATCACCTCCGTGGCTGCAGGGGCAACTGGCTGTGCGGTAGGTACCATCGCGGTCGCTGGAACAGGTGGAGCTACCTCTGGTCGCTGCGCTCGAAGCGTCTCAACTAGCGATCCTATCATCTGGCACATCTCCTGCATGCTAGATCCCACCGTCTGGCGCATCTCCTGTACACCAGCCCCTAGCGTGGCGATCTGGTCTGCCACAGGAGGAACAGTCTGCTCGGGTACAACGGGTGCACTTCCCGGATCAGTCCTCGTCTCGGACGAGTCAACACGAATCTCGGCCCTCACGGTCGCTCTCTGTGCCCTTGTAGTCTTAGGCGGCATAATGGCTGAAAGAAAATTAGGATTCGATAAGAACACGGAAATCGAATCGCAAGAACATATGTAATCAAGGAGGAATTTAAATCAACAAGTCCTAAGGTTGCGTAGGCGGAGTACCGTGTCGTGAGTATGCCGCGGAACATACACACGCTACGCTACCCTGCTGCAGCTACCTACTCCATCATACCAGGGTCATCCTACACTCCGAAGGTAAAACCTACGCTCTGATACCAACTTTGTCACGACCCGAGAAATTCGACTCGTGACCGGCACTTATCCACGCAACGTCTACAGGCGTAACGCGGCTAAGTAAACCGAACCCAGAAATCAAAACCAATAAATATAGAGTGGTTTAAAACATTTTCGTAAAAAAATAGTCATACATGTCCGAAAAACTTTTATTAATTTAGTAGAAATCCTTGTAAGTTCAAGAGTTATAACTTTTATAATTTTTGGCAACATTTCCTTTTTAAACATTTGTCCCGTGAGTCGGGTAAAAGCAAGGTGTCGCAGAAATAACAAGTGAAATGAATAAGCATCACAATATGATATACGACGCCGTAGCGAAGAATACACAGTAAAGCAAGGACAAATATCACAAAGATAAGACTACATAAAATAAAGTCGGCTCACATGCGAGCTCGACACCAGAGTATAAAATCATACACATCGTCCTCACAACTGTCTCTAAGTCAATACAGAAAGGTATATGGAGAATACTAGATACATCAATATACAACTGAAGGATAACAGATACCGTACAAAAACCCACCTTTCAGCAAAAGGCTAACTCGCCTCAGAAAGGGTATATGTGCCAAAAGATGCGGTAAATAGCCTGCCGTGACTACTCCCAAGGGCAACCTGCAAAATACTGTGGCACAACAGGGGTGAGTTGCCAACTTGTGAATAGAGATAACATATATAGGTGATCGCGAGCATGCACATATAGCGTGGCTCTACTAATGCCAGCAGATGATATCAATGCATGCCAACAGTGGATGCAATAGTAATGCAAGTGCTCTATCAGGTAAATGCTACAGGATGAGGTATATAGTAATCAATACTGAGCATGGGATAAATAACATCTACATGGATATGTCAACATGGAAAACAATAATCGGTGCCTCAGACTGCACCCAAATCCCAAATACACTCAGGCGCCGACACACCCATCGGCCCTCTAATCCTGTATATCTCTGAGAAATCACGAGTGCCCAACAACGGCACCCAAAATATCATAAAATACTCGTGTCCAGCATCGACAGGCAAATCCTCGTATATCGGGCTCCGTCAGTCCGGATCGGCCCACGGGGTCCGTCTGCGGTGTCGGCCCTCGGCCCCGGCAGTACGGATCATCCCGCATCCATCTCTCGACTCTGGCCAGTATCCTCCGGACAACTGCCAGGTCCAACCAATCACCGGTAGGTAGTAGTCCCTCCGCCGGGCTCACCGTCTACTGCACAGCGAAACCGTTCTCGCCCCAGGGTACCATACCGGGCCCACCACGAACCCGCAAACGGATCATCCATCTCCTCGAATCGGGTTTCAAGCACACGTCTCAGCACCGAGAAAACGCGTGGTGGACACACCAAAATATCATATCACGAGGTACCGGGTTTTCAAAATAGTGCATCTTTTCTTAAATAATTCCACGGTCCTCAAAACCAGAAATCGCATGAAATCCAACACCAATAAGTAAATCCAATGCGAGGTACAATGTAAATCAATCCATGGTATGTGTATAAGGGGAAAACCGCTTTTTAAAATAGTTTCCGTTCTTAAAGATGTCATGCGGCTCCCAATTTCCAGGAAATCACCACCAATCATATGTAAGATAAACTACAGCAATATAATCATGGCAGCTCTATAGTGAGTGTGGCATGGCAATTACTAACGGTGTGTGTGTAGCATGCAAATAGTGCCCGTGCAACATAGACCGTTAGTAATAGTGCGGTGTTCTATCAATTCTAAGCATATATATATATATATATATATATATATGTAGCAGGGAATGCAATATGCGATGACAGTCTATGGGGTACATGCAACATATAATAATAAAGTCCTATCAGCCCTGACGCATAACGCCATGCGGGAGATATCCCTGTAGATGTGAAATCTACTCACCGTGTCTCGCGCTAAGTGTATCCAACAACTTGCTTGCCCTTCTTCGCAGCGTCCGTCTCACTGGCCTGCGAACCTAGAATCACATAACAGATATCACACATAAGCTCAATTTCACAGAAACGCGACATTACGGTCCAACTAGAGACCCGTGTCGCGAACCAATCGCGCGTGTGCGCGATACGCTAAAACGTGTGATCACGCGCCTGAAACTACCCCGACGCGTCGCGATACGCAGAAACCCCAAACCCACTCACGTATCATGCGTGTCGCGAAGGTTTAGAAAAACGGCAAAATAAGTATTTGGTCCCAGATTTCTATACAGAACTAAACTTACAAAAATATATACATCACAGCACTCTACACACTAGCAGACACTTACAGGACCAGACCCCAACCTAAACCCTACCCATCTGGCCGCAATTGGCGGCCAGAATGAATTAATTGGCTGCCAAAGGGATGAATTAGGGGGTCGGGTTAAATCTATGGTATCAACACATCTCCACTATACTGCAGTCTTCCCAATTTCACTCAGAACTCATCGGGTCAAAAGCAGTTCCAGAAAACTCAGTTTTGCTTAAAAACGACGGATTTGCATCAATTTGGAAATCTGGTGGTATTTTAGTGCAATTGGGGTTAAACTAAGTTAGTATGGTCTCAACAACCCACTAACAACCTACTGAAACCAAATTACACCACACTAGCACAAGGTTCCCACTAAACACCTCATATCGCACTAAAACGCACTAAAAACCACTAACCGATTCAAAACTACTCTAACCAAGCAACTAGGGAATAAGTTTAGGAAATATACCTCATACTTAACACTAGGGAGCTGAAGGAAGAAGAAGAAATGAAGGGGAGAAGCTGCAGTTGCTGCTGTTGCTGTTGCTGCTCACTGGCTGTTGCTGCTGTGCTTGCTGTTGCTGTTGCTGAGCTGCTTGTTGCTGCTGCTGTGGAGTTTGCTGCTACTACTGCTGCTTCTGGCTTCAGCTGATGGAGTGTAAAGAGGTAAGTGTGTGTGTGTGTGAGTGTGTGTGTCTATGAGACTTGAGAGAAAAACAAAAAGAGTTGAGAGCAAAACAAATCATCACCCAAAAGTCACCCCTCCTCTCTCTCTCTTCATTAATGGCAAGCATGGCTTGAGCCATGATGCACCCTCCCTCTCTCTCACAAGTCAACACCCATAACAATTCAAATTAAAGTAACTTTTAATTAACTAATTAAACTCACTTAAAAACCCATAAGACTTAATTCCATGATTAACCCACCATGGTTAATAATCATGGTAATAGATCATTTTAAAAACCCTAGTTTACATGCACATGTGTGTGCAAGCTTAGGAAAATTTTGGAAAAATATTTATTAAATTAGGAAAAATATTTAAAACACAATTTGGTAAACTTTTAGTTAAAAACCCAATATTTAAATATAATTATTCCCTAAACATTTCCTAAGGTGTTACAGCAGATCAACACCAGAGGATCAGGCTACTGCTAGAGGCCAGCCAGAATGTGATGACCGTCGATGCACCTATTAATTGACGATTGAGGCACTGTTCAGCGTACGGACAAATGAGCCAGTTGTTGCTGCGAATGACGAGATATCGCCCCAGATGTTGGAGCTATTGCAGTACGAGTTGTACTTAGAAATATGATAGAAGGTCGCTAGTCACCCGAGGATGAATGACTAGGACATGTGGTTCGTTCGCTTACCCCGATGCGTGGTCATCAGATAGATTGATTTCAGCTAGAGACGACTTCACGCAGGTACGTTGAGAGTCGATGAAGACGATCGAATGTCAGGAACCCATTTCCAAATTTAAAGTATTCGGAAGACAATGCAAGTAATGCTATGGACCCTCTCGAAGAATGAAACCCTAACTCGACGTAATGACTATGGAATGCCTTTGAACCTTAGAGTTTGCGGCAGTTTATCGGTGCCATTTGTGAAGCCTGGGTTTGCCCTTCTGCGGTTGGTCCATAGGTGCTGTGGCATGTACTGGAATACTATTAAACTGTACTCAAGATGTAGAGCTCTAAGGGGATTATGAGGTTTTAACGAATCGATCGGAAGGTTCGACATTTTTCGGATATCATGTGATGGGATGCATTGCTTGGGAGGCACCAGATACGAGTATAGACGTTGGAGCATAGTCCATGCAGCCACGATGAGACGAGTCCGAAGCTGTCGACAGCAGAGAAAAGTGGAGTAAGTGGTTCGTACGAGATCTTGATGAGATGACGTTCCACTACGCCAACAGCAGAGATGCGGTACGCATGCCAAGGCGTTGATTATTGATATATCTTCTAGAAAGAGTCGCGATGAGAATGCAGCCGTTCCGGAACAAGAAACATATATAATAAAGGGTGGTAACTTCCAGGAAATTCGGAAGAAACGAGATTTGAAAGAGACCTCGACGAGACCTTTCTAGAATACTATACGAGAATACTTGGACCCAGGAGCGGTCATATTGCGCACACCCAGCAAGCCAGAGTTCTGCATCGTCGACGAGATAGTTGGCTAGAGATCTGAAGAGGATGTGCCAGAGCGGGACTGTTTCCGTCGTCATTCTATATTGGGCCGTTGAGCCGAGGAGCTATATATCTAGCAATGCACAGTGAGAGACAAGAGCCTAAAAGCACCAGGCGCCAGACCATGAACAGGAGGCAAGTAGATATCTTGCTCTGCTAGTATTGGATGCACCGACACCTTCTCGACTTTGAAGGAGGAACTATCGACGACGGTATTTATGATTTGTGATTTGGTGATTTGATTATCACATATCCGTCACTTTGGATTTCAGTATTTTGGGCGATCTATTCACATGATTTAGTCTTGATGACTGAGTTTCATGATATTTGTTTTTGTGCACCACGGTTGCACCTGACTTCGGTTTGATGTCATTCGATATGTTGATTTTGATTTCATGCCTATGTTATGCATGTAATTTGACTTATGCTTTCGGCAAAGTTTTCATGCACTTTTAGTGTTTTGATTTGATTTGGGCACGCTGATGTACATGGTTGTGAGATTATATAGCGTGGTATACCTGTTTTGGATTTAGGTTTATAGTATACCGTCGATTTCGATCATGATATTGATGTTGATTTCGTGCACTTTGTGCATTTGATTTGGATTCTTGCGCATATTTGACGCACTTGATATTGGATTTAGTGATTTCGTGCATGTTGGATACACATGATTTAGATTTTTTTCGTGCATGATGGATGCACCCGATTTGGATTTTCGCGCATGTTGTTGGAGATTGTGCCCTCAGAGTCAATTATTGGATCACAGGCACATGATTGCAATGATTGAGGGAGGACCTATGCCGATAGGACAGTTTTACTCAAGATGATAGTATGCTATCCGGTTTATCTTTATCATCATGTACTGCTTTAGGTGACATTACAGATCACTATTGCATGTTGGTAGAGCCCTTAGCATTCTTGCTTGACGGCCAGCAGTACGATGGCGATCATATACGTGGGAGCTGGGGTCTATAAGCACATCCTTAAAAGGTCCCTAATCGTAGGAGTTTTTGAGACAGGGCATCGATACTCAAGAGTAGACTAGTGTATATAGTCGAGACCCCGACGAGGGGCGGTGGCCGGTCTCACAAGCCACTGGTGTCAGTTGGTTCACCTAAGATGTATACAGGTGCTCATTGGGTTATGAGTACACCGTACAGGACTCGCCGGGAACATGCTAGTTGGTATTATACCTGACGTCAGATGGCAGTTCCCTGGTGACATGTGTACAGGTTAGTTCATCGACCTGAGATCGTCATTTGTCTCATATGAGTTCCCACTGTGCTTTGATTACTACCCAACCACGGCTCAAAGAAGTCGTGCAAACAGGTTTTAGTTGGGTACAGTCCCGACCCACATGGAGGCAGTGAGCGGATGTGCAGGGGTTCTTCTCTCCCGGTATTGGGGGTGAGGTCGCGTTGTGTCTAGAAGAGCCATTACACGAAGTCCTTGGCCAAGGTAGGAGATTTACTGGTAGGTATTCCAGTAGTATCTCAGGGTGTTCTGGGCTACACTCCGACACGACTTGTACCGCTTTTGGGGGTCTGACTTTTACCAACCCCCTAGGCCCGCCATACGATGCTCATAGACGAACGGACCGGACTGTACGGATATTATCACTGACAGGCTCAGTTGGGTGTCAGGATGAGTTCGCTCATCGACGTCCCTTTTCGTCAATACCTCGTAGCCCGTTACGTATGGCTAATACCTCTGACATGTTAGTGGTTAAATCCACAGCCGAAGTATTGACGAGTCTTTAGTGTCCCCCACAGACAGTTTCTCAAGTTTCGGGCGAAACGTTGTAGAAGGCGTATGGATATATGGCAGGGTTCGATCATATACGTGCGGTATTGCACGAATCATGATCGGACGAATAATACTAGCGGGCTTTGGTTTAAGCCGGATCCTAGTATTGTACAGTGTAGATTTTGTCTCATTGCATTTGTATTCGGTCGGAATAGAAATGCGGATATGTATATACAGTCGCGGGGTTTTTCTGTAATTTATTACGGGATCGCTTTTTTTGATGTTGCCGCTTTGCTTTCCATTTCGGTCATTTTCCTTTGTTTCTTTCGTTGGCTGAAAATTGGTGGAAGGGGGGCTTATTTGCAAATGTACAAATTAGAAAAGTGGAGGGTGGTTTTTGTAAGTTGTTGTTTCATGATGGTTCAACCATCATTTGACTTCTTTGTGCATCATTGTTTACTTTATATGATGGGTTGAGTGATGGGTTATTGATTTGACTTTGGGGTGATGATTATTCCTCATCATCACCCATTTCTCTCTCTTGGATTATTGTCACACTCCCTCCTCTCTCTTTTTTCTAGCATGGCCGGCCACTACTAGGGAGGGGGCTGTCCAAATATTGGGTGTGGGGTTTTCATCTCTTTTGGCTTGCACAAAAACCTCTTAGCTCATCTCCAATCTTGATATCCTTCTTCCATTCCAAATGGCAACTTAAAACAACCCCATGAGACAAAACCATTCTACACTTAGCCTACAGCATTCTTGGACACGTCGGCTCGCCAACTTCGTGCCCGAGTTGCCTCGGTCCAGAGGTGGGAGCCCGTAAAAGGACCCGGCGATGTGGTGCCCTTTCCGACGAGGAGATGAAGACCGGAGATTCCGCGAGGAGATCGGGATGGAGGCCGAAGACCGAAGGACACAGATCGCTCGGTATAGCTTTCTACCCATTCTCTAGTTTGCTAGTGGTAAGTTAATGGTCCGATCCAGGTTAATGGTCCGCGGTAGCGCCGGTTTCTAGTTTTAGAAAAGTTTTTGTTTCCGCATTTTGGCCTCGTTCAGACGGCCGGGGCGCTGCCGTGCACTTATATTGGTATCAGAGCCACGCCATTAACCTAGTCTATCTTGCTCTAACGTGTTTACAAGTTCGATCGAACGGATTTTCCAAAAACCCCATTGTCAAGTCCAGGTTTCTGTCGAATTTTTGCTGTGCTCAAAAAAATTATTTGGTACATTGCAAAAATACGTGCAGGGATTTATAAGAATTCTGTGAAAATTTGGTCGGCTGAAATTACTGTAACGCGGAGGATCAGCGGCCAAAACCATGTTTTGGCCGCGGATCCGCCGCCGTACTTTGGCCAAACTGCACCAAATTTCTAAAGTGGGTTTCTGACATGGAAATAGGGTTTCTGGTATATTCGTTTTGGGCCCAGATTTATTTTGAGTGCTACAGTAGTGCTTGGGGCCCACTTCGGGAAATTTAGTCGATCAAAAATTTTAAACATGTTACTTCACAATATTTACATTATATCTGCAACCGTGAATGTCATTTGATCGGTAAATCCTGTCTAACTGCTATAGCCCTTTTAGACGGATTTGCGAACGTGACATTCACGTTGATGTTCTGTGTTGTGCTGTGATGTTGCGGATTTGTCATGGTGGATAGCCTGGATGCAATGGTAGTACAGTTTGGTTGTATATATACATTTGATATTGCGGGGCGAGCGTCTGACATGTGGACTGCCGTTACTTCCTGTTTGTATATTATTCTTTTGGGGCACGACCGGGCTGTGATCGTTGTACCCGTTGTATATATTTTACTTTCTGTACTAGGATTACCCCGCGGTGGGGTGCACGGATAGCCGGGTTCTAGAGGGCAACGGGCCCGCATCTCATGGCGTTGAGACGGAGGGGGCTTCACTCTAGAATTGGCGGGCTATTCGCCGCACTCGTAGGGGGTACAGTTTGACCCAAGGAGGGGTGCCCAAGTTACCGGATTTCGTGAAGTACTGGGTGGTCCATTCACGTTGCTGAAGGCGGCTGTCTCACTTCAGGCTTTGGCGGGTAACTTGCCGCGCCCGTACTGGTCTAGAATTTCATTGCACAGGCTATCCACATGACCAGGAGAACGTCAGGTTTCAGTAGTGGCTTTATGAAACCCGAGGATCCCAGATATCTGTATTGTTCTGTGATGCTTATTACATTTCTGTGATGTTTCATTTTATCATGCCTTGAGCGATTATTATATATTGATATATATACTAGTAGATGTTGTATATTTTTTGCATCCGCGCTAGTCCAGTCCCCGCTCCGTTGTTAGTTAAGTAACCTAACGGGTGATGACGAGGCCCAGTGGCGAATGCGGGTGGCATATATGTACATCGTATTTTCGTTCTTTGTTGGTGTGATCAATTGATGGGACTGCATTGATTCGGATCAATGCAAGCTAAAACAAACCTATTCAGATGTTGTTGGAACATTTTTCAAAAAAGCTGTTATTGCAAGGACGTTCCCTTTTGTTTTGCAAAGTGGTATTCAGTTATGAATATCCAGAACCTCAGTCGACGAGGCAAGGGCCGAGATCCCTTCACCGGGAGTGACCCCTTGGACAGAAGTTTGCGTCAGGGCAATAACTTCACTATAGCCGATTGCCTTTTGCATTGCATCGTGGTATTCAGTTGGAATATCCTGCACCTCATTCTACGGGGAAAGAGCCGAGATCCCTTCACCGAGAGTGGCCTCTTTAGCAAAGGTTTTCGTCACTATATTTTTATAAAAAGCTATCCGGTTCCTTCAACGATATCAAGTTCATTACGTTAAAGGTTTTTCACCAAAAACCATTCGTAGCCCTCCGTCATTTCA
Organism: Agapanthus africanus; assembly: GCA_030015575.1. Classification (NCBI taxonomy): domain Eukaryota; kingdom Viridiplantae; phylum Streptophyta; class Magnoliopsida; order Asparagales; family Amaryllidaceae; genus Agapanthus; species Agapanthus africanus. Next base: position 438,353,108 of record CM057337.1, on the reverse strand, counting down.
GACGGGTAGCACGTAGTATTCATGCTATATTTGTTGGCCAAAGTCAAGGCATAGTGTATGGTAGCTATTTGTTACTTTTCTGTTGCATAGATAGATGCGTTGGTTTGGGACAGTCGTACTGCCTTGTTGGCCAAAGTCAAAGGTAGGTACGGGTGGGTTCAAATCAACCTGGATAATGACGGATAGAACTTGACATGTGACTTATGATTTGTTGGCCAAAGTCAAGGTCATAAGAGCATGGGATAAAAACCACATCGGGAGTTTCTAAAGAAACTGAAACTTGCCAGGTATGCGCATACCTTCTGGAGTGTGATAACGTGAGTGGATTCCGTCACGTTATCATGCGATGATAGTTGGATCCCGATTCCCACTGATGAGTTGGTTTACTCCTCGGCTGATCCCGACTAATTCTTCTTTCAGGTTTGGAGGAGAATTTGAGGTTACAGTGGGAGGTTTCCTAATTAGATAAATTAATAACCATTCTGATCTAGGTTAGAGTGCACGCTGAGTGTTTATTTTCTCTCTCTCTTTAGCAGCGACCATGGCCCGACCCTTGACTATGACTCGGTGACCAAGTTGACCGAACCTTCTTAAACACTGGCTTTTGGATTGTCAGAATTGCATACCTCATTGCCACTCCTACTTTTACCCTTTTCTCCAGGACACCCCGTATTACTATGAACATCCACTTCCATTGGATAAAACCATCGTATGGTTATATACGAACTCGAAGGAACTTGTTCCAGATTCGAGGATGGTTTCCGGTTCTGGAGAAAACGAATAGGACTATTCAGTTGTCTTTTCCTTTTTCCTTCTCTCAGGTTGCGAGTGCTCCTTGGTTTAGGACGGTACACCTATTACGCTAATTGGATAGTCTTCATCCAAACCATAGGCAGGTGCCGAATGGTAGGGAATGAAGAAAACCATTTAGCCTAAAAGGTGTACAGAAGGTATTAAGTAAAGACAAATAAAGGGATTAGAAAGAGGGCAAAGTAAACTGGGACTGCTATTCACGACCAAACCGAGTATTTCATCGCCACTCCTATATCACCTTTGTATTTCTCCAGAACACTCTGTATCACTACGAAGATCCACAGTTTATTGGATACTCCATCGTATGGTTATATACGAACTCGAAGGAACTTGTTCCAGTTCGGGGATGGATTCTGGTTCAGGAGAAATAAGAATAAGATTTATTCAGTTGTCTTTTGTCTTCACCTTCTCTCGCATTGCGAGTGCCCATAGGATTGGGACAGTACACCCATTATGCTTATTGGATAGTCTTCTTCCAAACCATAAGCTGGTGCCGAACGGTAGGGAAGGAAGAAAACCATTTAGCCTAAAGTGGTGTACAGAAGGTAATGACTAAAGACATATAAAGGGATTTGGAGAGATGGCAAAGAAATATACGGTTACAGTTGTGAATCTGAAAATGGAAGAGGCATTACTAGGAATACCGGGATACCCCTTCGAATCATTTACATGTTTCAGTTTCACTGTGTACTGTTAAAGGAAAACCGATTTCCCAATTAGACACTTGCTCCATGGTATGTATTTACCAGGTTTATTTCTCACATCTGTATGGTTTTACAGATGATGAGTGGGAGTAAGTTATTGGGAATTAGGTGATTATCCTCATTATATCGGAATTCTTTGTAATTGGTGATATTTGAGGAAATCTCCTTGGTAGTTTGCCGGACGGCAAATATTTGGTTCTGAATATTCGCTGTTATGCACTAATTTCAAATTGATATATCTGTACGTCTATTTTTATAGAGTGAGATATACCTTTTTGAAATTATGTCTATGACATTTACCTATATCAGTGGATGGTTAGGTAAGGAGTATTAAACAGCGATGTAATTCTTCTTAACTATCAGTACAGTTTTCAACCTACGACACACAGGGAATGAGTTATTAAACCTAGGGGACTTATACAGAGTATTGTATATTGTCCAGTGTCCATTAGGACAGAGGGGTTGGTCCTCGTACTATATTCTGTTTACTTATGACTTCTCTAGTTCTTAGACAAGTGTTTCGTAGAAACACAAGGTCCAAGTTTTGAGAAGTTATAGGTATATGAATAAAGTAGAGAACCAGGTGTTGCAAGTATCAGGATTCTTCAAGGTGATCGAAGATGTAGATACTTGTGTATAGTATTCAGTTGATAGTAATGGTTTTAAGAGAACTTGCTTCTCATTCAGGTTACTCATAATTGGAAGCACTCCTAAGTTGAGTAATGCTGATCGGCCTCTATCCATTTAGTTGACATGCACTGGAGACAGCTGCATGATTTGAATCTGGTTCAATCAGTGCCTCTGTTTCTATATTGGATATAGAACAGTTCATATCTTGACATTGTTAAGGTACGGAGAGTTGTCCGGCTTATGCTTAAAACCAGACTCTGGATAACTCAAGGCACGTTTCTGTAATGGCTGTTTGTGGATTGACCCAGGCTATGACGAGAGTTGACTTTCTACTATCTAGAAGATCAATAGTGATATTGTTCTAGACTCGCCACAGTTTTAATAAAAATGGATTTTTTCAGAAAATAGTAGTGGGAGTATGGTAGAACTGGAAGTGATTCCAGAACCGCAAACGATTACTGAAAATTTGTTAAGAACCTAAAGATTCAATCTAGTTTGACATTCCATTGGCCACTCCACAGATAAGGTAGGTAACCTCAGGCACTCGAGAGGTACTTCGGTATACTCAAGGACGGTGACAGGGAGGTTCTTGTTTACCCAGACTTGACACTACTGTTGTTCCAGACTATGAGACCCGGCGGGAAGATGAATATAGCGTCGTTCTGAACTGGCTTTAGAAGTGCACGTGTATATGATTCTTCCAGAGGGTTGTCGTAGTTAGTGGGAGCAGCGGAAGCATAATGGACAAGTAGCTTATGTCTATTTATGGACTAAAGCAGATATAGCAGTGATAGATCATCTATTTCTGATGTGACAGTCATAGGTTTGACTTCATCAGAATAGGGGATGGATCTGTTAAGAAGGTAGTAGGGAGTGATGTCCTGGTATTTAGATCACATACACAGAGTCGGAAGTGAAGTTCCTATACTACGATCGGTTATACTTTGGTTAAAACACAGTGGTTTCTCCACAAAGGATATAGATATAATATCAGACATTCTGGTTACTAGATCAATGGTTTTAGATCTAGATTTGGGAAGTGTCCCAATCAGGGTATTTAGACAGCATTCTAAAGGTGTTTTATGGACAACTCCTGGCATGGTAGTGTACCTGCAGGTGATGGAGTCACCCACTCTAAAGGTGTCTTACAGACTAAAGGGGAGAGGGATGTGCATGATTGGCAGATCACTTGCTTAGGCAATTTAGTCAATCATGAGATGTCAAGTACCACACCAGATGTTTTTGCACTGGATGCAATAAGGTGATATTAATCCTGTCCTGGAGAAACGTTCGGAAGCAGTTTTAGAACATAAGTTGATGTTCTGGGGAATTGATAACGACATCCTCCTTCGGGAGACAGTTATCATTCCAGGCTTCCAAGGTGACCTGGATAACAGAGTGGCTGTCAGAGTTATAGTTTTCCCACTGACGAGGGGCAGTAGTTTGGACAGGTGGTCCAAGGGGATACTAAGGGAGGCATGGCGCAGGATACTGATTAAGTTCAGTTGACAATACAGTCTAAGAAGTTTGGATTTGGAGTTCATTTATGAGCTAGGTCCCATCAGATATCTAGACACATTCTAAGATACGTATTACTCATTTTGGGAGATGGCTTTCTCCGCGAACTTGAGATAAAGAGTGACATAGAAAGAAACATCAGAGCGGATCCGCTCACTGAAGCAATTTCTCGAACGCAATAGTTTCGCAAACAGGCTTTGTTAGACTGATTAGTAGAGGAGTTAGGTGTTCGGTATCACACGGGCTGTGAGTATGCGACATCACAATAATAAGCCTTGAGTGCAAGTGGGAGATTGTTGGAGATTGTGCCTTCAGAGTCAATTATTGGATCACAGGCACGTGATTGCAATGATTGAGGGAGGACCTATGCCGGTAGGACAGTCTTACTCAAGATGATAGTATGCTACCTGGTTTATCTTTATCATCGTGTACTGCTTTAGGTGACATTACAGATCACTATTGCACGTTGGTAGAGCCCTTAGGATTCTTTCTTGACAGCCAGCAGTATGATGGCGATCATATACGTGGGAGCTGGGGTCTATAAGCACATCCTTAAAAGGTCCCTAGTCGTGGGAGTTTTCGAGACAGGGCATCGATACTCCAGAGTAGACTAGTGTATACAGTCGAGACCTCGACGAGGGGCGGTGGCCGGTCTCACAAGCCACTGGTGTCAGTTGGTTCACCTAAGATGTATACAGTTGCTCATTGGGTTATGAGTACACCGGACAGGACTCGCCGGGAACATGCTAGTTGGTATTATACCTGACGTCAGATGGCAGTTCCCTGGTGACATGTGTACAGGTTAGTTCATCGACCTGAGATCGTCATTTGTCTCGTTTGAGTTCCCACTGTGCTTTGATTACTACCCTACCACTGCTCAATGGAGTCGTGCAAACAGGTTTTAGTTGGGTACAGTCCCGAGCCACATGGAGGCAGTGAGCGGATCTGCAGGGGTTCGTCTCTCCCGGTATTGGGGGTGAGGTCGCGCTGTGTCTAGGAGAGCTATTACACGAAGTCCTTGGCCATGGCAAGAGATTTACTGGTACGTATTCCAGTAGTATCTCAGGGTGTTCTGGGCTACACTCCGACATGACTTGTACCGCTTTCGGGGGTCTGACTTTTACCAACCCCCTAGGCCCGCCATGCGATGCTCATTGACGAACGGACCGGACTATACGAATATTGTCACTGACAGGCTCAGTAGGGTGTTCGCTCATCGACGTCCCTTTTGGTCAATATCTCGTAGCCCGTTACGTATGGCTAATACCTCTGACGTGCTAGTGGTTAAATCCATAGCCAAAGTATTGACGAGTCTTTAGAGTCCCCCACAAACAGTTTCTCAAGTTTCGGGCGAAACACTGTAGAGGCCGTATGGATATATAGCAGGGTTCGATCATATACGTGCGGTATTGCACGGATCATGATCAGACGGATAATACTAGCGGCCTTTGGTTTAAGCCGGATCCTAGTATTGTACAGTGTAGATTTTGTCTCATTGCATTTGTATTCGGTCGGAATACAAATGCGGGTATATATATACAGTCATGAGGTTTTCCTGTAATTTAATACGGGATCGCTTTTTTTGAAGTTGTCAGTTTGCTTTTCGTTTCGGCCATTTTCCTTTGTTTCTTTCATTGGCTGAAAATTGGTGGAAGGGGGGCTTATTTGGAAATGTGCAAATTAGCAAGGTGGAGGGTGGTTTTTATAAGTTGTTGTTCATGGTGGTTCAACCATCATTTGACTTCTTTGTTCATCATTGTTTACTTTATATGATGGGTTGAGTGATGGGTTATTGATTTGACTTTGGGGTGATGATTATTCCTCATCATCACCCATTTCTCTCTCTTGGATTATTGTCACACTCCCTCCTCTCTCTTTTTTCTAGCATGGCCGGCCACTACTAGGGAGGGGGCTGTCCAAATATTGGGTGTGGGGTTTTCATCTCTTTTGGCTTGCACAAAAATCCCTTAGCTCATCTCCAATGTTGATATCCTTCTTCCATTCCAAATGGCAACTTAAAACAACCCCATGAGGCAAAACCATTCTACACTTAGCCTACAGCATTCTTGGACACGTCGGCTAGCCAACTTCATGCCTGAGTTGCCTCGGTCCAGAGGTGGGAGCCCGTAAAATGACCCAGCGATGTGGTGCCCTTTCCGACGAGGAGAAGAAAACCGGAGATTCCGCGAGGGGATCGGGATGGAGGCCGAAGACCGAAGGACACGGATCGCTCGGTATAGCTTTCTACCCATTCTCTAGTTTGCTAGTGGTAGGTTAATGGTCCGATCCGGGTTTATAGTCCGTGGTAGCGCCGGTTTCTAGTTTTAGAAAAGTTTTTGTTTCCGCATTTTAGCCTCGTTCAGAAGGCCGGGGCGCTGCCGTGCACTTACAGGGCGCATGTTATGAGACGCGATTTTGTGTACACCAGATGCACTAAATCGGGATTCTTCGTGCATATCAGATGCACCTGATTTTGCTGTCAGGCACACCCGTTGCCTTTGAAAGGTGTTTCATGCACACCCGTTGCACTTAGATGTTGTTTCTGTGCACATGTATGGCATATAAATGAATTTTGATTTCCGTGCGCACCAGACACACGTAGCATTCATATGCGCATTTTGGGATTGATTTCTTATGGAGCAGTACGTTTTTTGATATTTGCTATTTGTTTACGTACTGAGCAGGACTAATCAGAGGACAGTACCTGGATATATTTTGCATGGATTGATAGTTATCGAAGGGTTTTCCAAAAAGGGAGCTATAGTCTCAGTATTTACCTATGTGTCTGATATGACACGAAACGTTTAAAACAAGGAAACCCTTCTAAATTGTTTTCAAAACGGCGGAACGTACATATTAAACAAAGGATAAGTATATTTATAGTTATTTTCTTACAATAGACGTCCGCCACTATGCCGCGATACGCGCATCGCACGGCAACATGAAAGGTTTGGCATGCGTTTCATTAAGATGCTTACATGTACAGATTTGATGTTTATATGTATAGTGCTGATGTATATCATATTGGTTTTCATATTGGATTTAGACATTGATGTCTTCCCCATGACTCTGATGATTGCGGGATGCTTGATAGAGTTTTGTTTTTGAGTTATCTGCTCGTTGTACATGCGCATGTATTGCGCTATGATGCGTTTTATGTATTGATGATTTCGGAGCCCCGACGACTTGGACATTTTACTCAAATGTTTTAGTATGGAGGGATTTAAATTTAAATTCGTGGACCGAATTTCTTTAAGGGGGGAAGATTGTAACATTTCAAAAAAATAAAATATTATTTTTGGGAATTTTTATAATTAAATAATATTATATTGAATATTTTATTAAGGCGTGTAATTAAACACCGATAAATTGGAAAAAAAATTGGAAAATTATGGAAATTATTGAAATGAAGGTGTTTTATGTGATTTATGCAAATTATAAGTTTTTATGATTAATTATACTCTATTTAGTGCTAATCGCGATTAAATATCGCTAATTGCGCATTAAGCTTGTTTTGTGCAAAACATGCACATGTCTTTTTTTAAGCACTTGTTACATTTTTCTTTCATGCTTTCCTCTTTTTATCATGCATGGTTGTAAATTAAAGAGAAGAAAAGAAAAGAAAAGAAAAGGGATATGAATAAATAATGGAGGGATGGGCATGAGAGAGAGTGAGAGGGTAAGGGGTCAAACCTTGGACCAAGCTCCCATTCCCACTTCATTCCTTCACCATTTTCTCTCCTCCCCCTCACTCATGCTGCTGCTGCTGCCCTCTCTCCCCTTTCCTCCCTAACTCCTCACAATCATGCAATAAAACCCATTAAAACCCCATCTCCTCTTCACAAATTTTGTGCACAAGCTCACAAGCTACACTATGGACCAAGAAAAATTTGATTTTGGTGCCCTAAGGGGTTCATGGGTGCAAAATGAGGTAATATTCAATCATTAGTGTAGAATTTCCTTTCCTTCAGCATCCATGTTAAAGTATAACCGATATTGTGTGGTTTTGGGAACTTTGAAAACTTGAGTTGAAGATTAGGGTTTTAGTTGAACCCAAAGGTGAAATTAAGATTACTAGAGGCTATACAACCCATGTGGTGATTGATTGGAGTCCCAAACCAGAGACTAGAACCCCGGAATATGAACTTAGAAACCTAATATCGGAGGAATTGTGGATTCTGTGAGTGTAAAATGAAATCTGCTATCATTCGGAGCCTCTGAAAATTAATTCGCAAACACAGAGAGATCAGCAGGCACCTAGGAAGCATCACCCAAGACCCCAGCCCCTGACTCCATTCTTTAGCCGCAGTTTTAATCATTTTGGCCGCAATTTGCAGCCAGAGTAGGTTAGAATGGGTTCGTGTTTGGTCTGTACCTCCATCTCCTGTAAACTAGACCCTTGGCATATGCAAAATTGACTATTTTGATCTAGGGTAAAATCTGGGGCCATTTTCAAGAGTTGCTGTTTTGATTCGTAGTTTCGTTTTTCGTATTTTGCATTCTAGATTTTTTTATCTGTGTTGTACCTCGATCATTCGACGTTTGTACGACGATATCGAGGGTTGGTGGTGGTTTTCAAGGCGTGGTCCATAGGTTCTAACCTATAGATCTTTAGCGTGTTGTTTTGGTTTTCCGATGTGATTTTAATACGCAATTGCGATACGTTATGATGTGTAGGTACCCCACGAAGATTTCGAGACAACAAGCAAGCACGTGGCGACGTCGGCAACGGAAAGCGAAGAGCAGGTAAATAGATTATATCTACGGGGGAATTCGGGTGGATGGCGTATAGCACCGCCGCAGTTCGATGTATAGTATGCTATATATATACTATAAATATATGATTATGTGTTCATGGTTAGATTAGGGTTTTTAGAAGTGAACTAGTATAGCTTCTTAGTCGCGAACCCTAAAATAGGTTTACACTCACACGCACACTCATGCTTACTGTTATACTTGTGCGTATATGGGGATACGTATATATATATACACATATAGGTATGGGACGATGTATATATATATATACACGTATACCTAAACTTGGATGATGAGGATAGTGGATGATATTCGGAGATGAGTCGATGAGTTTGGGCATGGTGCCATGAGATCGGTGATATGATGTAGTTTGTATTATGAGATACGACATGAGATTTTAGCGGGTCTTTGGACGTGTGTTTTACACACGCATATATATATATCGATGGTATCAGTTTGTACTAGAATTAGATCAGTACCCCCAGTTCATGAGATATGATGATATTGGATACCAGACGGATAACGATGAATGTGATAACTGACCCGTACCCAGATTTGGGAGGCCATACGATGGATTTACCGTACGAACATTATATTGATGATAGATCCGCACTTTTGACTCGAGGATGTCATATGATATATTGTATCGTACGCGGTACTATTGAGGCGAGATCACCGACTATTATTGTAACATTTCAGAAAAATAAAATATTATTTTTTGGGAATTTTTATAATTTAATATTAATTTTAATGAATATTTTAATATTTTGGTATAATTAAATACCGATAAATGGGAAAAATTTGGAAAATTATAGAAATTTCTGAAAGTGGGCGTTTTATGTGAATTATACAATTTTTTAGTTTTTATGATTAATTATATGCTAATTTATTACTAATCGCGATTAAAAATCGCTAATCGCGCTTTAAGAGTATTTTGTGCAAAACATGCACCATTTCTTTTTTCAACACTTGTTGCATTTCCCTACATGTTTTGGGTGCATGGAGGGGTTAACTTTGACCTTGGGCATTCTCTCCTTCATTTCTCCCTCTCATTTCTCTCTCCTCCTTTCTTGCTGCTGCTGCTGCTGCTGCTGCACCCTCTCTCCCTCTTCATAAAATCCCTCAAAACACCATGAATATCACTCCGAAACCTCATTTCCATTTCATAAAAAAATGCACAAGCTCAAGGGAAACACATTGGACCAAGAAAGCAAGGATTTTGGCCACTTGAGGCAACTCAAGAAAATTCTTGAGTTGCCAAATAAGGTAATTTCAGAACCATAAACTTAGTTTTCCCATTACTTATACCCCCATGTTAGATTAGAACCGATATCGAGTGGTTTTGTGGACTTAGAAAATTCTAGTTAGGGTTTATAGGAATTTGAAAGTTGTGATGTGAAATTAAACTCAGTAGAGACCACACAAACCCCCTAGTGCTAGAATTAAGACTCAAACCAAAAACTAGAAACCCGGAATACGGATTTAGAAACCGATATCGGAAGAATTGAGGAATCTGTGAGGGTTATATGGAATCTGCTATCACCTCGAGACTCTGAAATTTTTTTTGTGAACACATAGAGATGTGCAGGCACCCAGGAAGCTAACCCCAAAACCCCAGACCCTATCTCCTCTTTCTGGCCGTAGATTTAATTTGTTTGGCCGCAATTTGCGGCCTGGGTCCCACCATTTTTGTTCGTTTTGGTTTTGTACCTCCTACATCTATAAATTAGACCCCTGGAATATGCAAAATTGTCCAATTTGACCTAGGGTGAAATCTAGGACCCTTTTCTATAGTTGCTGTTTTGGATTCGTGTTTCCGTATTTCGTATTTTAAATTCTGGATTCTCGTATTTGGGTTTTACCTCGATCACTTGACGTTTGTACGACGAGATCGAGGGTTATTTGATGGTTTTGAAAGTGGAATCCATAGGTTCTAACCTATAGGCCTTAGCATGTCGTTTTGATTTTCGTTTGTCGTTTCGTCTTCGAATTTGATTTTATTACGCTTTGCGATACGTTATGATGTGTAGGTACCCCCGAAGACTTCGAGACGACAAGAAAGCGCGTGGCGGCGTCGGCAACGGAAAACGAAAGCAAGGTGATTAGATTATATCTACGGGGGAAGTCGAGTGGATGGCGTATAGCACCCCCGCAGTTCGAGGTTTAGTATACTATATTTATACTATATATGTGTTTGATAGCATTAGGTGCGATATAGATAATTGAGATGAGATTAGGTGTACTATGGATAGAATAGGGTTTAGTTGTAAAGTAGTATAGTTCCTAGTTGCGAACCCTAGAATAGGTTTACACCCACACGCAGACACATGCTTATTTGTTATGGTTATACCTAGATGATGAGGATTGTGGACGATATTTGGAGATGAGTCGATGAGATTGGGCATAGTGCCATGAGATCGGTGATATGATGTGATTCGTATTCGGGGTACGACATGAGATTTTTAGTGGGCCTTTGGACGTGTGTTTCACACATGCATTCATATTTATATAGATGGTATCGATTGTACTAGACTTAGATCAGTACCCTAGATTATGTGATATGACGATAAGGATACCAGATAATTGATGAGATGAATGTGATATTGACCCGTACCCAGTTATTGGGATGTCGTACGATGATTTACCGTATGAGCTTTATCTTGATGATAGATCCGCACTCATGACTCAAGAACGTCATATGATATACTGTATCGTACGTGATACTATTGAGGCGGGATCACCGACTATTATATATATATATATATATATATCGACTCAGATGTAGGTGGTTTCCATACCCCTCCCGATTAGCGTATTTGCTAGATCTGTAGTTGCTTAGTAGATGTTAGACTAGGCCGATATTATACCTATTTCAAAACTAACAAATCGGGAGTATTTCAACGATAGGCAAGGGATTCTACGGTTATTTTCAAATAACGTATCTTTTCTTAAAAACACCGTAGCCCTTATTTTACTAAAAACCCCGATTCGTCTTATTTCAAATGGCAAAACTGCATGACATTTATATATTGTTGTAGATTCTTCACTGTTGCGTTGATTTTTCGATTTCCGCATATTCATGCTATTTGCATCGCATTGCATGTGAAAATGAGTTTATTGTATATTAAACCCATGCTGTTAGGACACCAGCACCATTATCGATGATGCGTATATTCCACGTACACTTGCTTGCCGGCTCACACACTTCATCATCGATAATTGCCATGTCACTACACTTTAGTACTGTTGCATTCAGGATATGATCCCTTGCATGGTATACTTGTGTACATACCTATTGTACACCCATATGTGCATACATACGTATTCGCACATACATAGATGATTCTCGCTGGATTTGGAGATTTGGGAACCGCAAGATACTCTTTAAAACTGATTCATTTTAAAAGAGCGGTTTCCCTCAATATGTGCATATTATTACTTTATATTGCATGATATACTGATATGCTTACATTTCTTTTACATGTCGCATATATCATGCTTTTGATTATACGCATTGAGATAGGTTGTTTCCATGATATTTCTGGATTTGGGAACCGTGGATATTTCTAAAGAGAGTATGTGATCTTTTAAAACAAAACCGGTTACCTTTGATATGATATTTCAGTGCGTCCACCATGTGTTTTCTCGGTGCTGAGAGCGACACGTGAAACCCGATTCGAGGAGCGGATGATGCCGATTGCGGGTACATGGTTGACCCGGTATGGTTCCCCGGGGCGAGAACGGATCGCTGTATTGCAGACGGTGAGCTTGGCAGAGGGACTACTACCTACCGGTGATAGTATTTGGGCTCGGCGGATATCCGGAGGATACCGAACGGAGTCGAGAGATGATATGGGCCGATCCGGACTGACGGAGTCCGTGGGCCTATCCGGACTGACGGAGTCCGATATATGAGGATTTATGTGCCGATGCTAGGCACAGGTTTCATGATGTTTTCGAGTGTCGATGCTTGACACTCAGGTTCTATGATTTTGATATGTCGCGAGCGACACATGTTGATTTACATCCTCGTACTTCCATGCATATGTTTATGATATTTACATGCATGATGCTTATTGTCATTGGGTGACACGTGGACGATTTCCACATACATATATTGACATTGATGATATTGATCACACAGTTGGATGATATCCACATATTCATAGACTTCATGATATAGTCGACATTGATCATACCTCATATTTATGATATGTTATTACCTATGGCACTAGCACGAGCACTTGGCACTACACTCATGTATAAATGTTACATTGCTACCTTATCATGCTTCAGACTTATTCATTGAGGTTTATATATATATATATTGATCATATTGACCTAGGATTATGTCATGCATACGATTTCTGCTCTGTGATGTTTTTTATTCACGAGTTGGCAACTCACCCCCGTTGTGCCATAGTTCTTGCAGGCTTTGCCGTACAGGTTCCATTGCGGCTTTTCTGGAACACTGCTTCCTTTCTGGATGATTGCATTGGTAGGTGGGTTCACTCGCATCAGGACCACCCTTGTATTATTTTATTCAGTTGTATCTAGAAATTCCATCAACCAAACTTGTGTATTATTTCGACCTTAGAGTCGCGCGTTGTAGTATTATGGTTTTCATGCTGATTTGAGTTACTTTTTTTGAGTTTTGATTCTCGCCCTTCGGCGTTGTATATTATATTGCTTGTGTGGTTGTGACCGTCGATTGACGAAGAGCTAGCTCCCGCTTTGGATGCCTTTTTATCATTGCATATATATTATTCTTGTTGTACCTCGTTCGAGACCAGTATTTACAAAGAAAACTCTGCCGAAATTTTCAGAAAAGACATGAGATTTTTAAAATGCATATTCGGCTTATGTTATTTAAAAACCCTTGTTTTAAAATATGTTTTCTTCGCTTCTTTTAAACTAGTTTTCCTTTATTTATTACTTAAAATGGTTTTAGATTTCTGGGCTTTTGGCTTACTTGAGTTAGATGGGGTCCTATAGACTTCATATGATTCAAGTGCCAGTCACGAGCTATTTCGGGTCGTGACAATTATATATATATATATATTTATATATATATATATATATATATATGTTAGTGTATATGCCCTAGAGGCCATTACTGTATCATACTAGTTTGTATATTACTTAATGGAAGCTTGGGATATTCACCTTGTATAAACAATCTTGCTCAATATAGTAGTATGCTACTTGGTTTGTTTCTACTTCAATGTGTACATGTGTTTATTTTGCGATATCACCTATACGCATTAGTGGAGCCGTTAGGATCTTTGCTTGATTACCAGCGTTGTGATGGCAGTCACACTAGTAGGGGCTGGGTAATCTATAAGCACATCCTTATACAGGTCCCTAGTCGCAGGACTATCGAGACAGGGCATCGATACTCCGGAGTAGACTAGCGTATGCGCTTCTCATCCCAGTGTGGGAGATGGTCTGTCCCACAGCCATCAGTACGTCGTACTGGAGATAGTATACGGGTGCTCATTGGATTACGAGTACACTGGACAGGACTCGTCGGGAACTGACAGGTTGGTATTATACCTATCGTCAGTTATCAGTTCCCAGGTGACATGAGTACAGCTTAGTCCGCTGACTTGACACTGGCACTTCGCCTCGAGTGTGTTCCCACTGCACTTTGATCACTACCCTACCACGGCTCAAAAGAGTCGTGCAAACAGGTAATGGTTGGGTGCAGTCCCGAAGCACTTGGAGGCAGTGACGGTTAGACAGGATTCGTCTCTCCCGGTATTGAGGGTTGACATCGCGCTGTGTCTAGGAGATCCATTACACGAGTAGTCCCTGGCCAGGGCAAGCGAGATATACTGGTAGGCTTCCAGTGTTATCTCAGGGTGTTTTGGGCTTCACTCCGACACGACTTGTACCGCTATTGGGGGACTGACGTTTACCGCCCCCTAGGCCCGCCATGCGATGTATCAGACGAACAGACCGGACTGTACGGAGACTGTCACATTCAGACTCAGTAGGAGTTCAGATGGGGTTCACCTCGTCAGCCTTCTTGTCGGCATCTACCTGGGGACCGTTACGCACAGCTAGTGCCGCTTGCGGTCTGTGGTTAAACCCACTGCCAGCGTAGTGTCGAGTCTTTAGAGTCCCACACAGAGGGCTATTCACCTCTGGGCAAAACTGAGTAGAGGTCGCATGGTTTTGCGGCAGGGTTCGTTCCCATCCGCGCACTTGTGCACGTTTGGAGTCCGGACGGAATTTACTGGCTGGCTCTGGTTTGAGTCAGATACTGGTATATGTTTTGGGGTTGCTTTTATCTCTCAGTATTCATGTTCCTGGAAACGAGAATGTAGGTGTGTATGCACAGTTGTTTGAGGCGGAGGAAGAGGACTTTCATTAGGGTTTCGGAACGGGTGGGTATGCACAGTTGACAGTCGTCTTTTTCCAAACCCTAATGGATTTATGAAATATCAATTAATAATAGTAATTAAATGAAATTGTGTCATGGTTGATTTTGTTGACTTGTTGACCATGGTTGACTTGTTGACCATGGTTGAATGTTTGACCATCATCATTGCTTTGCAAGGATACTCCTTGATTCTAGCTTACATTCATTTAATGAAGTGATGATAATGGTCATTCCAAATACAACCATCAACTATTTCATTTTGAATTATTATTATTAATTAGATAATTCTTTTTCCTTTTGTTATGGTTGCAAGAAGGAAAAGAGCTCATTCTATCATATTCATTCTCTCTCCTCATTTCATCTTCTTCTTCCTCAAGCTCAAGGAGAATCCTTCTCATGTGTTGAGAATTCCTCTCCTTGAAAAGAAAACACCCCTTAGACACTCTCTACTCACTCTAGGATCAAAGGTTTAGCAAGCCGATGATTCTAGTTCTCTCAAAGTTCGAGAAAGAGCCCGAAGGTTGAACCCTCAGGTGGATCCATCTTTGACGGAAGAAGGCTACGAGAAAAGAACCATCAACCTCTACTAGGTTTAAAGAAGAAGGAGTTCAAGTTAGGTATAACCACTTTGCCGAGTAGTTAACTCTCCTTTGCTTGTTTGCTAGTTTAGTTTAGACACGATCCCGACCTTGTTTAGTCCATGTTGCCCCATGCGCCAAAAAATTTGATTTTTATACCGTTTCCGCCTCCCCGTAAGAACCGGGGGTCGCAACGTGGACTTACAGTGGTATCAGAGCCTAACTAAACTTAAACTAGCTTGGTAGCGAAGTGTATGGAAGTTCGAAACGGAAAAATCGCAAAAACCGGAAATCAAAAACCCTAAGTTTCTGTTGAAATTTTTTGTGCTCTAAAAGTAAAAAGTTTTACTCCTAAAATCGACTCAGGGTTTTGTGAGAACACCCACCAAAAACGATCCCATGAATCCTTCAAACCGCCGCGGATCCGCGGCCTCAGCTATTCTCTTCGCCGCGGATCCGCCGCCGTTTGGGCTCTTCATGTGATCGTGTTTTGTGCAGTGTTCTTCTGGTAGGGTTTTGGGATTTTTCAAATATGTTATATGTGCCTAGATTTTCCAGAAAAGAAATTTACTTTTGGGGTCCTATAAATCCGTATTTTTTTCGAACTTCGCTACACTTTGGCTATATTGGTTATATCTGTGATGTTTGTATGTATTGAACGTCGGCTAATCGCTATAAGTCGATTAGTCGGGGTTATACATCTCTGTGATCTGTGTTTGATATTGGAATGTGTATATGAATGTGTTGGACTGTCGCGGGTGAATAGCCGGGGTGGATGTGAGATGAGCTTTTGTTTTTCTTTCATTCATTTGTAAATGTAAATTGATGTAATAATATTATTTGTATGGCCGCACAACCGGGTCGGGGTTGTAGCCGTCATTGTATAATTCTTTTTACTATTTTTTCTCCTAGGATAGACCCATGGAGGGGTGCACAAACTACCGGGTACTTGGCGGGTAGTTTGCCGCACCCGTAGGGGTCTTGGGTGGGGTTTTGGCTATTCACCGCGACCGTGTAATCCGCTTTTCGTTGCAGGCTCAAACGGATTGCGGATTCCTAGTATATCCAATGTATTCATCTGTGATCTGTAATGTCTATCATTGCTTTATATTTAGGCGTTGCTTATGTTTTACAGCCGCGCTAGCCCAGCCCCCGCTCTGTCGTTAGTTAAGTAACCTAACGGGTGATGACGGGACCCCGTGGCGAATGCGAATGGCATAAGCGTACGTCATATTTTGGTTGTTTTCTGCAATGGTAGGATTAAATGATGGGACGCATTAAAAGAACTAATGCAAGAATATCACGCATTAAAAGAACTAATGCAAGATAATAAACCAAGCTAAAGTCGTTGGAACACTTTCGAAAAACCACTCGGTTCTTTTCAAAACTAACTTTTAAATGCGGAGCTTGAGCCACTCCTTCTAAAAGCTATCTCGTTCCATCGATTATATCAAGTTCACTACGTTCACGGTTTTACCAAAACCATTCGTAGCCCTCCGTCGTTTCACATAAATAGTCAATAGTATTCAAGCAATGTTTGTTGGCCAAAGTCAAGGCATAGTGATTAGTAGCTATTGGGTATTCATGTGCAGCATAGATAGATGCGTTGATTTGGAATAGTCGCACTACCTTGTTGGCCAAAGTCAAGGGTAGGTACGAATGGATTCAAATTAACCTGGAGAACGACGGGCAGAACTTGACATGTGACTTATGATTTGTTGGCCAAAGTCACGGTCATAAGAGCATGGGGCAAAAATCCACATCGGGAGTTTCATAAGTACTGAAACTTGCTAGATTTGCATACCATTTCGAGTGTGATGATTATGGTAGGATTCCTTCATTTTCGTCACGCGATGATGTTTGGATCCCGATCCTACTGTGAGTATATGCTACTCCTCGGGAAATTTCTCACTAAACGATCAATGCTATAAACCTAGTAGGTGCCTAGAAAGGTGTTAGCGGGGCTACGCCCCCAGGGAAAAGAGGTTCTTAAATTAAGGAACTTTGCGAAAGCGTTGGAAAACCTCCCTCGAAGTACCGACACTGGCCTGGCTGAACGGTTAAGCAAGTATTGTGCGGTGGGATTGATCCCGGCTAATTCTTCCTTTGTGGTTTGAGGAGGGATTCGAGAGACAGTGGGAGCCATCCTGTTTAGACAAATTAAAAACCATTCTAAACTTGCAAGAGCATCGTGCTAAAGTGTTTCTTCTCTCCCCCCTGCAGCAACCAAATCGAAATGACTGGACTTAAGTTACTTCTAGATAAAAACATACTGACAGGGACAAACTACAAAGATTGGCTCAGGAATGTCAAAATGGCAATCACTTACGACAAGCTGGGGTATCTTCTTACCACCAAAGCTCCCCCCGTCCCAGGTCCCACCTCCAGCGTCGCGGATAAGGAAATCCGTAAGACTTGGGAGATTGATTGCGCGAAGGCCAGGTGCCTCGTGCTTGCCTCTATGGACATCGAACATCAGAGGAGGCACGAGAATATGGACTTGGAATCCATATTTCTTCATACAAAAGAACTGTATGGAGAGCAGTCTCGTATCGCTAGATACGAAGTGTCGAAGAAGTTATTTTCGGCAAAGTTGGCCGTCGGATCATCGGTAGCGGACCACGTGCTTAAGATGATTGGCTACATTGAGGAGCTCGCAGAACTTGGGACCACGTTGGAGAGTGAGCTCTATACGGACTTAGTTCTCCAGTCCCTTCCTTCCACTTACGCCCAGTTCATACTGAATTTCAACTTGCAAGAAAAAGAAGTTGAACTTTCAGAACTCCTCAACATGCTGAGGAGTGCAGAGGGCACCCTACAGAAAGGTAGGGAAACATCCACTTTGTTTGTAGGAGGATCTTCTTCTTCTAGGTCCAAGGAGAAAGCCAAGAGAAAGAAGAGGAAAGCCCCCGCCAAACCAAGGGGCGGTGTTAGTAAAGTGGATACGAAGGGAAAAGCAAAGGCAACAAAGATTGCGGGGAAGCTTGTGGGTAAAGAGGAATGCTTCTATTGTCACAAGAGTGGACACTGGAAGAAAGATTGCAGGGCTTGGAAAGCCAGGACACAGGAACTGAAGCAGGTTGCGGCTTCAGCTTCAGGTGTGTATGTTATTGAAAACTGTCTTTCGATAAACTCTACTTCCTGGGTATTGGATACCGGATCAGGATCTCATATATGTAATTCTTTGCAGGCGTTGAGAAACCGTATGGTTTTGAAGGCAGGTGACATGACCCTCAGAGTTGCGAACGGAGCTAGCATGGATGCTAAAGCCGTGGGGGACTATCACCTGGGAATGTCAGATGGGCATGTTTTGGTTTTGCGTAACTGCTTTTTTGTACCCAACGCAACTTGTAATATCATTTCTGTATCTTTGGTTTCTAAAGAAGGTTATGAATTTGCGTTTGTAAGTAATGTTGTAAACATTCACCTTAATCAAGTTCTGATTGGGTCAGGTACACTGAGCAATGGTATATACGTATTGAACAAACCACAGATTTTCAATGTCCAGAATACACACAAAAGAAAGTCTCCAGATATCAATCAGACTTTCTTATGGCATTGTAGACTGGGTCACATCAATGAGAGAAGGTTGACTAAGTTACATACAGAAGGATATTTGGATCCGTTCGAATATCAATCATATGCCACTTGTCAATCATGTCTCAAAGGAAAGATGACAAAGACTCCGTTCACTGGACGGAGTAAGAGCGAGCGAGCTCTTGGGACTCGTACACAGCGACGTGTGCGGTCCAATGTCTACACATGCGCGAAGCGGTTATTCTTACTTCATTACTTTTACGGATTATTTTTCAAGGTACGGTTATGTCTTCTTAATGAAACATAAGTCCGAAGCCTTTGAAAAATTCCAGGAATATAAGAATGAATTAGAAAAATAGACCGGCAAAAGTATCAAGATTCTATGATCGGATCGAGGTGGAGAATACTTAAGTGCCGAGTTCCTGAATTATTTAAAAGAGAACGGGATTCTCTCTCAGCTTACTCCTCCATACACTCCGCAACACAACGGTGTATCGGAGAGACGGAACCGAACCCTATTGGATATGGTACGGTCCATGATGAGTAACGCTGAGTTACCGCGATCATTCTGGGGGTATGCACTAGAATCAGCTGCGTACCTTTTGAACCGAGTTCCTACTAAGACTGTGCCTACTACACCATATGAGATGTGGTGTGGGAAGAGGCCCCATCTCAGTCACATTAAGACTTGGGGAAGTCCAGCTTTTGTTAAAAAGCAGCATGCGGACAAGCTCGAGGCACGCTCAGTACAGTGCAAGTTTGTGGGATATCCAAAGAACTCCAAGGGATATTTCTTCTACAGTGAAGAGGAACAAAAAGTTCTTGTTTCTCGTCATGCCTACTTCTTGGAAACTGAGTTTTTGGAAAACCAGATAAGCGGGAGCACAGTAGAACTGGAAGAAATTCCAGAACCACAAGCTATTACTGAAAGTTTGGTGGAACCAGAGGGTTCAAATGAACAGGACATTCCTACGCCGCTCCGCAGGAGTAGTAGGCAGTCTCATCCGCCCGAGAGATACTACGGTTTTCTCATAGACGGGGATAGAGAGGATTGCATCATAGATTATGATGAGCCTACAAGCTTCCAACAGGCCGTTCAGAGCGTTGACTCGGTAAAATGGCTGGATGCAATGCGGACCGAAATGGAGTCCATGTACACCAACAAAGTATGGACGTTGGACATTGCTCCAGACGGGGTAAAACCCGTAGGATGGAAGTGGATCTTCAAAAGGAAGATTGGTGTAGATGGACAGGTTGAGACCTATAAAGCTAGACTTGTAGCAAAGGGTTTACGTCAAAGACCTGGCTTGGACTATGACGAAACCTTTTCTCCAGTGGCTATGCTGAAATCCATTCGGATCCTTCTTGCCATTGCCGCCTTCCACGATTATGAGATTTGGCAGATGGACGTAAAAACCGCTTTTCTAAATGGAAATTTAGAGGAGTGTATCTATATGGATCAGCCAGAGGGTTTCATTCAGAGTGGGAGCAGCGGAAAGGTGTGCAAGTTGCTTAAGTCCATCTATGGACTAAAGCAGGCATCGCGGAGTTGGAACATCTGTTTTGATGAGACGGTCAAGGAATTTGGCTTTATCAAAAATCCAGATGAACCATGCATCTATAGTAGATTTGTAGCGAGAACTGTAGTATTCCTCGTTTTATACGTGGATGACATTCTCTTAATAGGAAATGACATTCCTATGCTACAATCTGTCAAGGGGTTCTTGTCACAAAGATTCTCCATGAAAGACCTGGGTGATGCCTCATACATCCTGGGGATCCGGATCCATCGTGATAGATCCAAGAGGATATTAGGACTTTCACAGTCCAGGTACATCGACACCGTACTGAAAAGATTCAGTATGGAAGATTCCAAGCGCGGTAACCTACCGGCTTGTCACGGGATCACCCTCTCTAAAGAGATGTCTCCCAAGACTGATTTGGAGAGGGATCGCATGTCTATTATACCCTACGCTTCTGCGGTAGGCTCTATAATGTATGCGATGTTGTGTACCAGACCGGATGTAGCTTATGCACTGAGTGTAGTAAGCCGGTATCAGTCAAACCCTGGGGAGAAACACTGGATAGCCGTAAAGAACATTCTCAAGTACCTGAGAAGGACTAAGGAGATGTTCTTGGTGTATGGCGGAAAAGACCTCCAGATAGAGGCCTTTGCTGACTCCAGCTTCCAGAGTGACAAGGATGATTCCAAGTCCATGTCGGGTTTTGTCTTTACCCTCAATGGAGAGGCGGTGTGTTGGAAGAGTTCCAAACATGAAACCGTTGCAGACTCGACGATGGAAGCGGAATACATCGCTGCATCTGATGCCGCAAAAGAAGCTGTCTGGATGAAGAAGTTCTTGAAAGAACTTCAGGTGGTTCCGTCCATTTTTGACCCAATACCTCTGTATTGCGACAACAACGGGGCTATAGCTTTAGCGAAGGAACCCAGGTCCCATCAGAGATCCAGGCACATCTTGAGGCGGTATCACCTGATCAGGGAGATCATGGATCGCAAGGAGATCGAGGTTCGGAGGGTTGCTTCAGAAGAAAACACTGCAGATCCATTCACCAAGGCCCTACCCCAGACTCATTTCGAGCGGCTGATCGAGATGATAGGTCTTCGATACGCCAGTACATGGCCTTAGTGCAAGTGGGAGATTGTTAGTGTATATGCCCTAGAGGCCATTACTGTATCATACTAGTTTGTATATTGCTTAATGGAAGCTTGGGATATTCACCTTGTATAAACAATCTTGCTCAATATAGTAGTATGCTACTTGGTTTGTTTCTACTTCAATGTGTACATGTGTTTATTGCGATATCACCTATACGCATTAGTGGAGCCCTTAGGATCTTTGCTTGATTACCAGCGTTGTGATGGCAGTCACACTAGTGGGGGCTGGGTAATCTATAAGCACAACCTTATACAGGTCCCTAGTCGCAGGACTATCGAGACAGGGTATCGATACTCCGGAGTAGACTAGCGTATGCACTTCTCATCCCAGTGTGGGAGATGGTCTGTCCCACAGCCATCAGTACGTCGTACTGGAGATAGTATACGGGTGCTCGTTGGGTTACGAGTACACTGGACAGGACTCGTCGGGAACTGACAGGTTGGTATTATACCTATCGTCAGTTATCAGTTCCCAGGTGACATGAGTACAGCTTAGTCCGCTGACTTGACACTGGCACTTCGCCTCGAGTGTGTTCCCACTGCACTTTGATCACTACCCTACCACGGCTCAAAGGAGTCGTGCAAACAGGTAATGGTTGGGTGCAGTCCCGAAGCACTTGGAGGCAGTGACGGTTAGACAGGATTCGTCTCTCCCGGTATTGGGGGTTGACATCGCGCTGTGTCTAGGAGAGCCATTACACGAGTGGTCCCTGGCCAGGGCAAGCGAGATATACTGGTAGGCTTCCAGTGTTATCTCAGGGTGTTTTGGGCTTCACTCCGACACGACTTATACCGCTATTGGGGGACTGACGTTTACCGCCCCCTAGGCCCGCCATGCGATGTATCAGACGAACAGACCGGACTGTACGGAGACTGTCACATTCCGACTCAGTAGGAGTTCAGATGGGGTTCACCTCGTCAGCCTTCTTGTCGGCATCTACCTGGGGACCGTTACGCACAGCTAGTGCCGCTTGCGGTCTATGGTTAAACCCACTGCCAGCGTAGTGTCGAGTCTTTAGAGTCCCACACAGAGGGCTATTCGCCTATGGGCAAAACTGAGTAGAGGTCGCATGGTTTTGCGGCAGGGTTCGTTCCCATCCGCACACTTGTGCACGTTTGGAGTCCGGATGGATTTTACTGGCTGGCTCTGGTTTGAGTCAGATACTGGTATATGTTTTGGGGTTTCTTTTATCTCTCAGTATTCATGTTCCTGGGAACGAGAATGCAGGTGTGTATGCACAGTTGTTTGAAGCGGAGGAAGAGGACTTTCATTAGGGTTTCGGAACGGGTGCGTATGCACAGTTGATAGTCGTCTTTTTCCAAACCCTAATGGATTTATGAAATATCAATTAATAATAGTAATTAAATGAAATTGTGTCATGGTTGATTTTGTTGACTTGTTCACCATGGTTGACTTGTTGACCATGGTTGAATGTTTGACCATCATCATTGCTTTGCAAGGATACTCCTTGATTCTAGCTTACATTCATTTAATGAAGTGATGATAATGGTCATTCCAAATACAACCATCAACTATTTCATTTTGAATTATTATTATTAATTAGATAATTCTTTTTCCTTTTGTTATGGTTGCAAGAAGGAAAAGAGCTCATTCTATCATATTCATTCTCTCTTCTCACTTCATCTTCTTCTTCCTCAAGCTCAAGGAGAATCCGTCTCATGTGTTGAGAATCCCTCTCCTTGAAAAGAAAACACCCCTTAGACACTCTCTACTCACTCTAGGATCAAAGGTTTAGCAAGCCGAAGATTCTAGTTCTCTCAAAGTTCGAGAAAGAGCCCGAAGGTTGAACCCTCAGGTGGATCCATCTTTGACTGTAACATTTTCAAAAGTATAAAATATTAATTTTGGGAATTTTTATAATTTAATATTATTTTATTGATTATTTTAATATTAAATCTATAATTAAATGCAAATAAATAGGAAAAATGTTAGAAAAACTATGAAAAATTTTGGAAAATTCTAAAATAGGGTAAATTAGTGAATTATGATATTTTTAAGTTTTTGTGATTTGTTTGACACTAATTTAGTGCTAATCGCGATTAAAATCGCTAATCGGGTTTTTTGGCAATTTTGTGCAAAACTTGCACATATCACTTTTTCTCACACTTGTGCATTTTCTTTCATGATATTTGGGTTTACTATTCTTGTGAGAAGGATTATGGTTTAAAAAGAAAAGGAAAAGAAAAGAAAAAGATTAAAGAATGAGAGTAGGTGAGAGAGAGGGGCATGGGCTCTTTGACCTTGAGACTTAGCCATTTCTCCCATCATTTTCTTCCCTCTTCTTCCTCCTCCTACTGCTGCACCTGCACCTCATTCCCTCCCCTCTTCAAAGCCCAAAAACACCTCTAAAACTACACCAAAATCCAATGTCCGTTTCATTAAAAATGTGCACGAGCCCGAGACCTTCAAGATGGATCAAGAAAGCGTGGATTTTGACCACTAGGGGCAACTCAAGAATTTTCTTGAGTTGCCAAATGAGGTAATTTCTGGACCATTAGCTAAATTGTAGCATTTCCTTTAACCCCAAGTTAAGATTATATCGATATTGTGTGATATTATGGACTTGATGAAAACCTAGTTAGGGTTGTGGTGAATTATGGGTTGTAATATGAAATTGAGGTCAGTAGAGGTTATACCATCACCCTAGTGTATGAATTGGAACCCAAAACCTGAAGCTAGAACCAGAATACGGATTTTAGAAACCAATATCGGGGAAATTGTGTAATCTGTGAAGGTTAACTTGAATCTGCTATCATACGGGACACCTGAAAATAATATTGAGTGGACAGTGACATGTGCAGGCACCATTGAACCAACACCCCAAACCCTAGCCCCCAACTCATCCGTACGGCCGCCGAAATCCCCTTTCTGGCCGCAATTTGCGGCCAGACCAGTGAGGAATTTCCTCGTTTTCTGTGCACAGCCCCAGTTCCTCTAGTGTTGACCCAGGGTACTTCTAGTTTTGACAGATTCTCTATAGGGTGAAATCTGGGACATATATCCTAAGTTGCTATTTTGGATTCGTGTTTCCGTATTCCGTATTTTTGATTCTGAAATGGTGGAATGTGTTTTGCCTCGACTATTTGTCGTTTATACGACGATATAGAGGATTTATTGATGGTTTTGAAGGCGTGCCATAGGTTCTCACCTATAGGCCCCCTTATCGTATCGTTTTGGATTTCATGCGCCGTTTTAGATTGGATGTGATTTTAATGCGCAAATACGATATTTTGATGTGTAGGTACCCATGAAGATCTCGGGACGACAAGCAAATACGTGGTGATGTCCGCAATTGATGATGCAAGGTGAGTAGATTATATCTACAGGGGGAAGTCGGGTGGATGGCGTATAGCACCACCGCAGTCCGTAGATAGAATACTATGTAGTTTATTGTGATAATAGGTGTATTATGGATAGTGTAGGGTTAGAAGTGACTAGTGTAGTTCATAGTCGCGAACCCTAGGATAGAATTACACCTACACACACACCCTTGTATATTACTTATACCTGCACTGTGTTTGATGATATGGGATGACTGTGGAGATGAGTCGATGATGTGGGCTTGATGCCGTGAGATCGGTGATTGGATATGATTCATATGTGGGATATGACTTGTGATTTCTTGCGGGCTTGGGATATGTGTTTACCCCCGCATGCATACTTTATTGATGGTATCGATTTGTACTAGACATAGAGTAGTACCCCAGATTATATGATCTGATGATAGTGATACCTGTTATGTGACGAGATTGTGAGATGTTGGCCCCTACCCAGCTTTTGGGATGCCGTACGATGATTTACCGTACGAGCCGATATTGATGATAGATCCGCGCTCATGACTTGAGGATGTCATATGATATACTGTATCGTACGCGATACTATTGAGGCGGGATCACCGACTATTATATCTATATATATATATCGACTCAGATTTAGGTGGTTTCCATACCCCTCCTGATTTACTTGATACTTAGATCTGTAGTTTGCATAGTAGATGTTAGACTAGACCGAGGCATACCTATTTCAAAAACTATGAATCAGGGGTATCTTAAAAGACAAACAAAGGGATTCTGCGAATACTTAAAAGGCGTATCCTTTCTTAAAACTTCGCATCCCTTATTTTACTAAAACCTTGATTCGTCTTATTTCAAAAGGCATCACTGCAAGACTTATAAATATTGATGTAATTTATTCACTGTAGTGCTGATTATTTGACTTCCACATATTCATGCTATTCATATTTCCTGCATATGTTATTGCTATACTGATATCATGCTGTTAGGACACCAGCACCATTATCGATGATGCGTATGTTCCACGTACACTATTTGCCGGCTCACACACTTCATCATCGATAATTGCCATGCCACTACACTGTAGTACTGCTGCATTCATGATATGATTTCCGCATGGCATATTGTACACATATACCGGTACACAAACCTATATGATTCTGACTTGATTAGAGATTTGAGGGCCGCAAGGTATTCTTTAAGAACTGATTTAGTCTAAAGGAGCGGTTTCCCTCGACATATGCACATTATCATCTATATGTGACTTGACATGCTACTCATACTTGATGCTTATATCACATCTGATCATCATATTGTAGCTCATCTATATGTGACTTGACATGCTACTCATACTTGATGCTTATATCACATCTGATCATCATATTGTAGCTCATTTATATGTGACTTGACATGCTATTTATATTTGACGCACATATCATATCGGATCATTGACTTGCATTCTGGTTTGGATTACATGTGATTTCTGGATTTGGGAACCGTGGCTATTGCAAATATGTAATCATTTAAAAACCCGGTTCCCTTGATATGATATTTCGGTGCGTCCACCATGTGTTTTCTCGGTGCTAGAGTGATATATGAAAACCCGAATCGAGGAGGCGGTTGAGGCCGATTACGGGTACATGGTGGACCCGGTATGGTACCCCGGGGTGAGAACGGTTTCGCTGTGTAGTAGACGGTGAGCCCGGCGGAGGGACTACTACCTACCGGTGATTGTATTTGAGCTCGGCGGATATCTAGAG
Source organism: Agapanthus africanus (assembly GCA_030015575.1). NCBI lineage: Eukaryota > Viridiplantae > Streptophyta > Magnoliopsida > Asparagales > Amaryllidaceae > Agapanthus > Agapanthus africanus. The sequence continues at coordinate 438,326,433 of CM057337.1, read as the reverse complement.
GATACCGACCGGAGTTGAGAGATAGATATGGGCTGACCCGTACTGCCAGGGCCGAGGGCCGATACCGCAGGCGGAGCCCAGAGATGGATATGGGCTGACCCGTACTGCCGGGGCCGAGGGCCGATACCGCAGGCGGAGCCCAGAGATGGACATGGGTTGACTCGTACTGCCGGGACCGAGGGCCGATACCGCAGACGGAACCCCATATCGTGGATGAGGATTTGCGTGTCGATGCTTGGCACGGGTTTTCATGATGTTTTTCCATGATTTTGTTTATATCCTCATATTGCATACATGATGCTTATTGTCATTGGGTGACGGGTGGACGGGTTCCACGTATATACCGACATAGATCATATACAGACATGGATCATATACAGACTGGATTTACACTGATCATTCTTCATTTGTATATATAACAGGGTATGAGGGCGCTGTTATATATGCCCTTACACCAATATTAGTGGTATGGAACGCTAATATATGTGTATTGATATCATTGATACTTCATCATATTTACTTCATGCAGACATACCTTATACTGATGACATGTTATTACCTGAGTACTTGGCACCACATACCTGTTTAGATGTTGATTTGCCACCTTATCATGTTTCAGGCTTATTCCTTGGGGTTTATTACTGATTGTTGACTTAGGTTTATGTCTTGCATTCGGTTTCTGCTTGTAGATGTTTCTATTCACGAGTTGGCAACTCACCCCCGTTGTGCCACAGTTCTTGCAGGTTCTGCCGTACAGGTTTCATTGCGGCATTTCTGGCACACTACTTTCTTGTGGGTGATTTGCTTTTGGTAGGTGGATTCTTTCGCATCAAGAACCACCATTGTATTTATTTATTTCATTGTATCTAGAATTTCCATCAACGAAAACTTGTATATTGTTTCAGACCTAGACTTTAGTGATGTATTATTCGACCTTAGAGTCGCGCTTAGTAGTATTGCGGTTTCTTGTTGCCTTGAGCTTTCTTTGGGTTTGATCCTCGCCACTTGGCGTTGTATATTATATCATTGTTGCATATGTGGTTGTGACCGTCAATTGACGAAGAGCTAGCTCCCGCTTGGGGATGCCTTTATCATTGCATATATATATTGTTATCTTGTTGTACCCCATTCGGGGCCAGTTTTACAAAAGAAACTCTGCCGAAATTTTTAGAAAAGACTGTACAGTTTTAAATTGCACATTCGGCTTAGTTATTCAAAAACCTTGATTGTTAAACATGTAGTTTCTTTACTTATTCTTAAAAAGGGTTTTAGATTTCTGGGTTTTCGGCTTACTTAGTCGCGTTACGCCTGTAGACGTTACGTGGTTAAGTGCCGGTCACGGGCCAAACTTTAGGTCGTGACAAAGTTGGTATCAGAGCGCTAGGTTGACCTTAGTTCGAGTTTAAGTTTGACTATGTGGAGCCTAGGGAGTTATATATATACGGAACTTAGGCTTGACCTTACGGAACTTAGACTTGGTCGAGGGGGTAATAGGCCCGAACTTTCATCGTATTAGGATGACCCTTGGTTGATGGAATAGGTGACTAAAGTAGAGTGCCGTACCGTTGGTATGTTCCGCGGCATACTTACGACACGCCACTCCGCTTAAGGAACCTTAGGATGTGCATATTCTTCGAGATCAGTGATTTTCTTTATATACGGGATTATACATCCATTTGAGATCCCCGATTCTATTAGTTTCATGATCATACCTTCATTGATACTGTTCCTTCCTATGATCATGTATCTACTCTGGATCTGTTGTTTCCTTCTTGCCATTGATGTGCCCCTTTTGGCACTCGATTGAGGTTCCTGTCACCGTGTTTGAGCGCAGTTTGGGCTGCTGCTAGGGTTACGGCCGGTGTGAGCTCGTTTGGTACGAGAGCCGACCATTGTGTTTTCTGGTGACATGGGAACGTTTCGAGTTAGTGTTGGTGATTGTGACCTCTAGTGGAGGCGAGTGCTTGGTCTTGCACCGGATGATCGGGCCATTGTTAGAGCTGCCAGTTGAGAGAGGACTGTCGATGTACAGCATACCTCAGAGATTGTGATGTCGCCTACCGTGCAGGCAGATGGACCAGCTATTGCTGAGATTGACAAGATGTCGCTTCCGAAGCTTACGAGCTGAGATTGCCGGAGCTTTCAGGCAGATATGAGACAGATGATAGCTAGTCTACCCGATTGAGAGACGAAGGTGATTCGTCCGATTTTGCGCCAGAGCGTGCCCAGTGAGTTGAAGATTTCCAGTGTGGAGAGTCTTACTCAGATCTAGAGCAGACCGATTCAGAGATGACCGCCTATGTATTGCCCTTCCTGGAGGATTGAGGCATTGTTCGGCATACAGGCGTATGAACCAGTTGTTGCTGCAAATGATGAGATATCGCCCAGATGGTTGGAGCTACTGCAGCATGAGCATGTTCTTGGAGACGTGATAGTGAGTCGCTAGTCACCTGAGGATAAATGACTAGGACATGTGGTTCGTTCGGTTACCGATGCGAGGTCATCAGATAGATTGTTTCCAGCTAGAGACGACTTCACGCAGGTTCGTTGAGAGTCGATAGAGACGATCGAATGTCAGGAGCCCATTTTCCAAGTTTAAAGTATACGGAAAGACATGCAGGTGATTCTATGGACCCTCTAGAAGAATGAAACCCTAACTCGACTTAATGACCGTGTGAAAGCCTATGAACCTTCGGGTTTGCGGCGGTTCCTCGGCGCCATTAGTGAGGCTTGGGTTTGCCCTTCTACGGCTGGACCACCGACGCTGTGGCATGTACTCGATACTATTAAACTGTACCCAAGATGTGAGCTCTTGGAGGATTATGAGGATCTGACGAGTCGATCGGATGGTTCGACATCTTTCGGATATCGTGATGGGACACTGCTTGGGAGACTCCAGATGCGAGCGTAGCCGTCGGAGCGCAGTTCGTGTAGCCACGATGAGATAAGTCCGAATCAGTCGACATTTGAGCAGAGTGAAGAAAAGAGTTCGTATGAGATTTCGACGAGATGACGTCCTACTCCGCTGACATCAGGAATGTTATACGCACCCAGAGGCGTGGTATATGGATATATCTTCCAGAAAGAAGCGCGATGAGTATGCAGCCATTCCGGAATAAGCTTTAGCTTCAGCATTGGATGATGACTTCCGGGCAATTCGGCAGGTATGAGATTTGAGAAAGGAACCTCGACAGGACCCTTCTGGAGAACTATACGAGAAGACCTAGACCCGGGAGTGGTCGTATTGCGCACACCCAGCAGGACAGAGTTCGGCATTGTCGACGAGGTAGTTGACCAGGTTCGGATAAAGGAACTTACCCAGATGCGTTGCGAATTGATCAAGGACGGACGAGTGATGAGTATTCCTCCGATGGTTGGGGCGTGTTCCCGAGAACCAGTTCGGCCTGACATCTTCTACAGAATGATGAAGCTACAGAGTACGCGATTTCGAGTCCGTGCGAGAGACTTCAGATTGACCGTGGCCGAGAACAGTGCAGTGCGTAGATAGCATGGCGTGGCGTCATAGTGGACGACGATACAGACAAGCGGAACAAGAGGTTCGTGCGAGACACTGACGAGCTGCCATTACTTTCCGTCGAGACTAGAAATTACCTTACGAGTGGTCGTGAGGATTGACCGAGAGGTGACCAGAGAAGTGCCAGAACGGAATCGACCCCGTTAGCGCACCTGACAGGGCCGATGAGCCGATTGACCGCGAGATAGGAAATCCGCAAAGAAGATAAGGACCCAGAGTCAGAGGACGCCAGACCGTGAGCAAGAGGCAAGTAGATATCCTGAGCTGCTAGCAGTGGATTTGCACCGACTCCTTCTTGACCTTGAAGGAGGAACTACCGATGACAGTATTTATGATTTGTGATTTTGTGATTCGATGATCACGTATCCGTCATTTTGGATTTCGGTATTATGGGCGTTCTGTTTGCATGATTTAGTTTTGATGACTGAGTTTCATGATATTGGTTTCATGCACCCACTGGATATTTATATATTTTGCGCTGAGTTATTACATTTGAGATATTGATTGAGATTTCATGCCTACTGTATTCAGTGATTTGATTTATACTTCCAGCATAGTTTTCATACACCTTTAGTGTTTTGGTACACGATCCTGGTGCACACCAGATGCACTGAATCGGGATTCTTCGTGCATGTCACATGCACCTGATTTTTCTGTCAGGCACACACGTTGCCTACGACAGATGTTTCGTGCACACCCGTTGCACCTAGATGTTGTTTTGTACACCTGTTTGACACATATATGGATTTTGATTCCTTGCACACCAGACGCATAGGATATTCTTATGTATGCATTTTGGGGATTGATTTCTAGTAGAGCAGTATATTTTTATGATATTCTCTATGTGTTGACGTTTTCGGAGCCCCGACAAATTGGATTGTACTGAAATTGTTTTAGTATTGGGGGTTTAAATTTAAATTCGGGGACCGAATTTTTTTAGGGGGGTAGATTGTAACATTTTCAAAAGTATAAAATATTAATTTTGGGAATTTTTATAATTTAATATTATTTTATTGATTATTTTAATATTAAATCTATAATTAAATGCAAATAAATAGGAAAAATGTTAGAAAAACTATGAAAAATTTTGGAAAATTCTGGAAAATTCTAAAATAGGGTAAATTAGTGAATTATGACATTTTTAAGTTTTTGTGATTTGTTTGACACTAATTTAGTGCTAATCGCGATTAAAATCGCTAATCGGGTTTTTTGGCAATTTTGTGCAAAACTTGCACATATCACTTTTTCTCACACTTGTGCATTTTCTATCATGATATTTGGGTTTACTATTCTTGTGAGAAGGATTATGGTTTAAAAAGAAAAGGAAAAGAAAAGAAAAAGATTAAAGAATGAGAGTAGGTGAGAGAGAGGGGCATGGGCTCTTTGACCTTGAGACTTAGCCATTTCTCCCATCATTTTCTTCCCTCTTCTTCCTCCTCCTACTGCTGCACCTGCACCTCATTCCCTCCCCTCTTCAAAGCCCAAAAACACCTCTAAAACTACACCAAAATCCAATGTCCGTTTCATTAAAAATGTGCACGAGCCCGAGACCTTCAAGATGGATCAAGAAAGCGTGGATTTTGACCACTAGGGGCAACTCAAGAATTTTCTTGAGTTGCCAAATGAGGTAATTTCTGGACCATTAGCTAAATTGTAGCATTTCCTTTAACCCTAAGTTAAGATTATATCGATATTGTGTGATATTATGGACTTGATGAAAACCTAGTTAGGGTTGTGGTGAATTATGGGTTGTAATATGAAATTGAGGTCAGTAGAGGTTATACCATCACCCTAGTGTATGAATTGGAACCCAAAACCTGAAGCTAGAACCAGAATATGGATTTTAGAAACCAATATCGGGGAAATTGTGTAATCTGTGAAGGTTAACTTGAATCTGCTATCATACGGGACACCTGAAAATAATATTGAGTGGACAGTGACATGTGCAGGCACCATTGAACCAACACCCCAAACCCTAGCCCCCAACTCATCCGTACGGCCGCCGAAATCCCCTTTCTGGCCGCAATTTGCGGCCAGACCAGTGAGGAATTTCCTCGTTTTCTGTGCACAGCCCCAGTTCCTCTAGTGTTGACCCAGGGTACTTCTAGTTTTGACAGATTCTCTATAGGGTGAAATCTGGGACATATATCCTAAGTTGCTATTTTGGATTCGTGTTTCCGTATTCCGTATTTTTGATTCTGAAATGGTGGAATGTGTTTTGCCTCGACTATTTGTCGTTTATACGACGATATAGAGGATTTATTGATGGTTTTGAAGGCGTGCCATAGGTTCTCACCTATAGGCCCCCTTATCGTATCGTTTTGGATTTCATGCGCCGTTTTAGATTGGATGTGATTTTAATGCGCAAATACGATATTTTGATGTGTAGGTACCCATGAAGATCTCGGGACGACAAGCAAATACGTGGTGACGTCCGCAATTGATGATACAAGGTGAGTAGATTATATCTACAGGGGGAAGTCGGGTGGATGGCGTATAGCACCCCCGCAGTCCGTAGATAGAATACTATGTAGTTTATTGTGATAATAGGTGTATTATGGATAGTGTAGGGTTAGAAGTGACTAGTGTAGTTCATAGTCGCGAACCCTAGGATAGAATTACACCTACACACACACCCTTGCATATTACTTATACCTGCACTGTGTTTGATGATATGGGATGACTGTGGAGATGAGTCGATGATGTGGGCTTGATGCCGTGAGATCGGTGATTGGATACGATTCATATGTGGGATATGACTTGTGATTTCTTGCGGGCTTGGGATATGTGTTTACCCCCGCATGCATACTTTATTGATGGTATCGATTTGTACTAGACATAGAGTAGTACACCAGATTATATGATCTGATGATAGTGATACCTGTTATGTGACGAGATTGTGAGATGTTGGCCCCTACCCAGCTTTTGGGATGCCGTACGATGATTTACCGTACGAGCCGATATTGATGATAGATCCGCGCTCATGACTTGAGGATGTCATATGATATACTGTATCGTACGCGATACTATTGAGGCGGGATCACCGACTATTATATCTATATATATATATCGACTCAGATTTAGGTGGTTTCCATACCCCTCCTGATTTACTTGATACTTAGATCTGTAGTTTGCATAGTAGATGTTAGACTAGACCGAGGCATACCTATTCTAAAAACTATGAATCTGGGGTATCTTAAAAGACAAACAAAGGGATTCTGCGAATACTTAAAAGGCGTATCCTTTCTTAAAAACTTCGCATCCCTTATTTTACTAAAACCCTGATTCGTCTTATTTCAAAAGGCATCACTGCAAGACTTATAAATATTGATGTAATTTATTCACTGTAGTGCTGATTATTTGAGTTCCGCATATTCATGCTATTCATATTTCCTGCATATGTTATTGCTATACTGATATCATGCTGTTAGGACACCAGCACCATTATCGATGATGCGTATGTTCCACGTACACTATTTGCCGGCTCACACACTTCATCATCGATAATTGCCATGCCACTACACTGTAGTACTGCTGCATTCATGATATGATTTCCGCATGGCATATTGTACACATATACCGGTACACAAACTTATATGATTCTGACTTGATTAGAGATTTGAGGGCCGCAAGGTATTCTTTAAGAACTGATTTAGTCTAAAGGAGCGGTTTCCCTCGACATATGCACATTATCATCTATATGTGACTTGACATGCTACTCATACTTGATGCTTATATCACATCTGATCATCATATTGTAGCTCATCTATATGTGACTTGACATGCTACTCATACTTGATGCTTATATCACATCTGATCATCATATTGTAGCTCATCTATATGTGACTTGACATGCTATTTATATTTGACGCACATATCATATCGGATCATTGACTTGCATTCTGGTTTGGATTACATGTGATTTCTGGATTTGGGAACCGTGGCTATTGCAAATATGTAATCATTTAAAAACCCGGTTCCCTTGATATATGATATTTCGGTGCGTCCACCATGTGTTTTCTCGGTGCTAGAGTGATATATGAAAACCCGAATCGAGGAGGCGGTTGAGGCCGATTACGGGTACATGGTGGACCCGGTATGGTACCCCGGGGCGAGAACGGTTTCGCTGTGTAGTAGACGGTGAGCCCGGCGGAGGGACTACTACCTACCGGTGATTGTATTTGAGCTCGGCGGATATCTAGAGGATACCGACCGGAGTTGAGAGATGGATATGGGCTGACCCGTACTGCCGGGGCCGAGGGCCGATACCGCAGGCGGAGCCCAGAGATGGATATGGGCTGACCCGTACTGCCGGGGCCGAGGGCCGATACCGCAGGCGGAGCCCAGAGATGGACATGGGTTGACTCGTACTGCCGGGGCCGAGGGCCGATACCGCAGACGGAACCCCATATCGTGGATGAGGATTTGCGTGTCGATGCTTGGCACGGGTTTTCATGATGTTTTTCCATGATTTTGTTTATATCCTCATATTGCATACATGATGCTTATTGTCATTGGGTGACGGGTGGACGGGTTCCACGTATATACCGACATAGATCATATACAGACATGGATCATATACAGACTGGATTTACACTGATCATACTTCATTTGTATATATAACAGGGTATGAGGGCGCTGTTATATATACCCTTACACCAATATAAGTGGTATGGAACGCTAATATATGTGTATTGATATCATTGATACTTCATCATATTTACTTCATGCAGACATACCTTATACTGATGACATGTTATTACCTGAGTACTTGGCACCACATACCTGTTTAGATGTTGATTTGCCACCTTATCATGTTTCAGGCTTTTTCCTTGGGGTTTATTACTGATTGTTGACTTAGGTTTATGTCTTGCATTCGGTTTCTGCTTGTAGATGTTTCTATTCACGAGTTGGCAACTCACCCCCGTTGTGCCACAGTTCTTGCAGGTTCTGCCGTACAGGTTTCATTGCGGCATTTCTGGCACACTACTTTCTTGCGGGTGATTTGCTTTTGGTAGGTGGATTCTTTCGCATCAAGAACCACCATTGTATTTATTTATTTCATTGTATCCAGAATTTCCATCAACGAAAACTTGTATATTGTTTCAGACCTAGACTTTAGTGATGTATTATTCGACCTTAGAGTCGCGCTTAGTAGTATTGCGGTTTCTTGTTGCCTTGAGCTTTCTTTGGGTTTGATCCTCGCCACTTGGCGTTGTATATTATATCATTGTTGCATATGTGGTTGTGACCGTCAATTGACGAAGAGCTAGCTCCCGCTTGGGGATCCCTTTTTCATTGCATATATATATTGTTATCTTGTTGTACCCCTTTCGGGGCCAGTTTTACAAAAGAAACTCTGCCGAAATTTTTAGAAAAGACTGTACTGTTTTAAATTGCACATTCGGCTTAGTTATTCAAAAACCTTGATTGTTAAACATGTAGTTTCTTTACTTATTCTTAAAAAGGGTTTTAGATTTCTGGGTTTTCGGCTTACTTAGTCGCGTTACGCCTGTAGACGTTACGTGGTTAAGTGCCGGTCACGGGCCAAACTTTGGGTCGTGACATTGACGGAAGAAGGCTACGAGGAAAGAACCATCAACCTCTACTAGGTTTAAAGAAGAAGGAGTTCAAGTTAGGTATAACCACTTTGCCGAGTAGTTAACTCTCCTTTGCTTGTTTGCTAGTTTAGTTTAGACACGATCCCGACCATGTTTAGTCCATGTTGCCCCATGCGCCAAAAAATTTGATTTTTATACCATTTCCGCCTCCCCGTAAGAACCGGGGCTCGCAACGTGGACTTACAATATATATATATATATATCAACTCAGATTTAGGTGGTTTCCATACCCTTTCGATTAACTTGTTAGTTAGATCTGTAGTTTACTTAGTAGATGTTAGACTAGACCCGAGTCATACCAATTTCAAAACTAACGAATCGTGAGTATTTTATGACAGGCTAAAGGATTCTACGGGTATTTTCAAAAGAAGCATCTTTTCTTAAAAACACCGTAGCCCTTATTTTTCTAAACACCACGATTCGTGTTATTTCAAATGGCAAAACTATATGGCATATATATACTAATGTAGATTCTTCACTGTTGTGTTTATTATTCATTTTCTGCATATTCTTGCTATTCGCATCGCATCGCATGTTTAAATGTGTTTATTGTTATTTTAAAACTCATGCTGTCAGGACACCAGCACCATTATCGATGATGCGTATGTTCCACGTACACCTGCTTGCCGGCTCACACACTTCATCATCGATAATTGCCATGTCACTACACAGTAGGATTTTTAAATTAGGATATGACCCCTTCCATGACATACTTGTGTACATACATATTATACACTCATACTTTCGTACACACATATTGTACCCCCATACTTGCATACATGCGTATTTGCACATACATAGACGATTCTAGATTGATTTTGGAGATTTCGGAACCGCAAAATATATTTTAAAACTGGATTCATTTTAAAGGAGCGGTTTTCCCTCGATATGTGCATATTATTGTTTTATGTTGCATGAAATACTGATATGCTTACATTTCTATTATATGTCGCATACATCATGCCTTATGATTTTACGCATTGAGATATGCCGTTTTCATGAGATTTCTGGATTTAAGAACCGTGGTCATTTTAAAAGAAAGTATGCATTGTTTAAAAACCTGGCTTCTCTTGATATAATATTTCAGTGTGTCCACCATGCATTCTCTCGGTTCTGAGATGTGTGACATGTGAAACCCGATTCGAGGAGCTGGATGAGGCCGATTGCGGGTACATGGTGGACCCGGTATGGTACCTCGGGGCGAGAACGGATCTATCGTGCAGTAGACAATGAGCCTGGCAGAGGGACCACTACCTACCGGTGATAGTATTTGGGCTCGGCGGATATCCGGAGGATACCGACCGGAGTCGAGAGATGATATGGGCCGATCCGGACTGACGGAGCCCGTGGACCGATCTGGACTGACGGAGCCCGATATATGAGGATTTACGTGCCGATGCTGGGCACGAGTTTCATGATGTTTTCGAGTGTCGATGCTCGACACTCAGGTCCCATGATTTTGGTGTGTCGCTAGGGACACACGTTGATTTACATCTTCATACTTCCATCCATATGCTTTATAATATTTACATGCATGATGTTTTGTGTCATTGGGTGACACGTGGACGAGATCCACATGCATACAGACATTGATTACCTTGATCATACCTCATATTTATGATATATTGCTACCTGAGGCACTGACACGAGCACTTGGTATTACACTGATGTATAGATGTTTACCCTTGCCACCTTATCATGCTTCAAACTTATTCATATTGAGGATATATTATTACTGATCGTATTGACCTAGGATTGAGTCATATATATGATTTCTGCTCTGTGATGTTTTCTACTCACGAGTTGGCAACTCACCCCCGTTGTGCCACAGTTTCTTGCAGGTTTCGTTGCGGCTTTCTGGCACACTGCTTCCTTTCTGGGTGATTGCTTTGGTAGGTTAGTTCACTCGCATCATGAACACCATTGTACTTATTTATTTTCAGTTGTATCTATTAATTCCATCAACCAGACTTGTATATTTATTCAGACTTAGAAAACCAGTTGTGTATTATTTCGACTTAGAAATAATACACCATTGTATATTTATTCAGACTTAGAAAACCAGACTTGTATATTTATTTAGACTTAGAAAACCAGTTGTGTATTATTTCGACCTTAGAGTCGCGTGTTGTAGCATTATGGTTTTCATAATGATTTGGTGTTTCCTTTTGAGTTTTGATCCTCGCCCTTCAGCGTTGTATATCATGTTGCTTGCGTGGTTGTGACCGTCGATTGACGAAGAGATAGCTCCCGCTTGGGGATGCCTTTTATCATTATGCATATATTATTCTTGTTATACCCTTTTTGGGGCCAGTATTTACAAAGAAAACTCTGCCGAAATTTTCAAAAAAGACTCGAGGTTTTAAAAATGCATATTCGACATACTTATTTAAAAACCTTCTTTTTAAAACATGTTTTTTTTCACTTCTTTAAAACTAGTTTTCCTTCATTTATTATTTAAAATGGTTTTAGATTTCTGGGCTTTTGGCTTACTTGAATTAGATGAGATCATATACACTTCATATGATTCAAGGGCCAGTCACGTGCTATTTCAGGTCGTGACACTTACATTTCAGTTTTATGTCGCATATATTATATTCATGGATTTTCGCATTGAGATATGGATTTTTCATGATGTTTTCTGGATTTGAGGACCGTGGTAGTTTCATGAAATTATGCATTATTTGAAAAACCCGGTTTCTCTTGTTATGATATTTCAGCAGCCACCATGAGATTTATCGGTTCTGATATATATACCCCTTGCGAGGAGCGTCGTTGGCCGTATGAGGGTACATGGTGGGGCTCGGAGGCACCCCAGGGCAAGAAAGGGATAGTCGATTTAATATGCCGATAAGGCCTGGCAGGGGAACCATACTCTCCGGTGACAGTACCTATGACTCGCGGTTATCGTGGGGATACCGACGGGAGTCATGTACGTATGGATACGTCGAAGGACGAGGGTCAAAACTGGGCACTCGGGTTTTCGGATAGCGTATGATACGTACCTAGCAAGGTGCCAGTCGTGGTGACAGCACCTGATAGATCAGCCTTTATGCGTCGATGCTCGGCACAGGTTTTCATGATATTTTTACTCTTAAGTAGATATAACAGTGGAATGGGACGCTGTTATTGTCACGACCCGAAATATTAGCTCGTGACTAGCACTTGAATCACGCAACGTCCAAAGGCGTAACGGAATTCAAGTGAGCTGAAACCTAGAAATCTAAACCTTTTTAAGGAAATAAAGGTATAATGAAAACGAGTTTTCTTAATGCATATAAAAGGGACATGAAAATGCAAGTGAAATTTGTTAGTTTGAAAACATGTTTCGTCTTTTAAAATTTGGGATGCACCTCCTTTGTAATTTTTGATCCAAAACCACCAATACATAATAAGAATAATGGCATCCTCAAGCTGGAGCTAGCTCTTCGCCAAACGACGGATCACAACCACTCAAGACAGTAAATATGAGTATACGATGCCCAACGGCGAAGATCACCACAAAAGATAGAGAAATAAGCAAAACATAACCCCAAAAGCGAATACAACACCCATCGCTCAAATCTGGCAACCACAATCCCATTAAATCTCATTACTTATACAAATTACTAATTTTGATTGATGGAGTTAACTAGATACAATAATGAAATATAGATACAAGAGAGGGTACGATACAAATGTCCCACCTACCAATGCAAAACACCCGAATGCAACTGTGTGCCAGCGAAGCCGCTGCTGATCCAAGCGGTCAACATGCAAGAACTGTGGCACAACGGGGGTGAGTTGCCAACTCGTGAATAGAAATATATCAACAAGTATAAATCAAATAAATAACGACTCCTAGGTCAACTATATCATAAAGGTAATACTATGATATCTAGGGTGACCGGGTCATATATGTGCCAACAAGGTAGTCAATGCTTATAAGCATGTGGATAACATCCAACAGTAATATCAATGCATGTATACCTTTGGATCGCGTCCACTCATATAATAAATGTATGTATGCATGCGTGTCAACCAATGACATAACAATATCATGCATGTAAATATCATGAAAGCATATGCATGAAAGTATGAGGATATAAATCAACAGGTGTCCCTCGCGACACCTCTAAATCATGGAACCTGAGTGTCCAGCATCGACACTCGAAACATCATGAAAACCGTGTCCAGCATCGACACGTAAATCCTCATATATCTTAGGCGCCGCATCCTCAGATCGGCCCTCAGGCACCGCACACCCTGGTCGGCCCTCATATCCATCTCGCTACTCCGGTCGGTATCCTCCGGATAACCGCCGAATCCAAATACTATCACCGGTAGGCCAGGCTCACCGTCTAACATATACGAGTCTTCTTTCCCCGGGGTACCTCACCGGGTCCACCATGTACCCACAGACGGTGCTTACCGCTCCCCGAATCGAGTTTCACATGCCACTCTCAGAACCGAGAAAACACATGGTGGACGCACTGAAAAATCATATCAAGAGAAACCGAGTTTTTTAAACAATACATACTTTCTTTTAAAATGACCACGGTTCCCAAATCCAGAAATCTCATGAAAACAGCATATCTCAATGCGTAAAATCATAAAGCATGATATATGCGATATATGATGGAAATGTAAGCATATCCATCAAGCAACATGGAACATTGATATATCATATTAAGGGAAAACCGCTCCTTTAAAAAAATTCCAGTTTTGAAAATATGTCTTGCGGTTCCCAATATCTCCAAAGTCAAATGCAACAATGTATAAAAGTGCACAGGTAACTATAGCTAGTAAATTACGCAAAGAGTCATATCATGATGCAGCAATCCTACTGTGTAGTGACATGGCAATTATCGATGATGAAGTGTGTGAGCCGACAAATCTGTGTACGTATAACATACGCATCATCGATAATGGTGTAAGTGTACTAACACATGTATATGCAATGCCATAATAATATCATGAATGCAGTATAAGGTAGATCATCAGCTAAAAGCGATAAGGTATACGTAACTATCATGTGTCTGAGTCGGTGAATCTATCAATCAGCATCTAGCCTAAACAACATCGCGTACGATATAATCTATCGTACGGCAACCTCTAGTCAAGGGTAAGGATCAATCATCAAGTCAACTCATCACGCACGGAAAATCATCGTACGACGGTATTAAGTTATCAGGGATCCTATCATCCTATAAGACGAGGAGGGTACGAGCCTAACGTCTCGTACGGCTATCACTCACGATTCACATCATATATAAGTATCTCTACATACCTATGTCCCAGGTCGCATCCGCAATAATCTCATAGTTGGAGACCGACAGGGTATGATTCACCTCAATCGACTCGCATCCATATACCATCATACCATCAACTCATCATATCATCATATCCGTCTCCTATTTTTTTCATTGCATTCATATCTCACATCAAGTCGAGTTTACATAAACATTTTATCTCTACTACAAGTATAAGTATCTAATCTAACCTACACACCCGAACCATACAAGCAGATTTTAAAAGAAAGCGAATCGTGATTTTGAAAATAGGAGTTTCGGTGTTTTTAAGAAAAAGACATCATTTGAAAATCCGTAACGTCCCTCAAGGTATCTGTTTAAAAGATGCATACGATTCTTTAGTTTAGAAATAGGTCTGGTTCGGATGATACATCTACGTCGGCTATCTAGTCCTATAGTACCCTAAACGGCTGTATCCTCAAATATCATCCTCAAATACCGTCATCACATATTAGCCGTATTGTATCACTTCTAACTATCCTTAGTTTCTAATATGGTTTTACTAACTATCATTTAACTCTAACCCTAGTTTCCTAATCTAGGTTTCCTTAACCACATTCTATAAATCATTTTCCATCAAGCTTTGCGGGGATGCTATACGCCATCCACCCGACTTGCCCGGTAGATATAGATCTACTCACCGTGGTCTTCGCTCACCGAAGTCAATGACGCCTCGCTCCGTCGCTTCGGAATCCATGCGAAAGTACCTACAATAACAAAACATATCGTAACGATATTAAAATCAAGTTCTAAAATCCAAAACGGCACGGGCATTGCTCATAGGTTCGAACCTATAGCTTACGAGTACAAAATCAATCAAACAACTCTTGTTGTCGATATACAAACATACGACAACCAAAAACGAATCCAAATATCAAAACTCATCATTCAAAATACGGAAACATATCCTAAATCACACCCAAGTGTTCCCAGACTTTGACTCAGGTCAAATGGGGTTGCCCAAACAAGTCTAGGGTGTAGTATAGGGAGTGTGCGACCTACTAATGAAACCTGGGCACCTGACACACTAGGGTGGCCGGCCACATACAAGAAAATTCCGGCCAGGATGGTTTTGCGGGCTCCTCAGGGCTTCATCTTCATAGGGTGGTCTCCTGGTAGTATATCTAGGTCCCTGGTATTGTTTGGTTGTCTCAGAAATTCCCTCGGTTGCTCCAGATACCCTATAAGCACACTAAAAGTCACAAGATCGATACGGAACAAAATCCTAAGCTCGTGCATCGGGTTCAAATCTATGGCTCAGGTCAGGAAACGTGTCACTATGGTCATGTAAACATTCACAAAAGCTCACAGATTTCACCTATGGTCCCTTCATAAAAATCCAGCAGAACCAAACATCACAAAACCACTTCAAACAGCTACCCTAGAAAATACAACCCCCCAGTCCCCTACCGGGCCGAGGTCACCGGATTTGGACACAAAGTCGCCGGCCGAAGCCGGTGGGAAAGGGTTAGGGTCCTAGGTGAACACTCATGGTCTTGAGTACAATACTACCACACTGTTTGTTTTCCCAGTGAATGCTCGGGGTCACAGCAGGTCAGCGACATCACAAAACGACATCCAAAACACGATATCTCACAAAATTAATCTAAAGGGAAGAAATTATACCTCAAAAAGGCCACTCAAGAAAACCCTATCTCCCTAACATCATCAAAATTCCACTTTGCTTGGTTCAGTGTGTAGAGGAAGAGATGGGGATTAATTTTTGTGAAAGGGGTTTAGGGTTTTGGGGATTGTTTGGAGATAGATCTAGGGCTTTAAGTGGAGGGTTGTGAGCTTGAGGAAGATGAAGGAGAGAAAAAGAAAATGATGGTGAAGTAAAGTGCCAGCAGCCCCCTTCTCTCTCTCTCACTATTATTCTCACTCACTCACTTTCCAAGTCATCACCCTTTTCACTAAATTACCTATTAGCCATTCCTTTATCTTTTCTCTTTTAAATTTCAAAACCAAATCACATAATACCCATAAAACAACACTAATACAACAATATGTAACTAAATGGAACATGACATGGTGTACTATCCATGGAAAACTGTCGAAACACGGATTTGGCTTAAACGCGATTAGCGGTGCACTAATCGGGTTTTTATCGAAACTGCGTATAATAAATTTTAAAAATGCCAAATCCTTTAATTATATTATTAAATGCATAAATCATTTTAATTTTCATTTATTTCACAATTATTGGTATATATTTATACCTTTTTCCGAAAACTCCAATTTCGCAAATCGGCAGTTTTTGGAAAATATATCATTTTAATATTAAATTCCAAAAATAATATTTTCTATTTTCTGTATTGTTACAATCTTCCCCCTTAAAGAAATTCGGTCCCCGAATTTAAATTTAAACCCCCAAAATCTAAAACATTTCAATAATCAGCTCAAATCAACGGGGCTCCGAAATCATGGAAAACGCAGAAATAACACAGCGCGTCAAGTGTGCGTAGAAACGAGTGCTAAACTCAAAAACTGAACTCCGTCAAGCGTTACACAAATCATCGGATTCCCATGCATATCCTTGGAGTTACAATAGAGATACAGATCTCGAAACCTACTACTGAAATCCAATATACACTAGTCAAATACTATAATACGTGTATAGTACACATCATTGGAAAAATTTCAAGAAAAGAATAAAACTCATGCAAAAATCTTTTCTAAATCGCCGTGTGATGCGTGACTCACGACATAAGTGACGGACGCTCAATTTAAAATAATGATATATGCCCATATATGTTTTCCTCAAATATACGTCCCGTCGTTTTCAAAATATTCCAAAAGATTTTCCTTTATAAACGTTCGCGTCGCTCACGGACACGTAGGAAATAGAGAGACTATAGCTCTTTTGAAAACCTCTTGGTAAGCTTTTAATGCATGCAAAGTACTCAGGTACTGTCCTCGGATCAGTCCTGTTTGGCTACGGCACAATATAGTGCCTAATATGAAAACAAAGTGCTCAAAGGCAAACCAGCCTAAAAGGCGTATCCAATAATCACATACGTCTGGTGCGCATGGAAAACAAATACAAATACAGGTGTCACAATACACACAAAGCAAAACTAAGTGCAACGGGTGTGCACAAAAGCATCTGCCCACTGCAACGGGTGTGCACGACAACAATACTTGGTGCATCTATTGTGCACGAAAATCTCAATCATGTACATTCAACATGCACAAAATCACGAAATCCAATATCAAGCGCCGATCATGCGCAAGAATCCAAATCAGGTGCATAAGGTGCACAAAACAGATATCGAGTATCAAAATCGAAATCAACGGTATACAACACCTTCCGATCCAAATCCAAATCAGGTATACCGTGGCATATAATCTCACAATCATGTGCATCCTCATGCACAAAAGCAAATCAAAATACTAAAAAGTGCATGAAAACTATGCCGAAAGCTTAAATCAAATCATATGCATGCCCTAGGCATGAAATCACAATAAATATCTCAAATGACATCTAAATGAAGTCAGGTGCAACTGTGGTGCACAAAATACGTATCAATGCACTACAAGCACATATAAGCTATACCGAGTGTAAAAATCAAATCATCCGTATGAAATCCATGAAATCATAAACACATGCTACGAAGGTACAAAATTGACATCAAACGCAATAGGCATGAATAAATCGCAAATCAACACAACGGTGTATAAAATATATATCAAGTGCGATAACTATGAGCAAACCTGTAAATACCCAGCAGGTGCAGCCATGGTGCACGAAAATAATATCAGTAAACTCAATCATCAAAACTCAAATCCAAGCAATATAAGCATGATACTCAGATCACAAATGCAAATCGCAACAAAGGACATTGATGTACACCTCCTACAATGTCGAAAAATGAATCGGTGCGCCTAAAACCGGCAGAACAAGGACATCCGCTCGCCTCCTGCTCACGACCTGGCATCCTCTGTCTCTGGGTCTTCCTTTTCTCTGTGGATTACCACTCTCACATTCCATCGGCTCATCGGCCTTGTCAGGTGTACTAACGGGGACGATTCCGTTCTGGCACTTCTCTGGTCATCTCCCGGTCAATCATCACGACCACTCATAAGGCAGTACGTCAGTGGCATCGGCATCTGGCTCTCTGAATATACGTGACACATCTGATCCTGGGTGCAATTCTCATTGTAGCAGTGTCCCGGAAGGAATCCTGCTCAAGATCTCTTCCGATCTCGCTTATGCCGAACTGTACGGAAGCTGGTACTCTTGCATAATCTTTTCTCATTTCCTAGACATCTGCATGTTCAGTACACATTTTCTTGGGAACTGGCCGTATCCCAACGCCCCTGCAAGCATATCAGGTCTCTGATCTCGATGGGGAGTAGCAGCAGCTCGTCAGCATCTCGCATGAACCTCTGGCTCAACTTGTCTTTATCGTCGTCCGCTCCGACGTCACATCTTGCCGTCTGCGTGCTGCTGCTGTTCTCGGCCACAGTCAATTCGAAGTCTCTCACACGGACTCGAAATCACGTACTCTGTATCTTCATCACTCTGTAGAAGATATCTGGCCGAACACGTCCTCGGGAACTCGTTCCAACCATCGGAGGAATACTCAATACCCGTCCGTTCTCAATCAACTCACAAGGCATCAGGGTGAGGTCCTCTATACGAAGCTGGTCAGCTTACTGGTCTCTCATCACATGGTATCCGGACGACGTCAAACTCTTCGATCGAGTCATCAAGGTCCCAAAATTTCCCGAAGGCTCAACACCTGAGCGCAGTCTAAAAATATCTGGTACATACCTCAGTACGTCTGGACCAGCCGTAGAACGGCAAACCCAAGCCTCACTGATGGCACTGCTAAACTGCCACAAACCCTAAGGTTCAAAGCGGTTCCACGGTCATCATGTCGCGTTAGGGTTTCATTCTTCTAGAGGGTCTACAGAATTACCTGCATGTTCCTCCGAACACCTTAAACTTGGGAAAAATGGGTTTTTGACACTCGTTCGAACTTTTTAGCTTCGCTCATACAACATGTGAATATTCTTCGCCCGCATGCTAAACAATGCCTCAATCCTCCAGAAAAGGAGATACATCGGCGGTCATCTCTGGATCGGTCTGCTCTAGGTCTGAGTAAGATTCTCTCCACACTGGAAATCTTCAACTCAACTGGGTCTGCGTCGGCGCATCAATCTGACGAATCACCTTCGTCTCTTAACTCGGGATAGACTAGCTATCATTTGTCGCATTTCTGCTTGGAAGCCTCGGCGATCTTAGCTCGTAAGCTCTGGAAGCGACATCCCATCAATCTCAGCAACAGCTGGGTCATCTGTCCACACGGTAGATGACATCACATCTCTGAGGTAGGCTGTACATCAACAGTCCTATCGCAACTGGCAGCTCTATCAAAGGCCCGGTCATCTGGTGCAAAACCAAACACCCGCCTCAACAGGAGGTCACAACACAAAACTACATCGAGACGTTCCCATGTCACCAGAAAACACAATGGTCAGTCCTAGTACTAGACGAGCTCACCCTGACCGCAACACTAGCAGCAGCTCAAACTGCGCTCAAACCATGGTGACAGGAACCTCAATCGAGTATCAACGAAAGCATATCAACGGCATGAGAGTAAACGACAGATCCAGAATGGGAACATGATCATAAGAAGGAACAACATCAATGGGAGTATGATCATGGAAACAAATAGAATCAAGGACCTCAAATAGATGTATAATCATGGATACGAAGAGAATCACTGGCCTCAAAATATGTACATCCTAAGGTTTCTTAAGTGGAGTATCGTATCGTAAATATGCCGCGGAACATACGTATGGTACATCACTCTACTCATGCTACCTACTCCATCAATCAGGGTCAGCCTATGAAACGAAAGTTTGGGTCTAATACCCCGTTCAAGTCTAAGTTCCGTAAGGTCAAGCCTAGGTTCCGAAATACATACCCTCCCTAGACTCCGCATAGTAAAACATAGACTCGAACAAAGGTTAAACCTAGAGCTCCGATACTAACTTTATCACGACCCGAAATATTAGCTCGTGACCAGCACTTGAATCACGCAATATCCAGAGGCGTAACGGAATTCAAGTAAGCTGAAACCCTGAAATCTAAACCTTTTCAAGAAAATAAAGGTATAATGAAAATGAGTTTTCTTAATGCATAGAAAAGGGACATAAAAATGCAAGTGAAATTTGTTAGTTTGAAAACATGTTTCGTTTTTTAAAATTTGGGCAATACCTCCTTTGTAATTTTTGATCCAAAACCACCAATACATAATAAGAATAATGGCATCCCCAAGCGGGAGCTAGCTCTTCGCCAAACGGTGGATCACATATAAGTCGACGTTAGACACCCCACATGATGCGGGGAGGCGAAATAGGTAAAACAATCATTTTGTTTAAACTAACATTGACTAACTTTAAGGATCTTTGCTAAACCCTAACTAACAACTATCTAGAAGTTATTAGCTACTACGATAGATGATTATACCTAAAGATTCAAGTCCTTCTTGTCCTTGTAGTTCACCTCCTCGTCGGCCTCCTTGATGTGATAGAAGATCCACCTGAGAGCTCCTTCTCCAAGCTTTAACCTCTCACTTGAGATAAGTAGGTGGCTATGAGTGCTAATTAAAGTAACCTAGAGGATATAGAAGTGGATTAGGGATCTATTAGTCTTGCTAACCCTAGGATCTCAACACATGAGAGGATTATGGTTAGTTCTTTGAAGAGAGAGGGCTTGAGGAGAGAGAAGGTGTGAGTGAGAATGAAATGAATAATATCTCATTTGTGAATATATGAAGCATGATAATTATCTAAAATGAATAACATATGATAATATCAACCATGCTTCATTAGCTCACTATGTGTGAATCATCTCATGAGTCATTAAGCAATAAATGCTTCATTAACTCATTTGGATGAATCACTCCATGAGTCACTAATCCATTTAATGCAAATTCCACCTAAGCTCTCCACCTCATCTTTCTTCTAGAAGCTTCTCGACAAATTACAAGAATGCCCCCTCCCATCTGTGAAAATACGGAAATACTGAGACTGTATAAATCCAATAATCTAATACTAGAATCTGGCTTAAACTAAAGCCCGCTAGTAAAAACTGTCCGAACATCTTACGTGCATAAATACACGTATTTATCCGAACCCTGTCGTAAAACCGTACGACCTCTATATCGTTTCGCCTGAAGCAGGGAAACTCTCTGTGTGGGACTCTAAAGCCTCGACATTACGCTGGTAGTGGGTTTAACCACAGGCCACAAGCGGTACTAGCTGTACGTGACGGTCCCCAGGTAGATGTCGATAAGAAGGCCGATGAGGAAACCCATCCGAACTCCTACTGAGCCTGATGTGATAATCTCCGTACAGTCCGGTCTTTTCGTCTAGGACTATCGCATATCGGGCCTAGGGGTGGCAAGCGTCAGTCCCGTATAAGCGGTATAAGTCGTGTCGAAGTGAAGCCCATTACACCATGAGAAGCTACTGGATATCCTACCAGTAAATCTCGTTTGCCCTGGCCAGAGACTTTGCGTAATGGCTCTCCAAACACAGCGCGATATAAACTCCTAATATCGGGAGAGACGAATCCTATCTAACTGCCACTGCCTCCAAGTGCTTAAGGACTACACCCAACTGCTACCTGTTTGCATAACTCCTTTGAGCCGTGGTAGGGTAGCAATCTAAGAACAGTGGGAATACACTCGAGACGAAGAAGCAGTGTCAAGTCTGCGGACTAAGCTGTATTCATGTCACCTGGGAACTGTTAACTGACGACGGGTATAATACCAACTAACAGTTCCCTGCGAGTCCTGTCCGGTGTACCCGTAACCTAACGAGTACCTGTATACTATCTCCAGTACAACGTACTGATGGCTGTGGGACAGACCATCTCCCCAACTGGTATAAGAAGCGTACACACTATTCTACTCCGGAGTATCGATGCCCTGTCTCGATAATCCTACGACTAGGGACCTGAAAAAGGATGCGCTTGTAGACTACCCAGCCCCCACTAGTGTGATTTCCATCACAACGCTGGTTGTCAAGAAAGATCCTAAGGGCTCTATCAATATGTATTCGCGATATGCTAACATATACACATATTAAGATGGATATAAACCAAGTAGCATACTACTATGTTGAGCAAGACTGTTAATATAACTGTGAATATCCCAAGCTTCCATTAAGTAATATACAAGCTAGTATGATACAATAATGGCCCCTAGGGCATATACACTAAAATCACAACCACACAAGACAGTAAATATGAGTATACGACGCCCAACGGTGAAGATCACCACAAAAGATAGAGAAATAAGCATGACATAACCCCGAAAGCGAATATAATACCCATCGCTCAAATCTCGCAACCACAATCCCACTAAGTCTCATTACTTATACAAATTACTAATTTTGATTGATGGAGTTAACTAGATACAAAAATGAAATATAGATACAAGAGTGGGTATGATACAAATGTCCCACCTACCAATGCAAAACACCCGAATGCAATCGTGTGCCAGCGAAGCCGTTACGGATCCAAGAGGTCAACCTGCAAGAACTGTGACACAACGGGGGTGAGTTTCCAACTCGTGAATAGAAATATATCAAAAAGTAGAAATCGAATAAATAACGACTCCTAGGTCAACTATATCATAAAGGTAATACTATGATATCTAGTTTGACCGGGTCGCACACGTGCCAACAAGGTAGTCAATGTCTATAAGCATATGGATAACATCCAACAGTAATATCAATGCATGTATACCTGTGGATCTCTTCCACTCATATAATCAATATATGTATGCATGCGTGTCAACCAATGAGACAACAATATCTTGCATGTAAATATCATAAAAGCATATGCATGAAAGTATGAGGATATAAATAAACATATGTCCCTCGCGACACCTCTAAATCATGGAACCTGAGTGTCCAGCATCGACACTCGAAACATCATGAAAACCGTGTCCAGCATCGACATGTAAATTCTTATATATCTCAGGCGCCACATCCTCAGATCGGCACTCAGGCGCCGCACACCCTAGTCGGCCCTCATATCTATCTCGCTACTCCGGTCGGTATCCTCCGGATAACCGCCGAGTCTAAATACTTTCACCGGTAGGTAATGCCCCCCTGCCAGGCTCACCGTCTAACATATACAAGTCTTCTTGCACTGGGGTACCTCACCGGGTCCACTATGTACACGCAGACGGTGCCTACCGCTCCTCGAATCGGGTTTCCTATACGACTCTCAGAATAGAGAAAACACATGGTGGACGCACTAAAATATCATATCAAGAGAAACCGGGTTTTTTAAACAATACATACTTTCTTTTAAAATGACCACGGCTCCCAAATCCAGAAATCTCATGAAAAAAGTATATCTCAATGTGTAAAATCATAAAGCATGATGTATGCGACATATGATGGAAATGTAAGCATATCCGTATATCATGCAACATGGAACAGTGATATATCATATTAAGGGAAGACCGCTCTTTTAAAAAAATTCCAGTTTTGAAAATATGTCGTGCGGTTCCCAATATCTCCAAAGTCAAATGCAACAACGTATAAAAGTGCAAAGGTAACTATAGCAAGTATTTATGCAAGGGGTCATATCATGATGCAGCAATCCTACTGTGTAGTGGCATGGCAATTATCGATGATGAAGTGTATGGGCCGGCAAATATGTGTACGTGTAACATACGCATCATCGATAATGGTGTAAGTGTACTAACATATTTATATGCATTGCCATAATAATATCAAGAATGCAGCATAAGGTAGATCATCAGCTAAAAGCTATAAGGTATACGTAACTATGATGTGTCTGAGTCGGTGAATCTATCAATCGGCATCTAGTTTAAACAACATCGCGTACGGTATAATCGATCGTACGGCAACCTCTAATCAAGGGTAAGGATCAATCATCAAGTCAACTCATCACACACGGAAAATCATCGTACGGCGGCATTAAGTTATCAGGGATCCTATCATCCTATAAGACGAGGAGGGTACGGACCTAACGTCTCGTATGGCTATCACTCACTATTCACATCATATATAAGTATCTCTACATACCTATGTCCTAGGTCGCATCCGCAATAATGTTATATCAGGGGACCGACAGGGTATAATTCACCTCAATCGACTCGCATCCATATACCATCATACCATCAACTCATCATATCATCATATCCGTCTCATATTTTTTTCATCGCATTCATATCTCACATCAAGTCGAGTTTACATAAACATTTTATCTCTACTACAAGTATAAATATCTAATCTAACCTACACACCCGAACCATACAAGCGGATTTTAAAAGAAAGCGAATCGTAGTTTTGAAAATAGGAGTTTCGGTGTTTTTAAGGAAAAAACATCATTTGAAAATCCGTAATGTCCCTCAGGGTATTTGTTTAAAATATGCATATGATTCTTTAGTTTAGAAATAGGTATGGATCGGATGACACATCTACGTCGGCTATCTAGTCCTATAGTACCCTAAACGGCAGTATCCTCAAATACCGTCATCACATATTAGCCGTATTGTATCATTTCTAACTATCCTTAGTTTCTAATATGGTTTTACTAACTATCATTTAAATCTAACCCTAGTTTCCTAATCTAGGTTTCCTTAACCACATTCTACAAATCATTTTTCATTAAGCTTTGCGGGGGTGCTATACGCCATCCACCCGACTTTCCCGGTAGATATAGATCTACTCACCGTGGTCTTCGCTCGCCGAAGTCGATGACGCCTCACTCCGTCGCTTTTGAATCCACATGAAGGTACCTACAATAACAACATATATCGTAACGATATTAAAATCAAGTTCTAAAATCCAAAAAGGCGCGCGCCTTGCTCATAGGTTTGAACCTATAGCTTACGCGTACTAAATCAACCAAACAACTCTTGTTGTCGATGTACAAACATGCGACAACCAAAATCGAATCCAAATATCAAAACTCATCATTCGAAATATAGAAACACATCCTAAATCACACCCAAGTGTTCCCAGATTTTGACTCAGGTCAAATAGGGTTGCCCAAACAAGTCTAGGGTGTAGTATAGGGAGTGTGCGACCTACTAATGAAACCTGGGCACCAAACACACTAGGGTGGCCGGCTACATACAAGAAAATTCCGGCTAGGCCGGTTTTGCTGGCTCCTCAGGTCTTCGTCTTCGTAAGGTGGTCTCCTGGTGGTGTATCTAGGTCCCTGGTGTTGTTTGGTTGTCTCAGAAATTCCCTGGGTTGCTCCAGATACCCTATAGGCACACTAAAAGTCACAAGATCGATACAGAACAAAATCCTAAGCTCGTGCATCGGGTTCAAATCTATGGCCCAGGTCAGCAAACGTGTCTCCATGGTCATGTAAACATTCACAACAGCTCCCAGATTTCACCTATGGTCCCTTCATAAAAATCAATTAGTACCAAACATCACAAAACCACTTCAAACAGCCACCCTAGAAAATACAACCCCCCAGTCCCCTACAGGGCCGAAGTCGCCGGATTTGGCCATAAAGTCGCCGGCCGAAACCGGTGGGAAAGGGTCAGGGTCCTAGGTGAACGTTCAGGGTCTCGAGTACAATACTACCACACTGTTTGTTTTCCCAGTGAATGCTCGGGGTCACAGCAGGTCAGCGACATCACAAAACGACATCCAAAACACAATATCTCACAAAACTAATCTAAAGGGAAGAAATTATACCTCAATAAGGCCACTCAAGAAAACCCTAGCTCCCCAACGTCATCAAAATTCCACTTTGCTTGGTTCAGTGTGTAGAGGAAGAGATGGGGATTAATTTTTGTGAAAGGGGTTTAGGGCTTTGGGGATTGTTTGGAGATAGATCTAGGGTTTTAATTGGAGGGTTGTGAGCTTGAGGAAGATGATGGAGAGAAAAAGAAAATGATGGGGAAGTGAAGTGGCAGCAGCCCCCTTCTCTCTCTCTCACTATTATTCTCACTCACTCACTTTCCAAGTCATCACCCTTTTCACTAAATACCCATTTTCCATTCCTTTATCTTTTCTCTTTTAAATTTCAAAACCAAATCACATAATACCCATAAAACAACACAAATACAACAAAATGTAACTAAATGGAAAATGACATGGTGCACCAGCCATGGAAAACTGTAGAAACACGGATTTGGCTTAAATGCGATTAGCAGTGCACTAATCGGGTTTTTATCGAAACTGCGTATAATAAATTTTAAAAAATGCCAAATCCTTTAATTATATTATTAAATGAATAAATAATTTTAATTTTCATTTATTTCACAATTATTGGTATATATTTATACCTTTTTTCGAAAACCCCAATTTCGCAAATCGGCAATTTTCGGAAAATATATCATTTTAATATTAAATTCCAAAAATAATATATTCTATTTTCTGTAATGTTACAGTTGTATATGCATACATATATATATATATATATATATATATTAGTGGAATGGGACTCTAATATATATGTAAACATATAAATTCATATACTTCATCATAATTATTCATGCATATATACTTAGGATATTTGAGATTCACTTGATATTGGATTCAGGATATATGAGATTCACTTGACATTGGATACAAGATATATGCGATTTACTTAATTTTGTACATTCAGGATATATGAGATTTACTTGATATTGTACATTCAGGATTTGTGAGACTTATATGATATGAGAGCCAATTTGGGGGCTGATCTGAGGAAATTGGGATTTGGATTGTCTTGTCAGACTTTGGTCCTACCACGATATCAGGATTCTATGGAAACGACATGTTTCATCCCATACTTCGTATTTATTGTTTATACACTGCTTCATATATTAGTTGTACCTGATAGAGTACCTTCCATGACTGTTGCAATTACATACTCTTATTTTATATCCATTGCTTCATGTATTAGTTGTACCTGCTAGTGTACCTTTCATGACTGTTGCATATATACATTATCATATCATTGATTCATGTATTAGTTGTACCTGATATAGTACCTTACATGATTGTTGCATACTTATTGCATTTATTGTTCATGTATTAGTTGTACCTGATATAGTACCTTACATGACTGTTGCATACAGAATGTCATATTATTGCTTCATGTATTAGTTATACCTGCTAGTGTACCTTTCTTGACTATTGTATACATATGACCATTTATTACTATTAGCTTGCATATGTTATATTCCCTCTGTACATGCACACTTGCGATTACCTGTATATATTATTTACTATTCACGAGTTGGCAACTCACCCCCGTTGTGCCACAGTGTTTTGCAGGTTGATCCTCACAGTAGTCAGAGGCAGGGCTATTATTCAGCTATCACATCATCTTATGCAGCGGATACCGCTTCGGCTCATAGTGTGCGGTTTTGCTTGTTAGTTATGTATATGCCCTAGAGGCCATTGTAGTACATTTGATTTATATTAGAATGGATGCTTGGATATATACAAAGAGGACTTTCTTGCTCGTCATGATAGTATACTATTTGGTTTCACTTTATCTTAACATGTTGACTTGTATTGGTTTACTGTCTTTCTCTCACATGTTGATAAAGCCCTTAGGATCTGTACTCGACTACTGGGATTATGATGAGATCATACTAGTGGGGCCACGGTAGTCGATGAGTACATCCTATAAATGTTCCTAGTCGAAGGTATATCGAGACAGGGCATCGATACACCAGAGTAGACTAGCGTATACGCATCTTAACCCATATGATGGGCGATGGATGATCCCATATCCATCGGTGTTTGACATCAAGGATGGTGTACGGGTGGTCAGTGGAGACTGGGTACACTGGACGGACTCGCCGAGAACTCCCAGTTGGTGATATACCACACGTCAGATGGCAGTTCTCCGGTGACACTGGTACAGGGTAGTCTGTAGACCCGAGATCGTCATGGAGTCTTTTGTGATTCCCACTGTGCTTTGATTTCCACCTTACAACGTACAAGAAGGCGTGCAAAACGGTAGCTTTTGGGTACAGTCCCGAATCACATGGAGGCAATGAGCTATAGGAGGGGATTCGTCTCTCCCAGTATAGGGAGTTGATGTCGTGCAGTGTTCGATTGGCTATAACTGGAAGTCCCTGGCCGGGGCTGATATAGAGATATACTGGTAAGTGTTACCAGTAGTTTCTCGACCTGTTATAAGCCTCACATCGACACGACTTATCGGTTACTGGGGTCTGACGTATACCACCCCTAGACTTGATATGCGACATATCAGACGAACAGAACGGACTGTACGGGAGTGTTACTGATTGGATTCACAGGAGAACGGACATGCTAGCTTGTGGATCTTCTGATCGCTCAATACCTCGGTGTCTGTTACGTTTAGCTGACCGCTTGCAGCTTGTGGGTGTTTGATATGATCATCACCTGCTACCGGCGTATTGACGATTCTTTAGAGTCCTACACATAGGTTTCTTGGCTCAGGCAAAACGGAGTAGAGGCACATATGTGATATGTGCAGGACCGAGGATAATGCGATATGAGATACCGTATTATATTCTCGTGATATTTAGATATGAATCGGGACATCGGATCAAGTGTTGATTCGATGAATCGGTACATGATATATTAGTCGGTTATATTCGATATAGCCGGATCGTCGGATCAAGTGTTGATTCGATGATTTAATGTATAATGATCTATATGATATATTGTATTACATTATCTAATATTGGCTCGCTTTATTATTTCATTTTCTCACCAGATTAATACATTGATATATATGCGATATATGTTAATTGTATTATTTTCTTTTGTTGCAAATATATAATATATGTTAGTGTATATGCCCTAGAGGCCATTACTGTATCATACTAGTTTGTATATTACTTAATGGAAGCTTGGGATATTCACAGTTGTATATACAATCTTGCTCGAAATGGTAGTATGCTACTTGGTTTGTCTCTGCTTTAATATGTGCATGTGTTTCTTTTAGCATATTGCTGGTATACATATTAGAAGAGCCCTTAGGATCTTTGCTTGATTACCAGCGTTGTGATGGCACTCGCACTCGTGGGAGCTGGGTAATCTATAAGCACATCCTTATACAGGTCCCTGGTCGTTGGACTATCGAGACAGGGCATCGATACTCCGGAGTAGACTAGCGTATGCGCTTCTCATCCCAGTGTGGGAGACGGTCTGTCCCACAGCCGTTAGTACGTCGTACTTGGGATAGTATGCGGGTGCTCGTTAGGTTACGAGTACACTGGACAGGACTCGTCGGGAACTGTTGGTTGGTAATATACCTATCGTCAGTTATCAGTTCCCAGGTGACATGAGTACAGCTTAGTCCGCTGACTTGACACTGTCACTTCGCCTCGAGTGTGTTCCCACTGCACTTTGATTACTACCCTTCCACGGCTCAAAGGAGTCGTGCAAACAGGTAGTTTTTGGGTGCAGTCCCAAAGCACTTGGAGGCAGTGACGGTTAGACAGGATTCGTCTCTCCCGGTATTGGGGGTTGACATCGCGCTGTGTCCAGGAGAGCCATTACATGAGTAGTCCCTGGCCAGGGCAAGCGAGATATACTGGTAGGTTTCCAGTGTTATCTCAGGGTGTTCTGGGCTACACTCCGACACGACATGTACCGCTATTAGGGGACTGACGTTCACCGCCCCCCTAGGCCCGCCATGCGATGTATCAGACGAACAGACCGGACTGTACGGAGACTGTCACATACAGGCTCAGTAGGAGTGCAGATGGGGTTCACCTCGTCAGTCTTCTTATCGACATCTACCTGGGGACCGTTACGTACAGCTAGTGCCGCTTGCGGTCTGTGGTTAAACCCACTGCCAGCGTAGTGTCGAGTCTTTAGAGTCCCACACAGAGAGCTATTCGCCTTTAGGCAAAATGAGTAGAGGTCGCATGGTTTTGCGACAGGGTTCGTTCGCATCCGCGCACTTGTGCACGTTTGCTGTCCGGACAGTTTATACTAGCGGGCTTTGGTTTAAGCCGGATCCTAGTAAATGATTTGAGATTGGTTTTTCTCAGAGTGTTCGTGCTCCTCGGATCACGAATGCGGGTGCGTATGCACAGTTGCTTGAGATTGAGGGAGATGACCTTGTTTAGGGTTAATAGCTATTGTCATTTTATTAACCCTATTGCTTTTGTGTGTA
Organism: Agapanthus africanus; assembly: GCA_030015575.1. NCBI lineage: Eukaryota > Viridiplantae > Streptophyta > Magnoliopsida > Asparagales > Amaryllidaceae > Agapanthus > Agapanthus africanus. Next base: position 438,295,845 of record CM057337.1, on the reverse strand, counting down.
TTATATTTAATTGATAATTAGCTTAATAATTGTACATGGTTGTTGTTGTTGACCATTTGACTTCATTGACTTGTTGACCTAGGTTGACACTTTGACCATCATCATTTCTTTTGGAAGATGCTCTTTGATCTTTGCAAATTGAAATGATAATGGTCATGTCATTATTTACCATGACAATTTTCAAGCTAATTATTCAATTAAAATTATTCACACATATTAGTGAGAATGGCTCACTAATAATTCATTCTCTCATATCATTTCTCTCTCTTGCTCATCCTCTCCCTCAAGCTCTCTCCCTCTCATGTGTTGAGAAACAAAAAGCTTGAGAAAAACCCTCACTTGATCTTCTCTACTCTCTTCTAGGGTTCAAGTCTTAGCATTTCTTGCACTCTAGTTACTCCTAGCTTGGAGTTGAAGCTAAAGGTCGAGGCTTTCGGGTGGATCCTTCTTTGACGGGAGAAGACAAGCAAGGTGACCTCTTTCTACCATTCCAAGGAGCAAGGAGAGAAGGACTTTGAGCTCAAGGTATAACCTTTCCATCACTTAACTAGTTACTAGTTAGGGTTAGCTTGTTTTTGTTTAGTAAAGATCCTTAAAGCATAGTCCATGTTGCCTATAGTTGATAAAAATCCGATTTTTATTATGTTTTCCACCTCCCCGTAAGCACCGGGGTGGGCAACGTGGACTTACAGTGGTATCAGAGCCTAACTAAACATAAACTAGCTAAGTAGTTAAGTGTAACGAAGTTTCGAAACTGGAAAATCGAAAAACCAAACTCGCAAAACCCTAAGTTTCTGTTAATTTTTTTTCTGGTCAAAATAAAATTTGTGATACACCAAAAATTATCTCAGGGTTTTGTTAAGAACACCACCAAAAACGAGACAGAGAGTCGACCAAATGGCCGCGGATCCGCGGCAATAAGAAGCTATTGCGCCGCGCATCCGCGGCCGTCTTGTCTCCTCTCTGCCTCGATTTTGGTGCAGTGTGTTTCTGTGTTGGTTTTGTGATTTTTAGGATATGTTATATGTGCCCAGATTTTCCAGAACTAAAATTTACTTTTGGGGGCCTATAAATCCGTATTTTTCCGAAACTTCACTACACTTTAACTATATTGGTTGTATCTGTGATGCTTGTATGTATTGAACGTCGGCTAATCGCTATAAGTCGATTAGTCGGGGTTATACATCTCTGTGATCTGTGATTGTTATTGGTTTGTGGATATGAATGGATTGGATTGTGGCGGGTGAATAGCCGGGGTGGATGTGAGATGAGCTTTATTTTTCTTTCATTCATTTGTAACATGTAAATTGATGTAATAATATTATTTGTATGGCCGCACAACCGGGTCGGGGTTGTAGCCGTCATTGTATAATTCTTTTTACTGTTTTTGCTCCTAGGATAGACCCATGGAGGGGGTGCACAAACTACCGGGTATCTCGAAGTGCCGAGTGGCCTACTCACGGTGGTGAGGGAGGTTGCTTCGCTTCGGGTGCTTGGCGGGTAGTTTGCCGCATCCGTAGGGGTCTTGGGTGGGGTATTGGCTATTCACCGCGACCGTGTAATCCGCTTTACGTTGCAGGCTCGAACGCATTGCGGATTCCTAGTATATCCAATGTATTCATCTGTGATCTGTAATGTCTATCATTGCTATATATTTATATATAATAACTATTTAGGTGTTGCTTATGTTTTACAGCCGCGCTAGCCCAGCCCCCGCTCTGTCGTTAGTTAAATAACCTAACGGGTGATGACGGGCCCCCGTGGCGAATGCGAATGGCATAAGCGTACGTCATATTTTGGTTGTTTTCTGCAATAGTATGATTAAATGATGGGACGCATTAAAAGAACTAATGCAAGAAATAAACAAAGTAAAAGTCGATTGGAACACTTTGAAAACCACTCGGTTCTTTTCAAAACTAAACTTTTAAACGCGGAGCTTGAACCACTCTTTTTAAAAGCTATCTCGTTCCATCGATTATATCAAGTTCACTACGTTCACGGTTTCGCCAAAACCATCCGTAGCCCTCCATCATTTCGGTTAAATATTCGGTAGTATTCAAGCTATGTATTTTGACCTCACGCCAAGGCATAGTGATTGGTAGCTGCCGGATATTTATCCGTTGCATAGATAGAATGCGTTGATTTGAGACAGTCGTGCTGCCGTTTTGGCCTATGTCAAGGGTAGGTACGGGTGGGTTCAAATTAACCGGGATAATGATGGGAAGAACTTGACATGTTACTTATGACATTTTGACCTCACGCCAAGGTCATAAGAGCATGGGGCAAAAATCCACATCGGGAGTTTCATAAGTACTGAAACTTGCTAGCGTTGCATACCATTTGGAGTGTGATAATTCTGGTAGGATTCCTTCGGTTTTATCACGCGATGATATTTGGATCCCGATCCTACTGTGAGTATATGCTACTCCTCGGGAAAACTCTCACTTAACGATCAATGCTATAAACCTAGTAGGTGCCTAGAAAGGTGTTAGCGGGGCTACGCCCACAGGGAAAAGAGGTTACTTAATTAAGGAACTTCGCGAAAGCGTTGGAAAACCTCCCTCGAAGTACCGACACTGGCCTGGCTGAACGGTTAAGCGAGTATTGTACGGTGAGAATGATCCCGACTAATCGTTTTCTTTATGGTTTGAGAAGGGATTCGAGAAACAGTGGGAGCCATCCAATTTAGACAAACTAAAAACCACTCTAAACTTGCAAGAGCATCATGCTAAAGTGTTTCTTTTCTCTCTCCTAATTGCAGCGACCATTCAAGATGACCGGACTTAAGTTACTATTAGAAAAAAGTATATTGACAGGGCCAAACTACAAAGATTGGCTCAGGAATGTCAAGATGGCTATCACTTATGACAAGCTGGGGTATATACTTACCACCAAAGCTCCCCCTGTCCCAGGTCCCACCTCCAGCGTCGCGGATGTAGAAATCCGTAAGACATGGGAGATAGATTGCGCGAGGGCCAGATGCCTCGTACTAGCCTCGATGGACAACGAACATCAGAGGAGGCACGAGAAAATGGACCTAGAGTCCATATTTCTCCATACAAAAGAACTGTATGGAGAGCAGTCTCGTATCGCTAGATACGAAGTGTCGAATAAGCTTTTTTCGGCAAGGTTGGCCGTCGGATCATCGGTAGCGGACCACGTGCTTAAGATGATCGGCTACATAGAGGAGCTCGCGGACCTTGGGACCACGTTGGAGAATGAACTCTATACTGATTTGATTCTCCAGTCCCTTCCTTCCACTTACGCCCAGTTCATTCTTAACTTCAACATGCAAGGAAAGGAGGTTGAACTTGCCGAACTTCTGAACATGTTGAGGACTGCTGAGGGCACCCTACAGAAGGGTAGGGAGACATCCACTTTGTTTGTAGGAGGATCTTCCTCTTCTAGGTCCACGGCGAAAGCCAAGGACAAGAAGAAGAAAGCCCCCGCCAAACCAAGAGGCTGTGTCGGTAAAGTGGATACGAAGGGAAAGGGTAAAGCAACAAAGGTAGCGGGGAAGCTGGTGGGGAAGGAAGAATGCTTCTATTGTCACAAAAGTGGTCACTGGAAACAAGATTGCAAGGCTTGGAAAGCCAGAACACAGGATTTGAAGCGAATTGCAGCTTCAGCTTCAGGTGTGTATGTTATTGAAAACTGTCTATCAATAAACTCTACATCCTGGGTATTGGATACCGGATCAGGATCTCATATCTGTAATTCTTTGCAGGCGTTGAGAAAGCGTAGAGTTTTGAAGGTAGGTGACATGACCCTCAGAGTTGCGAACGGTGCTAGCATGGATGCTGAGGCCGTGGGGGACTATCACCTGGGATTATCAGATGGACACTTTTTGGTTTTGCGTAGTTGTTATTATGTACCAAATGCAACCTGTAATATCATTTCTGTATCTTTATTATCTAAAGAAGGTTATGAATTTGCATTTGTAAGCAATGTAGTGAACATTCACCTTAATCAAGTTTTGATTGGGTCAGGTACATTGAACAACGGTATATACGTTTTAAACCAACCACAGGTTTTCAATATCCAGAATACACACAAAAGAAAGTCTCCAGAAATTAATAAAACTTTCTTATGGCATTGTAGACTGGGTCACATCAATGAGAGAAGATTGACTAAGTTACATACTGAAGGATATTTAGATCCGTTCGAATATCAATCGTATGCAACTTGTCAATCCTGTCTCAAAGGAAAGATGACAAAGGCTCCGTTTTCTGGACACGGAGAAAGAGCGAGCGAGCTCTTGGGACTCGTACACAGCGACGTGTGCGGTCCAATGTCTACACATGCGCGAAGCGGTTTTTCTTACTTCATTACTTTTACGGATGATTTCTCAAGATTCGGACATGTCTTCTTAATGAAGCATAAATCCGAAGCTTTTGATAAGTTCCAGGAATATAAGAATGAAGTAGAAAAACAAACAGGCAAAAGTATCAAGATCCTAAGATCGGATCGAGGAGGAGAATACTTAAGTGCCGAATTCCTGAATTACTTAAAAGAGAATGGAATTCTCTCTCAGCTTACTCGTCCATACACTCCGCAACATAACGGTGTATCGGAGAGACGGAACCGAACCCTATTGGATATCGTACGGTCCATGATGAGTAACGCTGAGTTACCGCGATCGTTCTGGGGATATGCACTAGAAACAGCTGCATATCTTTTGAACCGTGTTCCCACTAAGACTGTGCCTACCACACCATATGAGTTATGGAGTGGGAAGAAACCCTATCTTCAATACTTGAAGATTTGGGGATGTCCAGCTTATGTCAAAAAGCAGCATACGGACAAGCTCGAGGCACGCTCAGTACTGTGCAAGTTTGTGGGATACCCAAAGAACTCCAGGGGGTATCTTTTCTATTACGCAGAGGAACAAAAAGTCCTTGTTTCTCGTAATGCCCATTTTCTGGAACATCAGTTTTTAGAAAAAGAAATAAGTGGGAGCGCAATAGAACTGGAAGAAATTCCAGAACCACAAACTATTACTGAAAGCTTAGTGGAACCAGAAGGTTCAAAAGAACAGGACATTCCTACGCCACTCCGTAGGAGTAGTAGGCAGTCTCATCCGCCCGAGAGGTACTACGGTTTTCTCATTGACGGGGATAGAGAGGACTGCATCATAGATTGTGATGAGCCTACTAGCTTCCAGCAAGCCATTCAGAGCGTCGACTCGGTAAAATGGCTGGATGCAATGCGGACCGAGATGGAGTCCATGTACACCAACAAAGTATGGACGTTGGACATTGCTCCAGACGGGGTAAAACCCGTAGGATGCAAGTGGATCTTCAAAAGGAAGATTGGTGTAGATGGACAGGTTGAGACCTATAAAGCTAGACTGGTAGCAAAGGGTTTTCGTCAGCGACCTGGTTTGGACTATGACGAAATCTTTTCTCCAGTAGCTATGCTGAAATCCATTCGGATCCTTCTTGCCATCGCTGCTTTCCACGATTATGAGATTTGGCAGATGGACGTAAAGACAGCTTTTCTAAATAGTCATTTAGAGGAGTGTGTCTATATGGACCAGCCAGAGGGTTTCATTCAGGGTGGGAGCAGCGGAAATGTGTGCAAGTTGCTCATGTCCATTTATGGACTCAAGCAGGCATCGCGGAGTTGGAACATCTGTTTTGATGAGACGGTCAAAGAATTTGGCTTTATCAAAAATCCAGATGAACCATGCATCTATTGTAGATTTGTAGCGAGAACTGTAGTATTCCTCGTTTTATACGTGGATGACATTCTCTTAATAGGAAATGACATTCGTATGCTACAATCTGTCAAGGGGTTCTTGTCACACAGGTTCTCCATGAAAGACCTGGGTGATGCCTCATACATTCTGGGTATCCGGATCTACCTTGACAGATCCAAGAGGATATTAGGACTCTCGCAGTCCAGGTACATCGACATCATACTAAAGAGATTCAGTATGGAAGATTCCAAGCGCGGTAATCTACCGGCTTGTCACGGGATCACCCTCTCCAAAGAGATGTCTCCCAAGACTGATTTGGAGAGGGATCGCATGTCTATTATACCCTACGCTTCTGTGGTAGGCTCTATAATGTATGCGATGTTGTGTACCAGACCGGATGTGGCTTATGCACTGAGTGTGGTAAGCAGGTATCAGTCAAACCCTGGGGAGAAACATTGGATAGCAGTAAAGAACATTCTCAAGTACCTGAGAAGGAATAAGGAGATGTTCTTGGTGTATGGCGGAAAAGACCTGCAGATTGAGGCCTTTACTGACTCCAGCTTCCAGAGTGACAAGGATGATTCCAAGTCCATGTCGGGTTTTGTCTTTACCCTCAATGGAGGGGCGGTGTGTTGGAAGAGCTCCAAATAGGAAACCGTTGCTGACTCGACTATGGAAGCGGAATACATCGCTGCATCTGATGCCGCAAAAGAAGCTGTTTGGATGAGGAAGTTCTTGAAAGAACTTCAGGTGGTTCCGTCCATTGTTGACCCAATACCTCTGTATTGCGACAACAACGGGGCTATAGCTTTAGCGAAGGAACCCAGGTCCCATCAGAAATCCAGACACATCTTAAGGCGGTATCACCTGATCAGGGAGATCGTGGATCGCCAGGAGATCGAGGTCCGGAGAGTTGCATCAGAGGATAACACAGCAGATCCATTCACCAAGGCCTTGCCCCAGACTCAGTTCGAGCGGCTGATCGAGATGATAGGTCTTCGATACGCCAGTACATGGCCTTAGTGCAAATGGGAGATTGTTAGTGTATATGCCCTAGAGGCCATTACTGTATCATACTAGTTTGTATATTACTTAATGGAAGCTTGGGATATTCACAGTTGTATATACAATCTTGCTCGAAATGGTAGTATGCTACTTGGTTTGTCTCTGCTTTAATATGTGCATGTGTTTCTTTTAGCATATTGATGGTATACATATTAGTAGAGCCCTTAGGATCTTTGCTTGATTACCAGCGTTGTGATGGCGCTCGCACTCGTGGGAGCAGGGTAATCTATAAGCACATCCTTATACAGGTCCCTGGTCGTTGGACTATCGAGACAGGGCATCGATACTCCGGAGTAGACTAGCGTATGCGCTTCTCATCCCAGTATGGGAGACGGTCTGTCCCACAGCCGTTAGTACGTCGTACTTGGGATAGTATGCGGGTGCTCGTTAGGTTACAAGTACACTGGACAGGACTCGTCGGGAACTGTTGGTTGGTAATATACCTATCGTCAGTTATCAGTTCCCAGGTGACATGAGTACAGCTTAGTCCGCTGACTTGACACTGTCACTTCGCCTCGAGTGTGTTCCCACAACACTTTGATTACTACCCTACCACGGCTCAAAGGAGTCGTGCAAACAGGTAGTTTTTGGGTGCAGTCCCGAAGCACTTGGAGGCAGTGACGGTTAGACAGGATTCGTCTCTCCCGATATTGGTGGTTGACATCGCGCTGTGTCCAGGAGAGCCATTACACGAGTAGTCCCTGGCCAGGGCAAGCGAGATATACTGGTAGGTTTCCAGTGTTATCTCAGGGTGTTCTGGGCTACACTCCGACACGACTTGTACCGCTATTAGGGGACTGACGTTCACCGCCCCCCTAGGCCCGCCATGCGATGTATCAGACGAACAGACCGGACTGTACGGAGACTGTCACATACAGGCTCAGTAGGAGTGCAGATGGGGTTCACCTCGTCAGTCTTCTTATCGACATCTACCTGGGGACCGTTACGTACAGCTAGTGCCGCTTGCGGTCTGTGGTTAAACCCACTGCCAGCGTAGTGTCGAGTCTTTAGAGTCCCACACAGAGAGCTATTCGCCTTTAGGCAAAATGAGTAGAGGTCGCATGGTTTTGCGACAGGGTTCGTTCGCATCCGCGCACTTCTGCACGTTTGCTGTCCGGACAGTTTATACTAGCGGGCTTTGGTTTAAGCCGGATCCTAGTATATGATTTGAGATTGGTTTTTCTCAGAGTATTCGTGTTCCTCGGATCACGAATGCGGGTGCGTATGCACAGTTGCTTGAGATTGAGGGAGAGGACCTTGTTTAGGGTTAATGGCTATTGTCATTTTATTAACCCTATTGCTTTTGTGTGTATTATATTTAATTGATAATTAGCTTAATAATTGTACATGGTTGTTGTTGTTGACCATTTGACTTCATTGACTTGTTGACCTAGGTTGACACTTTGACCATCATCATTTCTTTTGGAAGATGCTCTATGATCTTTGCAAATTGAAATGATAATGGTCATGTCATGATTTACCATGACAATTTTCAAGCTAATTATTCAATTAAAATTATTCACACATATTAGTGAGAATGGCTCACTAATAATTCATTCTCTCATATCATTTCTCTCTGTTGCTCATCCTCTCCTTCAAGCTCTCTCCCTCTCATGTGTTGAGAAACAAAAAGCTTGAGAAAAACCCTCACTTGATCTTCTCTACTCTCTTCTAGGGTTCAAGTCTTAGCATTTCTTGCACTCTAGTTACTCCTAGCTTGGAGTTGAAGCTAAAGGTCGAGGCTTTCGGGTGGATCCTTCTTTGACGGGAGAAGACAAGCAAGGTGACCTCTTTCTACCATTCCAAGGAGCAAGGAGAGAAGGACTTTGAGCTCAAGGTATAACCTTTCCATCACTTAACTAGTTACTAGTTAGGGTTAGCTTGTTTTTGTTTAGTAAAGATCCTTAAAGCATAGTCCATGTTGCCTATAGTTGATAAAAATCCGATTTTTATTATGTTTTCCGCCTCCCCGTAAGCACCGGGGTGGGCAACGTGGACTTACAATATATATGTGATATATATTATTGTGACATGATATGATTTATTATAAAACATGTTTAAGGATGATAAAGTGGGATTAGGGTTTGATTTGGGTTAGCTCTTTCAAGTTCTTTCTAGAAGGATTCTATTTTGTCTTGGTTAAGATATTATGGTTGATACTTATCCTTAACCTAACCAAACCCTAACACTAGATTATTCTCTACAAAGTTTTAGCCTCTTATCCTTCACCATGGTTCAATAATCAATCATATATTCTTTACTTCTATTCATCACAAAAGGATTATTCTTTCATTCTTCATTTTCTTCTCTCTTGAGTTTTGAGAGAGAGCTTACTAGTTAATCCTTTTATGATGATTTATTGTGAGAAAGTGAGATAAAAAGATAGCATAAATACAACTCCATCATCCTCATCTAATCTAGCCCATTAGATTAGGGTGTTCATCTCTTTAGAGTGAGAAAGCTTGGGTTATAGCAATTTCGACGTAGATCATCGGAGAATCGGAACACTTCAAGTTAGCATGGATCGTTCGAGTCATGGAGCCTCTCTTGAGTCCGGGAGATCGTGGATCGTGGCGAAGGGACTTCTACTCGGAGCTTGTGAAGTGAAGGAGCGGACTACAAAGGTTGTAATCCCTCACACTTAGCGTTAAACATGTTATCTTGCATGCTAAACCCTAATAATCTAGCAAAGATCCCGTCTTTGGGTTGTTCGGCACATATAAAATTTTATTCGGGCATGTTTGATGCTTTATGAACCATCACTAGTGTGCCTAGGAACCCTACAGCAGTATCAGAGCCTAGCTAGAGCATTAGGCGATGTGTTTACGAAGTTAAAACTCCGATCGAACCCGAACCGACAAATTTAACCCCCTCTTTGGAAATTTTTCAAAATCTGGGATTTTTCTGAATTAAAAATACCTGAAAAATACAACAGGGAAAAATAAGAAATTCGGTGAAAAAATAATCCCCTGATCCGTACAAACAGCCGCGGAACCGCGGCCGTACCTCTCTTGGGCCGCGGAACCGCAGCAGTATAAAGAGATCAGGGCCTCATTTTTGCACAGTAATTCATATTTCTCTGGTATATATTTTATGGGTATTTTTTTTCTGACTCAAGTGTTGAGTATTCTGAGGTTTGCTTTGTAATCGTAGATTCGATCGGAATATTTAAATTCGTTATTTTTTCCGGATATTTAGAAACTGTTAAACTATTTGAACGGATATCATTAACTCACTGTTTCCCGGCACGACAAACTTTCAAGTGTTGAATTTTTATCGGGTTTAAATCTTTCGGAAAAATTGTACAAGTTAAGCGGTGGACCTTGTAGAAGACAACAAACCTTAACTCGATTATGTGACCGTTTTGAACTGTCTTTTGGACCTTCGAGTTTGGGGCAGTACGGCGTGCCACATGTGAGGCGTTGGCTTGACCCTTCTACGGCTGGATCACTGGTACTATGACATATTCTGGGATTATTTGAACTCCCCTCAAGTGTTGAGCACTTTGGGAAATTTTGGGTATTTGATTATCTGTTCGAAAAATTTAATACTGTCTATTTATCTGGAATGTGATACAATATGTGGAATTCATAGAGTTGGGCATGAAATGCGAAGTATGTGATATTTCGGATTTACGATGTCTAAAGTGATTGTGGATTCCAAATATTTTAGTTTTACAATTTCTTTTCTGTGACCGTAAGTGTAGAATGTAGTTGTATTGCCGATTGTCGTTGCTATACATCGACGACGATCGGTGTATGCATACTTACTTACGTTGATGATATGAGATATTATGTGTTGCTGAGATATGATGTGCAGGATTGTCGCGATTGAATAGCCGGGGGTTTTTATGTGAGATGAGAGTTTTGTATTTTCATTCATGTAAATTCAAATGTAATGTAATATTCTTTTATTTGGGGCACTTCCAGGTTGAGGTTGATGCCACCAGTGTTGTATATTATTTACTGTTCCGCATTATGATGGACCCAAGGAGCGGAGCACAAGTGACCGGGTTATGGAGTTCAGTGGGAGGCCATCTCGAGGAGTCGAGACCGGGTCTCATAAACTCCAGAATTGGTAGGGTCGCTTGCCGCTCTCGTAGGGGTTCAGGGTGTGGGATTGGCTATTCATCGCGACTGTGGAATCCGTATTTTCTATTGTTGGCTAAATACTAAATACGGACGTCCTAGTATATCCCACATTATATCTATGTTTCTGCTGCGATATCTGTGATGTGATCATTTGATATGTTGTGATGGATACAGTATATAGTATATATGATATATTATATAGGCGTTACTTATGTTTTACACCCGCGCTAGCCTTGCCCTGGTCTGCCGTTAGTTATCTAACCTAACGGTGCATGAGGGGACATCGAGGCGAATGCGGATGGTATAAGTGTACGTCGTATTTATCTGTGATGCTTAGGAAGCATAAGCTGATGGAATTTTTTATTAATGAGATTAATGAAAGAAAAGAAACCTAAAACATGTTGTAGAATAAAAACTTTATAAAAAAGGTAGCTACAGTTTTTCTTTGCATAGCAGTTTATATGATATACCCTGCACCTTATTCGATGAGGAAAGAACCGAGATCCCTTCACCAGGAGTGACCTCTTTAGCGAAACTGGCAGATGCTACAAAACTCGGTTTGTCTTTTGATTGCTTTTAGAGTTTTGCTTTGCACAGTGATATATACGATATGTCCTGCACCTTATTCGATGAGGAAAGAGCCGAGATCCCTTCACCGGGAGTGACCTCTTTAGCAAAACTAATGAAAGCCTCAAAAACACTCCATTTCAAAATTTCACTTGATTCTACGACGATATCAAGTTCATTACGCAATAGGTTTTCAGAAAAACCTGTCGTAGCCCTCCGTCATTTCAGATAAAGACTATTTAGTATTCGTGCTGCGTTTGTTGACCTCTGTCAAGGCGTGGTGTGCGGTAGCTAACTAGTAATTATCTGTAAAGCATGTGATGTGATTGGATTAGGGTAGTCGTACGACCTTGTTGACCTATGTGAAGGGTCGTGCGAGTGGGTTTGATTCAATCAAGAAATGACGGGTTGAACTTGACTAGTGCACTATGGTTTGTTGACCTCTGTCAAGGTCATGGCACACTAGGGGAAAAATATTATCGGGAATTTCAAGGGTTGAAATTTGCAATGAGATTGCATACCTTCTATGAGATAGTTGGATCCCGATACCCACTGCGAGTAAGAGTTACTCCTGAGAGAGTTTTACACAGGACAATTAGTCGATCAAGTAGGTGTCTAGAAAAGTGTTAACGAGGTTACGCCTCTGGGAAAACGAGGTTTACTTTAATTAGGTCCGTGCGAAAGCACGGGGAACCTCCCTCAAAGTACCGACACTGATCTGGCTGAAAGATTGACGAAATTGTAGGGTGTAATTAATCCCTGCTAATCTTACCTTTTAGGGTTTGAAGGTAGATTTGATAAAAACAGTGGGAGACATCCTGATTAGATAAGATAATAACCAATCTAATCTTGCAAGAGCATACGCTAAAGTGTTTTCTTCTCTCTCTCTCCAGGTAGCAACCATGTCAGGCCATAATCAAGATAATAATATGGATGTATTGACTGAACCCGATTATTATACTGAGCAGGGGAACGTTGGACCCGTTCTTTCTTATAAGAGTTATAAGACTGAACAGGGAATAGGAGAATATCTGGATTCTCAAGCCGCCCAAAAGAACATGCATGTTAATGCATCTTCTTCAGGTGTGTTAGTTATTGAGAAATGTTTCTCAGTTCACCCTACGTCCTGGGTATTAGATAACGGATCAGGATCCCACATATGTAAATTGTTACATGGTCTACGTAAAGGTAGAGAACTGGGAAAAGGTGATCATTCCGTTCAAGTAGGGAACGGTGCAAGTATTACAGCCAAAACAATTGGCGAATATCACCTTGTATTGCCAAGTTGTAATACACTGATTCTAAATGAGTGCTATTATATACCGAACATGATGTGCAACATTATATCAGTTTCTTTATTAAGTAAAGAAGGATATAATTTTGTAGTAAAGGATAATGTTATGAACATATTCCTAGATCAAAAGTTGTTTGCATCAGGCTCGTTACATAATGGCATATTCATTCTAAATCAGAATACAGTCCTCAATATACAAAACACACACAAGAGGAAAAGTTCAGAAATGAACAAATCCTTCTTGTGGCATTGTAGACTTGGTCATATCAATGTGACACGACTGGCTAAGTTACATAAGGATGGTTATTTGAATCCGTTCGAATTATCATCTTATGATACTTGCCATTCATGTCTCAAAGGAAAAATGACCAAAGCTCCGTTTAGTGAACACGGAGAAAGAGTTACTGAACTCTTAGGACTGGTACATAGTGATGTATGCGGTCCCATGTCTACGCATGCCAGGAACGGTTCTTCCTGCTTCATTACATTCACTGACGATCTCTCTAGATTCGGACATGTGTTCCTGATGAAACACAAGTCTAAAGCTTTTGAGAAATTCAGAGAATATAAGCACGAAGTAGAAAAACAAACGGGCAAAAGTATTAAGATCCTTCGATCTGATCGAGGAGGAGAATACTTAAGCAATGAGTTCCTAGATTATCTAAAAGAGAATAGGATTCTCTCTCAGCTTACTCCTCCTTATACACCACAGCACAACGGTGTATCGGAGCGTAGGAATCGCACCCTATTAGATATGGTGCTCTCTATGATGAGTACAGCTGAGTTACCTATTTCCTTCTGGGGGTATGCGCTTGAGACAGCAGCATACCTATTGAATCAAGTTCCAACTAAATCTGTACCTACCACACCATATGAGATATGGAGTGGGAAGAGACCATGTCTTAAACGAGTTAAGATATGGGGTTGTCTGGCCTTTGTCAAAAGGCAAAATCCGGACAAACTCGAGGCACGGTCAGTTCTATGCAAGTTTGTGGGATATCCTAAACATTCAAATGGATATTTTTTCTACCACAGTGAACAACAAAAAGTGTTTATTGCTCAACATGCCACCTTTTTAGAAAAGGAATTTCTTGAAAAAAAGATTTGTGTCTCTGAGGTAGAACTGGAAGAAGTTCCAGCAACACAAACTGCAACTGAAGATTTAGTGGAACCAGAGGATTCGGTAGTACCCGACGAACCCCAGCCTCTCCACCGATCTAGTAGGGTTTCTCGTCCACCTGAGAGATACTATGGTTTTCTCATTGATGGTGGAAGCGAGGATTGGATCATGGAAGATGATGACCTGACTAGTTTCGAGCAGGCCATCACGAGTGGTGACTCTGTGAAATGGCTGGATGCAATGCGATCTGAGATGGAATCCATGTACACCAATAAAGTATGGATTTTGGAAAATGCTCCTGAAGGGGTAAAACCCATTGGGAGCAAGTGGATTTTTAAAAGGAAATTTGGTGTAGATGGAAAAGTTGAGACTTTAAAAGCTAGACTTGCAGCAAAGGGATTTCGTCAACGACCAGGTGTGGACTATGACGAAACCTTTTCTCCAGTAGCTACGCTTAAATCCATCCAGATCTTACTTGCCATTGCTGCATACCATGACTACGAAATCTGGCAAATGGATGTTAAGATCGCCTTTCTAAATGGTAATTTAGAAGAGTGCATGTACATGACTCAGCCAGAGGGCTTCGTAGATAGTGGGAGCAGCGGAATGGTGTGCAAACTGCTTAAATCCATTTATGGGTTAAAGCAAGTATCGCGGAGTTGGAACATCTGTTTTGATGTAGTAATCAAAGAGTTTGACTTCATCAAAAACATAGATGAACCTTGTATCTATAAGAAGATAGCAGAGAGTAAGGTAGTCTTCCTCGTATTGTACGTGGATGACATACTCTTGATAGGAAATGATATTCCTATGCTGCAATCAGTCAAGCTCTTCTTATCACAAAGATTCTCAATGAAAGATCTTGGTGATGCCTCATGCATATTGGGGATAAGGATCTATAGAGATAGATCCAAACGGATATTGGGATTGTCCCAATCCAGGTACATTGACACCATACTAAAGAGGTTTAGTATGGAAGAATCAAAGCGTGGGAACCAACCCATGATCTCTGGACTCACTCTCTCCAAAGAGATGTCTCCCAAGACTGATTTGGAGAGAGCTCGCATGTAAGGGATACCCTATGCTTCGGCAGTAGGCTCTATCATGTATGCGATGCTATGTACCAGACCCGAGGTAGCATACTCACTAAGTGTAGTGAGTCGGTATCAAGCAGATCCTAGAGAGAGTCACTGGACAGCTGTGAAGAACATTCTCAAGTACTTGCGAAGGACTAGAGATATGTTCTTGGTGTCTGGTAACGGAGAACTCCGGGTGGAGTCCTTTATCGATTCCAGCTTCCAAAGTGATAAGGACGACTCTAAGTTGCACTCGGGATTTGTCTTTACCCTCAATGGAGGGGCGGTATGTTGGAAGAGTTCCAAACAGGATACCGTTGCAGACTCGACGATGGAAGCTGAATACATCGCTGCCAACGATGCTGCCAAAGAGGCTGTCTGGATGAAGAAGTTCATCACTGAACTTGGTGTGGTTCCATCCATTGAACATCCAATACCTCTGTATTGCGATAACAATGGAGCTGTGGTTTTGGCCAAGGAACCAAGATCCCATCAGAAATCCAGACATATTCTGAGGCGGTATCACCTGATCAGGGAGATTGTTGATCGCCGGGAGATCGAGGTCAGGAGAGTAGATACGAAGGACAACACTGTGGATCCACTCACGAAGGCCATTCCCCAGATACAGTTTGAGAGATTATTCGGGATGCAAGGTATGAGATACTACAACAGCTGGCCTTAGTGCAAGTGGGAGATTGTTAGTTATGTATATACCCTAGAGGCCATTGTTGTACATTTGATGTATATTATAATGGATGCTTGGATATATACAGAGAGGACTTTCTTGCTCGTCATGATAGTATGCTATTTGGTTTCACTTTATCTTAATATGTTGACTTGTATTGGTTTACTGTCTTTCTCTCACATGTTGATAAAGCCCTTAGGATCTATACTCGACTACTGGGATTATGATGAGATCATACTAGTGGGGCTACGGTAGTCGATGAGTACATCCTATAAATGTTCCTAGTCGAGGGTATATCGAGACAGGGCATCGATACACCAGAGTAGACTAGCGTATACGCATCTTGACACATATGATGGGCGATGGATGATCCCATATCCATCGGTGTTTGACATCAAGGATGGTGTACGGGTGCTCAGTGGAGACTGGGTACACTGGACGGACTCGCCGAGAACTCCCAGTTGGTGATATACCACACGTCAGATGGCAGTTCTCCGGTGACACTGGTACAGGGTAGTCTGTAGATCCGAGATCGTCATAGAGTCTTGTGTGATTCCCTCTGTGCTTTGATTTCCACCTTACCACGTCTAAGAGGGCATGGAAAACGGTGGCTTTTGGGTACAGTCCCGAATCACATGGAGGCAATGAGCGATAGGAGGGGATTTGTCTCTCCCGGTATAGGGAGTTGATGTCGTGCAGTGTTCGATTGGCTATAACTGGAAGTCCCTGGTCAGAGTTGATATAGAGATATACTGGTAAGTGTTACCAGTAGTTTCTCAACCTGTTATGAGCCTCACATCGACACGACTTATCGGTTACTGGGGTCTGACGTATACCACCCCTAGACTTGATATGCGACATATCAGACGAACAGACCGGATTGTACGGGAGTGTTACTGATTGGATTCACAGGAGAACGGACAGCCTAGCTTGTTGATTTTCTGATCGCTCAATACCTGGGTGGCTGTTACGTATAGCTGACCCCTTGCAGCTTATGGGTGTTTGATATGATCATCACCTGCTACCGGCGTATTGACGATTCTTTAGAGTCCTACACAGAGGTTTCTTGGCTCAGGCAAAACGGAGTAGAGGCACATATGTGATATGTGCAGGACCGAGGATAATGCGATATGAGATACCGTATTATATTCTCGCGATATTTAGATATGAATCGGGACATCGGATCAAGTGTTGATTCGATGAATCGGTACATGATATATTAGTCGGTTATATTCGATATAGCCGGATCGTCGGATCAAGTGTTGATTCGATGATTTAATGTATAATGATATATATGATATATTGTATTACATTATCTAATATTGGCTCGCTTTATTATTTCATTTTCTCACCGGATTAATACATTGATATATATGCGATATATGTTAATTTTATTATTTTCTTTTGTTGCAAATATATAATATATATGTGATATATATTATTCTGACATGATATGATATATTATAAAACATGTTTAAGGATGATAAAGAGGGATTAGGGTTTGATTAGGGTTAGCTCTTTCAAGTTCTTTCTAGAAGGATTCTATTTTGTCTTGGTTCGGATATTATGGTTGATACTTATCCTTAACCTAACCAAAACCTAACTCTAGTTTATTCTCTTCAAAGTTTTAGCCTCTCATCCTTGACCATGGTTCAATAATCAATCATATATTCTTTACTTCTATTCATCACAAAAGGATTATTCTTTCATTCTTCATCTTCTTCTCTCTTGAGTTTTGAGAGAGAGCTTACTAGTTAATCCTTTTATGATGATTTATTGTGAGAAAGTGAGATAAAAAGATAGCATAAATACTACTCCATCATCCTCATCTAATCTAGCCCATTAGATTAGGGTGTTCATCTCTTTAGAGTGAGAAAGCTTGGGTTATAGCAACTTCGACGTAGATCATCGGAAAATCGGAACACTTCAAGCTAGCATGGATCGTTCGAGTCGTGGAGCCTTTCTTGAGTCCGGGAGATCGTGGATCGTGGTGAAGGGACTTCTACTCGGAGCTTGTGAAGTGAAGGAGCGGACTACAAAGGTTGTAATCCCTCACACTTAGCTTTAAAGATGTTATCTTGCCTGCTAAACCCTAATAATCTTGCAAATATCCCGTCTTTGGGTTGTTCGGCACATATAAAATTTTATTCGGGCATGTTTGATGCTTTATGAACCTTCACTAGTGTTCCTAGGAACCCTACATTGCTTAGGTGGGTTTTGTGGTTATCCGTTCATGTTGCTTATTGTATATTCATTGTATCCTGTACTCTCAATCTACCATTATCTTGTATGACTTAGAGACTTGATGTGAGGACGATGTTGTATATTATTTTATGACTTGGTGTTCTTTTATGCAGTTTTATTTATATCGTCTTTTATTTCTTCGCTACGGCGTCGTATATCTGTTGTGGTGGTTGTTTTCCGCCTTTGGGCGTGTTTTTGCTCCCGTTTGGGGATGCTTTACTTATATTTATTTTGTACCCATTTTTAGGCTGGTTTTTACAAAGGAGGTGCTGTCAAAATTTTAAAGGAAATAAAGTTGGACATTTTAAAGAATTTGGGTTGAGATTTCAAAGGTTTTGAAAATTCTATTATCACTTTCTTACTACTTTTGATGGTTTAGATTGCTGGGTTTTCGGCTTACTTAAATTTCGTTACGCCTGTGGACGTTGCGTAGTTTAAGGGCCGTCACGTGCCAATTTCGGGTCGTGACAAAGTTGGTATCAGAGGCAGGTTTTACCTTTCGGAGTGTAAGATGACCTTGGTATGATGGAGTAGGTAGGTTAAGCAGAGTAACATAGTGTGTGTATGTCCACGGCATACTCACGACGCGGTAATCCGCCTAAAGTGACCTAAGTTCAAATTGCTTGAAATTCCTTCCTTGATGATATATCCTTGTGATTCGATTTCCGTGTTCATATCGAATCCTATTTCCATTTATAACCTTTGCTGCCGATGACTATGGGGACTCAGAGTGATGCAACGAGGGCCGAGGTCAGAATTGACTCGGGTGGGACGAGGACTGACCAGGATGGCATGCTCGTTGCATTGGAGCAGATGGATCCACCTTTGATAGATAGTGTCGCTAGGCTTGTGGCAGAGATGCAGGACATGAGCCAGACGATGAGGTCTTTGGTTGAGGCCAGTAGAGCACAGCGACAGAAGGTTGCCACCCCAGTTACCCAGTTGTTCCTTGCGGTTAGTACACTGCATTCCATCACCTATATAGCACCAGTGGATGTAGCCCAGTTGACGAGGCACGTCTTCCAGAGACTTTAGGAGTTTCGGAACAGTGGAGGACTCGTACCGGTGTAACGGCCCGGAGACAGAGGCTTAGTCATCGAGACAGTTTTCATACACGTCGTGGGAGCAGCAGAGGCATGGGACGAGAGTCGTGTTAGCTAGATCAGCCGTTTGTTGTGTTAACTTCTGTCAGCGATTCTTTTATTGCGCGACACGTATTTTGGTTGTGTGCCAATCGGATAGGAGATAATGATTCGTCCGTCGTTTTGATCTTTCTAGAGTTGTTGGATTTTACGTTCTTCTGGGCACGGACTGGTTAGCTACGTGCTTGGCGTCTGTGGACTGCCGCGAGAAAACAATCAGGTTTTGTTTTCTCGGCAAGTCAGTTCTTGTTGTGTAGGGGGACAGTGGTGCCGTCTCTCACAGCTTGAATTCAGCCTTTTTCGCTAGTCGGCTTTAGAGGAGAGGATGTCGAGGATTCTTAGCATTCATTCGTGATACCGGAACCACAGTGGATTTGTTGGACCCGGTTCCTATCGTGCAAGAGTTTTTCGACGTTGTTCCAGATGAGCCGGCGGAGCTTAGGGAGCTTAAGGATCAGCTGCAGTGTTGTTTGTTGGGGGGGCTTGTGTGTCTAAGTGTTTCACTTTGGGGAGCTCTTATTCTGTTCGTCAAGGAGGAAGATCGCAGTTTAAGGTTGTGTATTGATTGATCGTTAATTGAACCGGCTTACGGTGCGGATAGGTATCCTTTACCTCGCATTGACGATTTCTTCGATTAGCTCCAGAGTGCGAGACATTTTCTAAGTTTGTTTGGGATCAGGTCATTCCGAAGTCTGCTTTTGTGCGTGCTACGGGCTTTGTGTGTTTTGGTGGTGTCATTGGACTAACCAATGCCCAAGCAGTATTCGTGGATATGATGAACCAGATTTCTTCAGGCCATTCCTCGACCAGTTTATTGTT
Organism: Agapanthus africanus; assembly: GCA_030015575.1. NCBI lineage: Eukaryota > Viridiplantae > Streptophyta > Magnoliopsida > Asparagales > Amaryllidaceae > Agapanthus > Agapanthus africanus. The sequence goes on along the minus strand of CM057337.1, from coordinate 438,276,041 downwards.
GTGTCATTGATGACATTCTGGTCTTTTCCAAGAGTCGCGAGGAATGTGAGCAGCACTTAGGGATTTGTTTTGCAGACATTGGGAGAGCCCCAGCGGTTTGCTAAATTCTTGGAGTGTTCCTTCAGGCTTGTTTGTGTTGACTCCTAGGTCTTATAGTTACGGGAGACGGTTCTCGTATGGTCCCGAGGACGATCGAGGCCGTACAGTTTTGGCCCAGACTTGTGTACGGGACGGAGGCCCGCAGATCTTTGGGCTTAGCAGGTTTTCACCACCGTTTCGTGCAGGATTGTTTGTGTATCGCTGCACCGTTGACTGAACTGACCGGCAAGGAGGTTCCTTTTCTTTGGACTGAGGCATGTGTGCTGAGTTTTTAGCAGTTGAGATTCGGTTGACAACGACACCAATCCTTTCTTTGCTTGCTGGTTCGGGCGACTTTGTTGTTTAACTGTGATGTTTCGCGAGTGGGGCTCGATTTTACGCTGATGTGGCATTATAGAGTTATTGCTTATGCTTCCCGACAGTTGGAGGAAGTACGAGCAGGATATCCCACTCATGATCTAGAGATGGCCACGGTGGTCGGGCATTGAAGATCTGAGGACACTACTTGTACGGAGAGTCGTGTCAGATTTTCACGGACCACCAGAGCTTAATGTACATCTTCCTGCAGCGGGTTTTGATTGTTGAGACAGTCTTCTGCAGATTTAAAGTTCTTGTGTGATCGTTGAGTACAGCTTAAGAACGCCTCTACTGAGGGGACAGCTTGCTCATGTCCGCGCCCGTCCATTTTTCCTTAATCGTTTTCGCGAGGCACTACCCGCCGATGCTCGTTCGTCAGAGATTCTTGAGCATACTCGGCTGGGTAAAGATTCAGAGTCCTTGATTTGTGACAAATGTGCTATGTTTAGGGACGTGTTTATGTGTACATGTTGCTGATGGGCAGAGACGTGAAATCCTAGAGCAGGCACATCGGTCAGCTTTCTGTGTTCATTCAAGTTCCAACAACATTTGACGTGACTTGTGAGATAGTTACGTGTAGGCAGGGATTGAGAGTGAAGTTTCGGATTTCGTTTCGAGGTGTCTGTTTTGTTGTGAGCTAAGGTTGAGCATCTGAGACTAGATGGAGAGTTGCAACCTTTAACCATTCCGGAGTGGGAATGGGAGCAGATCTCCACGAATTTCGATGTGGCGTCTACCCAGGTTTAGTCAGGGTGTGACTCCATTTTGGAGTTTGTTGTCCTGTTATGCACAGTTTGCTCAGTTGTTCTTGATAGTGTATATGCCCTAGGGGCCATTATTGTATCATACTAGATTGTATATTACTTAATGGAAGCTTGGGATACTCACAGTTGTATATACAGTCTTGCTAAAAATGGTAGTATGCTACTTGGTTTGTGTCTACTTTAATATGTGCATATGTTTCTAGTAACGTATCACTTATACATATTAGTAGAGCCCATAGGTTCTTTGCTTGATTACCAGCGTTGTGATGGCAGTCACACTAGTGGGGGCTGGGTAATCTATAAGCAACATCCTATACAGGTCCCTAGTCGTAGGATTATCGAGACAGGGCGTCGATACTCCAGAGTAGACTAGTGTGTACGCTTCTCATCCTAGTTGGGGAGATGGTCTGTCCCATAGCCATCAGTACCTCGTACTGGAGATAGTTTACAGGTGCTCGTTAGGTTACGGGTACACTAGACAGGACTCGCAGGGGAACTGTTGGTTGGTATTATACCCGTCGTCGGTTAACAGTTCCCGGGTGACATGAGTACAGCATAGTCCGCAGACTTGACACTGCTACTTCGCCTCGAGTGTGTCCCACTGTTCTTAGATTGCTACCCTACCACGGCTTAAAGGAGTCGTGCAAACAGGTAGCAGTTGGGTGTAGTCCCGAGCACTTGGAGGCAGTAGTGGTTAGACAGGATTCGTCTCTCCCGGTATAGGGATATGATATCGCGCTGTGTTAGAGAGCCATTACGCAAAGTCCCTGGCCAGGGCAAGCGAGATTTACTGGTAGGATCCAGTAGTTTCTCAGGGTGTAATGGGCTTCGCTCCGACACGACTTATACCGCTATTAGGAGACTGACGCTTGCCGCCCCCTAGGCTTGATATGCGATAGTCTTAGACGAACAGACCGGACTGTATGGAGATTGTCACATCAGGCTCAGTGGGAGTTCGGATGAGTTTACTCATCGGCCTTCTTATCGACATCTACCTGGGGACCGTTACGTACAGCTAGTGCCGCTTGCGGTCTGTGGTTAAACCCACTGCCAGCGTAGTGTCGAGTCTTTAGAGTCCCACACAGAGAGTTTCCCTGCTCCAGGCGAAACGATATAGAGGTCGTACGGTTTTACGACAAGCGTTCGGACGTGTACGTGTGTTTACGCATGTACGACTTTTCGGACAGTTTTAACTAGCCGGTTGTGGTTTAAGCCAGATTCTAGTATCGGGTTATTGGATTTATACGGTCTAAAGTTTTTCCGTGTTTTCACGGATTGGAGGGGCGTTCTCGTAATTTGTCGGGAAGCTTCTAGAAGCATGGTGACCTGGGGGGTAAGGTGGCATTGCATTAAATGAGATTAGTGACTCATTTGTGTGATTCATCCATGTCATTAATGCATCATAAATGCTTAATGACTCATGGAGATGAATCACTCATATGTATTTATGAATCATGGTTGTTAAATCAATTATTGATTTATTTGATAAATAATAATGATTCATATATATCATGATAGATCATTATCTCATTATCATTCTCATCTTCACCTTCTCTCTCCTCAAGCTCTTTCATTCTTCAAACCCTAACCCTAACCTCTCATGTGTTGAGATCAAGGGTTAGCTAGACTAATACATCCATAACCTCACTCTATTTCCCCTAGGTAGCTTAGATTAGCACTTTAAGCAACCTAGTTATCTCAATTAAGAGATTAAGCTTTGAGAAGGAGATTTCGGGTGGATCGTCTTTGACTCGAGGAGGCCGTTGAGGTGCCGATGTTCCAAGGAGCCTACGAGGAGTGGAGGACAGCGATGAAGACCCGAAGGACATGTAACCTGAGGTATAACTTCGAATTCGAGTAGTTAAACCTCTAGTAGATAGTTAGCAATGGTTTAGATACGATTCATGCGCTCAAGTCCGTGTTACGAAGCTTTGATAATCGTTTTTCATATATTCCGCCTCCCCGCAAGTTAGTGGGGTGCGTGACATGGACATACAGTGGTATCAGAGCCAACTAAACCATTACTAGCTTGTTAGCAACTAATTAGAAGTTCGATCGACGGAAAACACGAAAACAAAACCCTAACACCCTAACAGTTTCTGTTGATTTTAAAAGTGTCAGAAAAATTATTTGATATGCCTTAAAATTCACAGCAGGGTATTATAAGAATACTGGGAAAATACGAGCCTTTAACTCGGCAAGACGGCCGCGGATCCACGGCAAGATGGTGCTTTTGGCCGCGGATCCGCCGCCGAGTCAACACCGAGTTGACTCGAATTTACTCTGTTACTCATATATTTTGGTGTATTGTTTTCCAGTATGTTCTATTTCTACCCAGGTTACTTCAGTGTAGATTTGTTTTTAGGGTAGACACGGATAAAGGAAGTAGATCGATGTTCTAGGTTATTTGCTAATTGGGTTTTTATCTGTAATGTTTAATGTGTTCGTACACCTCTCCTAACTGCTAGTATGTCGGTTGGCAGGGGGTTGCACATTTCTGAAATGTTTACTATTTGTGTATATGAACTGTATTAGACTGTTGTGATGATTATCCGGGGTTTGAGATGGGTTTATTATTCATTCATTCGATGTAAATGTAATATGATGTAATATTCTTTTGCGGGGCACATCCAGGTTGCGGTTGTAGCCACCGTTGTATTATTTCTTTTTACTGTTTTTGCACCTAAGATAGACCCAAGGTGGGGTGCACAAACTACCGGGTACGTTGAAGTGTTTAGTGGCCTACTCACGTTGTTGAGGGAGACCGCTTCATTTCGGGTACTTGGCGGGTAGTTTGCCGTATCCGTAGGGGTCTAGGGTGGGGTAAAGGCTATTCATCACAACTATGTAATCCGTCTTTTATTTGAGGCCCAAAGCAAATGCGGATTGCTAGTAAATCCAATAAAATTCATCAATGATCTGGAATGCTTATTATAGCGTCTGAAGAATGTACAAATATCTATATATGATAGCTATTAGACGTCACTTATGTTTTACACCCGCGCTAGCCCAGCCCCCACTCTGTCGTTAGTTAAGTAACCTAACGGGTGATGACGGGACCCAGTGGCGAATGCGGATGGCATAAGAGGACGTGGTATTTTCGTTGTTTTCTGCAATGATAGGATAAATGATGGGACGCATTATTATAATGCAAAGAAAATAAACCAAAGTTTAATCGTTGGAACAAATTTAAAAGAAACCACTCGGTTATTTTAAAAGAGCAAAATTTTTAATTGCGGAGTTTTAACCACTCCTTTTAAAAAGTATCAGGTTCCTTCGATTTTATCAAGTTCACTACGTTCACGGTTTTGCCAAAACCATTCGTAGCCCTCCGTCATTTCATTTGGATATTCAGTAGTATTCAAGCTATGCATTTAACCAACGCCAGGGCATAGTGTTTGGTAGCTGCTGGGGTATTTCATTTGTTGTATAGATAGATGTGTTAGTTTGGGACAGTCGTATTATCATTTAGCCAACGTCAGGGATATGTACGGATGGGATCAAATTAACAAGTACAATGATGGGTTGAACTTGACATGTGACTTATGACATTTTGACCAACGCCAAGGTCATAAGAGCATGAGGCAAAAATCTATATCGGGAATTTCTAAAGAAACTGAAATTTGCAGAGAGAGCATACCATTTTGGAGTTTGATGAATGTTGGTAGGATTCCTTCAACATTATCATACGATGATATTTTGGATCCCGATCCTACTGTGAGTATATACTACTTATCAGGAGATTCGTCACTTAACGATCAATGCTATAAACCAAGTAGGTGCCTAAAATGGTGTCAGCGGGGTTATGACCCCAGAGAAAAGAGGTTATTTAATTAAGGAACTTCGCGAAAGCGTTAGAAAACCTCCCTCGAAGTATCGACACTGGCCTGGCTGAACGGTTAAGCAAGTATTGTACGGTGAGAATAGTCCTGGCTAATTCTTCTTTTATGGTTTGAGGAAGGATTCGAGAAACAGTGGGAGCCATCCTGTTTAGATAAACTTAAAACCAATCTAAACTTGCAACAGCATCATGCTAAAATGTTTTCTTCTCTCTCTCTTAATTGCAGCGACCTTGTGACCATGACTAGGTTTCATCTAGATAACAAATTGACTGAATCTGACTTATATGACTGGCAAAGGTCTGTCCAGATGTCTGTTGCCTATGACAAGCTGGACCACCCTATTACTACTCAAGATCCCGCCGTCCCAGGTCCAGTTTCCACTGTCACGGATATGGATATCCGTCAAACAAGGGAAAAGGATAAAGCGAAAGCCAAGTGCCTCGTGTTAGCTTCAGTTGTTGGTGTAAACCAGAAGCAGCACGAGAAGACGGACTCAGTTTCCATCTTTCTCCATAACAAAGATTTATATGGAGAGCAATCTCATATCGCAAGATATGAGACCTCGAACGAATTAATTCAAGCGAGGTTGGATTTCGGGTCATCTGTAGGGGACAACATCCTTACAATGACTAGCTATATTAATGAGCTCCAGGACCTGGCAACCACGTTGGGAAACGAGTCAGATACTGACTTGATTCTACAGTCCCTGCCTTCTACCCTGAAGGAAACTAGGGAAATAGAAGAAAAGAGAAGGGCAAAAGTTTCGGGACTGGATATAGTAAAAGATGGACGTTCCTATTGTTACAGGAATGAACATTAGCAGAATGATTGCAGGGCTAGCAAAGCCAGTAGCTAGGATTCGAAACATGTTGTGGCTTCAGCCTCAAGTGTATTTGTTATTGAGAACTGTTTGTCAAATAACTCTACTTCCTAGGTACTAGATACCGGAGCAGGATCACATATCTGTAATTCAATACATGCTTTGAGAAACCGTATAGTTATAAATGTAGGTTATTGGTCTCTCAGAGTTGCAAACGGAATGAGTGTGGACGCTGAATCCGTGGGAGAATATCGCCTAGGTTTGACAAGTGGGCATATATTGATTCTACGTAACTGTTTGTATGTACCTAGTATGACATGTAATATCACATCAGTGTCCTCACTTTCGAGAGAGGGATATGATTTTACATTCGTAAGCGATGTAGTTAACATCCACCTAAATCAAGTTATGATTGGGTCCGGTACATTAGATAACGGTATATACGTATTAAGTCAAGCTCAGATTTTCAATATCCAGAACACACTTAAAAGAAACTCTCCAGAAATAAATCAGGCTTTCTTATGGCATTGTAGACTAGGTCACATCAATGAGAGAAGGTTGACTAAATTACATAGTGAAGGATATTTGAATCCGTTCGAATATCAATCTTATGCTACTTGTGAATCTTGTCTCAAAGGAAAGATGACAAAGACTCCGTTCACTGGACACGGAGTAAGAGCAAGCGAGCTCTTGGGACTCGTACACAGTGACGTGTGCGGTCCAATATCTACACATGCGCGAGGTGGTTATTCCTACTTCATTACTTTTACGGATGATTTCTCTAGGTATGGATATGTCTTCTTAATGAAGTATAAATCCGAGGCTTTTGAGAAATTCCAAGAATACAAGAATGAAGTGGAAAAACAAACAGGCAAGAGTATAAAGACACTGAGATCTGATCGAGGTGGTGAATACTTAAGTGCTGAGTTCCTGGGTTACTTAAAAGAGAATGGAATTCTCTCTCAGCTTACTCCTCCATACACGCAATAACATAACGGTGTATCGGAAAGGAGGAATCGAACCCTATTGGATATGGTTCGTTCCATGATGAGTAACGCTGAGTTACCGCGATCATTCTGGGGATATGCGCTAGAATCAGTGGAATATCTTCTGAACAGGGTTCCTGTAGGGTTCCTAGGCACACACTAGAGGTCTCACAAGGCATCAACCATGCCAAATTCAAATTTTACAAGTGCCGAGAAACCCTAATACGGATCGTTGACTAGAGTTTAGGCAAAACGAGAAGCGAGTTAACAACTTAACTATGAGTAAACGGAAAATACAACCTTTGTAGATCCGGTCCTCTACCTCCATAGCTCCGTGATGAAGTCCCCTCGCTGCGATCATTGGATCCCGGGCTCTAGCGTCGGCTTCATCGGAGAAATGGGCGGGCTAGGTCGTCGACTTCGATGCCGAAGATGATCTACGTCGAGGCAACACTAGATCAAGCTCCAACTTCACCAAGCCATGAAACTTGTGAAGAAAACACCCTATACTACTTGGCAAGTGGTAGAGGATGAAGAAATAGGAAGTGGGTTCACTTTAGAATTGGATTTCTCACTCTTTTTCTCAAATCACCATTGAAGCTAGCAAGCTTCTTTCTTCTTGAAGAAGAAGAAGAAGAAGAAAAAGAATATGATAAGTCTTTTAAAAAATGGAAAATAAAAAAGGATTCTTATCATATTTTTAACCATGGTTTTGTGTAGAGAACTAACTAGAGTTTAGATGAATGGTTAGGGTTAGGAGAAGAAGACAAAATGGTCACTTGGTCAAAGCTTCATGAAGCTTCAACAAGCTTCATGTTTGAAAGCAACCATTTAGTTTTTCTTTTATCTTTTAACCAAAAATGAGAAGATAAATAAATGAGTGAAATGAAACCCTAACCATTCACTAAACATGGTTTAAGTCTTTACACAAATCCAAGTTTGCATATATCATCAAACATGATGCAAACAAGTAGACAAAAGTATATCATATATACAATGTGCACATCAAGTGAGAAAATCCATTTTAAGTGAACCAATACTAGTTAATGCAAAGTAATATATCAAATATATAATTATACATTAAATCATTAAATCAACGCTTGATTTAATGATCCGGTCATACTGCATATAACCGACTAATATCAATAGTAACAACTTATCGAATCAACACTTCATCCGATAACCCGGCTATATCGCATATAACCGATCAATGTCACAAATCGCGAGAATCGAATACAGTATCACATACTGGTATCATTCTCGGTCCCGCACATATCTCATATGCGCTCCTATTTCGTTTCGCTTGAGCCAGGAAACCTCTGTGTAGGACTCTAAAGACTCGTCAATACGCCGGCAGCAGGTGATGATCATATCAAACACCCACAAGCCGCAAGCGGTCTGCTAAACGTAACGGCTACCTGGGTATTGAGCGATTAGAAGATCGACGAGCAAGCCCGCTCACACTCCTGTGAATCCGACCAGTAACACTTACCGTACAGTCCGGTCTGTTCGTCTGATATGTCGCATATCTTGCCTAGGGGTGGTAAACGTCAGACCCCAATAGCTCGATAAGTCGTGTCGATATGAGGTCTATAACAGTTCGAGAAACTACTGGTAACACTTACCAGTAAATCTCAGCAACCCTGGCTAGGGATTTCCGGTTATAGCCAATCGAACACAGCGCAACATCAACTCCCTATACCGGGAGAGACGAATCCCCTCCTATCGCTCATTGCCTCCATGTGATTCGGAACTGTACCCAAAAACCACCGTTTTGCACGCCCTCTTGGACGTGGTAAGGTGGAAATCAAAGCACAGTGGGAACCACACAAGACTCTATGACGATCTCGGGTCAACAGACTACTCTGTACCAGCGTCACCAGAGAACTGCCATCTGACGTAAGGTATAATACCATCTGGGAGTTCTCGGCGAGTCCGTCCAGTGTACCCAGTCTCCACTGAGCACCCGTATATCATCTCCGATGTCAAACACCAATGGATATGGGATCATCCATCGCCCATCTGTATGGGTCGAGAAGTTATACGCTAGTCTACACTGGTATATTGATGCCCTGTCTCGATACACCTACGACTAGGGACCTTGAAGGATGTACTTATGGATTACCATGTCCCCACTAGTATGATCTGCATCATAGTCCAGGTAGTCAAGTACACATCCTAAGGGCTTTACCAACATGTAACAGAGAGACAATCAGCGTACACGTTAAGGTAAAGAGCAACCAGATAGCATACTATCATGTCGAGCAAGAAAGTCCTCCCTATATATGTCCAAGCATCCACTACAATATACATCCTATGTATAGTAATGGCCTCTAGAGCATACATATAACTAACAATCTCCCACTTGCACTAGGGCCATCTGGTAGCAGTGGTTGTAGTATCTCATACTCAACCATCCCTTAAATGTCTCTCTCTGGGAAAAGGCCTTTGTGAGTGGATCCGCCGTATTGTCCTCTGAGTCTACTCTCCTAACCTCGATCTTCTTGGAGATCAACTATCTCCATGATCAGGTGATGCTGCCTCAGAATATGTCTGGATCACTGATGGGACGGACGTTCCTTGGCATAAGCCACAACTCCATTGTCACACAATGGGAGGAACTAAGTTCATCTCATGAACAAATATACATCCAGACTGCCTCTTTGGTAGCATCTTAAGTAGCGATGTATCGAGCCTTTATTGTCTAGTATGCCATGGTATCTAGCTTGGAACTCTTCCAACATACCGTCCCTTTACTAAGGGTAAAGACAATGCCTGTGACTGACATTCAGTCGTCTTTATCACCCTGGAACCCTTCCAGTGATTCTCCCCAGGATCGATTGATACCATCTCACTACATCTAGTGAGTATCCTAACATCCAATTACATCTATCTCACAGATGAAAACTCAGGATTTAGGAGGTATCATTTTGATCTTAAGTGGAGAATCATGGTGATAAGCGGAGATTGATCGAGCGTAGCATAGGAAACTCCTTCCCTATCAAGAGTATGTCATCCACGTACTCTACGAGGATCGTCACCATACTCCCTACTACCTTTTTGTTTATACAAGGTTCATCTACCATTTTGATGATGTCAAACTCTTTGACTAACACATCAAAACAGACGTTCCAACTCCGCGATGCCTGCTTTAATCTGTAAAGCAAGTTGCTGTTGGAGTTAGTGCCCTCAGAGTCAATTATTGGATCACAGGCACGTGATTGCAATGATTGAGGGAGGACCTATCCCGGTAGGACAGTCTTACTCGAGATGATAGTATGCTATCTGGTTTATCTTTATCATCGTGTACTGCTTTAGGTGACTTGACATGTCGCTATTACACGTTGATAGAGCCCCTAGGATTCTTGCTTGACGACCAGCAGTATGATGGCGATCATATACGTGGGAGCTGGGGTCTATAAGCACATCCTTAAAAGGTCCCTAGTCGTAGGAGTTTCGAGACAGGGTATCGATACTCCATTAGTAGACTAGTGTATACAGTCGAGACCCCGACGAGGGGTGGTGGCCGGTCTCACAAGCCACTGGTGTCAGTTGGTTCACCTAAGATGTATACAGGTGCTCATTGGGTTATGAGTACACCGGACAGGACTCGCCGGGAACCTGCTAGTTGGATATATACCAGACGTCAGATAGCAGTTCCCAGGTGACATGTGTACAGGTTAGTTCATCGACCTGAGATCGTCATTTGTCTCGTGTGAGTTCCCACTGTGCTTTGATTACTACCCTACCACGGCTCAAAGGAGTCGTGCAAACAGGTTTTAGTTGGGTACAGTCCCGAGCCATATGGAGGCAGTGAGCGGATCTGCAGGGGGTTCGTCTCTCCCGGTATTGGGGGTGAGGTCGCGCTGTGTCTAGGAGAGCCATTACGCAAAGCCCTCGGCCGAGGCAGGAGATTTACTGGTAGGTATTCCAGTAGTATCTCAGGGCGTTCTGGGCTACGCTCCGACACGACTTGTACCGCTTTTGGGGGTCTGACTTTCACCAACCCCCTAGGCCCGCCATGCGATACTCATAGACGAACGGACCGGACTGTACGGATATTGTCACTGACAGGCTCAGTAGGGTGTCGGGGTGAGCTTCCTCATCGACGTCCCTTTTGGTCAATAGCTGGTGGCCCGTCACGTATTGGCTTATACCTCTGACGTGCCAGTGGTTAAATCCACAGCCATAGTATTGACGAGTCTTTAGAGTCCACCACACTTTCAGTTACTCAAGCTTTCGGGCGAAACGCTGTAGAGGCCGTATGGAGATATGGCAGGGTCCGATCAGATACGTGCGGTATTGCACGGATCAGGATCGGACAGTTTTGTACTAGTGGCCGTATAGTTATATGGCAGGGTTTGATCTGATACGTGCGGTATTGCACGGATCAGGATCGAACGGTTTTTACTAGCCGGCTTTGGCTTAAGCCGGTCCTAGTCTAGTACAGTGTAGATTTTGTCTCATTGCATTTGTATCCGGTCGGAATACAGATGCGGGTGTGTATGCACTGTGTCGGGGTTTTCCTGTAATTTATTACGGGACCAGTTTTCTGGAGTTGCCAGTTTGCATTCCGTTCCGGCCGGTTTTCCTTTGTTCTTTCCCGGCCGGACTTTTCCGATGGAGGGGGTTATTTGCAGTTTTGCAAATAACTCTTAGTGGAGGGTTTTCTTGCATAATGATTGATTATGATAGCTTTCTTATCTTTCAACCATGCTTGCTTTATTGTGATTTGAAGGGTTATGGAGTGAATAGGAGAAGAAGCATGGTTGAATGTTTTCTTGTCTAGGATGTGGTCACCTTTCTTTAGCTCCTACACTCACCTCCCTTTGTGTTATGATATTCATTCCTCCACCATTCTCATTCTCACTTGAAGAAAAATCTTTCATGGTTATGAGAAAAGAGAGAGGAAGAAAAAGAAAGAGAGAAAGAAAAAGAATGAGAGAGTTCATCTTGATTATGTGAGGAATTCTTCATCTCCTTCTTCTTCTTGTTTTAGAAAAATGAAAGCACCATTTTTCTTAACCCCAATCCTCCATCATGGCAACTACAAACCCCAAATGAGATTAGCATTATCTACTACACTTCCTACAGCACATCTTGAGCATGTCGAGTTGCCGGCTTCATGCTCGAGTTGCCTCGGTATTGAGGCGGGAGCCCGTAAAAGACGAAGGCGATGTGGTGCCCTTTCCGGCGAGGAGGCGACGATATGGAGACTACACTTTCCGCGGGAGATCGGGGCGATGATGAGAAGACCGGAGGACTCGGATCTCTTGGTATACTTCTCACTCCATCTCTTGTTAGCTAGCGTAGGTTAATGGTTAACGATCCGGGTTTTTCTTTGTCCGCGGTAGCGCCGGTTTCCGAGTAAGGAAAATTTTTTATTCCGCAATTTGGCCTCGAGTATGATGGCCGGGGCGCTGCCGTGGCGCAACATGGTATCAGAGCCACGCCATTAACCTTACCTAGCTTTTGTGTAATGTGTTTTACGTTTCCGATCGAACAAAATCCCGAAAACACGTATTTCATGTACATCAGTTTTCTGTCGTTTTTTTCCGGGCTCTAAAAATTTTTCAGGTTGTTTCAGAATGATGTATAGGACATTATAAGAGATCTGCAAAAATTTGGAATCGTGAACAGTAAGAATAGCCGCGGAAGCGCGGCCAAAGCCATGCTTTGGCCGCTCTTCCGCCGCGGGTTAGACTGTTCAGTCACCCAAATTTTTGTAGTATGTTTCTGTGTTGAAAATGTGGCTTTTGGGATATTAAATTTGGGCCCAGGTTTTCTGTGACTGCTACAGTATTGGTTGGGGGCCCACTTGTTAATTGTTTGATCGATCGGATATTTTAAACACATTATTTCACAGTATTTACATTATATCTGCGACCGTGAATGTCACTCGATCGGTAAATCCGGTCTAACTGCTATAGCCCGGTTAGACGGATTTGCGAACGTGACTTTCACGTTGATGTTCTATGTTTATGCTGTGATGTTGCGGATCGGTCGTGGGGGATAGCCTGGATGCAATGCTAGTACAGTTTTGTTGTATTATGTACATTTGATATTGCGGGGCGAGCGTCCGACATGTGGACTGCCGTCACTGCCTGTTTGTATTATTCTTTTGGGGCACGACCTGGTTGCGGTCGATGTACCCGGTGTATGTATATTTTACTTTCTGTACTAGGGTTGCCCCGCGGTGGGGTGCACGGATAGCCGGGTTCTGGAGGGCAACGGGCCCGCATCTCAGGGCATTGAGACGGAGGGGGCTTCAGTCCAGGATTGGCGGGCTATTCGCCGCACTCGTAGGGGGTACAGGTTGACCCAGGAGGGGTGCCCAAGTTACCGGATTCCGTAAAGTGCTGGGTAGTCCATTCACGGTACTGAAGGGGGCTGCCTCGCTTCAGGTTTTGGCGGGTGACTTGCCGCGCCCGTAGGGGTCTAGGATATCATTGCACAGGCTATCCACACGACCAGGGGAACGTCGGGTTTCAGCAGCGGCTCTGTGAAACCCGGGGCTTCCAGATATCTGTTTTGTTCTGTGATGCTGTACATTTCTGTGATGTTGCATTTTATTCACGCCTTGAGCGAAATACTATATATTGGTATATATATTAGTAGATGTTGTATATGTTTTTCATCCGCGCTAGTTCAGTCCCCGCTCTGCCGTTAGTTAGCTAACCTAACGGGTGATGACGGGACCCAGTGGCGAATGCGGATGGCATATACGTACGTCAGTATATTTTCGTTCTTTGTGGTGTGATCAATTGATGGGACTGCATTGATTCGGATCAATGCAAGTTTAAACAAACCTATTCTGATGTTGTTGGAACATTTTTCAAAAAGCTGTTATTGCAAGGACGTTCACTTTTGTTTTGCATCGTGGTATTCATTTGGAATATCCTGCTCCTCAGTCGACGAGGCAAGGGCCGAGATCCCTTCACCGGGAGTGACCCCTTGGACAGAATTTTGCGTCAGGGCATTAACTTCACTATAGCCGATTACTTTTTCTTTGCATCGTGGTATTCAGTTGGAATATCCTGCACCTCATTCTACGGGGAAAGAGCCGAGATCCCTTCACCGGGAGTGACCTCTTTAGTAAAGGTTTTCGTCACTATATTTTCTAAAAAGTTATGCAGTTCCTTCAACGATATCAAGTTCATTACGTTAAAGGTTTTTCGCCAAAAACCAGTCGTAGCCCTCCGTCATTTCAGATTAGTATTACTTAGTATTCGTGCTGCGTATGTCGTGCTCAGCCGAGGCGTAGTGTTCGGTAGCTATGTAGTGCTTTTCTGTTGCATGGATATGTGATTGGTTAGGACAGTCGTACGGTCATTTTGGCTCAGTCAAGGACTCGTGCGGGTGGGTCTAATGCAATCAAGATAATGACGGGTTGAACTTGACTAGGATCCTTTGATATGTTGGCTCAGTCAAGGTCACTTGGGTCCTAGGGGTAAAAATCACATCGGGAGTTTCAAAAGAACTGAAACTTGCCAGGCATGCGCATACCTTCTGGAGTGTGGTGGCGTGAGTGGATTCCGTCACGTTATCATGCGATGAGAGTTGGATCCCGATTTCCACTGATGAGTTGGTTTACTCCTCGGGTGATCCCCGACTAATTCTTCTTTCAGGTTTGGAGGAGAATTTGAGGTACAGTGGGAGGTTTCCAGATTAGACAAAGTGATAACCATTCTGATCTAGGTTAGAGTGCACGCTGAGTGTTTCTTTTCTCTCTCTGGCAGCGACCATTGACCCGACCCTGGACTATGACTCAGTGACCAAGTTGACCGAACCTTCTTAACACTGGCTTTTGGATTGTCAGAGTTGCAGACCTCATTGCCACTCCTACTTTTACCCTTTTCTCCAGGACACCCCGTATTACTACGAACGTCCACTTCCATTGGACAAAACCATCGTATGGTTATATACGAACTCGAAGGACTTCGAGGATGGTTTCTGGTTCTGGAGAAAACGGATAGGATTATTCAGTTGTCTTTTCTTTTCACCTTCTCTCAGGTTGCGAGTACTCCTTGGTTTAGGAGTAGTACACCTATTACGCAAATTGGATAGTCTTCTTCCAAACCTTAGGCTGGTGCCGACCGGTAGGGAATGAAGAAAACCAATTAGCATAACGATGGTGTGCAGAAGGTATTAAGTTAAGACAAAGCAAGGGATTAGTAGGAGGGCAAAGTAAGTTGCGACTGATATTCACGACCAAACCAAGTATTTCTTCGCTAATCCTAAATCAACTTTGTATTTCTCCAGGACACTCCGTGTCACTACGAAGATCCACAGATTATTGGATACTCCATCGTATGGTTATATACGAACTCGAAAGGAACTTGTTCCAGTTCGGGGATGGATTCTGGTTCAGGAGAAATAGGAATAAAGTACATTCAGGTGTCTTTTATCTTCACCTTCTCTCGCATTGCGAGTGTTCCTAGGATTAGGACAGTACACCTTTTATGCTTTTTGGATAGTCTTCTTCCAAACCATAGGCTGGTGCCGAACGGTAGGGAAGGAAGAAAACCATTTGGCTTAAAGGGGTGTACAGAAGGTAATGACTAAAGACAAATAAAGGGATTTGGAGAGGTGGCAAAGAATTATACGGTTATAGTTGTGAATCTGGATAATGGTAGAGGCATTACTAGGAATACCAGGATACCCCATCGAAACATTACAATGTTTCAGTTTCAACTGTGTACTGTTAAAAGAAAACTGATTTCCCGATTAGACACTTACTCCAGGGTATGTATTTGCCAGGAATAATTCTCACATCTGTATAGTTTTAGAGATGATGAGTGGGAGTAAGTTATTGGGAATTGGGTGATCATCCTCATTATATCGGGATTCGTTGTAATCGGTGATATTTGAGGAAGTCACCTGGGTTGTTTGCCGGTCGGCAAATATTTGGTTTTGAATATCCGCTGTTGTGCACCAATTTCAAATCGATATATCTGTACGTCTATTTTCATAGAGTGAGATATACCTTTTGATATTATGTCGATGACATTTACCTATATCAGTGGATGGTTAGGTAAGGAGCATTAAACAGCGGTGTAATTCTTCTTAACCATAAGTACAGTTTTCAACCTGCGACGCACAGTGAAAGAGTTGTTAGACTCAGCGGACTTATACAAAGTATTGTATGTTGTCCAGTGTCCATTAGGACAGAGGGGTTGGTCCTCATACTATATTCTGTTTACTTTTAACTTCTCAAGTTCTTAGACATGTGTTTCGTAGAAACACAGGGTCTAAGTTTTGAGGAGTTATAGGTATTTGAATAGAGTAGAGAACCAGGTGTAGCAAGTATCGGGATTCTTCAAAGAGATCGAAGATGTAGATACTTGTGTATGGTATTCAGTTGATAGTAATGATGAAGACAGATTGCTTCTCTTTCAGGTTACTCATAATTGGAAGCATTCCTAAGTTGAGTAACGCTGATCGGCCTCCTTCCATTTAGTTGACATGCACTGGAGACAGCTGCATGATTTGAATCTGGTTCAATTAAATCAGTGCCTCTGGTTCTATATTGGATATAGAACAGTTCATATCTTAACGATGTTAAGGTACGGGGAGTTGTCCGGCTTATGCTTAAAACCAGACTCCGGATGACTCAAGGCATGTTTCTGTAATGGCTGTTTGTGGGTTGACCCAGGCTATGACGAGGGTTGACTTTCTACCATCTGGCAGATCAATAGAAATATTGTTCTAGACTCGCCACAGTTTTATTAAAAATGGATTTTTTCAAAAACAGCAGTGGGAGTATGGTAGAACTGGAAGTGATTCCAGAACCGCAAACGATTACTGAAGATTTAATAAGGAACCTAAAGATTCAATCTGATTTGACATTCCATTGGCCACTCCGCAGATAAGGTGGATAACTTCAGGCACCCGAGAGGTACTCCGGTAGCCTCAAGGACGGTGACAGGGAAGTTCTTGTTTACCCACACTTGCCATTGTTGTTGTTCCAGGCTGCGAAACCCGGCAGGAGGATGAGTATAGCGTCGTTCTAAACTAGCTTTAGAAGTGCACGTCTATATGACTCTGGCAGAGGGTTGTCGTAGTCAGTGGGAGCAACGGAAGCATTGGTGGACTTCATGCTTATATCTATTTATAGACTAAAGCAGATATAGCGGAGTTAGATCATCTGTTTCTGATGTGACAGTCATGGGTTTGACGTCATCAGAATAGAAGATGGATCTGTTGAGAAGGTAGTAGGAAGTGATATTCCTATACTACGATCGGTTATACTTTGGTCGTCACACAGTGTTTTTCTCCACATGGGATTTGGATATTATATCAGACATACTGGTTACTAGACCTATGGTTTTAGATCTAGATTTGGGTGGTTTCCCAATCAGGGTACCTTGACAGCATTCTAAGAGTATTTAGAATGGACGACTCCTGACACGGTAGTACACCTGCAGTTGATGGATTCACCCTCTCTAAAGGTGTCTTATAGACTAAAGGGAAGAGGGATACTCATGATTGGCAGATCACTTGCTTAGGCAATTGAGTCAATCATGAGATGTCAAGTACCACACCAGATGTTGTTCTTGCACTAGATGCAATAAGTTGATATTGATCCAATCCTGGAGGAACAGTCGGAAGCAGTTTTAGAACATAAGTGATTGTTCTAGGGATATGATAACGGCTGCCTCTTTTAGGAGACGGTTATCACTCCAGGCTTCCAAGGTGACATGGACGACAAGCAGGTTGTCAGAGTTATAGTTCTCCCTCTGACGAGGGACAGTATTTTGGACAGATGGTCCAAGGCAATACTGAGGGTGGCATGGCGCAGGAGACTGATTAAGTTCAGTTGATGATACAGTCTAAGAAGTTTGGATTTGGTGTTCATTTATGAACTAGGTCCCATCAGACATCCAGACATTCTAAGACAGGTATTGCTCATTTCGGGAGATGGCTTTCTCCGCGAACTTGAGATATAGAGAGACATAGAAAGAAACTTCGTAGCGGATCCACTCACTGAGGCTATTCCTCGAACGCAATAGTTTCGCAAACGGGTTTTGTGAGACTGACTAGTAGAGGAGTTGGGTGTTCGGTATCACACGGGCTGTGAGTATGCGACATCGCAATAATTAGCCTTGAGTGCAAGTGGGAGATTGTTGGAGTTAGTGCCCTCAGAGTCAATTATTGGATCACAGGCACGTGATTGCAATGATTGAGGGAGGACCTATCCCGGTAGGACAGTCTTACTCGAGATGATAGTATGCTATCTGGTTTATCTTTATCATCGTGTACTGCTTTAGGTGACTTGACATGTCGCTATTACACGTTGATAGAGCCCCTAGGATTCTTGCTTGACGACCAGCAGTATGATGGCGATCATATACGTGGGAGCTGGGGTCTATAAGCACATCCTTAAAAGGTCCCTAGTCGTAGGAGTTTCGAGACAGGGTATCGATACTCCATTAGTAGACTAGTGTATACAGTCGAGACCCCGACGAGGGGCGGTGGCCGGTCTCACAAGCCACTGGTGTCAGTTGGTTCACCTAAGATGTATACAGGTGCTCATTGGGTTATGAGTACACCGGACAGGACTCGCCGGGAACCTGCTAGTTGGATTTATACCAGACGTCAGATAGCAGTTCCCAGGTGACATGTGTACAGGTTAGTTCATCGACCTGAGATCGTCATTTGTCTCGTGTGAGTTCCCACCGTGCTTTGATTACTACCCTACCACGGCTCAAAGGAGTCGTGCAAACAGGTTTTAGTTGGGTACAGTCCCGAGCCACATGGAGGCAGTGAGCGGATCTGCAGGGGGTTCATCTCTCCCGGTATTGGGGGTGAGGTCGCGCTGTGTCTAGGAGAGCCATTACGCAAAGCCCTCGGCCGAGGCAGGAGATTTACTGGTAGGTATTCCAGTAGTATCTCAGGGCGTTCTGGGCTACGCTCCGACACGACTTGTACCGCTTTTGGGGGTCTGACTTTCACCAACCCCCTAGGCCCGCCATGCGATACTCATAGACGAACGGACCGGACTGTACGGATATTGTCACTGACAGGCTCAGTAGGGTGTCGGGGTGAGCTTCCTCATCGACGTCCCTTTTGGTCAATAGCTGGTGGCCCGTCACGTATTGGCTTATACCTCTGACGTGCCAGTGGTTAAATCCACAGCCATAGTATTGACGAGTCTTTAGAGTCCACCACACTTTCAGTTACTCAAGCTTTCGGGCGAAACGCTGTAGAGGCCGTATGGAGATATGGCAGGGTCCGATCAGATACGTGCGGTATTGCACGGATCAGGATCGGACAGTTTTGTACTAGTGGCCGTATAGTTATATGGCAGGGTTTGATCTGATACGTGCGGTATTGCACGGATCAGGATCGAACGGTTTTTACTAGCCGGCTTTGGCTTAAGCCGGTCCTAGTCTAGTACAGTGTAGATTTTGTCTCATTGCATTTGTATCCGGTCGGAATACAGATGCGGGTGTGTATGCACTGTGTCGGGGTTTTCCTATAATTTATTACGGGACCAGTTTTCTGGAGTTGCCAGTTTGCATTCCGTTCCGGCCGGTTTTCCTTTGTTCTTTCCCGGCCGGACTTTTCCGATGGAGGGGGTTATTTGCAGTTTTGCAAATAACTCTTAGTGGAGGCTTTTCTTGCATAATGATTGATTATGATAGCTTTCTTATCTTTCAACCATGCTTGCTTTATTGTGATTTGAAGGGTTATGGAGTGAATAGGAGAAGAAGCATGGTTGAATGTTTTCTTGTCTAGGATGTGGTCACCTTTCTTTAGCTCCTACACTCACCTCCCTTTGTGTTATGATATTCATTCCTCCACCATTCTCATTCTCACTTGAAGAAAAATCTTTCATGGTTATGAGAAAAGAGAGAGGAAGAAAAAGAAAGAGAGAAAGAAAAAGAATGAGAGAGTTCATCTTGATTATGTGAGGAATTCTTCATCTCCTTCTTCTTCTTGTTTTAGAAAAATGAAAGCACCATTTTTCTTAACCCCAATCCTCCATCATGGCAACTACAAACCCCAAATGAGATTAGCATTATCTACTACACTTCCTACAGCACATCTTGAGCATGTCGAGTTGCCGGCTTCATGCTCGAGTTGCCTCGGTATTGAGGCGGGAGCCCGTAAAAGACGAAGGCGATGTGGTGCCCTTTCCGGCGAGGAGGCGACGATATGGAGACTACACTTTCCGCGGGAGATCGGGGCGATGATGAGAAGACCGGAGGACTCGGATCTCTTGGTATACTTCTCACTCCATCTCTTGTTAGCTAGCGTAGGTTAATGGTTAACGATCCGGGTTTTTCTTTGTCCGCGGTAGCGCCGGTTTCCGAGTAAGGAAAATTTTTTATTCCGCAATTTGGCCTCGAGTATGACGGCCGGGGCGCTGCCGTGGCGCAACAGTTGCACACGTTTCCGCTGCTCCCACTGTTTACGAAGCCCTCTGGCTGTGTACTTATAGACGTTCTCTTCTAAATCAGTATTTAGAAAAGCAGTCATGACACCCAACCACCAGATATCGTAGTCATGGTATGTAGCCGTGGCAAGTAGGATCCGGATGGACTTAAGCATAGCCACTGAAAAGGTTTCATCATTATCCACGCCTGGTCATTGATGAAAACCTTTAACAAGTCTAGCTTTGAAAGTCTCAACCTTTCCATCTACACCAAGTAATCTTCTCAAGATATACTTGCTCCTGATGGGGATTTAACCCTTCAGATATAGCAACCAAAGTCTATACTTTGTTGGTGTATAAGGATTCCATCTCAGATCGCTAAGCATCCAGCCATTCTTACAGAGTCACACTCCTGATGGCCAGCTCGAAACTAGTTGGGTCATCATCTCATGATGCAATCCTCGCTCCCACTGTCATCGAGAAACCGAAGTATCTCTCAGGTGGGTGAGGAACCCTACTAGATCGGCGGAGAGGCTGAGGTTCGTTGGTTTCTACTGAATCCTTTGGTTCTACCAAATCATCTGCTGTAGTTTGTATAGCTGGAACCTTTCCAGTTCTACATTACTGACCTTGCCTCGAGCTTGTCCGGATTTTGCTTTTAGACATAGGCCGGACAACCCCAAATCTTAACTAACTTAAGATATGGGCTCTTCCCTTTCCATATCACATATGAAGTGGTAGGCAACTGATTTGATTTGAACCATATTCAATAGGTATGCAGCTTCTCAAGCGCATAACTCCTAAAAAGGAAACAGGTATCTCAATATTACTCATCATAGAGCGCACCATATCGAATAGGGTGCAATTGCTCCGTCCCGATATACCATCGTGCTATGGTGTATACGGAGGAGTAATGCTGAGAGAGAATCTCATTCTCCTTTAGAATAGTCCAGGAATTCCGTGCTCAAGTATTTTCCTCCTTGATCACATCAAAGGACATAATACTTGTACCCGTTTTGGTTCTCTACTTCTAACTTATATTCTGTGAATATCTCAAAAGGTTCGGACTTGTGTTTCAACAGGAACATATTTCTGAATCTAAAGAGATCATCAGAGAATGTAAAAAAGTACAAAGAACCGGTCTTGGCATGTGTAGGCAGGGGACCTACATACATCATCATGTATTAGTCCCAAGAGTTTACTAACTCTTTCTCTGTTTCCAATAAACAGAGCTATGGTCATCTTATCTGTAGCGTTTTGAAAATCGTTTCGGTGAAATTTCGGAAAAATCGGTAAAATGAGGGGGTTTTCTGTAAAAAGTCAAAATACAAATATCTTATTATAAAAATTAAATATACATACTCTAGCTATATAATTGCTATTATTTGGTGTTTATTGAGCCGCTGGTGAAATTTCAAATTTTCTGAAAAAATATTATTTTATTATTATTTTAAGCCGTCACTAATACATTTAATTAGGGAAAATTACAAATTGGAATGAGTTGAAACAAATTTTGTGCATCATAAAACATTAAATAAAAATTTATCATGTGGTTTTTGGAACGAAATCATTTGCCAAAACGGTTTAGAAATTATTGAAGAAAAAAGGCTTTTTTTTTAGCGTAAATGGATGTTTGGGGTATTGTATTTATCATTTTTCATCACCCCACACCCGTTCCCACACCCACACACCCCCACTTACTCCTCCCCTTAGCCAAATTCAGCAGCCCTCACTTTTTCGCCACTTGGTTTGCAAAGGAAAGAAAAGGAAAAGAAAAGAAAAGAAAAGAGTAGAAAATGATATATTTTGAGTTGACTTTGACTTGAAACAACTTTCCCCACCTCACTCTCTCTCCTCACTCACCCACCCCCCCTCAAATCTGGCCGAAACTGATCCATAGAGCAGCAGCCCCCTCCCCCAAGTTCTCACTCCATTTTTGCTTCAAAAATCCATAAAAAGCTTCAAAATCCATACAATTTCAAAGTTTTTTTCCAAATCCAACACTTACCCATTATTCCTTAGCATTTCAAGCATGGATCCTTGTGAAAAGAGAGCATTTTGGAGTGCCATGGATGCTTGTGGATCTTCTTATGCTTTTGGGTATATTTCTAAACATTTTTGTTGCTTAAATTGTTACTAATTTCTTAAGCTAATTTATTTAAGTGTTATTTGGATATGTGAGTTTAATTGCACGTTTTGGAATTCAAGAAAAGGGTTTGAATGCAAGTTAGGTTATTGTGAATTGGTGTATGGTTGTGATGGGTAGCTTACCATCTTAGAATTTGTAGAAAGTAATTTAGTAGTTAAATTTCATATTGTTGCATGGAAATGTCTAAATTAAGTTTTGTTTTTGCTAACTAGAGTTTTTGAAAAATTATCAAATGCTTAGATTAAAATATAATTAAGTGTTCATGTCATTATAACTATTATAATGAGTGGTTTAATGACTTTGGTTCATGCAAAACGAAGCTTAATTGATGAATTGTGAATTTTGCTTTAAAGGGTGTTAAATTTGATATTTTGCAAACTAGGATTTTGGAAATTATGCAAATTTATGAGTTTAAATTATGGAAATGGTTTTTATGACTTATTTAAGATATTTAATAAATATATTGGCCGCTACATTCATTTAAAAATCATGTTTTGTACAAAAACGGCGAATTGTGCTTGCTAGATTTTCGGAAAAATGACTTTTTGAGTGAAATTGGCGTTTTTGTGAGTTTCAACCTAGTTTATATTAAAATTAGTGTTCGTGAATATGCAAATGAGTGTATTTGGGTTTTTCTCGATGGTTTGGCGTTTGTACGCCGACGTCGAGGGTTTTTGGGTTGATTTGTGAAAGCAACCATAAGTTTTGACCTATGTGGGATTCGTGCGTCGTTTTGATCATGAGTCGGATTTTAATGAGATATGGTGCGTTATGATATGTAGGTACCCCCATGTGGACTTCGAGACGACAAGAAAGTGCGTGGCGACGTCGGCACCGGCTAGCGAGGACCAGGTGAGTAGATTTATATCTACGGGGAGAAGTCGGGTGGATGGCGTATAGCACCCCCGCAGTCCGTGGTGGTGTACACGGATGCATATACACATCAACATTTATTATATGTTATTTAGGATTAATAACGATGCTTAGGATGGATATTGGTGTGTTGGACTATTTTTTAGTGTTGCGAACCCTAGGGTAGTGTTGCACTACACATACACACATACATACTTGCATACATTCCTATTGATATGTGCTCATGGGATTCTTTATAGTTATGTGTTCACATGGGTATGGGACTATGTGTTCACATACGGATTGAGGATGATACTTGGGATTGAGCTGAGTCGATGAGATTTGATTTGAGGCCGTGAGATCGGTGATATAGCAGGGTTCGTATCTTAGATACGACATGACGTTGTAGCGGGTCCTTGACGTAGTGTTTCACACACGTCCATGCATACGTAGGCGGTATCAGTATGGTACTAGACGTAGATCAGTACCCCGATCATGATATTTGATAAAGAGGATACCAGGTCAATAGTATGATGAATGTGATATTGACCCGTACCCAGATTGGGATGCCGTATGACGGATTTACGTACGAGCTATATTGATGATTGATCCGCACTCTTAACTTGAGATGCCTGATTATAGATATGGTATCGGATATGATATTATTGAGGCGGGATCACCGACTATACATATACATGTATGTATATGTATCGACTCAGATGATAGGCGGTTTCCTTACCTGTAGTTCAGCTTGTTAGTTCAGCCGTATAGTTTAGTGTAGTTGTTAGATTAGATTAGACTTCTTACCTATTTCAAAAACTAACGAATCGTGGGCATTTTTAAAGACAGCTCAAGGGAATCTACGGATATTTCAAAAACGACGTATCTTTTCATAAAAACACCGTAGCCCCTATTTTCAAAACCCCATGATTCGTGTTATTTCAAAACGCACCATTTGTAGGACTTATATTAGATTATTGCAGATTAGTTATCGTTGTGTCTAGTATTCAGCTCCCGCACATTATTGCTGTTCGCTCTGCCTCGCATACTTATTGTGCTGCATATTCCATTATTGATATCATGCTGTTAGTACACCAGCACCATTACCGATGATGCGTATGTACCACGTACACCTACTTGCCTGCTCACACACATCTTCATCGGTAATTGCCATGTCACGTACACTTTAAAGAATATATTTGCTTGACTTAGCTTGTTAGCTAGTAGTTTTGACATGATATTAGTGTACTTTCCTTATATGCCATATTTGACATTTCAGTTATTACTTGCTACTTCATGCATATTGTTATTCATTGTTATACCGCACGCATGGATTCTCATGCCTTTATTCACTAGTTTATGTGCTATTGAGGTTTTGGACTCGGATTTCCTTGATATTTCTGGATTTGGGAACCGTGGAGATTTCAAAAGAGAATATGTAATTGTTTTAAAAACCCGGTTACCCTGGATATGATATTTCAGTACGTCCACCCTGTGTTTTCTCGGTGCTGAGAGCGACATGTGAGACCCGAGTTCGAGAAGTGGAGGAACCGTTTCGGGTACATGGTGGACCCGGTAAGGTACCCCGGGGCAAGAAGCTCGTGGTGATGACGATGAGCCTGGCAGGGGGAGACTACCTACCGGTGATATTACCCGACGCGTCGGATATCCGGAGGATACCGTCGTGGTCTTGAGATGGATGGTAGGGGCCGGTCTGGACTGGCGGCGCCCTAGATATTGTGATTTAGATTTTGAGATTTTGAGACATTGAGATTTATGTTTTGTGTCGATGCTAGACACCGTTGGTGCTGATTTCAGTTATGATACCTCATTTGAAAAAAATACAAAGGAAATCTCACTAATTTATGAAAACTGTTTCTTCATTTACATGTATGCTGTTTTCATGCATTCATACCTCACTCATATGATATATTGCTACCTGAGGCACTGACACGGGCACATGTGATTACACTCGGGTTAGATATTACCCTAGACATTGTCATAGGCTGCCTGTTATACTTATATTTGAGGATATATTATGATCATTGACCTAGGTTGCGTTATTTATGCGATTTCTGTGCGTAGATGTTTTTCTATTCACGAGTTGGCAACTCACCCCCGTTGTGCCCCAGTTTCTTGCAGGTTTGCTGTACAGGTTTCATTACGGCTTGCGGGCTCAGTTTCATTCGGGTGGCTTGCTAGTAGGTGGGTTTTTCTTGTATCGTACCCATCATATTACCTTGTATGATATTATTCAGTTGTATCTAGTAAATTCCATCAACCAAACATGTATCTATTGAGATAGAGACCAGTGTTGGTTATTCTTTCGACCTTAGAGTCGCTCGTTATATTTCTGGTGGTTTTGAGTTTCCTTTTGAGTTTTGATCCTCGCCGTTGGCGTTGTATATTATATTGTTTGTGTGGTTGTCACCGTCGATTGACGAAGAGCTAGCTCCCGCTTGGGGATGCCCTTTTCTTGATTTCGTATACTATTCATGTTGTATCCCGTTTGGGGGCCAGTATTTTCAAAGGAGACTCTGCCGAAATTTTCAGTAAATTTTTGATGTTTTAAAAACCGCATAATTCGGCTTATGCTATTGAAATTACTTGCTTTAAGTTGGTTTTTCCTGCACTCTACTATTTTCTTGGTTTGGATTTCTGGGTTTTCGGTTTACTTAGATTACGTACGCCTCGAGACGTTCGTAGTTTAAGTGCCGGTCATGTTCCGTATTTTCGGGTCGTGACATTATCTTTGTGACATGACTGGTAAGTTTCACAAGATGTAAATTCAAACTGTTTAAATATGCATCTAAATGTAACTTCAGCCAGTCGGGTCGCATTGATATGACCTAGTCTATAATACCTCAAGAAGGATCCGTTCATTTCTGAACTCTTCCTCTTGTGTGTGTTCCGTAAACTAAGAACTGTTGTTTGATTTAGAACATCAATACTTTTAGATAACGTGCCTGTACCGATCAACTTTTGATATAGGAAATGTTCAAAACATTATCCAACAATGCAAAATTATATCCTTTCTTTACTAATAAAGAGACTGATATGATTTTGTATATGAGGTTCGGTATCTAATAACATTCGTTCAGAATCAATGTATTGGTAATACAGGGTGACAGTGACCAACAGACTTGGCTGCAACACTTGCCCCGTTTTCTGCCTCATGAAACTTATCACCCGTTCTCAGTTTTCTACCTTTTTGTAGCCCTATGTAACATATTACATATCTGGGATCCTGATCCGGTATCAAATACCCAGGACGTAGAGAATAGAGAAACAGTTCTGTATAAAGAACACACCCGAAGATGATGCATCAGCATGCACTCTCTTCGTTTGGGTGGCACGGGAATTCTGGTAATCCCTTTATTTCCTGCTCTGTCTTATAACAATTATTAGTTGGAGCAGGACCAACGTTCCCCAGCTCAGTATAACAAGCGGGTTCGGTCAATATTCCGTATTATTATCTTGATTAAGGCGTGATATAGTCGCTACCTGGAGAGAGAGAGAGAAGAAAACACTCAGCGTGCGCTCTTGCAAGAATAGATTGGTTATAATTTTATCTAATCAGTATGGCTCCCACTGTTTTTATCAAATCTTCCTTCAAACCCTAAAAGGAAAGACTAGCCGGGATTAATTACACACTACAAGTTCGCCAATCTTTCAGCCAGGCCAGTGTCGGTACTTTGAGGGAGGTCCCCCGTGCTTTCGCACGAACCTAATTAATGTAAACCTCATTTTCCCAGAGGCGTAACCTCGTTAACACCTTTCTAGACACCTACTTGATCGGCTAATTATAATGTGTAAAACTCTCCCAAGAGTAACTCTTACTCACAGCGGGTATCGGGATCCAACTATCTCATAGAAGGTATGCAATCTCATTGCAAATTTCAACACTTGAAATTCCCATAATATTTTGCCCCTAGCGTGCTATGTCCTTGACGGATGCCAAACAACCCATAGTCCGCTAGTCAAGTTCAACCCGTACATTTCTTGATTGAATTAAACCCACCCGCATGACCCTTGACGCATGCCAAACAACGCCGTATGAATACCCTAATCCAATCGCATCGTATGCTAGCAGATAAGCACTAGTTAGCTACCGTACACTACGCCCTGACGCATGCCAAACAACCGCAGCACGAATACTAACTAGTACTTATCTGAAATGACGGAGGGCTACGACAGGTTTTTATAAAAACTTATTGCGTAATGAACTTGATATCGTTGTAGGATCGAATGAATTTTGAAATGGAGTGTTTTTGAGACTTTTCTAGTTTTGCTAAAGGGGTCACTCCCGGTGAAGGGATCGTCGGCCCTTTCCTCATCGAATAAGGTGCAGGATATATCATATATATCACTGTGCAAAGCAAAAACTCTTAAAAGCAATCAAAAGACAAACCGATTGTGTAGCATCAGCCAGTTATTGCTAAAGGAGTCACTCCCGGTGAAGGGATCTCGGTCCTTTCCTCATCGAATAAGATGCAGGATATATCATATATACCGCTGTGCAAAGCAAGAACTGTAGCTACCTATTTTATTTTTGAAATTCGATTCTACAACATCTTAGGTTTCTTTTATTTCATTAATCATATTAATGAAGTCCCATCATTTAAGTATCTAAACATCACAGATAAATACGACGTACACTTATGCCATCCGCATTCGCCTCGATGTCCCCTCATGCACCGTTAGGTTAGGTAACTAACGACAGAGCGAGGCAGGGCTAGCGCGGGTGTAAAACATAAGTAACGTCTATATAATATATCATATATAGTATTTATCACAGAACATCAAATGATCACATCACAGATATCGCAGCAGAAGAATCATATGAAACATTGGATATACTAGGACGCCCGTGTTTTCAATACGAGCCAGTATAAAACACGGATTCCACTGTCGCGATGAATAGCCAAACCCACACCCCTAGACCCCTACGAGAGCGGCAAGCAACCCTACCAATTCTAGAGTTAGGAGACCCGGACTCGACTCCTCGAGTTGGTCTCCCACTGGACTCCAGAACCCGGTTACTTGTGCCCTCCTCTTTGGGTCTATCCTAGTGCGGAAAAGTAAATAATATACAAACGGTGACATCTTCCGCAACCTGGAAGTGCCCCAATAAAAGAATATTACATACAAGTTTTTACATGAATGAAAATGAAAAACACTCATCTCACATAAAAACCCCGTCTATTCAAACACGACGATCCAATATAACATATCCAGCAACACATAACATAACATGTCATCAACGTAAGTAAATATGCGAATCCCAATTGTCGTTGACATATAGCAACGAAAACGGCGATATCACATATTACACTTACGGTCACAGAAAAGAAAGTGTAAAACTACAACAGTTGGAATCCGCAACCTGCATAGATATCGCATGCCTAATCAAATGAATTCCTTAGACATCGCATGCCTAACAATTATAAACTACGCATTTTAGTCTCATTATCGAAAACACTTTTCAATATTAAGTCGGGCAATTCAACAAGATTCCCGACATCCTGATCGAATGTTCGTCGCAAACTTTAGTAGGCGGCCGCACCCCCGATACCGTCGACGAAGTGCACCAAGGCGGAACACCGCTACCGCGAGCACCCGGACGGATGCTTTCGGCGACGGGGTTCTCCTACAGTCACTTGGTCGGGGCTATGGGATGAGGCTGTCTATTAAGTTTACCCGGCGAGTATCCGCGTACGCTACGTGATTGCGACGGACTTTTGATCACATCAAAATTCCGTGGCAACCGATCAATTGAAACTAAACTGCTATGTTTATAACATTCATTCAGTTATCTCATAACTACTTGTGAATTCCAATTATTGTATCCCATTCCAGATAAATAGAAAATGTTAAACTTTCCGATCGAACAATCGAACACCCAAGTTTTCCCGAAACAGCTCAACACATGAAATAAGTTTAAAAAACATTAACTTCGTGCCTCAGTACCAACGGTCCAGCCGTAGAAGGGTCAAGCCAACGCCTCACATGTGGCACGCCGTACTGCCCCAAACCCTAAGGTTCAAAGTGCAGTTCAAGACGGTCACATAATCGAGTTAAGGTTTGTTGTCTTCTAGAGGGACCATCGCGTTACTTGCACTACTTAGAACGTCATTAAACCACGGAAAAATCCAACACTTGGAAATGTTAGTTATATGTATGCCCTAGAGGCCATTACTATACATAGGATGTATATTGTAGTGGATGCTGGGACATATATAGGGAGGACTTTCTTGCTCGACATGATAGTATGCTATCTGGTTGATCTTTACCTTAACGTGTACACCGATTGTCTCCCTGTTACATGTTGGTAAAGCCCTTAGGATGTGTACTTGACTACCTGGACTATGATGCGGATCATACTAGTGGGGACATGGTAGCCCATAAGTGCATCCTTCAAAGTCCCTAGTCGTGGGTGTATCGAGACAGGGCATCGATATACCAGAGTAGACTAGCGTATACCTTCTCGACCCATACAGATGGGCGATGGATGATCCCATATCCATTGGTGTTTGACATCAGAGATGATATACGGGTGCTCAGTGGAGACTGGATACACTGGACGGACTCGCCGAGAACTCCCAGATGGTATTATACCTCACGTCAGATGGCAGTTCTCTGGTGACACTGGTACAGAGTAGTCTGTTGACCCGAGATTGTCATAGAGTCTTGTGCGGTTCCCACTGTGCTTTGATTTCCATCTTACTACGTCCAAGAGGGCGTGCAAAACGGTGGTTTTTGGGTACAGTCCCGAGTCATATGGAGGCAATGAGCGATAGGAGGGGATTCGTCTCTCCCGGTATAGGAGGTTGATGTTGCGCTGTGTTCGATTGGCTATAACAGGAAATCCCTGGCCAGGGTTGCTGAGATTTACTGGTAAGTGTTACCAGTAGTTTCTCGAATTGTTATAAACCTCATATCAACACGACTTATCGAGCTATTGGGGTCTGACGTTTACCACCCCTAGGCGAGATATGCGACATATCAGACGATCAGACCGGACTGTACGGTAGTGTTACTGGTTGGATTCACTGGAGTGTGAGCGGGCTTGCTCGTCGATCTTCAGATCGCTCAATACCCGGGTGGCCGTTACGTTTAGCAGACCGCTTGCGGTTTGTGGGTGTTTGATATGATCATCGCCTGCTGCCGGCGTATTGACGAATCTTTAGAGTCCTACACAGAGGTTTCCTGGCTCAAGCGAAACGAAATAGGAGCGCATATGAGATATGTGCGGGACCGAGAATAATGCGTGTATGTGATACCGTATTCTATTCTCGCGATGAATGTGTCGACTGGTTGTATGCGATATAACCTAGTTATCGATTCAAGCATTGATTCGATAAACCGATACATAGGATACTAGTCGGTTATATGCGATATGACCGGATCGTTAAATCATGTGTTGATTTAATGATTTAATGTATAATTATATATTTGATATATTACTTTGCATTAACTAGTATTGGTTCACTTTAAATGGATTTTCTCACTTGGGTTGTGCACATTGTATATATGATATACTTTTGTACACAAGTTTGTATCATGTTTGATGATACATGTTTGCTAGGGTTTTTGTGTAAAGATCAAACCATGGTTACATGTTAATGGTTAGGGTTATGTTTTATTCACTTATTTATTTATCTTTTGATTTTTGGAAAAATGAAAAGCATGAAAAGAAAATGGTGGCTTGTTTAGTATTCTAGTTGAAGCTTCTTGAAGATTTGACCAAGTGACCATTTTTTGTCTCATGCTTAACCCTAACCATTCCTTTCAACCATGATTAAATCTCTACACTTGACCATGGTTCATTATATGATAAGTATTGATTTTCTTTTCAAAACAATTAACTTATCATAACAATTAGCTTCTTCTTCTTCATCTTCTTCAAGGAAGAAAAGCTTGCTTCATCAATGGTGGATTGATGAAATGAGTGAGAAATCCAATTCTAAAGTCTACCCACTTCCTATTTCTTCATCCTCTACCTCTTGCCAAGTAGTAGAGTGTGTTTTCTTCACATGTTTCATGACTTGGTGAAGTGAGAGCTTGATCTTGCGATGCTTCGACGTAGATCATCTTCGGCATGGACATCGACGACCTAGCTCGCCTATTCTCCGACGAAGCCGACGCTAGAGCCCGGGAAATCATTTGGACAGCGAGGGGACTTCGTTATGGAGCTATGGAGGCGGAGCACCGGATCTACAAAGGTTGTATTTCCGTTTCCTTATAGTTAAAGTTGTTAACTAGTTATCTTTTCGCCTAGAAATCTAGCCAACGATCCATTCTAGGGTTTCTCGGCACCGTTTAAATTTGAAATTGGCATGGTTGATGCCTTGTGAGACTTCATTAGGGTGCCTAGGAACCCTACATTGGTATCAGAGCTAGTAGGCATTAGATGTCGACCTATGGGGGGTTCTCACTATGTGACAGTGTGGCGAAGCATAGGCTCTTACCCCCAGGGTGTCCCGAGACCGGAAGGTGTTCCGGCGGGTTGTAGCCCTCGCGAGGGGGCATGCGTAAAAAGTAGTTGCTGAGGGACCCGTTGGTGCCACGGCGACCCCATTGGATTGGGTGGCTGCCTGACCTACAGTGGTATCAGAGCCTAGCTAGAGCCTTAGGCGAAGTTTAGACGGAGTTTGAAGTCCGATCGAACCGAAAAACTAACCCGGAAATTGCTCTCTGTACTTTTTCTAAAATCGGGGATTTTTCCACATTAAAAATATGCAGAGAAACAAGCAGGATAATCTAAGAGTTACTGTGAATTTCGATGGACTAATTCCATCAATGAGCCGCGGATCCGCGGCACGAGCATGGCTCGTGCGGCTGTTCCGCGGCCGTTTTATCGTTTTGTGTATTTTGTTTTTCACAGTAATTCTCAGATTTCTGTGCTGGTTTTCCTGGGAATTTTTAATATTTATTATAGAGTTGAATTTTCTGGGATTGATTTGGGGATTCGGTGTTTCGATCGGAGTATCAAATTTTGTCTGTGTGGCTTTCCGGATAATTTTTAGAATATGTTAAAAAGTTCGACCGGATATAAATACCCAATTTTTCCCCTGTCGGGAAATTTCCAAGTGTTGGATCTTTCCGTAGTTTAACGACGTTCTAAGTAGTGCAAGTAACGCAATGGACCCTCTAGAAGACAACAAACCTTAACTCGATTATGTGACCGTCTTGAACTGCCCTTTGAACCTTCGGGTTTGGGGCAGTACGTCGTGCCACATGTGAGGCGTTGGCTTGACCCTTCTACGGCTGGACCGTTGGTACTGAGGCACGAACTGAATGTTTTTAGACTTGTTTCATGTGTTGATCTGTATCGGGAAAACTTGGGTGTTCGATTGTTCGATCGGAAAGTTTGACATTTTCTATTTATCCGGAATGGGATACAATAATTGGAATTCACAAGAAGTTATGAGATAACTGAATGAATGTTATAAACATAGCAGTTTAGTCTCACTTGATCGGTTGCCACGGAATTTTGATGTGATCAAAAGTCCGTCGCAATCACGTAGCATACGCAGATACTCGCCGGGTAAACTTAATAGACAGCCTCACTCCATAGCCCCGACCAAGTGACTGTAGGAGAACCCCGTCGCCGAAAGCATCCGTCCGGGTGCTCGCGGTAGCGGTGTTCCGCCTTGGTACACTTCGTCGACGGCATCAGGGGTGCGGCCGTCTACTGTAGTTTGCGACGAACATTCGATCAGGATGTCGGGAATCCTGTTGAATTGCCCGACTCGGTATTGAAAAGTGTTTTCGATTTTGAGACTAAAATACGGGGTTTATAATTGTTAGGCATGCGATGTCTAAAGAATTCATTTGGTTAGGCATGCGATGTCTGAGGTGATTGCGGATTCCAACTGTTGTAGTTTTACACTTTCTTTTCTGTGACCGTAAGTGTAATATGTGATATCGCCGGTTTCGTTGCTATATGTCAACGACAATTGGGATGCGCATATTTACTTACGTTGATGACATGTGATGTTATGTGTTGCTGGATATGTTATATTGGATCGTCGTGTTTGAATAGCCGGGTTTTTTTATGTGAGATGAGTGTTTTTCATTTTCATTCATGTAAAAACTTGTATGTAATATTCTTTTATTGGGGCACTTCCAGGTTGCGGAAGATGTCACCGTTTGTATATTATTTACTTTTCTGCACTAGGATAGACCCAAGGAGGAGGGCACAAGTAACCGGGTTCTGGAGTCCAGTGGGAGACCAACTCGAGGAGTCGAGTCCGGGTCTCCTAACTCTAGAATTGGTAGGGTTGCTTGGCGCTCTCGTAGGGGTCTAGGGGTGTGGGTTTGACTATTCATCACGACCGTGGAATCCGTGTTTTATACTGGCTCGTATTGAAAACACGGACGTCCTAGTATATCCAATATTTCATATGTTTCTTCTGCTGCGATATCTGTGATGTGATCATGTGATGTTCTGTGATAGATACAGTATATAGTATATATGATATATTATATAGGCGTTACTTATGTTTTACATCCGCGCTAGCCCTGCCCCGCTCTGCCGTTAGTTACCTAACCTAACGGTGCACGAGGGGACATCGAGGCGAATGCGGATGTCATAAGTGTACGTCGTATTTATCTGTGATGTTTAGGTACTTATATGATGGGACTTCATTAATGTGATTAATGAAATAAAAGAAACCTAAGATGTTGTAGAATCGAATTTCAAAAATTGAAACAGGTAGCTACAGTTCTTGCTTTGCATAGCGGTATATATGATATATCCTGCACCTTATTCGATGAGGAAAGGACCGAGATCCCTTCACCGGGAGTGACTCCTTTAGCAATAACTGGCAGATGCTACACACTCGGTTTGTCTTTTGATTGCTTTTAAGAGTTTTTGCTTTGCACAGTGATATATATGATATATCCCGCACCTCATTCGACGAGAAAAGGGCCGACGATCCCTTCACCGGGAGTGACCCCTTTAGCAAAACTAGAAAAGCCTAAAAAACACTCCATTTTTAAAATCATTTGATTCTACAACAATAAAAAGTTCATTACGCAAAAGGTTTTCTTAAAAACCTGTCGTAGCCCTCCGTCATTTCAGATAAGTAATAGTTAGTATTCGTGCTGCGTTTGTTGACTCAGTCAAGGCGTAGTGTGCGGTAGCTGATTATTGCTTATCTGCAAAGCATACGATGCGATTGGATTAGGGTAGTCGTGCGGCCTTGTTGACTCCGTCAAGGGTCGTGCGGGTGGGTTTAATTCAATCAAGAAATGACGGGTTGAACTTTACTTGCGGTCTATGGTTTGTTGAGTCAGTCAAGGTCATAGATCGCATGGGGCAAAATATTATCGGGAATTTCAAGTGTTGAAATTTGCAATGAGATTGCATACCTTCTATGAAATAGTTGGATCCCGATACCCGCTGCGAGTAAGAGTTACTCCTGGGAGAGTTTTATACATTACATTTAGCCGATCAAGTAGGTGTCTAGAAAGGTGTTAACGAGGTTACGCCTCTGGGAAAACGAGGTTTACATTAATTAGGTTCGTGCGAAAGCACGGTGGACCTCCCTCAAAGTACCGACACTGGCCTGGCTGAAAGATTGGCGAACTTGTAGTGTGTAATTAATCCCGGCTAGTCTTTCCTTTTAGGGTTTGAAGGAAGATTTGATAAAAAGCAGTGGGAGCCATCCTGATTAGATAAAATAATAACCAATCTATTCTTGCAGAGCGCACGCTGAGTGTTTTCTTCTCTCTCTCTCCAGGTAGCGACCATATCACGCCTTAATCAAGATAATAATACGGAATGTTGACTGAACCCGCTTGTTATACTGAGCTGGGGAACGTTGGTCCCGCTCCAACTTATAATTGTTATAAGACAGAGCAGGAAATTGGGGAATACCAGAATTCCCGTGCCGCCCAAACGAAGAGAGTGCATGCTGATGCATCATCTTCGGGTGTGTTCATTACAAAGAACTGTTTCTCTGTATCCTCTACGTCCTGGGTATGTGATACCAGATCAGGATCCCAGATATGTAATCTGTTACATAGGGCTACAGAAAGGTAGAGAACTGAGAACGGGTGATAAGTTTCATGAGGCAGAAAACGGGGCAAGAGTTGCTGCCAAGTCTGTTGGTCACCGTCACCCTGTATTACCAATACATTGATTCTGAAAAATGCTATTAGATACCGAACCTGATATACAAAATCATATCAGTCTCTTTATTAGTAAAGAAAGGATATAATTTTGTATTGTTGGATAATGTTTTGAACATGTCCTATATCAAAAGTTGATCGGTTCAGGCACGTTATCTAAAAGCATTGATGTTCTAAATCAAACTACAGTTCTTAGTATACGGAACACACACAAGAGGAAGAGTTCAGAAATGAACGAATCCTACTTGAGGCATTGTAGACTAGGTCATATCAATGCGACCCGACAAGCTGAAGTTACATATAGATGCATATTTAAATCAGTTTGAATTTACATCTTGTGAAACTTGCGAGTCATGTCACAAAGATATGATGACCATAGCTCCGTTTACTGGAAACAGAGAAAGAGTTAGTGAACTCTTGGGACTGATACATGATGATGTATATAAGGTCCCCAGTCTACACATGCCAGGACTGGTTCTTTATACTTCATTACATTCTCTGATGATCTCTCAAGATTCAGACATATGTTCCTGTTGAAACACATGTCCGAACCTTTTGAGATATTCACAGAATATAAGTTAGAAGTAGAGAACCAAAATACGGGTATAAGTATTATGTCCTTTGATAAGATCGAGGAGGAGAATACTTGAGCACGGAAATCCTGGATTATTCTAAAGGAGAATGAGATTCTCTCTCAGCATTACTCCTCCGTATACACCATAGCACGATGGTATATCGGGGCGGAGCAATCACACCCTATATGATAAGGTGTGCTCTATGATGAGTACTACTGAGTTACCTATTTCCTTTTGGGAGTTATGCACTTGAGAAGTTGCATACCTATTGAATAGGGTTCAAATCAAATCAGTTGCCTACCACTTCATATGTGATATGGAAAGGGTAGAGCCCATGTCTTAAGCTAGTTAAGATTTGGGGTTGTCCGGCCTATGTCTGAAAGCAAAATCCGGACAAGCTCGAGGTAAAGTCTGTAATTTAGAACTGGAAAGGTTCCAGCTATACAAACTGCAGCTAATGATTTGAAAGAACCAAAGGATTCAATAGTCACCAACGAACCTCAGCCTCTCCGCCGATCTAGTAGGGTTCCTCACCCACCTGAGAGATACTTCGGTTTCTCTATGACAGTGGGAGCGAGGATTGCATCATGAGATGATGACCCAACTAGTTTCGAGCTGGCCATCAGGAGTGGGACTCTATAAGAATGGCTGGATGCTTAGCGATCTGAGATGGAATCCATGTACACTAACAAAGTATGGACTTTGGATGCTATATCTGAAGGGTTAAATCCCCATCAGGAGCAAGTATATCTTGAGAAGATTACTTGGTGTACTTGGAAAAGTTGAGACTTTCAAAGCTAGACTTGTCAAAGGTTTTCGTCATCGACCAGGCGTGGATAATGATGAAACCTTTTCAAGTGGCTATGCTTAAGTCCATCCAGATCCTACTTGCCACGGCTACATACCATGACTACGATATCTGGCGGTTGGGTGCCATGACTGCTTTTCTAAATGATGTTTTAGAAGAGAACGTCTATAAGTACACAGCCAGAGGGCTTCGTAGACAGTGGGAGCAGCGGAAACGTGTACAAGATGCTTTATAGGATAAAGCAGGTATCGCGGAGTTGGAACATCTGTTTTGATGGATTAGTCAAAGAAGTTGACATCATCAAAATGGTAGATGAACCTTGTATAAACAAAAAGGTAGTAGGGAGTATGGTGACGATCCTCGTAGAGTACGTGGATGACATACTCTTGATAGGGAAGGTGTTTCCTATGCTACGCTCGGTCAATCTCCGCTTATCACAATGATTCTCCATATAGGATCAAAGTGATACCCCCTAAATCCTGGGTTTTGGATCTATGAGATAGATCTAATTGGATTTTAGGATTCTCACTGGTTGTAGTGAGATGGTATCAATCGATCCTGGAGAGAATCACTGGAAGGGTTCCAGGGTGATAAAGACGACTGAAAGTCAGTCGCAGGCATTGTCTTTACCCTCAGTGGAGGGACGGTATGTTGGAAAAGTTCCAAGCTAGATACCGTGGCATACTAGACGATAAAGGCTGGATACATCGCTACTTAAGATGCTACCAAAGAGACAGTCTGGGTGTATATTAGTTCATGAGATGAACTTAGTTCCACCCATTGTGTGACAATGGAGTTATGGCTTAGCCAAGGAACGCCGGTCCCATCAGTGATCCAGACATATTCTAAGGCAGTGTCACCTGATCATGGAGATGGTTGATCTCCAGGGAGATCAAGGTTAGGAGAGTAGACTCAGAGGACAACACAGCGGATCCACTCACAAATGCCTGATCCCAGAGAGAGACTTTTATGGGATGGTTGAGTATGAGATACTGCAACCACTGCTATCAGATGGTCCTAGTGCAAGTGGGAGATTGTTAGTTATATGTATGCCCTAGAGGCCATTACTATACATTGGATGTATATTGTAGTGGATGCTGGGACATATATAGGGAGGACTTTCTTGCTCGACATGATAGTATGCTATCTGGTTGATCTTTACCTTAACGTGTACACTGATTGTCTCCCTGTTACATGTTGGTAAAGCCCTTAGGATGTGTACTTGACTACCTGGACTATGATGCGGATCATACTAGTGGGGACATGGTAGCCCATAAGTGCATCCTTCAATGTCCCTAGTCGTGGGTGTATCGAGACAGGGCATCGATATACCAGAGTAGACTAGCGTATACCTTCTCGACCCATACAGATGGGCGATGGATGATCCCATATCCATTGGTGTTTGACATCAGAGATGATATACGGGTGCTCAGTGGAGACTGGATACACTGGACGGACTCGCCGAGAACTCTCAGATGGTATTATACCTCACGTCAGATGGCAGTTCTCTGGTGACACTGGTACAGAGTAGTCTGTTGACCCGAGATCGTCATAGAGTCTTGTGTAGTTCCCACTGTGCTTTGATTTCCATCTTACCACGTCCAAGAGGGCGTGCAAAACGGTGGTTTTTGGGTACAGTCCCGAGTCACATGGAGGCAATGAGCGATAGGAGGGGATTCGTCTCTCCCGGTATAGGGGGTTGATGTTGCGCTGTGTTCGATTGGCTATAGCAGGAAATCCCTGGCCAGGGTTGCTGAGATTTACTGGTAAGTGTTACCAGTAGTTTCTCAAACAGTTATAGACCTCATATCGACACGACTTATCGAGCTATTGGGGTCTGACGTTTACCACCCCTAGGCGACATATGCGACATATCAGACGATCAGACCGGACTGTACGGTAGTGTTACTGGTTGGATTCACTGGAGTGTGAGCGGGCTTGCTCGTCGATCTTCAGATCGCTCAATACCCGGGTGGCCGTTATGTTTAGCAGACCGCTTACGGCTTGTGGGTGTTTGATATGATCATCGCCTGCTGCCGGCGTATTGACGAGTCTTTAGAGTCCTACACAGAGGTTTCCTGGCTCAAGCGAAACGAAATATGAGCGCATATGAGATATGTGCGGGACCGAGAATAATGCGTGTATGTGATACCGTATTCTATTCTCGCGATGAATGTGTCGACTGGTTGTATGCGATATAACCTAGTTATCGATTCAAGCATTGATTCGATAAACCGATACATAGGATACTAGTCGGTTATATGCGATATGACCGGATCGTTAAATCAAGTGTTGATTTAATGATTTAATGTATAATTATAT
Organism: Agapanthus africanus; assembly: GCA_030015575.1. Classification (NCBI taxonomy): domain Eukaryota; kingdom Viridiplantae; phylum Streptophyta; class Magnoliopsida; order Asparagales; family Amaryllidaceae; genus Agapanthus; species Agapanthus africanus. The sequence goes on along the minus strand of CM057337.1, from coordinate 438,236,945 downwards.
ATTTGATATATTACTTTGCATTAACTAGTATTGGTTCACTTTAAATGGATTTTCTCACTTGGGTTGTGCACATTGTATATATGATATAGTTTTGTACACAAGTTTGTATCATGTTTGATGATACATGTTTGCTAGGGTTTTTGTGTAAAGATCAAACCATGGTTACATGTTAATGGTTAGGGTTATGTTTTATTCACTTATTTATTTATCTTTTGATTTTTGGAAAAATGAAAAGCATGAAAAGAAAATGGTGGCTTGTTTTGTATTCTAGTTGAAGCTTCTTGAAGATTTGACCAAGTGACCATTTTTTTGTCTCATGCTTAACCCTAACCATTCCTTTCAACCATGATTAAATCTCTACACTTGACCATGGTTCATTATATGATAAGTATTGATTTTCTTTTCAAAACAATTAACTTATCATAACAATTAGCTTCTTCTTCTTCATCTTCTTCAAGGAAGAAAAGCTTGCTTCATCAATGGTGGATTGATGAAATGAGTGAGAAATCCAATTCTAAAGTCTACCCACTTCCTATTTCTTCATCCTCTACCTCTTGCCAAGTAGTAGAGTGTGTTTTCTTCACAAGTTTCATGACTTGGTGAAGTGAGAGCTTGATCTTGCGATGCTTCGACGTAGATCATCTTCGGCATGGACATCGACGACCTAGCTCGCCTATTCTCCGACGAAGCCGACGCTAGAGCCCGGGAAATCATTTGGACAGTGAGGGGACTTCGTTTCGGAGCTATGGAGGTGGAGCACCGGATCTACAAAGGTTGTATTTCCGTTTCCTTATAGTTAAAGTTGTTAACTAGTTATCTTTTAGCCGAGAAATCTAGCCAACGATCCGTTCTAGGGTTTCTCGGCACCGTTTAAATTTGAAATTGGCTTGGTTGATGCCTTGTGAGACCTCATTAGGGTGCCTAGGAACCCTACAGGAAATTTCCCGACAGAGGAAAAATTGGGTATTTATATCCGGTCGAACTTTTTAACATATTCTAAAATATCCGGAAAAGCACGCAGACAAAATTAGACAATCCGATCGAAACACCGAGTCCCCAACACAACCCATAAAACTCAAGTCTTGAGTTCAGATTAAAAAATCCCAGAAAACACAGCACCTCAAGAAACAAATTACTGTGTAAAATTGGAAGGCTGACGTGATCGGATGGCCGCGGAACCGCCGCAGAAGCCAAGCTTCTGCCGCGGTTCCGCCGCGCTTTAGACGTATCTTTTGGTAATTTTTGCACCGTAATTCTTAGAATTTCTTGTTGAATTTTTAAAAAAATTTTAATCTGGAAAAAACCCAGTTTTTAAAAAATGTCCAGAGAGCATTTGGAGTTAGGGTTACGGTTCGATCGGACTTCTAACTCCGTCTACGCATCGCCTAAGGATCTAGCTAGGCTCTGATACCACTGTAGGGTTCCTAGGCACACACTAGAGGTCTCACAAGGTATCAACCATGCCAAATTCAAATTTTACAAGTGCCGAGAAACCCTAATACGGATCGTTGACTAGAGTTTAGGTGAAACGAGAAGCTAGTTAACAACTTAACTATGAGTAAACAGAAAATACAACCTTTGTAGATCCGGTCCTCCACCTCCATAGCTCCGTGATGAAGTCCCCTCGCTGCGTTCATCGGATCCCGGGCTCTAGCGTCGGCTTCATCGGAGAAATGGGCGGGCTAAGTCGTCGACTTCGATGCCGAAGATGATCTACATCGAGGCAACACTAGATCAAGCTCCAACTTCACCAAGCCATGAAACTTGTGAAGAAAACACCCTATACTACTTGGCAAGTGGTAGAGGATGAAGAAATAGGAAGTGGGTTCACTTTAGAATTGGATTTCTCACTCTTTTTCTCAAATCACCATTGAAGCTAGCAAGCTTCTTTCTTCTTGAAGAAGAAGAAGAAGAAGAAGAAGAAAAAGAATATGATAAGTCTTTTAAAAAATGGAAAATAAAAAAGGATTCTTATCATATTTTTAACAATGGTTTTGTGTAGAGAACTAACTAGAGTTTAGATGAATGGTTAGGGTTAGGAGAATAGGACAAAATGGTCACTTGGTCAAAGCTTCATGAAGCTTCAACAAGCTTCATGTTTGAAAGCAACCATTTTGTTTTTCTTTTATCTTTTAACCAAAAATGAAAAGATAAATAAATGACTGAAATGAAACCCTAACCATTCACTAAACATGGTTTAAGTCTTTACACAAATCCAAGTTTGCATATATCATCAAACATGATACAAACAAGTGCACAAAACTATATCATATATACAATGTGCACATCAAGTGAGAAAATCCATTTTAAGTGAACCAATACTAGTTAATGCAAAGTAATATATCAAATATATAATTATGCATTAAATCATTAAATCAACGCTTGATTTAATGATCCGGTCATACTGCATATAACCGACTAATATCAATAGTAACAACTTATCGAATCAACACTTGATCCGATAACCCGGCTATATCGCATATAACCGATCAATGTCATAAATCGCGAGAATCGAATACAGTATCACATACTGGTATCATTCTCGGTCCCGCACATATCTCATATGCGCTCCTATTTCGTTTCGCTTGAGCCAGGAAACCTCTGTGTAGGATTCTAAAGACTCGTCAATACGCCGGCAGCAGGTGATGATCATATCAAACACCCACAAGCCGCAAGCAGTCTGCTAAATGTAACGGCCACCCGGGTATTGAGCGATCAGAAGATCGACGAGCAAGCCAGCTCACACTCCTGTGAATCCAACCAGTAACACTTACCATACAGTCCGGTCTGTTCGTCTGATATGTCGCATATCTCGCCTAGGGGTGGTAAACGTCAGACCCCAATAGCTCGATAAGTCGTGTCGATATGAGGTATATAACAGTTCGAGAAACTACTAGTAACACTTACCAGTAAATCTCAGCAACCCTGGCCAGGGATTTCCGGTTATAGCCAATCGAACACAGCGCAACATCAACTCCCTATACCGGGAGAGACGAATCCCCTCCTATCGCTCATTGCCTCTATGTGATTCGGGACTGTACCCGAAAACCACCGTTTTGCACGCCCTCTTGGACATGGTAAGGTGGAAATCAAAGCACAGTGGGAACCACACAAGACTCTATGACGATCTCGGATCAACAGACTACTCTGTACCAGTGTCACCAGAGAACTGCCATCTGACGTAAGGTATAATACCATCTGGGAGTTCTCGGCGAGTCCGTCCAGTGTACGCAGTCTCCACTGAGCACCCGTATATCATCTCCGATGTCAAACATCAATGGATATGGGATCATCCATCGCCCATCTGTATGGGTCGAGAAGTTATACGCTAGTCTACACTGGTATATCGATGCCCTGTCTCGATACACCTACGACTAGGGACCTTGAAGGATGTACTTATGGATTACCATGTCCCCACTAGTATGATCCGCATCATAGTCCAGGTAGTCAAGTACACATCCTAAGGGCTTTACTAACATGTAACAGAGAGACAATCAGCGTACACGTTAAGGTAAAGAGCAACCAGATAGCATACTATCATGTCGAGCAAGAAAGTCCTCCCTATATATGTCCAAGCATCCACTACAATATACATTCTATGTATAGTAATGGCCTCTATGGCATACATATAACTAACAGTTCCTACCAAGACAGTGCCTACCACCCCATATTAGATGTGGAGTGGGAAAAAACCCTATCTCCAGTATCGGAAGATTTGGGGATGTCCGGTTTTTGTTAAAAAACTGTATGCGGACAAGCTCGAGGCACGATCAGTGCAGTGTAAGTTTGTGGGATATCCTAAGAACTCCAAGGGGTATCTGTTCTATAAGGCAGAGAAACAAAAGGTTTTTGTTTCTCGAAATGCCCATTTTTTAGAACAGCAAGTTTTAGAAACGGATACAAGTGGGAGCGAAATAGAACTGGAAGAAATTCCAGAACCACAAACTACAACTGAAAGTATGGTAGAACCAGTAGTTCAAGAAGAATTGGACATTCCCACACCCCTCCGCAGGAGTAGTAGGCAATCTCATCCGTCCGAGAGATACTACGGTTTTCTCATAGATGGGGATAGAGAGGATAGCACTATTGACTATGATGAGCCTACTAGCTTCCAGCAAGCCATTCAGAGCGGTGACTCAGTAAAATGGCTGGATGCAATGCGGACCGAAATGGAGTCCATGTACACTAACAAAGTATGGACTTTGGACATTGCTCCAGATGGGGTAAAACCCGTAGGATGCAAATGGATCTTCAAAAAGAAGATTGGTGTAGATAGACAGGTTGAAACCTATAAAGCTAGACTTGTTGCAAAGGGTTTCCGTCAAAGACCTGGTTTGGACTATGACGAAACCTTTTCTCCAGTGGCTATGCTTAAATCTATTCGGGTCCTTGTTGCTATTGCTTCCTTCCACGATTATGAGATCTGGCAGATGGACGTAAAGACGGCCTTTCTAAATGGAAATTTAGAAGAGAGTGTCTATATGGATCAACCAGAGGGATTCATTCAGAGTGGGAGCAGCGGTAAAGTATGCAAGCTGCTTAAGTCCATTTATGGACTAAAGCAAGCATCGCGGAGTTGGAATATCTATTTTGATGATACTGTCAAGGAATTTGACTTTATCAAAAATCCAGATGAACCATGCATATACAGTAAGATTGTAGGGAGAGCTGTAGTATTCTTCGTCTTATACGTGGATGACATTCTCCTAATAGAAAATGATATTCCTATGTTACAGTCAGTCAAAAGATTCTTGCCACATAAATTCTCCATGAAAGACCTGGATGATGCCACCTACATTCTGGGGATCCAGAACTATCGTGATAGATCTAAAAAGATGTTGGGACTTTCGCAGTCCAGGTACATAGACACCATATTGAAAAGATTCAGTATGGAAGATTCTAAGCGCGGTAACCTACCGGCTTGTCACGGAATCACCCTCTCCAAAGATATGTCTCCCAAGACTGATTTGGAAAGGGATCGCATGTCGATTATACCCTATGCTCCAGCGGTAGGCTTTATAATGTATGCGATGTTATGTACCAGACCAGATGTAACATACGGATTGAGCGTAGTAAGCCGGTATCAAGCAAACCCAGGGGAGAATCACTGGATAGCAGTAAAGAACATTCTCAAGTACCTGAGGAGGACTAAGGAGATGTTCTTAGTGTATAGCGGAAAAGACCTCCAGATGGAGGCCTTTGCTTACTCCGGCTTCCAGAGTGACAAAGATGACTCTAAGTCCATGTCCGATTATGTCTTTACCCTCAATGGAGGGGCGGTTTGTTGGAAGAGTTCCAAGCAGGAGACCGTTGCTGACTCAACGATAGAAGCGGAGTACATAGTTGCTTGCGATGCAGCAAAAGAAGCTATCTGGATGAAGAAGTTCCTCACAGAACTTCAGGTGGTTCCTACCAGTGTTGGTCCAATACCTCTGTATTGTGACAACAACGGCGCTATAGCATTAGCGAAGGAACCCAGGTCCCATCAGAAGTCCAGACACATCTTAAGGTGGTATCACCTGATCAGGGAGATCGTAGATCGCTGGGAGATCGAGGTGAAAAGATTAGAGACAGAGAATAACATTGCTGATCCATTCACAAAGGCCATTCCTCAGACACAGTTCGAGAGGCTATTCGAGATGATAGGTCTGCGATATGCCAGCTAATGGCCCTAGTGCAAGTTGGAGATTGTTAGTGTATATGCCCTACGGGCCATTATTGTATCATACTAGATTGTATATTACTTAATGGAAGCTTGGGATATTCACAGTTGTATATACAGTCTTGCTAAAAATGGTAGTATGCTACTTGGTTTGTGTCTACTTTAATATGTGCATATGTTTCTTGTAGCGTATCACTTATACATATTAGTAGAGCCCATAGGTTCTTTACTTGATTACCAGCGTTGTGATAGCAGTCACACTAGTGGGGGCTGGGTAATCTATAAGCAACATCCTATACAGGTCCCTAGTCGTAGGATTATCGAGACAGGGCGTCGATACTCCAGAGTAGACTAGTGTGTATGCTTCTAATCCCAGTTGGAGAGATGGTCTGTCCCATAGCCATCAGTACATCATACTGGAGATAGTATACAGGTGCTCGTTAGGTTACGGGTACACCGGACAGGACTCGCAGGGAAACTGTTGGTTGGTATTATACCCGTCGTCAGTTAACAGTTCCCAGGTGACATGAGTACAGCATAGTCCGCAGACTTGACACTGCTACTTCGCCTCGAGTGTGTCCCACTGTTCTTAGATTGCTACCCTACCACGGCTCAAAGGAGTCGTGCAAACAGGTAGCAGTTGGGTGCAGTCCTGAGCACTTGGAGGCAGTAGAGGTTAGGCAGGATTCGTCTCTCCCGGTATAGGGAGATGATATCGCGCTGTGTCAAAGAGCCATTACGCAAAGTCCCTGGCTAGGGCAAGCGAGATTTACTGGTAGGTTCCAGTAATTTCTCAAGGTGTAATGGGCTTCGCTCCAACATGACTTATACCTCTTTTAGGGGACTGACGCTTGCTTCCCCTTAGGCTCGATATGCGATAGTCTTAGACGAACAGACCGGACTGTACGGAGATTGTCACATCAGGCTCAGTGGGAGTTCAGATGAGTTTACTCATCGGCCTTCTTATCGACATCTACCTGGGGACCGTTACGTACAGCTAGTGCCGCTTGCGGTCTGTAGTTAAACCCACTGCCAGCGTAGTGTCGAGTCTTTAGAGTCCCACACAGAGAGTTTCCCTGTTCCAGGCGAAACGATATAGAGGTCGTACGGTTTTACGACAAGGGTTCGGACGCGTACGTATGTTTACGCACGTACGACTTTTCGGACAGTTTTTACTAGCCGGCTTTGGTTTAAGCCAGATTCTAGTATCGGTTTTTTGGATTTATACAGTCTAAAGTTTTTCCGTGTTTTCACGGATTGGAGGGGCGTTCTCGTAATTTGTCGGGACGCTTCTAGAAGCATGGTGACTTGGGGGAGTAAGGTGGCATTGCATTAAATGATATTAGTGACACATTCGTGTGATTCATCCATGTCATTAATGCATCATAAATGCTTAATGACTCATGGAGATGAATCACTCATATGTATTTATGAAGCATGGTTGTTAAATCAATTATTGATTTATTTGATAAATAATAATGCTTCATATATATAATGATAGATCATTATCTCATTATCATTCTCATCTTCACCTTCTCTCTCCTCAAGCTCTCTCATTCTTCAAACCCTAACCCTAACCTCTCATGTGTTGAGATCAAGGGTTAGCTAGACTAATACATCCATAACCTCACTCTATATCCCCTAGGTTGCTTAGATTAGCACTTTAAGCAACCTAGTTATCACAATTTAGAGATCAAGCTTGGAGAAGGAGCTTTCGGGTGGATCGTCTTTGACTCGAGGAGGCCGTTGAGGTTTCGATGTTCCAAGGAGCCTACGTGGAGTGGAGGACAACGATGAAGACCCGAAGGACATGTAACGTGAGGTATAACTTTGAATCCGAGTAGTTAAACCTCTAGTAGATAGTTAGCAATGGTTTATATACGATTTATGCGCTCAAGTCCGTGTTACGAAGCATTGATAATCGTTTTTCATATATTCCGCCTCCCCGCAAGTTAGTGGGGTGCGTGACATGGACTTACAGTTCTTTGTTAAGTTTGTGCATTTGCACGGAGTTCCTTCATGCGTTGTATCCAATGGTGGCACCCTGTTCGCTTGCCGTCTTGGGCAGAAGCTTCAGGAAGCCTTGGGTACTGGTTGAGCTTTAGCTCCGTTTTTCCATCCGGAGGATGATGGTTTGTAAGAGCGGGCTATACCGACTCTGGAGGATATGCTTGTGCACGTACTAAGTGTTGTCGGCAGTTGGGATCGTCACTTGCCATTGTTAGGGTTCTCCTTCGATAGCTGTTATCAGGAGGCACTCCAATTGGCAACCTTTAGGTTTTATTTGGTAGGTTGTGTCGATCTCCAGTCTGTTTTTCTTACTCTACGTAAGTAGGATTTTTGGACCCCAGCTAGTCTAGAGATTTCGGAGATGATCCAGTTGGTTCAGGTCAGGATGAGAGTAGCCCAGTGCAGACAAAGCTCTTATGCCGACCGTGGTGGTCGCAGACTTGAGTTCGCAGTGGGAGATCATGTATTCCTATCGATTTTCCGACGAATGACATATTGAGTTTTGGGAAGCTTAACCCAGGATTGTAGGTCCTTTTGAGATCCTCAAGCGAGTTAATTCCATTGCCTATAATTTGGCACTTCCGCCCAGATTATTGAGTATTCACCCCGTATTCCTTGTGTCGATACTTTGCAATTACCTTCATGACCTTTCTCACATGATTCGGCACCAGACCAATTAGTTGAGACGCGATCTTTTCATTCACCGGCAGCCATTTATGTTAGTGGTGCGGCTGGTGGAGAATCCTCGGTCAAGGGTCTTACCATCTGTGGAGGGTTTTCTTGGACGGAGCCGTATAGTGAGGTGATAACTTGGGAGGCTGCGAGCGAGAAATGAGAGTTTTGTAATCTTCTCTTCGAAGGTACGCTTAGTGAGAATTTTAAATTCGGGGACGAATTTTTATAAGGGGGAGATTGTAACGGATTAGATTTCGGTTAGAGATTGTTTAGACGATAATGCGGGTTTACAGTAAAAAGTTTACCAATTCGGGTTCCTCACATTTTATAACATTTAATTAATAATTTATTATTATTTGTTATAGCATGCACGCATGTGTGCACGTTAATGTATGGGTTTGTTTGTGCTAATCTAAGTTAGTGGCCATGACAACTTAGCCTAATTTAATCTTTTACTTTAATATTATCCTTAACCCTAAACCTCAAGATATTTGTTGTGAGAGAGATATTTTTTTTGGAAGAGAACAGGTGGCATGGTGACATGGCATGAAAGCATTAATGGTGAATTAATGCTAATAGTACACTTACCCTCTCACCCAACACTCACCCCTCTCTCTCTTTATCATTCACTCTCTCTCATTTTCTCTATCACTTTTATTCTCTCATTCCTCTATTATCTCAACTGAACACTTCTTCATTTCCTTTACAATCTATCACAAATATTCACAAAAACTCATAAAAATCACATCTTTGGACTTGATTTGCCTCTTGGATGCCTTGGAGCTTGCAATGCTAGGATCTTTGAGTTCTTTGGGTTAGATAATGATCTCTTGCTGTTGAATAAGTGTTTATTGTGTTGCGTAGCTTGTTAGTTATAGTTTAAATCGTTTAAAGTTAAGTTTTCATGCAAATATGGTATTTTTAGTGTCAATATATGACATCTGTGATCTGCTGTGACCCCGAGTGTTTACTAGAAAACCAAACAATGTAGTTGTGTTATACCTGAGAACATATGACATCACCTGGAGCACGATCCCTTGGAGCTCGGACTCGGCCGACGATGAGAAGGAGAATTCCGGCGACGCCGGATTTTTTCGTTGGAGTTAGGGTTTGGGTTTTTGAGGGTAGCTCTATGATGTGGTTTAGGTGTGTTTGGTCATGTTTGATTTTTGGGTTTTCTCAGTATGCAAAATCTAGAATCACATGGGTAGTTTCTTGTGTTTTGTTTACGCGGGATCGTGCACTTTGTGTGATTTTGCTCTGGGGTTAGTTTCGTCATGTCGCTATGCACGTTAGCCATAATACGACCACTTGAGAGTATGTTTTGTATTGTTGCGTCGATCTAATGTAGTTTGTATGTGTTTTGGGTCTATTGCTAATATACACCTGTTTTATTGTTTTAGTGTTTTAGGTTCGCAGATGGGGACTTCGGACGCTGCGAAGAAGGGGAAACAGATGGTAAGCTTTACGTAGCCAGGATTGTTGGTGAGTAGATTTAACATCTACAGGGGAATCGCCCGCATGGCGTTATGCGTCTGGGCTAGAGATGTTATGATTTGTCGCATATTCTATTTCATATATACAGTTGCGTATACACCTTATTGTTTAGTTACTAGTTGTGCTTGGACTTGTACCCTTAGGAAACTGCACTATTGTTGACGGCTCATGTTGTACGAGCACTGATTGTATGCCACACACACCGTTAATAATTGCCATGACACCCACAACACATATATAGATATGAGATTGTTTGGTTAAGGACATTGAGACATTGATTCATATACCTTATTGCATATGACATATAGCATACCTGTATACCTATATGCTTACACATATGCCTTGACATGCTTACATGCTAGTTACCTGTATACCTATAGGGTATTGTTCCATTAGCGATAGGTACATACACACATAATGACATAGCTACATGTATACCTTGCATACATACTTCACTTATACCTGGAGGGTATATTCCATCATTTCTGTTAGGTAGATACATATACCTTGCTATACATTTATGTTTACATATATATCTGGCTTTAGCTCATGTTTACCTTTATTTGATGTTATATAGACTTGGAGAAATTAGGAACCGCATGATATTTATATTAACTTATTGCAGTTAAATAACGGCTTTTCCTTTATATGCTTACATTTCATTTTTATGTTGCATATATTATATTCATGGGTTTTCGCATTGAGATAGGATTTTTCAAGATATTTTCTGGATTTGAGGATCGTGGTAGTTTCAAGAAATTATGCATTATTTGAAAAACCCGGTTTCTCTTGTTATGATATTTCAGCAGCCACCATGAGATTTATCGGTTCTGATATATATACCCCATGTGAGGAGCGTCGTGGGCCGTATGAGGGTACATGGTGGGGCCCGGAGGTACCCCGGGGCAAGAAATGGATAGTCAATGTAACATGCCGATGAGGCCTGGCAGGGGAACCATACTCTCCGGTGACAGTACCTATGACTCGGCGGTTATCGCGGGGATACCGATGGGAGTCATGTACGTATGGATACGTCGAAGGACGAGGGTCTAAGCTGGGAACTCGGGTTTTCGGATAGCGTATGATACGTACCTATCAGGGTGCCAGTCGTGGTGACAGCACCTGATAGATCAACCTTTATGCGTCGATACTTGGCACAGGTTTTCATGATATTTTTACTCCTAAGTATATATAACAGTGGAATGGGACACTGTTATATATGAGCGCACGCGCGCGCACACACACACACACACATATATATATATATTAGTGGAATGGGATGGTAATATATATGTATACATATAAATTCATATACTTCATCATAATTATTAATGCATATATACTTAGGATATTTGAGATTCACTAGATATTAGATTCAGGATATATGAGATTCGCTTGACATTGGATACAAGATATATGAGATTTACTTAATTTTCTACATTCAGGATATATAAGATTTACTTGATATTGTACATTCAGGATTTGTGAGACTTATATGATATGAGAGCCAATTTAGGGGCTGATTTGAGGAAATTGGGATTTGGATTGTCTTGTCGGGCTTTGGTCCTACCACGATTTCAGGATTCCATGGAAACGGCATGTTTCATCCCATACTTCGCATTTATTGTTTATGCACTGCTTCATATAATAGTTGTACCTGATAGAGTACCTTCCATGACTGTTGTATTTACATACTCTTATATTATATGCATTGCTTCATGTATTAGTTGTAACTGTTAGTGTACCTTTTGTAACATTTCAGAAAATATAAAATATTATTTTTGGAATTTAATATTAAAATAATATTTTTCCCGAAAACCGCCCGATTTGCGAAATTGGGGTTATCGAAAAAGGGTATAAATATATACCAATAATTGTTAAATAAATGGAAATTAAAATGATTTATTCATTTAATAATATAATTAAAGGATTTAGCATTTTTAAAATTTATTATATGAAGTTTTGATAAAAACATGATTAGTGCACTGCTAATCGCGATTAAGCCAAATCCGGGTTCTACAGTTTTTCGTGGCCAGTGCACCATGTCATGTTATGTGGTGACTACATGTTGTGTTCTTGTGTTATTTTGGGTATTTTGTGACTTGGGTTTTTAGTAAAAAGAAAAGGGTAAGAAGAGAAAGGGGTATAAGGGTAATATTGAGAGAGAGTGGGTGAGAATAAGAGAGGAGAGAGAGAGAGGGGTTGCCTCATTCTAAACACCCCCATCATTTTCTTCTTCTTCTTCTTCATCTCTTCCCTCCACCTTCACCCCATGATATCACGTCAAATCTTTGATCAAAACCCTAATTCCCTTTCACAAAAATTGATCCCCTCAACACCCTCTACACATTGGACCAAGAAAAGTGAGATTTCGACAACCTTGAGGAGCTAGGGTTTTTCTTGGGTTGCCCAAGTGAGGTAATTTCATCACCCTTAGCCTAGTATTTCATTCACTTTATCTTTCATGCAAGTTTAGAGGAGAAATTATGATGTTTAGTGAACCTTGGGAAACCCTAGTAAAGGGTTTGAGTGTTTGTTGAAATTGGTGATGTGTAGTGGATGCCTACAGACCTTAGTGGGTGTTTTACTGACCTAGACCAGAGTTTAGAAACAGAAAACACGACCAAAAACCCTGGTCGTGGACGTCCAAATGCCACACGACGGAAACACAATACTAAATGCCAAAACCAAGTCAAAACGAAGTCGTAAAACAATGCATTAACTCATGTAAATTGTCCCAAATTTTACCCTAACCCAAATTGATCAATTCTGCATATATGGAGGGTCAAATCTACTGAAGATAAGGCCCTGGAACCAAACTGAATCAATTCTACCCTACTTTGGCCGCAAATTGCGGCCAAATTGAATAAATCTGCGGCTTGGCCTTTGGGTTAGGGGCTCGGGTCTCAGTGGTAGCTTCCTGGGTGCCTGCACGACTCCCAGTAATTGCTAAATTATTTCTAGTGCCCCCGAGTTGCTCCAGATTCCAAAATACCCTCTCAATTCACATATTTATCCGATGTCGGGGTTTCTAAATCTGTGTTTTTGGTTTCTAAGCTCTGGTCCAGGTCAGTAACACCCTCTAAGGTCTGTAGGCAGCCACTACACATCACCAATTTCAACAAACACTCAAACCCTTTACTAGGGTTTTCCAAGGTTCACTAAACATCACAATTTCACCTCTAAACTTGCATGAAAGGTAAAGTGAATAAAATACTAGGCTAAGGGTGATGAAATTACCTCACTTGGGCAACCCAAGAAAAACCCTAGCTCCTCATGGTTGACGAAATCTCACTTTTCTTGGTCCAATGTGTAGAGGGTATTGAGGGGATCAATTTTTGTGAAAGGGAATTAGGGTTTTGATCAAAGATTTTGTTGGAGATAGTGCCCTCAGAGTCAATTATTGGATCACAGGCACGTGATTGCAATGATTGAGGGAGGACCTATCCCGGTACGACAGTCTTACTTGAGATGATAGTTTGCTATCTGGTTTACCTTTATCATCGTGTACTGCTTTAGGTGACCTGACAGGTCGCTATTGCACGTTGATAGAGCCCCTAGGATTCTTGCTTGACTACCGGCAGTATGAGGGCGATCATATAAGTGAGAGCTGGAGTCTATAAGGATATCCTTAAAAGGTCCCTAGTCGTAGGAGTTTCGAGACAGGGCATCGATTCTCCAGAGTAGACTAGTGTATGCAGTCGAGACCCCGACGAGGGGCGGTGGCCGGTCTCACAAGCCACTGGTGTCAGTTGGTTCACCTAAGATGTATACAGGTGCTCATTGGGTTATGAGTACACCGGACAGGACTCGCCGGGAACATGCTAGTTGGTCTTATACTTGACGTCAGATAGCAGTTCCCAGGTGACATGTGTACAGGTTAGTTCATCGACCTGGGGATCGTCATTTGTCTTGTATGAGTTCCCACTGTACTTTGATTACTACCCTTCCACGGCTCAAAGGAGTCGTGCAAACAGGTTTTAGTTGGGTACAGTCCCGAGCCACATGGAGGCAGTGAGCGGATCTTCGGGGGTTCGTCTCTCCCGGTATTGGGGGCGAGGTCGCGCTGTGTCTAGGAGAGCCATTACACGAAGACCTTGGCCAAGGCAGGAGATTTACTGATAGGTATTCCAGTAGTATCTCAGGGTGTTCTGGGCTACACTCCGACACGACTTGTACCGCTTTTGGGGTCTGACTTTTACCCACCCCCTAGGCCCGACATGCGATGCTCATAGACGAACGGACCGGACTGTACGGATATTGTCACTGACAGGCTCAGTAGGGTGTCAGGATGAGTTCGCTCATCGACGTCCCTTTTAGTCAATAGCTGGTGGCCCGTCACGTATTGGCTTATACCTCTGACGTGCTAGTGGTTAAATCCACAACCATAGTATTGACGAGTCTTTAGAGTCCACCACATTTTCAGTTACTCAGCTTTCGGGCGAAACGCTGTAGAGGCCGTATGGAGATATGGCAGGGTCCGATCAGATACGTGCGGTATTGCACGGATCAGGATCGGACAGTTTGTACTAGTAGCCGTATAGGTATATGGCAGGGTTCGATCAGATACGTGCGGTATTGCACGGATCAGGATCGAACGGATATTACTAGCCGGCTTTGGTTTAAGCCGGTCCTAGTTTAGTACAGTGTAGATTTTGTCTTTTTGCATTTGTATCCGGTCAGAATACAAATGCGGGTGTGTATGCACAGTATCGGGGTTTTCTTGTAATTTATTACGGGACCAGTTTTCTGGAGTTGCCAGTTTGCATTCCGTTCCGGCCGGTTTTCCTTTGTTCTTTCCCGGCCGGACTTTTCCGATGGAGGGGGTAATTTGCAGTTTTGCAAATTACATTTGTGGAGGGGTTTTCTTGCATAAAGATTTATTATGATATCATGATATCTTTCTTCCATGCTTTTGCTTTAATGAGATTTGATTGAATGAGGATGGGTTTAAAGTGAGAGGTATGGTTGATGTTGTGGTCACCTCTTTTATTTCTCCTACACTTACCTCCCTCTTGCAATTTGTTCACAACTCCACCACCATTTCCAATATGAAATGGCCGGCCACTTGATTTGAGGGGAGAGGAAGAAAAATGAGAGTGATTCATTTTGTGTATATCATTCTTCATCTCATTCCATTGCTAGAAAATTGAAAGCACCAATTTTCTATACACCATTCCTCCATCTATGGCAACCAACCCCAAAGTGAGACATGCACTCTACACTACACTTCCTACAGCAAATCTTGGACGCGTCGATTCTCCAGCTTCGCGCCCGAGTTGCCTCGGTATTGAGGTGGGAGCCCGTAAAAGCTACAGGCGATGTGGTGCCCTTTCCGACGTAGAGGAGACGGACGGAGATCCCGCGAGGAGATCGGAGTGGAGATGAAGACCGGAGGACTCGGATCAGTCGGTACATCTCTAACCCATCTTCTTGTTAGCTTAGACTTGTTAATGGTTACGATCCGGAGTTTAGTGCGCGGTGGTGCCGGTTTGCAAAGTCCGCAAAATTAAAGTTTATCACCGCTTCCGCATTCCGGCGTCGGATTGACGGCCGGGGCGCCGCCGTGCACTTACACTGGTATCAGAGCCTCGCCATTAACTTCGTCTAGCTTTGTTTAATGTGTTTTACGTTTCCGATCGAACAAAATCCCGAAAACGCGTATTTCAAGCACATCAGTTTCTGTCGAATTTTTTTTGAGTCCAAAAATTTTTCAGGTTGTCTCAAAGTGATGTGCAGGGAATTATAAGCATACTGTAAAAATTTGGTACCATGAACCCACCATTCCACCGCGGAAGGGCGGCCAAACCCCTACTTCGACCGCGCTTCCGCGGCAACGTTTACTGTTCATGACCCCAAAACTTTGCAGAATGTTCCTGAGTTGAAAATGTGCTTTCTGGAAGGTTAAAGTTGGGCCAATTTTTTCTGTGAGTGCTACAGTTTTCTTTGGGGCCCACTTGTTAATTGTTTGATCAATCGGAATATTTTAAACACATTTTTCACAGTATTTACATTATATCTGCGACCGTGAATGTCACTCGATCGGTAAATCCGATCTAACTGCTATAGCCCGGTTGGACGGATTTGCGAACGTGACTTTCACGTTGATGTTCTATGTTTATGCTGTGTTGTTGCGGATTGGTCGTGGGGGATAGCCTGGATGCAATGCTAGTACAGTTTTGTTGTATTATGTACATTTGTTGTTGCGGGGCGAGCGTCCGACATGTGGACTGCCGTCACTGCCTGATTGTATTATTCTTTTGGGGCACGACCTGGTTGCGGTCGATGTACCCGTTGTATGTATATTTTACTTTCTGTACTAGGGTTACCCTGCGGAGGGGTGCACGGATAGCCGGGTTCTAGAAGGCAACAAGCCCGCATCTCATGGCATTGGGACGGAGGGGGCTTCACTCCAGGATTGGCTGGCTATTCGCCGCACTCGTAGGGGGTATAGGATTTCATTGCACAGGCTATCCACACGACCAGGGGAACGTCGGGTTTCAGTAGTGGCTCTGTGAAACCCGGGGATCCCAGATATCTGTATTGTTCTGTGATGCTGTACATTTCTGTGATGTTGCATTTTATTCACGCCTTGAGCGAAATATAATATATTGGTATATATATTAGTAGATGTTGTATATGTTTTTCATCCGCGCTAGTCCAGTCCCCGCTCTGCCGTTAGTAAGCTAACCTAACGGGTGATGACGGGACCCAGTGGCGAATGCGGATGGCATATACGTACGTCAGTATATTTTCGTTCTTTGTGGTGTGATCAATTGATGGGACTGCGTTGATTCGGATCAATGCAAGTTAAACAAACCTATTCTGATGTTGTTGGAACACTTTTCAAAAAGCTGTTATTGCAAGGACGTTCACTTTTGTTTTGCATCGTGGTATTCATTTGGAATATCCTGCTCCTCAGTCGACGAGGCAAGGGCCGAGATCCCTTCACCGGGAGTGACCCCTTGGACAGAAGTTTGCGTCAGGGCACTAACTTCACTATAGCCGATTACTTTTGCTTTGCATCGTGGTGTTCATTTGGAATATCCTGCACCCCATTCTACGGGGAAAGAGCCAAGATCCCTTCACCGGGAGTGACCTCTTTAGTAAAGGTTTTCGTCACTATATTTTCTAAAAAGCTATTCGTTCCTTCAACGATATCAAGTTCATTACGTTAAAGGTTTTCGCCAGAAACCATTCGTAGCCCTCCATCATTTCAGTTAAATATTCGGTAGTATTCAAGCTATGTATTTTGACCTCACGCCAAGGCATAGTGTTTGGTAGTTGCCGGGTATTTATCTGTTGCATAGATAGATGCGTTGGTTTGGGACAGTCGTACTACTATTTTGGCCTACGTCAAGGGTATGTACGGGTGGGTTCAAATTAACCTGGACAATGATGGGTAGAACTTGACATGTGACTTATGATATTTTGACCTCACGCCAAGGTCATAAGAGCATGGGGCAGAAATCACATCGGGAGTTTCAAAAGTACTGAAACATGCCAGATATGCGCATACCTTCTGGAGTGTGACAACGTGAGCGGATTCCGTTACGTTATCATGCGATGATAGTTGGATCCCGGTTCCCACTTATGAGTTGGTTTACTCCTCGGGTGACCCCGACTAATTTTTCTTTCAGGTTTGGAGGAGAATTTGAGGTACAGAAGGAGGATTCCTGATTAGATAAATTGGTAACCATTCTGATCTAGGTTAGAGTGCACGCTGAGTGTTTCTTCTCTCTCTCTCTGGCAGCGACCATTGACCCGACCCTAAGACTATGACTCAGTGACCAAGTTGACCGAACCTTCTTTACACTGGCTTTTGGATTGTCAGAGTTGCAGACCTCATTGCCACTCCTACTTTTACCCTTTTCTCCAGGACACCCCGTATTACTGCGAACGTCCACTTCCATTGGACAAAACCATCGTATGGTTAGATACGAACTCGAAGGAATTATTCGAGGATGGTTTCTGGTTCTGGAGAAAACGGATAGGATTATTCAGTTGTCTTTTCCCTTTTAACTTTTCTCAAGTTATGAGTACTCCTTGGTTTAGGAGATAGTACACCTATTATGCAGATTGGATAGTCTTCTTCCAAACCTTAGGATGGTGCCGACCGGTAGGGAATGAAGAAAACCAATTAGCCTAAATGGTGTGCAGAAGGTATTAAGATTAAGACAAAGCAAGGGATTAGTAAGAGGGCAAAGTAAATTGCGACTGATATTCACGACCAAACTAAGTTTTTCTTCGCCGATCCTAAATCACCTTTGTATTTCTCCAGGACACTCCGTATCACTACGAAGATCCACAGTTTATTGGATACTCCATCGTATGGTTATATACGAACTCGAAAGGAACTTGTTCCAGTTCGGGGATGGATTCCGGTCCAGGAGAAATAGGAATAAGGTTTATTCGGTTGTCTTTTATCTTCACCTTCTCTCGCAGTGCGAGTGCTCCTAGGACTAGGACAGTACACCCATTATGCTTATTGGATAGTCTTCTTCCAAACCATAGGCTGGTGCCGAACGGTAGGGAAGGAAGAAAACCATTTGGCCTAAAGGGGTGTGCAGAAGGTAATGACTAAAGACATATAAAGGGATTTGGAGAGGTGGCAAAGAAATATACGGTTATAGTTGTGAATCTGGATAATGGAAGAGGCATTACTAGGAATACCAGGATACCCCATCGAAACATTTCAATGTTTCAATTTCACTGTGTACTGTTAAAGGAAAACTGATTTCCCGATTAGACACTTGCTCCAGGGTATGCATTTACCAGGTTTGATTCTCACATCTGTATGGCTTTACAGATGATGAGTGGGAGTAAGTTATTGGGAATAGGGTGATCATCCTCATTATATCGGGATTCGTTGTAATCGGTGATATTTGAGGAGATCACCTGGGCTGTTTGCCGGTCGGCAAATTTTTGGTTTTGAATATCCACTGTTGTGCACCAATTTCAAATTGATATATCTGTACGTCTATTTTCATAGAGTGAGATATACTTTTTGATATTATGTCGATGACATTTACCTATATCAGTGGATGGTTAGGTAAGGAGCATTAAACAGCGGTGTAATTCTTCTTAACCATAAGTACAGTTTTCAACCGACGACGCACAGTGAAAGAGTTGTTAGACTCGGCGGACTTATACAGAGTATTGTATGTTGTCCAGTGTCCATTAGGACAGAGGGGTTGGTCCTCATACTATATTCTTTTTACTTTTAACTTCTCTAGTTCTTAGACATGTGTTTCGTTGAAACACAGGGTCTAAGTTTTGAGGAGTTATAGGTATTTGAATAGAGTAGAGAACCAGGTGTAGCAAGTATCGGGATTCTTCAAGGTAATCGAAGATGTAGATACTTGTGTATGGTATTCAGTTGATAGTAATGATAAAGAGAAATTGCTTCTCTTTCAGGTTACTCATAATTGGAAGCATTCCTAAGTTGAGTAACGCTGATCGGCCTCTCTCCATTTTGTTGACATGCACTGGAGACAGCTGCATGATTTGAATCTGGTTCAATTAAATCAGTGCCTCTGGTTCTATATTGGATATAGAACAGTTCATATCTTAACGTTGTTAAGGTACGGGGAGTTGTCCGGCTTATGATTAAAACCAGACTCTGGACAACTCAAGGCACGTTTCTGTAATGGCTGTTTGTGGGTTGACCCAGGCTATGACGAGGGTTGACTTTCTACCATCTGGAAGATCAATAGTAATATTGTTCTAGACTCGCCACAGTTTTATTAAAAATGGATTTTTCAAAGACAGTAGTGGGAGTATGGTAGAACTGGAAGTGATTCCAGAACCGCAAACGATTACTGAAGATTTGATAAGGAACCTAAAGATTCAATCTGATTTGACATTCCATTGGCCACTCCGCAGATAAGGTGGGTAACTTCAGGCACCCGAGAGGTACTCCGGTAGCCTCAAGGACGGTGACAGGGAAGTTCTTGTTTACCCACACTTGCCATTGCTATTGTTCCAGGCTGCGAGACCCGGCAGGAGGATGAGTATAGCGTCGTTCTGAACTAGCTTCAGAAGTGTACGTGTATATGACTCTGCCAGAGGGTTGTCGTAGTCAGTGGGAGCAGCGGAAGCATTGGTGGACAGGTAGCTTATGTCTACTTATAGACTAAAGCAGATATAGCGGAGTTAGATCATCTGTTTCTGATGTGACAGTCATAGGTTTGACGTCATCAGAATAGGGGATGGATCTGTTGAGAAGGTAGTAGGAAGTGATATTCCTATACTACGATCGGTTATACTTTGGTCGTCACACAGTGGTTTCTCCACAAGGGTACATTGACAGCATTCTAAGAGTATTTAGAATGGACGACTCCTGGCACGGTAGTGTACCTGCAGGTGATGGAGTCACCCTCTCTAAAGGTGTCTTACAGACTAAAGTAGAGAGGGATGTGCATGATTGGCAGATCACTTGCTTAGGCAATTGAGTCAATCATGAGATGTCAAGTACCACACCAGATGTTGTTCTTGCACTAGATGCAATAAGTTGATATTGATCCAATCCTGGAGAAACAGTCGGAAGCAGTTTTAGAACATAAGTGGATGTTCTAGGGATATGATAATGACAGCCTCATTTGGGAGACAGTTATCATTCCAGGCTTCCAAGGTGACATGGACGACAAGGAGGTTGTCAGAGTTATAGTTTTCCTTCTGACGAGGGGCAGTATTTTGGACAGGTGGTCCAAGGAAATACTGAGGGTGGCATGGCGCAAGATACTGATTAAGTTCAGTTGACGATACAGTCTAAGAAGTTTGGATTTGGAGTTCATTTATGAGCTCGGTCCCATCAGACATCCAGACACTCTAAGACAGGTATTGCTCATTTCGGGAGATGGCTTTCTCCGCGAACTTGAGATATAGAGAGACATAGAAAGAAACTTCAAGGCGGATCCACTCACTGAGGCTATTCCTCGAACGCCATAGTTTCGCAAACAAGCTTTGTGAGACTGACCAGTAGAGGAGTTGGGTGTTCGGTATCACACGGGCTGTGAGTATGCGACATCGCAATAATTAGCCTTGAGTGCAAGTGGGAGATTGTTGGAGATAGTGCCCTCAGAGTCAATTATTGGATCACAGGCACGTGATTGCAATGATTGAGGGAGGACCTATCCCGGTACGACAGTCTTACTCGAGATGATAGTTTGCTATCTGGTTTACCTTTATCATCGTGTACTGCTTTAGGTGACCTGACAGGTCGCTATTGCACGTTGATAGAGCCCCTAGGATTCTTGCTTGACTACCGGCAGTATGAGGGCGATCATATAAGTGAGAGCTGGAGTCTATAAGCATATCCTTAAAAGGTCCCTAGTCGTAGGAGTTTCGAGACAGGGCATCGATTCTCCAGAGTAGACTAGTGTATGCAGTCGAGACCCCGACGAGGGGCGGTGGCCGGTCTCACAAGCCACTGGTGTCAGTTGGTTCACCTAAGATGTATACAGGTGCTCATTGGGTTATGAGTACACCGGACAGGACTCGCCGGGAACATGCTAGTTGGTCTTATACCTGACGTCAGATAGCAGTTCCCAGGTGACATGTGTACAGGTTAGTTCATCGACCTGGGGATCGTCATTTGTCTCGTATGAGTTCCCACTGTACTTTGATTACTACCCTTCCACGGCTCAAAGGAGTCATGCAAACAGGTTTTAGTTGGGTACAGTCCCGAGCCACATGGAGGCAGTGAGCGGATCTTCGGGGGTTCGTCTCTCCCGGTATTGGGGGTGAGGTCGCGCTGTGTCTAGGAGAGCCATTACACGAAGACCTTGGCCAAGGCAGGAGATTTACTGGTAGGTATTTCAGTAGTATCTCAGGGTGTTCTGGGCTACACTCCGACACGACTTGTACCGCTTTTGGGGTCTGACTTTTACCCACCCCCTAGGCCCGACATGCGATGCTCATAGATGAACGGACCGGACTGTACGGATATTGTCACTGACAGGCTCAGTAGGGTGTCAGGATGAGTTCGCTCATCGACGTCCCTTTTAGTCAATAGCTGGTGGCCCGTCACGTATTGGCTTATACCTCTGACGTGCTAGTGGTTAAATCCACAGCCATAGTATTGCCGAGTCTATAGAGTCTACCATATTTTCAGTTACTCAGCTTTCGGGCGAAACGCTGTAGAGGCCGTATGGAGATATGGCAGGGTCCGATCAGATACGTGCGGTATTGCACGGATCAGGATCGGACAGTTTATACTAGTAGCCGTATAGGTATATGTCAGGGTTCGATCAGATACGTGCGGTATTGCACGGATCAGGATCGAACGGATATTACTAGCCGGCTTTGGTTTAAGCCGGTCCTAGTTTAGTACAGTGTAGATTTTGTCTTTTTGCATTTGTATCCGGTCAGAATACAAATGCGGGTGTGTATGCACAGTATCGGGGTTTTCCTGTAATTTATTACGGGACCAGTTTTCTGGAGTTGCCAGTTTGCATTCCGTTCCGGCCGGTTTTCCTTTGTTCTTTCCCGGCCGGACTTTTCCGATGGAGGGGGTAATTTGCAGTTTTGCAAATTACATTTGTGGAAGGGTTTTCTTGCATAAAGATTTATTATGATATCATGATATCTTTCTTCCATGCTTTTGCTTTAATGAGATTTGATTGAATGAGGATGGGTTTAAAGTGAGAGGTATGGTTGATGTTGTGGTCACCTCTTTTATTTCTCCTACACTTACCTCCCTCTTGCAATTTGTTCACAACTCCACCACCATTTCCAATATGAAATGGCCGGCCACTTGATTTGAGGGGAGAGGAAGAAAAATGAGAGTGATTCATTTTGTGTATATCATTCTTCATCTCATTCCATTGCTAGAAAATTGAAAGCACCAATTTTCTATACACCATTCCTCCATCTATGGCAACCAACCCCAAAGTGATACATGCACTCTACACTGCACTTCCTACAGCAAATCTTGGACGCGTCGATTCGCCAGCTTCGCGTCCGAGTTGCCTCGGTATTGAGGTGGGAGCCCGTAAAAGCTACAGGCGATGTGGTGCCCTTTCCGACGTGGAGGAGACGGACGGAGATCCCGCGAGGAGATCGGAGTGGAGATGAAGACCGGAGGACTCGGATCAGTCGGTACATCTCTAACCCATCTTCTTGTTAGCTTAGACTTATTAATGGTTACGATCCGGAGTTTAGTGCGCGGTAGTGCCGGTTTGCAAAGTCCGCAAAATTAAAGTTTATCACCGCTTCCGAATTCCGGCGTCGGATTGACGGCCGGGGCGCCGCCGTGCACTTACAGATTTGAGGTGATATCATGGGGTGAAGGTAGAGGGAAGAAAGGAAGAAGAAGAAGAAGAAAATGATGGGGGAGTTTAGAATGAGGCAGCCCCTCTCTCTCTCCTCTCTTATTCTCACCCACTCTCTCTCAATATTACCCTTATACCCGTTTCTCTTCTTACCCTTTTCTTTTTACTAAAAACCAAAGTCACAAAATACCCAAAATAACACAAGAACAGAATATGTAGTCACCACATAACATGGCATGGTGCACTGGCAATGAAAAACTGTAGAAACGCGGATTTGGCTTAATCACAATTTGTAGTGCACTAATCGGGTTTTTATCAAAACTTCATATAATAAATTTTTAAAATGCCAAATCCTTTAATTATATTATTAAATGAATAAATCATTTTAATTTCCATTTATTTAACAATTATTGGTATATATTTATACCCTTTTTCGAAAACCCCAATTTCGCAAATCGGGCATTTTTCGTGAAAATTATTATTTTAATATTAAATTCGAAAAATAATATTTTATATTTTCTGAAATGTTGCAGTCTTCCCCCATTAAATAAATTCGGTCCCTGAATTTAAATTTAAACCCCTAAAATCTAAAACATTTCAATAATCGGCTCAAAACAACGGGGCTCCGAAATCATGGAAAACGCCGAAATAACACAACACGCCAAGTGCGCATGAAAACGAGTACAAAACTCAAAATCAACTCCGTCAGGTATCACGCAAATCATCGGATTTGCACGCATATCCTCGGAGTTACAATAGAGATACAGATCTCGAAATCCACTATTGAAATCCAATATACACTAGTCAAATACTATAATACGTATATAGTACGCATCTTTGAAAACTCCAAAATCGGAATAAAATACATGCAATATCTTTTCTAAATCACCGTGGAAATGCGTAACTCACGGCATAACTGACGAACGCTTAAAATAATAATATATGTCCATATACGTTTTCTTAAATACACGTTCCGTCGTTTTCAAAATATCCTTAAAGATTTTCCTTTATAAACGTTCGTGTCGCTCACGGACATGTAGAAAATAGCGAGACTATAGCTCTTTTTGAAAACCCTTTTGGTAATCTTTTAATGCTTGCAGAGTACTCAGGTACTGTCCTCGGATCAATCCTGTTTGGCTACTACACAATATAGTGCCCAACATAAAAACAAGTACTGAAAAGCAAAATCAGCCTCAAAAGGCGTATCCAAAAATCATATTCGTCTGGTTCGCATGGAAATCAAATCCAAATACAGGTGCCACAATACGCACAAAGCAAAACTAAGTGCAACAGGTGTGCACAAAAGCATCTATCCACTGCAACGGTGTGGATGACAACAATATCTGGTGCACCTATTGTGCACGAAAATAACATCTGGTGCATCAAATGCACGAAATACAATCAATAACTCAAACGTATAAAAAGCAACACCGAGTACACCAAGGTGTATAAATCAAAATCGTGTGCAACTGCATGTACAAAATACATATCAATGCACTGCAAGCACATATAAGCTATCCGAGTGCAAAAATCACATCGAGCGCGTACACGACATCGGATAAATGTGTGAATTGAGAGGGTATTTTGGAATCTGGATCAACTCGGGGGCACTAGAATTAATTTATCAATTACTGGGAGTCGTGCAGGCACCTAGGAAGCTACCACTGAGACCTGAGCCCCTAACCCAAAGGCCGGGCCGCAGATTTATTCAATCTGGCCGCAGATTTATTCAATCTGGCCGCAATTTGCGGCCAGAGTAGGGTAGAATTGATTCAGTTTGGTTCCAGGGCCTTATCTTCAGCAAATTTGACCCTCCATATATGCAGAATGGACCGATTTGGCTTAGGGTAAAATCTGGGACCATTTCCATGAGTTGATGCATTGTTTTACGACTTCGTTTTGACTTGGTTTTGGTATTTTTTATTGTTTTTCCGTCATGTGGCCTTTGGATGTCCACGACAAGGGTTTTTGGTCATGTTTTGCATGCAAAGCTATAGGTTTTGACCTATGAGCGAAACGTGTACCATTTTGGTTTTCCGCCGTGATTTTAATACGCATTGTGATGGTTTATTATTGTAGGTACCTTCGTGTGGATCCCGAGGCGACGAAGCGTGGCGTCATCGATTTCGGCAAGCGAAGACCAGGTGAGTGGATCTATATCCACGGGGGAAGTCGGGTGGATGGCGTATAGCACCCCCGCAAAGTTTTGTTGGAAACTGATTTATAGAGTATGGTTAGGAAACCTAGATTAGGAAACTAGGGTTAGAATGAAGATAGCTATGAAACCATATTAGAAACTAGAGGATAGTTAGAAGTGATATGTTACGACTATTATAGGATGACGGAAATTGAGGATGACTTTTAGCGATATTGCCGTTTAGGGTACTGTAGGACTAGATAGTCGATGTAGATGCGTCATCCGAACCATACCTTTTTCTAAACCGAAGAATTGTATGTATCTTTTAAATATATACCTTGAGGGATGTTATGGATTTTCAAATGATATCTTTTTCTTAAAAACACTGTAACTCCTATTTTCAAAACTATGATTCGCTTCTTAAAAACAATCTGATTGTATGGTTCGGGTGTATATGTTAGATTAGATACTTATATTTATAGTAGATATAGAATGTTTATGTAAACTCGGCTTGATATGAGTGATAAATGCGATGAAAAGAATATAAGACAGATATGATGATATGATGATATGTTGGTATACGGATGCGAGTCGATCGAGATGATTTATACCCTGCCGGTCCCCTGATATGAGATTATTGTGGATGTGGCATGGGACATAAGTATATATATATATATATATATATAGAATGTTGTTAATCATGGATGATAGGCCATACGTGATATTAGGCCGTACCCTCATTTGTCGTATAGGATGATAGGATCCCTATTAGCTTAATGCCGCCGTACGATGATTTTCCGTGAGTGATATGTTTGACTTGATGATTGATCCATACCTTTAACTAGAAGATGCCGTACGATAGATTATATCGTACGTGACATTGTGTGGCTGGATGCCGATTGATTGATTCACCGACTCGATCATGTTAGATACGTATACCCGTCAGTATTTGCGTATGATTACCTTAAAGCTGCTAGCTGACGATCTACCTTATGATGCATTCATGTTATTCACGTTGTACTACTTATACCTGTGATAGTACACCTACACCATTATCGATGATGCGTATGTTACACGCACATAGACTGTAGGCTCACACACTTCATCATCGATAATTGACATCTCACTACACAGTAGGATTGCTGCATCATGATATGACTCTTCGCATAACCTGCTTCCGTATATACATTGATACATCCGTATTTGCGCACATACACATTGTATATTCATACTGGTGCACATATACATTGATACATCCATATTTGCACACATACAAATGGTATATTCATATTGGTGCACATATACATTGATACATCCATACTTGCGCATATGTACATTGCATACCCATATTGGCGCATATACACATTGGTACCTCTATACTTGCGCATATACATATTGTGCCTACATAGATAACTGGTTTTATTGGAAAATTAGGAACCGCATGTTATATTTAAAAACTGGAATCATTTTAAAAGAGCGATTTTCCCTTAACATGTCATATCACTTTTCCATATTGCATGATATACGGATATGCTTACATTTTTATTATATGTTTCATACATCATGCTCTATGATTTACGTATTGAGATATGCTGTTTTCATGAGATTTCTGGATTTGAGAACCGTGGACATTTTAAAAGAGATTATGTGTTGTTTTAAAAACCCGGTTTCTCTTGATATGATATTTCAGTGCGTTCACCATGCGTTTTCTCGGTTCTGAGACGCGTGACATGTGAAACCCGATTCGAGAAGATGGATGGGGCCGATTGCGGGTACATGGTGGACCCGGTATGGTACCCCGGGGCGAGAACGGATCGCTGTGCAGTAGACGGTGAGCCTGGCAGAGGGACTACTACCTACCGGTGATAGTATTTGGGCTCGGCGGATATCCGGAGGACACCGACCGGAGTCGAGAGATGATATGGGCTGATCCGGAGTGACGGAGCCCGTGGGCCGATCCGGACTGATGGAGCCCGATATATGAGGATTTACGTGTCGATGCTGGGCACAGTTTTCATGATGTTTTCGAGTGTCGATGCTAGGCACTCAGGTTCCATTATTTTGATGTGTCACGAGGGACACCGTTGATATATATCCTTATACTTTCATGCACACTCCTTTATGATATTACGTGCATAAAGACATTGATTTTATGGGTGGACGAGATCCACATGCATACATACCTTGATTATGGTTGGACGAGATCCATATATATGTATTAATATTACTGTTGGATGTTATCCGCGTGCCTATAGGCATTGACTACCTTGTTGGCACATAAACGACCCTGTCACCCTAAATATCATAGTATTACCTTTATGATATAGTTGACCTAGGAGTCGTTGTTTATTCGATTTTTATCTGTTGATATTTTTCTACTCACGAGTTGGCAACTCACCCCCGTTTTGCCACAGTTCTTGCAGGTTGACCGCTTGGATCAGTAGCGGCTTCGCTGGTACACAGTTGAATTCGGGTGTTTGCATTGGCAGGTGGGACATTTGTATCATTCCCACTCTTGTATCTACATTTCATTATTGTATCTAGTAACTCCATCAATCAAAATTTGTAATTGTATAAGTAATGAGACATAGTGAGATTGTGGTTGCGAGACCTAGAGCGAGGGGTTGTTCGCTACTGGTAGTTTTTATGTCTTGCTTATTTCCTTACCTTTTGTGGTGAACTTCGCCGTTGGGCATCGTATACTTATTTATATTGTCTTGCGTGGTTGTGATCCGCCGTTTGGCAAAGAGCTAGCTCCCACTTGGGGATGCTATTATTCTTTATTATGTATTTGTGCTTTTGGACAAAAATATACAAAGGAGGTGCTGCCAAATTTTTTAAAAGGACGAAACATGTTTTCAAACTAGTAATTTCACTTGCATCATTCATGTTCCTTTTCTATGCATTAAGAAAACTTGATTTCATTATTCCTTTATTTCAGAACCTCACCTCCTTTATTTTCATACAAGGTTTAGATTTCTAGGTTTCAACTTACTTGAATTCTGTTACGCCTTTAGAAGCTGCGTGATTCAAGTGCTGGTCACGAGCTAATATTTCGGGTCGTGACAAAGTTGGTATCAGAGCCCTAGGTTTAACCTTGTTCGAGTCTATGTTTGACTATGCGGAGTCTAGAGCAGGTATGTATTTCGGAACCTAGGCTTGACTTTACGGAACATAGACTTTGACGGTGGGGTATTAGACCCGAACTTTCATTTCATAGGCTGATCCTGATTGATGGAGTAGGTAGCTTGAGTAGAGTGACGTACCGTGCGTATGTTCCACCGCATATTTACGATACGATACTCCACTTAAGAAAACTTAGGATGTACATATTTTTGAGACCAGTGATTCTCTTCGTATCCATGATTATACATCCATTTGAGATCCTCGATTCTATTAGTTTTGTGATCACACTTTCATTGATGCTGTTCCTTCTTATGATCATGTATCCATTCTGGATCTGTCGTTCCTTTCTTGCCGTTGATCTGCTTTCGTCAATACTCGATTGAGGTTCCTGTCACCATGGTTTGAGCGTAGATTGAGCTGCTGCTAGTGTTGCGGTCAGGGCGAGCTCGTCTGGTACGAGGGCTGACCATTGTGTTTTCTGGTGACATGGAAACGTCTCGAGTTAGTATTTATGTTGTGACCTCTTGTGGAGACGAGTGTTTAGTTTTACGCAGGATGATCGGGCCATTGTTAGAGCTGCCAGTTGTGAGAGGACTGTTAATGTACAGCACACCTTAGAGATTTTGATGTTGCCTACCGTGCAAACAGGTGACCCAGCTGTTGCTGAGATGATGGGATGCCGCTTCCAGAGCTTACGAGCTAAGATCGCCGGAGCTTCCACCCAGAAATGAGACAGAGGATAGCTAGTCCATCCCGATTTGAGAGATGAATGTGATTGGTCAGAATGAAGCGCCGACGCCAGCCCAGTTGAGTTGAAGATTTCCAGTGTGGAGAGAATCTTACTCAGACCTAGAGCAGACCGATCCAGAGATGACCGCCGATGTATCGCCTTTCTTGGAGGATTGAGACATTGTTTAGCGTGCAGACGAAGGGCATTCGCATGTCGCCTAGGCGAAGTTAAAAAGTTCGAGCGAGTGTCAGAAACCCATTTTTTCCAAGTTTAAAGTGTTCGGAAGAACATGCAGGTAATTCTGTGGACCCTCTAAAAGAATGAAACCCTAACTCGACATGATGACTATGGAGCAGCTTTGAACCTTAGGGTTTGTAGCAGTTTAGCGGTGCCATCAGTGAGGCTTGGGTTTGCCCTTCTACGGTTGGTCCAGAGGTACTGTGGTATGTACCAGATATTTTTAGACTGTGCTCGGGTGCTGAGCCTTCGGGAAATTTTGGGACCTTGATGACTCGATCGAAAAGTTTGACGTCGTCCAGATATCATGTGATAAGAGATCAGTAAGATGACCAGCTTCGGATAGAGGACCTCACCCAGATGCGTTGTGAGTTGATCGAGAACGGACAAGTATTGAGTATTCCTCCGATGGTTGGGACGAGTTCCCGAGAACGTGTTCGGCCAGATATCTTCTACAGAGTGATGAAGCTACAGAGTACGCGATTTTGAGTCCGTGCGAGAGACTTCGGATTGACCATGGCCGAGAACAGTTGTAGTACGCAGATAACATGGCGTGACGTCATAGTGGATGACGATAAAGACAAGTGGAACCAGAGGTCCGTGCGTGACGCTGACAAGATGTTATTACTCCCCGTCGTGATCAGGGACCGGATATGCTTATAGAGCATTAGGATGTGGCCAATTTCCGAGGAAATGTGTGCGGAACACGCAGATGTCCTGAAAACGAGAAAAGATTATGTAAGAATACCAGCCTCCATACAGTTCGGCATAGGCAAGATCGGAAGAGACCCTGAGCAGGATTCCTTCCAGGACACTGCTGCATTGAGATTGCACCCAGGATTAGATGTGTCACGTGTATTCAGAGGACCAGAGGCCGACGCCAGTAACGTGCTGCTTTATGAGTGGTCGTGATGATTGACCGAGAGATGACCAGAGAAGTGCTAGAGCGGAATCGTTCCCGTAAGCACACCTGACAGGGCCGATGAGCCAATGGATTGCAGGATTGGTAATCCACAGAGAAGATAAGGACCCAGAGACAGAGGACGCCAGACCGTGAGCAAGAGGAGAGCAGATATTCTTGTTCCGCCGGTTTTAGGCGCACCGATTCATTTTTCGACATTGTAGGAAGTGTACCTCAATGTCCTTTTTTGTGATTTGCATTTGTGATCCGAGTATCATACTTATATTGCTTGGATTTGAGTTTTGATGACGAGTTTCCTGATATTGATTTCGTGCACCATGGCTGCACCTACTGAGTAGTTACATTTTTGCGCATAGTTATCGCACCTTATATGTTTTTATACACCATTGTGTTGGTTTTCGATTTGTGAATATTTTATTGCACTTGATATCGGTTTTGTGTCTTAGCTGGACATGTTTATGATTTCGTGGATTTCATACAGTTGATTCGATTTTGCGCGTGTGGTACGCGTTCGATGTGATTTTTGCACTCGGATAGCTTATATGTGCTTGAAGTGCATTGATATGTATTTTGTACACACAGTTGCACACGATTTTGATTTATACACCTTGGTGTACTCGATGTTGCTTTTTATGTGTTTGAGTTATTGATTGTATTTCGTGCTTTTGACGCACCAGATGTTATTTTCGTGCACAATAGGTGCACCCGATATTGTTGTCATGCACACCGTTGCAGTGGACAGATGCTTTTGTGCACACCCATGGCACTTAGTTTTGCTTTGTGCATATTGTGGCACCTGTATTTGGATTTGATTTCCATGCGCACCAGACACATGTGATTTTTGGATACGCCTTTTGAGGACGATTTTGCTTTTGAGCACTTGTTTTCATGTTGGGCACTATATTGTGTAGTAGCCAAACAGGACTGATCCGAGGATAGTACCTGAGTACTCTGCATGCATTAAAAGATTACCAAAAGGGTTTTCAAAAAGAGCTATAGTCTCGCTATTTTCTACGTGTCCGTGAGCGACACGAACGTTTATAAAGGAAAATCTTTTGGGATATTTTGAAAACGACGGAACGTGTATTTAAGAAAACGTATATGGACATATATTATTATTTTAAAATGAGCGTCCGTCAGTTATGCCGTGAGTTACGAATTCCCGCGGCGATTTAGAAAAGATATAGCATGTATTTTATTCAGATTTTGGAGTTTCCAAAGATGCGTACTATACACGTATTATATTATTTGACTAGTATATATTGGATTTCAGTAGTGGATTTCGAGATCTGCATCTCTATTGTAACTCCGAGGATATGCGTGAAAATCCGATAATTTGCGTGACGCTTGACGGATTTGATTTTGAGTTTTGTACTCATTTTCATGCGCACTTGGCGCGTTGTGTTATTTATGCGTTTTCCATGATTTCGGAGCCCCGTTGTTTTGAGCCGATTATTTAAATGTTTTAGATTTTGGGGGATTAAATTTAAATTCGGGGACCAAATTTATTTAAAAGGGTAAGACTGTAACATTTCAGAAAATATAAAATATTATTTTTGAAATTTAATATTAAAATAATATTTTTCCCGAAAACTGCCCGATTTGGGAAATTGGGGTTTTCGAAAAAGGGTATAAATATATATCAATAATTGTTAAATAAATGGAAATTAAAATGATTTATTAATTTAATAATATAATTAAATGATTTGGAATTTTTAAAATTTATTATATGAAGTTTTGATAAAAACCCGATTAGTGCACTGCTAATCGCGATTAAGCCAAATCCGCGTTTCTACAGTTTTTCGTGGACAGTGCACCATGTCATGTTATGTGGTGACTACATGTTGTGTTCTTGTGTTATTTTGGGTATTTTGTGACTTGGGTTTTTAGTAAAAAGAAAAGGGTAAGAAGAGAAAGGTGTATAAGGGTAATATTGAGAGAGAGTGGGTGAGAATAAGAGAGGAGAGAGAGAGGGGCTGCCTCATTCTAAACTCCCCTATAATTTTCTTCTTCTTCTTCTTCTTCTTCCTCTCTTCCCTCCACCTTCACCCCATGATATCACCTCAAATCTTTGATCAAAACCCTAATTCCCTTTCACAAAAATTGATCCCCTCAACACCCTCTACACATTGGACTATGAAAAGTGAGATTTCGACAACCTTGAGGAGCTAGGGTTTTTCTTGGGTTGCCCAAGTGAGGTAATTTCATCACCCTTAGCCTAGTATTTCATTCACTTTACTTTTCATGCAAGTTTAGAGGTGAAATTGTGATGTTTAGTGAACCTTGGGAAACCCTAGTAAAGGGTTTGGGTGTTTGTTGAAATTGGTGATGTGTAGTGGCTGCCTACAGACCTTAGTGGGTGTTTTACTGACCTGGACCAGAGCTTAGATACCCAAAACACGGATTTAGAAACCCTGACATCGGATAAATGTGTGAATTGAGAGGGCATTTTGGAATCTGGAGCAACTCGGGGGCACTAGAAATAATTTAGCAATTACTGGGAGTCGTGCAAGCACCTAGGAAGCTACCACTGAGACCCGAGCCTCTAACCCAAAGGCCAGGCCTTAGATTTATTCAATATGGCCTCAATTTGCGGCAAGAGTAGGGTAGAATTGATTCAGTTTGGTTCTAGGGCCTTATCTTCAGCAAATTTGACCCTCCATATATGCAGAATTAACCAATTTGGCTTAGGGTAAAATCTGGGACCATTTCCATGAGTTGATGCATTGTTTTACGACTTTGTTTTGACTTGGTTTTGGTATTTGGTATTATGTTTCCATCGTGTGGCGTTTGGACGTCTACGACCAGGGTTTTTGGTCGTGTTTTGCACGCAAAGCTATAGGTTTTGACCTATGAGCGAAACAAGTACTGTTTTGGTTTTCCGTCGCGATTTTAATACGCATTGCGATAGTTTATTATTGTAGGTACCTTCGCATGGATCCCAAGGCAACGGAGCATGGCATCATCGATTTCGGCAAGCGAAGACCAGGTGAGTGGATCTATATCTACGGGGGAAGTCGGGTGGATGGCGTATAGCACCCCCGAAAAGTTTTGTTGGAAACTGATTTATAGAATATGGTTAGGAAAACTAGATAAGGAAACTAGGGTTAGAATGAAGATATCTATAATACCATATTAGAAACTAGAGGATAGTTAGAAGTGATATGTTACGACTATCATAGGATGACGGAAATTGAGGATGACTTTTACCGATATTGCCGTTTAGGGTACTGTAGGACTAGATAGTCGATGTAGACGCGTCATCCGAACCATACCTTTTTCTAAACCGAAGAATTGTATGTATCTTTTAAATTTATACCTTGAGGGATGTTACGGATTTTCAAATGATATCTTTTTCTTAAAAACATCGTAACCCCTATTTTCAAAACTACGATTCGCTTCTTAAAAACAATCTGATTGTATGGTTCGGGTGTATATGTTAGATTAGATACTTATACTTGTAGTGGAGATAGAATGTTTATGTAAACTCGGTTTGATATGAGTGATAAATGCGATGAAAAGAATATAAGACGGATATGATGATATGATGATATACGGATGCGAGTCGATCGAGATGATTTATACCCTGCCGGTCCCCTGATATGAGATTATTGTGGATGTGACCTAAGACATTGGTATATAGATATATATACAGAATGTTGTTAATCATGGATGATAGGTCGTACGTGATATTAGGTCGTACCCTCATTTGTCGTATAGGATGATAGGATCTCTATTAGCTTAATACCGCTGTACGATGATTTTCCGTGCATTATGTGTTTGACTTGATGATTGATCCATACCCTTGACTAAAGAATGCCGTACGATGGATTATATCGTACGTGACATTGTGTGGCTGGATGCTGATTGATTGATTCACCGACTCGATCATGTTAGATACGTATACCCTTCAGTATTTGCGTATAATTACATTATAGCTGCTAGCTGACGATCTACCTTATGATGCATTCATTTTATTCGCATTGTACTACTCATACCTGTTATAGTACACCTGCACCATTATCGATGATGCGTATGTTACATGCACACATTCTGTAGGCTCACACACTTCATCATCGATAATTGCCATGTCACTACACAGTAGGATTGCTGCATCATGACATGACTCTTCGCATAACCTGCTTCCGTATATACATTGGTATATCCATATTTGCTCACATACACATTGTATATTCATACTGGTGCACATATACATTGATATATCCATATTTGCGCACATACACATTGTATATTCATATTGGTGCACATATACATTGATACATCCATACTTGGGCATATGCACATTGCATACCCATATTGGCGCATATACACATTAGTACCTCTATACTTGCGCATATACATATTGTGCCTACATAGATAACTGGTTTTATTGGAAAATTTAGAACCACATGTTATATTTAAAAAGTGGAATCATTTTAAAAGAGCGGCTTTCCCTTAACATGTCATATCACATTTCCATGTTGCATGATATTCGGATATACTTACATTTCTATTATATGTTGCACACATCATGCTCTATGATTTACGAATTGAGATATGCTGTTTTCATGAGATTTCTGGATTTGAGAACCGTGGAGATTTTGAAAGAGATTATGTGTCGTTCTAAAAACCTGGTTTCTCTTGATATGATATTTCAGTGCGTCCACAATGCGTTTTCTCGGTTCTGAGACGTGTGACCTGTGAAACCCGATTCGAGGAGCTGGATGAGGTCGATTGCGGGTACATGGTGGACCCGGTATGGTACGTCGGGGCGAGAACGGATCGCTGTGTAGTAGACGGTGAGCCTGGCAGAGGGACTACTACCTACCGGTGATAGTATTTGGGCTCGGCGGATATCCGGAGGATACCGACCGGAGTCGAGAGATGATATGGGCTGATCCGGACTGACGGAGCCCATTGGCCGATCCGGACTGACGGAGCCCGATATATGAGGATTTACGTGCCGATGCTGGGCACTGTTTTCATGATGTTTTCGAGTGTCGATTCTAGGAACTTAGGTTCCATGATTTTGATGTGTCACGAGGGACACCGTTGATATATATCCTCATACTTTCATGCACACTCCTTTATGATATTTACGTGCATACAGACATTGATTTTATGGGTGGACGAGATCCACATGCATACTTACCTTGATTATGGTTGGACGAGATCCATATACAAGCATTGATATTACTGTTGGATGTTATCCACATGCTTATAGGCATTGACTACCTTGTTGGCACATATACGACCCGGTCATCCTAGATATCATAGTATTACCTTTATGATATAGTTGACCTAGGAGTCGTTGTTTATTCGATTTCTATCTGTTGATATTTTTCTACTCACGAGTTGGCAACTCTCCCCCGTTGTGCCACAGTTCTTGCAGGTTGACCGCTTAGATCAGTAGCGCCTTCGCTGGCACACAGTTGCATTCGGGTGTTTGCATTGGTAGGTGGGACATTTGTATCATTCACACTCTTGTATCTACATTTCATTTATCTAGTAACTCCATCAATCAAAGTTTTTAATTGTATAAGTAATGAGACTTAGTGAGATTGTGGTTGCGAGACTTAGAGCGAGGGGTTATTCGCTACTGGTGGTTTTTATGTCTTTCTTATTTCCTTACCTTTTGTGGTGAACTTCGCCGTTGGGCATCGTATACTTATTTATATTGTTTTGCATTGTTGTGATCCGCCGTTTGGCGAAGAGCTAGCTCCCGCTTGGGGATGCCATTATTCTTTATTAAGTATTTGTGGTTTTGGATCAAAATATACAAAGGAGGTGCTGCCAAAATTTTTAAAAAGACGAAAACATGTTTTCAAACTAATGATTTCACTTGCATCATTCATGTTCATTTTCTATGCATTAAGAAAACTTGATTTCATTATACCTTTATTTCAAAACCTCACCTCCTTTATTTTCTTAAAAGGTTTAGATTTCTGGGTTTCAGCTTACTTGAATTCCGTTACGCCTTTAGACGTTGCGTGATTCAAGTGCTGGTCACGAGCTAATATTTCGGGTCGTGACACCTTTCATGACTGTTGTATATATACATTGTCATATTATTGCTTCATGTATTAGTTGTACCGATATAGTACCTTACATGATTGTTGCATACTTATTGCATTTATTGTTCATGTATTAGTTGTATCTGATATAGTACCTTACATGACTGTTGCATACAGATTTTCATATTATTGCTTCATGTATTAGTTATACCTGCTGGTGTACCTTTCATGACTATTGCATACATATGACCATTTATTGCTATTAGCTTGCCTATGTTAGATTCGCGCTGTAGGTGCATATTTCCGATTACCTGCATATGTTATTTACTATACACGAGTTGGCAACTCACTCCCATTGTGTCATAGTGTTTTACAGGTTGATCCTCACAGTAGTCAGAGGCAGGGCTATTATTCATCTACCACATCATCTTTTGCAGCGTATACCGCTTCGGCTCATAATGTGCAGTTTTGCTTAGGTGGGTTTTGTGGTTATCCGTTCATGTTGCTTATTGTATATTCGTTGTATCCTATACTCTCCATCTACCATTATCTTGTATGACTTAGAGACTTGATGTAAGAACGTTGTTGTATATTATTTTGTGACTTGGAGTTCTTTTATGCAGTTTTATTTATATCGCCTTTTATTTCATCGCTACGGCGTCATATATCTGTTATGGTGGTTGTTTTCCGCCTTTAGGCGTGTTTTTGCTCCCGTTTGGGGATGCTTTACTTATATATATGTTGTACCCATTTTTGGGACTGGTTTTTACAAAGGAGGTGCTGTCAAAATTTTAAAAGAAATAAAGTTGGACATTTTAAAGAATTTGGGTTGAGATTTCAAAGGTTTTGAAAATGCTATTATCACTTTCTTACTACTTTTGATGGTTTAGATTGGTGGATATTCGGCTTACTTAAATTGCGTTACGCCTGTGGACGTTGCGTAGTTTAAGGGCAGTCACGTGCCAATTTCGGGTCGTGACATTTGTCCATGTAACATATTACATATGTGGGATCCCGATCCGGTATCTAATACCCAGGACGTAGAGTGAACTAAGAAACAGTTCTCGATAACTAACACACCCAAAGAAGATGCATCAACATGCTTATTTTTCGTTTGGGTGGCATGAGAATCCGGATATTCCCCTATTTCCTGTTCAGTCTTATAACAATTATAAGAAAGAGCGGAACCAACGTTCCCCTGCTCAGTATAACAAGCGGGTTCAATCAATACATCCGTATTATTATTTTGATTAAGGCTTAACATGGTCGCTATCTGGAGAGAGAGAGAAGAAAACACTTTAGCGTATGCTCTTGCAAGATTAGATTGGTTATTATCTTATCTAATCAGGATAGCTCCCACCGGTTTTATCAAATCTTCCTTCAAACTCTAAAAGGTAAGACTAGACAGGATTAATTACACCTTACAAGTTCACCAATCTTTCAGCCAGGCCAGTATTGGTACTTTGAGGGAGGTTCCCCGTGCTTTCGTACGGGCCTAATTAAAATAAACCTCGTTTTCCCAGAGGAATAACCATGTTAACAGCTTTCTAGACACCTACTTGAGGGGCTAATTGTCATGTGTAAAACTCTCCTAGGAGTAACTCTTACTCGTAGTGGATATCGGTATCCAACTATCTCATAGAGGGTATGCAATCTCATTGCAAATTTCAACACTTGAAATTCCCGATAATATTCTGCCCCTAGCGTCCTATGACCTTGATTGAGGTCAATAAACCATAGGCTACTAGTCATGTTCAACCCATCATTTCCTGATTGAATTAAACTAACCCGCACGACCCTTGACGGAGGTCAATAAGGTCGTACGACTACCCTAAAACAATCACATCATATGCAGCAGATAAATACTAGTCAGCTACCGCACACTACACCTTGATGGAGGTCAACAAACGTAGCACGAATACTAAGTAGGACTTATCTGAAATGACGGAGGGCTACGACAGGTTTTTTTTTATGAAAACCTTTTTTTTAATGAACTTGATATAGTTATAGAAACAAGTGATTTTGAAAAGGAGTGTGATCAGTCGAAAATATTGCATTTTTAACACATCAATTTCCCTACTATTTGCAATCATCTAGAGGTGTTCGGTATTAATATAGCGCATATTAGGAAAACGGCCGTAAAATACCAAATAACTTTTGTTATACTTTAAAACCGGCATTTCTGAGGGAAATTGAGTGTTTATCATTGCATCGCATAATCTTTGTATAGCGCAACACTTGTCTCGAGAATCTGTACAGGAAATTCCAGGAACAGAGCCAAAATTGTCAAAAGTGCTGTTAAAAATACGCCAAGTCTAAGACTTGTGATCTGGTAGTGAGAAAGAAAGAATTATAAGATTTCACACATCAGGAAACAGCATTAAAGACAACAGAAAGCAGCACAACAAAAATCATGCACCAAGGCTTCTAATGGGCCGCGGATCTGCGGCCAAAAGGCCCTTGGCGCCGTGGATCCGCGGCCACGTCAGCATGTCGTCGGCAGCTTTTTCCTCCAGGCTTCTCCTATCACTTGGAGAATTCATTTAAGCTACCGCAAACTCCAGAGAACTCCAGAATCTTCTGACAGAACAGCAAGGCTTTGGGATCAAGCTAAAAATGTCCAAGCTTCTCAAGCAAGCTTCTCACTTAACTACCTAAAGCCTAGAAGCTTCTCCCTAACCTCTAAGCTTATGAAGGAAGCTAAGCCTAACTAACTACCTCTAGAAGCTTCTACCTAACTAACAAGATTACAAGGGAAGCTAAACTAAACCTAGCTTCTAAAGGAAGCTAATCCTAATCAAGGCTATAAAAGGGGCCCTAAGGCTTCACTTCTATGGTTGTTGATTCCTTCATCTCTTCCCACAAGTTGAGTGACACAACTTGTATCTCCAAACCCTAACCCTAATCAAATCAAATCCAAGCCAAATTCAAGAACACCGAGTACTAAATCAAGCAAGAAGCCTTCAATCCTTTAGAAGCGACGCCGGACTTCATCGGAGCAAGTGATCCAAAGAGATCCGCGACTCAAGGAGACGAGCGAAGCCGAAATCAACGATCAAGTTCTTTCCTCTTGTAGATCTTGAGAGAATTGTAACAAAATTGTTGATAAAATAAAGGTGAAATTTCTATATCTTGCTTATCTTTCTATTTGAGCATTATGATTCGATCTAGATTCTTGAATGTGTTCTTTGTTATAATGCTCGAGTAAAACTCCGCTCGTGAAGGAGTCGAGAGAATCAATAGATGATGATGTTACAAATCTTGAAACGATTCTTAATTCCTATACGTTTTGTAAACATTAGTAAATTGAAGAATCGGCAACCTAGTTTCGAGCGATGCTTTCTTGATTGTGTTCGCTCTTAATTAGTGATCCACGATCGATTCTTGAATTTACTAGAGGCTAGAATTTGAATGAGATTCATCGAAAGGACAAAGGATGAGATGAAGAAACCCTAGTTTCTTCGAATGATCCTTAAACCTCGATTAATCGTCATCGATCTAGTATCAAATCATTAATGGATAAGAAAACATAATTAATAGTTTTCA
Source organism: Agapanthus africanus (assembly GCA_030015575.1). NCBI lineage: Eukaryota > Viridiplantae > Streptophyta > Magnoliopsida > Asparagales > Amaryllidaceae > Agapanthus > Agapanthus africanus. The sequence goes on along the minus strand of CM057337.1, from coordinate 438,197,115 downwards.
TCACGTCTATAGATTCGATCGATTCCTACGAGCCTCACTTCGATTCTTGAAACCTAAATCGATTGTATATCATCAATTCTTAATTCTTGATTTTTAAATGTTTTCTTGATTTTAGATTTAGATCTAGATAATTCTTGAACTTCAATTTTATAAATCTTGAATTGAATTGTCATTTTTCTTTTCTTTAATTTTCAATTCATCTAATTCAAATTCGAACGGATCTCACTTTCCCTGTGGGCGATCCGTACTCGCTAACGCGCTACATACGACACCATTATTGATTGCGGTCAAAAATTTCTTTGGTTGTGATTTCTTTCACTTTTCTTATATACACACAGGAGATTTCATTCAATCAAATGGCGCCGTTGCCGCGGATCGTGTGCTAATTTGTTCATTTTTGAAATTTGAGTTGAAAATTTTATTCCATCAATTTTTTTAGATCAAAATTCGTGCAAAGACTAAACGATTTGTTGTGATTTGTTGTGAGGAAATCTGGAATCTGTGGAGTTTGAGGAAAAATATTTTGAATATTCCAGAGAGTTCAGGGAGTCAACAGAACCATTCTCTAAAAATTTTGTGCAGTGAAAAAATCATCAAGCGGCGGAACCGCGGCTTAAGCAGCTTATTGCGGCGAAAGCGCGGTGCTACTGTAGCATCGCTGTACGGAAATTTCTCAGTAACTCCCTCACTTTCTTATCTCCTCCCTCATCTGCTCCAATAACAATTTTCTGCAGGTTTCTTTGCAAATAATTCGCAGCGCCGCAAAAATAAAAATTGTGCGTGTTTTGATTCTTGGTTGTTTGCATTTTTAATACGGAAATTACGGGGTAAAGACCAAATTCAGATTAGGTGGGGAGTTCATTACCCTTCCTAAGCCCCGAAAATCGCAAAACTGCATCCACATTACCCTCATTAACTAAAAAATATCTAGACTTGACTCTAAGGACCGTCGCACTCACTTAGGACAGGAGAAGGTCGTGGGTAATCTATTGCTTATCCGCGTTTCTTTTGTGGTGTCTAAGGCAAGTGTGTTTAAAGCAAGTGGTTACTTAATTAGGCCCACTACTTACGTAGTGGAGAACCTCCCACTTACCTGGCCATAGGAGGGACAAAGAGGCAGTAGAGGATTGATCCTGCGACTTGTCTTTTGGCAGTTAGGAGCGGTCTAGAGCCTTGACCTAGGTGACCACTAGATTTAGGGTTGCTTGTTGCATTTGTTGTGATTTGCATCATTTTTTTCAAAAAATCCATATATTTTTCAAAACAAACACCACTTCACACATTTTCCCTAATTATCTTAACGCTGCCACTTGTACTAAACCCTTTAGTGCGAGATAGACTGGACACGGGATTCTAGTGCCCGTTTAGTCCGCGTTCCCCCGATCGACTCCGAAGTCGGTATTTCTACGTCTACTTCTTCTTTACCCACCACCACACCCACTTCGATGGACGGTGCTCCATCGAACTTCTTTACCACTACTCTGCCGCCGTCCGCAGGTGCGCAGAATCCTCCACGCATTTCTCTCCAAGAGAGAGGCTATCCTACACGTGTTCCCCTTCCCACCTGTCTTTCTATACCACCAGCCAACAGGGATAATTTTGAAATAAAACCCCAATACATCAATCTTCTACCCAAATATCACGGTCTCGAGTCTGATGACGCATATGTCTTTATTACAAAATTTGAAAATATATGCGCTATGATGGGTACTTCACAGCTTTCTGTGGATGCTATGCGTCTTCGTCTTCTCCCATTTACCTTGTGCGATATAGCCGAAAAGTGGCTTTATAACACAACCGCACATTCCATTTCAAATTGGGAAGAATTCGTAAAAGCATTCCTAAAGAAATTCTACCCAAATCATAAGAAAACTCGAGTCCGTAGCGAAATAAATCAATTTACCCAGCTTCCCAATGAAACATTCTCGAAGTTTTTTGAACGCTTCAAGGATCCGTTAGTTCAATGTCCACATCACGGAATCCCTAGATGGGATCTCTGCAGAATCATATATGAGGGCATTAATCCTTCCACAAAACAGACCCTTGAGTCGATGTGTCAAGGCGCTTTCATGACCAAAGATGATGGGGAAGCTTGGAAATTCCTTGATGATTTCGCTGAAAAATCTTTGCAGTGGGAGGGTGTGAGTCAATCGTCTAGGGGGCAATAACCAGTCTGATGTTTCCATAGAAGTTAGAGCTGAAATGTCAGCAATGCAAAAGAAACTCGAAACTATGGAAAACAAATTTTTAGCCGCCGCCCTAAATCAAATGTCACTTTCCAAAACTGTATGTGGATGCTGTTCTGATCCTTCTCATTTGACGGAAGAATATCCACTAAATTCTCCATTTCAAGGTCATGAGCATACCAATGCTGCTTTTCAAAGACCTAGAAACGATCTGTATTCTTCCACATATAATCAGGGTTGGAGGAATCACCCTAACTTTGCTTGGAACCAATCACAAAATCAATACACGGTTCCAAACCAAAACAATTTCCAAAGGGCTCCTCTACCACAACAGTAACCACTTCAATTGAGTCAGCACTCCTTCCAATCACAAAACATTCAAAATCCGGTCAACACACTTGCACCGTCTACTCCTTTGCAGTTGACCGGGACTAATGAATCCTCTTCATTCATGAACTTGCTTTGGACAATAAAGTCTTACGTCGATGATATAAAGAGAAACTCCACTTCTCAAGCGGAGAGTATAAAATCGATGGAAGAAGAAATTGCACGATAAAAGCTAAATTGAGTGCAAGAGAGAAAGGGAAACTTCCAGCTCAACCTTTACCCAATCCTGGCTATTCACATCATGTGAATGCAATCACCACGTTGAGATCTGGAAGAGTACTTGACAATCATGTTGGTGGGGAGATTGATAAAAATCAAAAATCAATCGATGATACCCCGGCTGAGACTTTTCCTTCCACTTCCACTTCTAATTCTGACCCCAGTTCTTCTACCCCACCACCTTCTTCCGAGCCAATTCTCCGTTTTCCCTAAGGCTCGACACCTCAGCCAATCTCTTCTAGTCCACCGAAAACGATCCCCACTCCTATTCTTAGATCGTTTCCACCCACACGATCTTCTCCAATGTTGGACCCTGACCTTATTGCCCAAGCTCCTTACCCGAATCGGTTAACGGGAAACAGACCAAGTCCACAAATGGAGAAGATCACTGAAATATTTAAACAGGTTAACATCAACATCCCTCTTCTAGAAGCAATTCAACAAGTCCCCGCTTATGCGAAAACACTTAAGGACTTGTGCACTAGAAAGAGGAAGACTCAAGTGCCCAAGAAGATATTCATGGCAAAGACAGTAGACACAGCCTTTCCCCAACAATTACCGAGGAAACGTAAGGATCCCGGCTATCCTACTATTTCCATTTCTATTGGGGAGAAACACATCAACCGTGCTCTACTTGACCTTGGCGCAAGTGTTAACCTGCTTCCTTTCTCGGTTTACTAGCAGTTAGGGATCGGAGAGTTGAAACCAGCCCATTGCACTCTCCAGATGGCTGACCGATCAAGCACCAAACCTAGGGGTGAACTGGCGAATGTGTTAATAAAAATCGGGGAATTTGTATTCCCTGTGGACTTTATTGTACTTGATACACAGCCTGTAGTGAACCCACGGAATCAAATTCCGGTGATCCTTGGTCGCCCCTTCTTGGCCACTTCCAATGCTATCATCAACTGTCATAACGGTTCTATGACCTTATCTTTCGGGAATAGGTCAATTGAGCTGAACATTTACAAGTTGGGAAGTGTACCCTCCGAACCTACTGCTCAGGTCTGTTCTGTCGAATTAATGGATGTCGACAGCAGCGAATTTGACGATCCTCATGATACTGATCTTGACCCTTTTCATATGTTGTTGTTTGACCCAACTATGTATCATACACATACGGACTCTTCCACCGAGTTGTCCGGGTCAACAACTAACACTGATTATGAACTGTTTTTGGAGTCTGAAGATCACCCCGCGCTTTTTGATGACATTATTCTTCAGGGTATTGATGAGACTTTTAAGGAGATCTTCGCTGATGAACTCGCATTTTTGAATGACACGGGCGTTGAGATGAATCATCTCCTAAACAATGAAATTGAACCTCCGCCCCTTCTTCTGAACTGTAAAAAGAATGCGAGTAATCCATCACATTCACTGCATCGTCTCTCCAAAATGAGATGCAAACACATTCTATTCCACCACTTACCTTTTCCCCACTTCTTCTTCCACCAACCGATGCAATACATTGATAAAATTTTCGAATGGTTGGTGTTAACTTTCGGTGTTTGCAAAGCTTGGCATCGATCAATAATTTTTACCCCCTCTTATGATTTTCAAAGCTTAACATGTTTTAACTCAAGTTTGGGGGGGTGTAATCTGGCTCCTGAAAAGAAAATTTTTACAAAAAATTGTAAGCTAAGAATAAGTTTGGAGGAGGATTTTCACGATCATATTTTTTGCCCCCGTTAATAAATTTCCTCCCAAGCTTACAGGTTTTTGAGATCTAGTGGATGGAAACAGTGAGGACACTGTTGAAAACAATTTTGGGGGAGGTTTGTGCTTATTTTCGCATCATTTGCATTATACTTTGCATAAGCACAAAACATATCATTTAAAACATATAAAAATTAAAAAAATTTCAAAAAAAAAATAAATTTTTTTCTTGTACATAAATAAGATAATAAAAGATTAGATAGTGAAAAATTACATCCAAAAGATTGGAAAAATTTAAGAAAACCAAGAAAATTAGAAGTTTTCATAAACAAACTAGTAATAAGTAGTTATGAGCTGTTATCCCAATAGTTAGTAAGATGAAAGAAGTCACTAATCTGAGGATAAAAATAAGTCTGAAAAATAGTTCCTATTCTGGAGGCCAAACATTTTGAACGTTGATACCCTACTATATGCACTTACACACGTCTTGAAACTCGGGATAGTAGAGCATACCTTGAAATGCTCTTGTCTAAAAGCCAAAGTATGAAAGAAATAAAAAAATGAAGAAAATATAAAATGGTGCAGAAAAATGAACACTGGTTTTGTTATCGCCAAGGCAGCAATAAAAAAATATAGCGAGGGTTCTTCATCACCTAGTGCCTTAGACCAACTGGTCTGGGAGTCACTGTTAAGCCTTAGGTGGTGCAAGACGAGGAAGATACACCATATAAGCAAGCACATGAGTAATCGGTCGGTTAGTACCTCAAGAAGTATTAACGGTCGCATGAAAATGTGTGAGCAAATCCATATAAATATTCATCAAATTAAAAAGTACTGAGGCAGATGGACAAGAGTATGATAGCTTGAATTGAATTCTCCGAGTGTAGGGATGTCTATTACACACACGTAGGGTTATACGATCGATGTTTGGAAGAAAGATAGGAATGAAGAATAAAGACGATGTTTTATTGAGGGATGATGTGATTTCTAACATCTTTTCATGACTATTAAGATAGGGCTCATGACAACCGAAAAACTAGTATAGTTGGAAACTCTAATTTTCAAAGTCTTTCTTTTACAATTCTTATTTTTATATGTAACTTTCACGGTCTTCCTTTTATTATTGGATTTTGTGGGTGCAATCCGCTGAAAACCCTCAGGAGACAACACTCCTCCTACTAGGGACACCTAGAGGTTTAAAGGCTTGTTGCACGTGCTCAGTGCAATCGTGTTGCCTACGAAAGTGTGCTAGTTAGTTTTTCTCTTTCTTTCTTTATTTTCTCCTTCTCTTTTTAATAAAACAGTTCGCTCGAGACGACCGAAAATAAATTTGGGGGAATTTGATCAGTCGAAAATATTGCATTTTTAACACATCAATTTCCCTACAATTTGCAATCATCTAGAGGTGTTCGGTATTAATATAGAACATATTAGCAAAACAGCCGTAAAATACCAAATAACTTGTGTTATACTTTAAAACCGGCATTTCTGAGGGAAATTGAGTGTTTATCATTGCATCGCATAATCTTTGTATAGCGCAACACTTGTCTCGAGAATCTGTGCAGGAAATTCCAGGAACAGAGCCAAAATTATCAAAAGTGCTGTTAAAAATACGGCAAGTCTAAGACTTGTGATTTGGCAGTGAGAAAGAAAGAATTATGAGATTCCATACATCAGGAAACAGTATTAAAGACAACACAAAGCAGCACAGCAAAAATCATGCACCAAGGCTTCTATTGGGCCGCGGCCAAAAGGCCCTTGGCGCCGCGGATCCGCGGCCACGTCAGCATGTTGTCGGCAGCTTTTTCCTCCAGGCTTCTCCTATCACTTGGAAAATTCATTTAAGCTACCGCAAACTCCAGAGAACTCCAGAATCTTCTGATAGAACAACAAGGCTTTGGGATCAAGCTAAAAATGTCCAAGCTTCTCACTTAACTACCTAAAGCCTTGAAACTTCTCCCTAACCTCCAAGCTTATGAAGGAAGCTAAGCCTAACTAACTACCTCTAGAAGCTTCTACCTAACTACCAAGCTTACAAGGGAACCTAAACTAAACCTAGCTTCTAAAGGAAGCTAATCCTAATCAAGGCTATAAAAAGGACCCTAAGGCTTCACTCCTATGGTTGTTGATTCCTTCATCTCTTCCCACAAGTTGAGTGACACAACTTGTACCTCCAAACCCTAACCCTAATCCAATCAAATCCAAGCCAAATTCAAGAACACCGAGTACCAAATCAAGCAAGAAGCCTTCAATCCTTTAGAAGCGACGCCGGACTTCATCGGAGCAAGTGATCCAAGGAGATCCGCGACTCAAGGAGACGAGCGAAGCCGAAATCAACGATCAAGTTTTTTCCTCTTGTAGATCTTGAGAGAATTGTAACAAAATTGTTGATAAAATAAAGGTGAAATTTCTATATCTTGCTTAACTTTCTATTTGAGCATAATGATTCGATCTAGATTCTTGAATGTGTTCTTTGTTATAATGCTCGACTAAAACTCCGCTCGTGAAGGAGTCGAGAGAATCAATAGATGATGATGTTACAAATCTTGAAATGATTCTTAATTCCTATAAGTTTTGTAAACTTTAGTAAATTGAAGAATCGGCAACCTATTTTCGAGCGATGCTTTCTTGATTGTGTTCGCTCTTAATTAGTGATCCACGATCGATTCTTGAATTTACTAGAGGCTAGAATTTGAATGAGATTCATCGAAAGGACAAAAGATGAGATGAAGAAACCCTAGTTTCTTCGAAAGATCCTTAAACCTCGATTAATCGTCATCGATCTAGTATCAAATCATTAATGGATAAGAAAACATAATCAATAGTTTTCATCACGTCTATAGATTCGATCGATTCCTACGAGCCCCACATCGATTCTTCAAACCTAAATCGATTGGATATCATCAATTCTTAATTCTTGATTTTTAAATGTTTTCTTGATTTTAGATTTAGATCTAGATAATTCTTGAACTTCAATTTTATAAATCTTGAATTGAATTGTCTTTTCTTTTTTCTTTAATTTTCAATTCTTCTAATTCAAATTCTAACGGATCTCACTTTCCCTGTGGACGATCCGCACTCGTAAACGCGCTACATACGACACCGTTATTGATTGCGGTCAAAAATTTCTTTGGTTGTGATTTCTTACACTTTTCTTATATACACACCAGAGATTTCATTCAATCAGAGTGTTTTTAGGCTTTTACTAGTTTCGCTAAAGAGGTCACTCCCGGTGAAGGGATCTTGGCTCTTTCCTTATCGAATAAGGTGCAGGATATTTCATAAATACCGCTATGCAAAGCAAGAACTATAGAAGTAATCAAAAACAAAACCGAGTGAGTTGCAGCATCTGCTAGTTTCGCTAAAGAGGTCACTCCCGGTGAAGGGATCTCGGCTCTTACCTTATCGAATAAGGTGCTGGAATACTGCTATGCAAAGCAAAAACTAGTGCTACCCTTTTTGAAAATTTGTTTCTATAACAACTTTTAGGTTTCTTTTTCTTTCATTAATCTCATTAACGAAGTCGCATCATTTATGCTTCCTAAGCATCACAGAAAAAACGAAAATACAACTTACACTTATGCCATCCATATTCGCCACAGTGTCCCGTTATGCACCGTTAGGTTACATAACTAACGACATACCGGGACGGGACTAGCGCAGGTGCAAAACATAAGCAACGTTTATTATATATCATATATACAATAATAAAGAATTCGTCTCACGCATATAAAATGATCATATCACAGAATATCACCACCAGAAGATAACATATGAAATATTGGATATACTAGGAGGTCCGTGTTTTATTTTGGCCCTGTACAAAACACGGATTCCGCGGTCGTGATGAATAGCCTAACCCATACCCCTAGACCCTTAAGAGAGGGGCAAGCAACCCTACCAATTCTAGAGTCAGGAGACCCGGATTCGACTCTTTGAGTTGGTCTCCCACTAGACTCTAGAACCCGGTTACTTGTGCTCCCGACCTTGGGTCTATCCTAATGCGAAAAACTAAATAATATACAATCGTGACATCATCCTCAACCCGGAAGTACCCTAATAAAAATATTACATACAATGAATTTTACATGAATGAAAATAAAAACTCTCATCTCACATAAAACCCCCGGCTATTCAAAACACGACGATTCAATATAACATATCACAGCAACACATAACATCACATGTCATCAACATAAGTAAATATGCGTATTCCAATTCTCGTTGACATATAGCAACGAAACCGGAGATACACCATATATTACACTTACGGTCGCAGAAAAGAAAATGTCAAACTACAACATTTGGAATCCACAATCACCTTAGAAATCATAAACCCGAAATATCACATACTTCGCATTTCATGCCTAACAGTATGAATTCGAAATATTGTATCACATTCTAAAAAAGCTAGACGGCGTTACACATTCCGATAGAATCAACAAACACCCAAAATGTTAGTTATATGTATGCCCTAGAGGCTATTACTGTACATATGATTTATATTGTAGTGGATGCTTGGACATATATAAGGAGGACTTTCTTGCTCGACATGATAGTACGCTATCTGGTTGCGCTTTATCTTAACATGTACTCTGATTGTCTCTATGTTACATGTTGATAAAACCCTTAGGATGAGCACTTGACTACCAAGACTATGATGCGGATCATACAAGTGGGGACAGTGTAGTCGCCAAGTACATCTTTCAAATTTTCCTAGTCATTGGAGTACCAAGACAGGGCATCGATACTCTAGAGTAGACTAGCGTATGTGCTTGTTGACCCATATGATGGGCGATGGATGATCCCATATCCATTGGTGTTTGACATCAAAGAAGGCATACGGGTGCTCAGTGGAGACTGGGTACATTGGACGGACTCGCCGAGAACTCTAAGATGGTATTATACCTCACGTCAGATGGCAGTTCTCTGGTGACACTGGTACAGGTTAGTCTGTAGACCCGAGATCGTCATAGAGTCTTGTGTGATTCCCACTGTGCTTTGATTTCCATCATACCACGTCTAAGAAGGCGTGCAAAAAGGTGGCTTTTGGGTACAATCCCGAATCACATGGAGGCAATGAACGATAGGAAGGGTTTCGTCTCTCCCGGTATAGGGAGTTGATGTTGCGCTGTGTTTGATTGGCTATAACTGGAAATCCCTGGCCAGGGTTATTGAGATTTACTGGTAAGTGTTATCAGTAGTTTCTCGAACTGTTATAGACCTCATATCGACATGACTTATCAAGCTACTGGGGTCTGACGTTTACCACCTCTAGGCGAGATATGCGATATATCAGACGAAGAGACCGGACTGTACGGGAGTGTTACTGGTTGGATTCACGGAAGAATGTACAGGCTTGCTTGTTGATCTTCTGATTGCTCAATACCTGGGTGGCTGTTACGTTTAGCTGACCGCTTTCAGCTTGTGGGTATTTGATATGATCATCATCTACTGCCGGCGTATTGATGATTCTTTAGAGTCCTACATAGAGGTTTCCTGGCTCAGGCAAAACGGAGTAAGAGCACATATATGATATGTGCGGGACCGAGAACAATACGTGTGTGTGATACCGTATTAGATTCTCACGATATGAGATATCGGCCGGGTATATGTGATATAGCCGGGTCATCGGATCAAGTGTTGATTCGATGAACTGATACAGATTATATTAGTCGGTTATTTGTTAAATAGCCGGATTATCGGATCAAGTGTTGATTCGATAATTTAATGTATAATTATATATTTGATATATTAAATTACATTAACTAATATAAGCTCACTAAAAGATTCTTTCTCACTCGGGTAATACATTGATATATATACGATATATGTTAATTGTATTATTTTATTTTGTTACAAAATATATTATATATATGATATATAATATTGTAACAAGTTAAGGTTACAAATGCAACATGTTTTGTGGAGATTAAACATGGTTAGGGTTTGGATTAGGGTTAAACTTTCTAGTTGCTTCTAGACGCTTTGCTTTTGTTTTAAGCCAAGATATTTGTTGTGATATTTTGTTGATATTTCCTCAACTCCACCCAAACCCTTTACCATGGTAAAATCTCTACAAGGGTTAAGTGATTATTCTTAACCCATTGTGGTATTTCTAACCTTAGATATATTTTTCATTATTCATCACAAAGTGAATGCTTCTTCTTCTTTCTTCTACTTTTGGATGGAAAAGATTTCTAGCTTTTTCATTAATGATGAAAATGAGTGAGAAATCGAAAACAAATGAGTGCTAAATTCCTACTTTATCACCCTCATCTATTCTAGCCGTTTAGATTAGGGTGTTTGCTTTGCTAATACTTGATTAGCAAAGCAAGAGCTTGGGTGTGAGTTTCTTCAAGGTAGATCATCTTTGTTATCGAAGATCGGAAGCAAGCTTGCATCTTTCTTCATGGAGCCTCTCTTGAGTCCGGGTACCTGATGATCGCAGTGAAGAGACCTCAACACGGAGCTTTAGAAGTAAAGGAATGGACTACAAAGGTTGTAATCCCTAACTCTTAGAAGTAAAGTTGTTTACTTGCTAATGTTTTCACCTAATCTCTAGTCTAAGATCTTGGTTAGGGTTGTTCGGTACGTCTAAATTTTAAATCGGGCATGGTTGATGCCTTATAGACCCTTGTGAGAGTGCCTAGTAACCCTATAGTGGTACCAGAGCCAAGCTAGAGCTTTAGGCGAAGTCTAGACGAAGTTTAAAGTCCGATCGAACCTCGAAACGCCGATATACACCCCCTCTCTGGAAATTTTTCAAAAATGTTGATTTTTTCATGTTAAAAATACTTAGAAAATTAAGCAGGGAATTATAAGGAATACTGTGAAAAATGAGCCATCAATTCTTTTAAAGCGCCGCGGAACCACGGCAAGACCATGCCTTGCGCGGCGGTTCCGCGGCAGAACAGTGAAATTACGGTTTTGGTTTTTCACAGTAACATCCGTATGTATTTCCTGACGCTTCTGGGAATTTTTAATTTTACTCAAATGTTGAATTTTCGGGAGATCTTCTGTATTCGTTGATTCGATCGGAAAGTTTAACTTCGTTTAAGTTTTTTCCGGGTAATTTTAGAACGTGTTGAAAAGTTCGAACGGATATCAATAACTCGCTTTTTCCTCTGCCGGAAAAATTTCCAGGTGTTGGATTTTTCCGTAGTTTAAGAACGTTCTATGTCGTGCAAGTAACGCGATGGACCCTCTAGAATAACACAAACCTTAACTCGATTATGTGACCGTCTGAACCGCCTCTAAATCTTAGGGTTTATGGCAGTACGGCGTTGCCACATGTGGGGCTATGGTTTGACCCTTCTACGGCTGGACCATTGATACTGTGTCATGTGATGGATGTTTTTAAACTAATTTCAAGTGTTGATAACTATTTGGGAAATCTTGGGTGTTTGTTTATTTGATCGGAAAGTTTAACATTGTCTATTTATCTGGAATGTGATGAAATATTTGGAATCCACAAGTAGTTATGAGATAACTAATTTGAATGTTATAAATCTAGTAGTTCAGTCTCAGATGATCGGTTGCCACGGGATTTTGATGCGATCAAAAGTCCATCGCAATCACATAGCGTACGCGGATACTCGCCGGGTACACTTAATAGACAGCCACGCCCCATAGCCCCGACCAAGTGACTGTACGAGAACCCCGTCGCTAAAAGCATCCGTTCGGGTGCTCGCGGCAGCGGTGTTCCGCCTTAGTGCACTTTGTCGACGGCATCCGGTGGCGCGGCCGTCTACTAAAGTTTGCGACGAGCATTCGATCAGGATGTCGGGAATCTTGTTGAATTGCCCGACTAGATATTGAAAAGTGTTTTCGAGATCGAGACTAAAATACGGGGTTTATAATTGTTAGGCATGCGATGTCTAAGGAATTCATTTGGTTAGGCATGAGATGTCTAAGAAGGTTGCGGAGTCCAACTATTTTAGTTTTACACTTTCTTTTCTGCGACCGTAAGTGTAATATGTGGTGTATCGCCGGTTTCGTTACTATACATCAACGACAATTGGGATACACATATTTACTTACGTTGATGATATGTGATATTATGTGTTGCTGTGATATGTTATATTGGATCGTCGCGTTTTGAATAGCCGGGGGTTTTATGTGAGATGAGAGTTTTTCTTTTTCATTCATGTAAAATTCATTTGTATGTAATATTCTTTTATTGGGGCACTTCCGGGCTGAGGATGATGTCACCATTGTATATTATTTACTTTTCCGCATTAGGTAGACCCAAGGCGGGGAGCATAAGTAACCGGGTTCTAGGGTCCAGTGAGAGACCATCTCGAAGAGTCAAGACCGGGTCTCCTAACCCTGGAATTGACAGTGTTGCTTGCCGCTCTCGTAGGGGTCTAGGGATGTGGGTTTGGCTATTCATCGCGACCGTGGAATCCGTGTTTTATACAGGCTCGTATTAAAAACATGGACCTCCTAGTATATCCAATATTTTATATGTTATCTTCTGCTGCAATGTTCTGTGATGAGATCATATTACTGGCTGAGTTGAATGTTTATATTATATATATCAGATATATGTTATATTGCAGATTTCGTTTCAAATGTGATGCTTGTGAAGCATAATAAAATGGGACATCATTAATGAGATTAATGAAACTAAAAGAAACCTAAAAATGTTGTAGAAACTTGTTTAAAAACTGGTAGCTCTAGTTCTTGCTTTGCATAGCGGTGTTCCTTGTAGAACATCCAGCACCTTATTCTATAAGGAAAGAGCCGAGATCCCTTCACCGGGAGTGACCTCTTTAGCGAAACTAGCAGATGCTACAAACACGGTTTGTCTTTTGATTGCTTATATAGTTTTTGCTTTGCATAGTGATATTTTTGAAATATCCTGCACCTTATTCGATGAGGAAAGAGAAGACGATCTCTTCACTGGGAGTGACCTCTTTAGCAAAACTAGAAAAGGCCTAAAAAACATTCCATTTAAAATCACTCGATTCTACAACGATATCAAGTTCATTACGCAAAGGGTTTTCTTAAAAACCCGTCGTAGCCCTCCGTCATTTCAGATAAGGACTGTTTAGTATTCGTACTACGTTTGTTGACCTCCGTCAAGGCATAGTGTGCGGTAGCTAACTAGTATTTATCTGCTTATGCATATGATGCAGATAGGATTAGGGTAGTCGTACGGCCTTGTTGACCTCCGTCAAGGGTCGTGCGGGTGGGTTTAATTCAATCAGGAAATAACGGGTAGAACTTGACTAGCAGCCTATGGTTTGTTAACCTCCCTCAAGGTTATAGGACGCTAGGGGTAAAATATTATTGGGAATTTCAAGTGTTGAAATTTGTAATGAGATTGCATACCTCCTATGAGATAGTTGGATCCCGATACCTGCTGCGAGTAAGAGTTACTCTTAGGAGAATTTTACACATTACAATTAGCCGATCAAGTAGGTGTCTAGAAAGGTGTTAACAGGGTTACGCCCCTGGAAAAACGAGGTTTACTTTAATTAGGTCTGTGCGAAAGCACGGGAAACCTCCCTCAAAGTACCGGCACTGGCCTGGCTGAAAGATTGGCGAACTTGTAGAGTGTAATTAATCCCGGCTAGTCTTTCCTTTTAGGGTTTGAAGGAAGATTTGACTAAAATAGTGGGAGACATCCTGATTAGATATATTAATAACCAATCTAATCTTGCAAGAGCATACGCTGAGTGTTTTCTTCTCTCTCTCCAGGTAGCGACCATGTCACGCCTTAATCAAAATAATAATACGGATGTATTGACCAAACCCGCTTGTTATACTGCGCTAGGGAACGTTGGTCCCGCTCCAACTTATAATTTCTATAAGACAGAGCAGGAAATAGGGGATTACCAGAATTCCCGTGCCGCCTAAATGAAGAAAGTACATGTTGATGCATCTTCTTCGGGTGTGTTCATTACACAGAACTGTTTCTCAATATCTTTTACGTCCTGGGTATTTGATAGCAGATCAGGATCCCACATATGTAATACATGGGCTACAGATAGGTAGAGAACTGAGAACGGGTGATAAATTTCATGAGATAGAAACGGTGCAAGTGTTGCAGCCAAATCTGTTGGTAGTTATCACCCTGTATTACCAGAATACATTGATTCTGAATGAATGTTATTAGATACCAAACCTGATATACAACATCATATCAGTCTCTTTATTAGTAAAGAAGGATATAATTTTGTATTGTTGGATAATGTTTTGAACATTTCCTATATCAAGAGTTGATCGGTTCAGGCACGTTATCTAAAAGCATAGACGTTCTAGATCAAACCACGATTCTTAATGTACAGAACACACACAAGAGGAAGAGTTCAGAAATGAACGAATCCTTCTTGAGGCATTGTAGAATAGGTCATATCAATGCGACCCGACTACCTGAAGTTACATATAGATGCATATTTAAATTAGTTTGAATTTATATCTTGTGAAACTTGCCGGTCATGTCACAAAGATAAGATAACCACAACTCTGTTTATTGGAAACAGAGAAAGAGTTAGTGAACTCTTAGGATTGATACATGATGATGTATGTAAGGACCCCTGTCTACATATGCCAGGACCGGTTCTTTGTACTTCATTACATTCACTGATTATCTCTCAAGATCCGGACATATGTTCTTGTTGAAACACAAGTCTTGAACTTTTGAAAAATTCAATGAATATAAGTTAGAAGTAGAGAACCAAAAACGGGTATAAGTATTATGTCCTTTGATGTGATCAAGGAGGAGAATACTTGAGCACGGAATTCCTGGACTATTCTAAAGGAGAATGAGATTCTCTCTCGGCATTACTCCTCCGAATACACCACAGCACCTCGGTATATCGGGGCGGAGCATTTACACCTTATGTGATATGGTGTGCTCTATGATGAGTACTACTGAGTTGCCTATTTTCTTTTGGGGTTATGCACTTGAGAAGTAGCATACCTATTGAATAGGGTTCCAACCAAATCAGATGCCTACCACTCCATATGTGATATGGTATGGGAAGAGCCCATCTCTTAAAGATGTTAAGATTTGGTGTTGTCCGGCCTATGTCAAAAGCAAAATCCGGACAAGCTCGAGGCAAGATCAGTTCTGTGGAAGTTTGTTGGATATCCCAAGCATTCGCAAGGAAATATCTTCTACCACACCGAGGAACAAAAGATGTTTTATTTCTCGGAATACCACTTTTTGTGTAAAAGGGAATTTCTTGTAAAAAAAATTAGTGGTCATGAGGTAGAACTGGAAAGAGTTCCAACTATACAAACTGCAGCTGATGATTTGGTAGAACCAAAGGATTCAATAGTTTCCAACGAACCTCAGTCTCTTCGCCGATCTAGTAGGGTTCCTCACCCACCTGAGAGATACTTCGGTTTTCTCTATGACAGTGGGAGCGAGAATTGCATCATGAGATGATGACCCAACTAGTTTCGAGCTGGCCATCATGAGTGGGGACTCTGTGAGAATGGCTGGATGCTTAGCGATCTGAGATGGAATCCTTATACACTAACAAAGTATGGACTTTGGTTGCTTTATCTGAAGGGTTAAATCCCCATCAGGAGCAAGTATATCTTGAGAAGATTACTTGGTGTACATGGAAAAGTTGAGACTTTCAAAGCTATGCTTATGTCCATCCAGATCCTACTTGCCATTGCCACATACCATGACTACGATATCTGGCGGTTGGGTGTCATGATTGCTTTTCTAAATGTTGATTTAGAAGAGAGCATCTATAAGTACACAGCTAGAGGGTTTCGTAGACAGTGGGAACAGCGGAAACGTGAGCAAGATGTTTTATGTGATAAATCAGGCATCGCGGAGTTGGAACGTCTGTTTTGATGTGGTAGTCAAAGAGTTTGACTTCATCAAAATGGTAGATGAACTTTGTATATACAAAAAGGTAGTAGAGAGTATGGCGGTGATCCTCGTAGAGTACGTAGATGACATACTCTTGATAGGGAAGGAGTTTCCTATGCTACGTGATTGATCGTTTTCTGATGTGTAAAATAAACTTGTAAAGAAATTACAATCAAAAACTTATATTGACCGCAATCAAACTACGGTGTCGGATGTAGTTAATGAATGAGTGCGGATCGTCCACAGGGATTGCACAATTCAATTGTATTTTGATACGTTTGAAATGAAATGTTAAGCAACAATAAAAGAAAACATGATTCAAGAATGATTTGTATTCGAGTGTCACTATTCTTTATGCAAGAATCAAGAAACTATAAACAATCAAGAATCGGTTGTTTTGATAATATTTCCAATCAACAATCAAGAATCTAAATGAGGCTCGTAGGAATCGATCGGATCGATAGACGTGATGTAATCTAAAGATATCGTGTTCTTGTCCTTCGAAGTATTGATACTAGATCGATGATCATCGACAAGAGTTAGGGTTTTCTCGTGAAACTAGGGTTTCATCTTATCCCTTGTTCTGTTGTCGATATCATTCACATTCTAGCCTCTAGCAATTTCAAGAAACGATCCTAACTCCCCCATTTTGAACGATGTCAATCAAGAAAGCATCGAAACAAAATGGGTTGTCGGTTCTTGAACTTGCTAGGGTTTACAAAACTTGTAGGAATCAAGAATCGATTAAAGCTATGTTACATCATCTTTCTATTGACCGTCTCGACTCCTCGACGAGCGGAGTTTTATTCACACATCACCACACATAAAAGATTCACAGATTGTAAAGATATCATGATGTGGAAATTAAAGAAAACAAGATAAAAGAATATCACCTTTATTGATCTCAACAATTTTGATTACATTTGCTTCAAGAACTACAAGAAGAAGAATCTAGATTGTTGATCGGGCGTCGCTCGGCTTCATGAGTCGTGGATCGGCTCGGATCGCTTGCTCTGTTGAAGATCGGCTCCGCTCCTAAAGGTTGTCGGGCTTCTTGCTTAATGGGTACTCGGGATTCTTGATTTCAATTGGAATTAGGGTTTAGGGTTTCCTACAAGCCCTGTCACTAGACTTGAGGAAGAAGGAGATGAAAAGAGAGATGGATTTGGGGATAGATTCACTAATTGGATGAATAATTCCCAAGATTGAATTCTTGGATATAATGAGCCTAAGGTCTTATTTATAGAGCTCCCAAACCCTAGGTTTAAGTTTGAATTTCCCTTTCCCTCCAAAAGTTTGTTGAGGAGTTTCTAGAAGGAGTTTGTTAGACTTTAGCTTAGGGTTTAAGCTAGGGTTTGGGGAAAGTTCTAGAATAATTAGGCTAGTTTAGTGAAGCTCAAGGTGTTTGCTGATCTGGTAGAACTCTCTGGAGTCTTCTGGAAGTTGGAGTACATTTCTGAACTGTAGGAGCTGATACAGGAATTTTGCACCAAAAATGAGGATCTGAACCCTTGGGCCCACCGCGGATCCGCGGCATTACCAAGCCCATGCCGCTGATCCGCGGCTTGTTGGTGTGCTTGGGCTCTGGGTCTTCTGGTGTGATCTTGGGCTTCTGTTGGTGGCTTCTTATGATATTTAGATTTGTATTTTCCTTTCTGTATTGATACCAGATCTGAGCTAGTGAGTTTACGAGCGATGTAATGGTCGAGCAAGCTTCTTTTCCTGCACAGACTTCGAAACACGGGTTGCAAGATATAGAAAATATGCCATGTAATGAAATGCAGTCAATTTCCCTAGAAATGCCAGTTTAAAGGTCGAATACATGTAATCTGATATTTTGCGACCGATTTGCTAATATGTAGAATATAAATGTCGAACACTTCTAATTGTATGCAGATGATATGGAAATTGCCGGTTAAAATATGCAATATTTTCGACTGATCAAATACCCCCAAACTTAATTTCGATCGTCTCGAGCGAATGTTTTATTAAAAAGAGAAGGAGAAAATAAAGAAAGAGAAAAACTAACTAGCACACTTTCGTAGGCAACACGATTGCACTGAGCACGTGCAACAAGCCTTTAAACCTCTAGGTGTCCCTAGTAGGAGGATTGTTGTCTCCTGAGGGTTTTCAGCGGATTGCACCCACAAAATCCAATAATAAAAGCAAGATCATGAATATTACATTTAAAGAGGAGAATTGTAAAAGAAAAAGCCTTGAAAATTAGGGTTTCCAACTAAGCTAGCTTTTCGGTTGTCATGAGACCTATCTTAATGGTCATGAAAAGATGTCAGAAATCACGTCCTCCCTCAATAAAACATCATCTTATTCTTCATTCCTATCTTTCTTCCAAACATCGATCATATAATCCTGCGTGTGTGTAAAGACATCCCTACACCCGGAGAATTCAATTCAAGCTATCATACTCTTGCCCATCAGCCTCAGTATATAAATATTTTTTTCGATGAGCTTACACACTTTCATGCGACCGTTAATACTTCTTGAGGTACTAACCGACCGATTACTCATGTGCTTGCTTATTTGGTGTATTTTCCTCGTCTTGCACCACCTTAGGTATAGCAGTGACTCCCAGACCAGTTGGCCTTAGGGCACTAGGTGAAGAGGCACCCTTTGCTATATATTTTTATTGCCTTTGGTGATAACAAAACCAGTGTCCATTTTTCTCACCATATTTTTTTTTCCATACTTTTGGCTTTAAGACAAGAGCATTTCAAGGTATCCTCTACTATCCCAGGCTTCAAGATGTGTGTAAGTGCGAATAGCAGGGTAGCAACGCTCAAAATGTTTGGCTTCCAGAATAGAAACTATTTTTCAGACTTATTTTTATCCTCAAATTAGTGACGTCCTTCATCTTACTAACCCTTGGGACAACGGCTCATAACTACTTATTACTAGTTCGTATAAGAAAACTTCTAATTTTCTTAGTTTTCTAAAATTTTTCTATTCTCATGGATGTAACTTTTCACTATCTAAACTTTCATTATCTTATTTATATACAAAAATATTTTTATAGTTTTGAAAATTTTTAAATTTTTATGGTTTTTCGAAAATGTTTTGTGCTTATGCAAATGATATGCAAATGATGCGAAAATAAGCACAAACCTCCCCCAAACTTGTTTTCAACAGTGTCCTCACTGTTGCCATCTGCTAAATCTCGAAAAACCTGTAAGTCTGGGAGGAATTTATTAGTGGGGGAAAAAATATATAAGTGAAGAACCTCCCCGAAACTTGTTTTTGGCTCGTCTTTTTGTAAAAATTTTCTTTTCAGGAGCCAGAAAAATTATACCCCCCCAAACTTGAATTATGCAATGTTAAACTTTGAAAATCACAAGTGGGGGTAAAAAAATCATTGGTCGATGCCAAGCTTTGCAAAGACCGAAGGTTAACACCAACCATTCAAAAATTTTATCAATGCAGTGCTCGGGTTAGTGGAAGAAAAAGTGGGGAAAGGGTAAGTGGTGGAATAGAATGTGTGTGCGTCTCATTTTGGAGAGACGATGCAGTGAATGTGATGGATTACTCGCATTCTTTTTACAAGTCAAAAGAAGGGGTGGAGGTTCAATTTCATTGATTTGGATATGATTCATCTCAACACCCGTGCTTTTTAGAAATGCGAGTTCATCAGTGAAGATTTCCTCAAAAGTTTCATCTATACCCCGAAGAATAATGTCATCACAAAGTGCGGGGTGATCTTCAGACTCTAAAAGCATTTCATAATCGGTGTTAATTGCAGACCCGGACATCTCGGTGGAAGAGTCCGTATGTGTATGATACATAGTTGGGTCAAACAATAACGTATGAAAAGAGTCTAGATCGGTATCAGGAGGATTATCTAATTCGCTGCTGTCGATATCCATTAAGTCGACAGAACAGACCTGAACAGTAGGTTCGGAGGGTACACTTCCTAACTTGTAAATGTTCATCTCAATTGTCCTGTTTCCAAAGGATAGGGTCATGGAACCGTTACGACAATTGATGATAGCATTGGAAGTGGCCAAAAAGGGGCGACCTAAAATCACCGGAATTTGATTCCGTGAGGTCGCTACAGGTTGTGTATCAATTACAATAAAATCCACAGGGAAAATAAATTCTCCAATTTTTATCAACACATCCTCTAGTTCACCCCTAGGTCTGGTGATTGATCGGTCAGCCATCTGGAGAGTGCATGGAGATGGTTTCAACTCTCCGATACCTAACTGCTCATAAACTGAGAAAGGAAGCAGGTTAACACTTGCCCCAAGATCTAGTAGAGCACGGTTAATGTGTTTCTCCCCAATAGAGATGGAAATCGTAGGATATCCAGGATCCTTACGTTTCCTCGGTAATTGTTGGGGGAAAGCTGTGTCTACTGTCTTTGCCATGAATATCTTCTTGGGCATTTGTTTCTTCCTCTTTCTAGTGCAAAAATCTTTAAGAACTTTTGCATATGCAGGGACTTGTTGAATTGCATCTAGAAGAGGGATATTGATGTTAACCTGTTTAAACATCTCAGTGATCTTCTCCATTTGTGGACTTGGTGTGTTAGCCCTTAACCGATTAGGGTAAGGTGCTTTAGCAATAAGCGCTGGGTCCATCATAGGAGAAGGAAGTGTGTGTGGAACCGATCCCAGTATAGAAGTGGGGATCGTCCGTGGAGGGGTAAAAGATGTGGGCTGTAGTGGCGAGCCTTTTGGGAAATGGAGAATAGGCTCGGAAGAGGGTGGTGGGGTAGAAGAAGTAGGGTCAGAAGTGTGTGTGTGTGGAAAGGTCTCAGCCGCGGTGTTGACATGATTTTCAGTATCATCAACTTCTTCCCCAACATGATTGTCAAGCACTCGTCCAGATCTCAACGTGGTGATTGCATTCACATGATGTGAATAACCAGGATTGGGTAAGGGTTGAGCTGGAAGTTTCCCTTTCTCTCTTGCACTTAGTTCGGCTTTTAATCTTGCAATTTCTTCTTCCATCGATTTAATACTCTCGCTTTGGGACGCAGAGTTTTTATACATGTCATCGACGGAAGATTTCATTTCAGCCGAAACTTGCATGATATTTGTCAAGATCAAATTCATGTATTGCACAAAAGAAGAGGATTCATCAGTTCCGGTCAACTGTAAAGGACTAGACAGTGCAGGTGTGTTGACCGTATTTTGAAAATTATGTGCTTGAAAGGGGTGCTGACTTAATTGAAGTTGTGGCTGCTGTTGTGGTGGAGGGACCCTTTGGAAATTGTTTTGGTTTGGAACCGTGTTTTGTGATTGTGATTGGTTCCAAGCAAAATTAGGGTGATTCTTCCAACCCTGATTATATGTGGAAGAAAAAGGATCGTTTCTAGGTCGTTGAAATGCGGCATTGGTATGCTCACGACCTTGAAACGGACATTCTTCCGTCAAGTGAGACGGATCAGAACAGCAGCTACATACAGTTTTGGAAAGTGACATTTGATTAAGGGAGGCGGCTAAAAGTTTGTTTTCCATAGTCTCGAGTTTCTTTTGTATAGCTGAAATGTCAGCTCTAACTCCTATGGAAACATCCGATTGGTTATTGCCACTCCTAAATGATGGACTTTCCTACTGTAAGGACTTTTCGGTGAACTCTTCTAAATATCGCCAAGCTTCCCCATCATCCTTAGACATGAAGGTACCTTGACACATGTTTTCAAGGCTCTGTTTAGTGTTAGGGTTACTGCCCTCATATATGATTCGGCACAATTCCCATCTTGGTATGCCGTGATGAGGACATTGAACCAATAGATCCTTGAAACGTTCAAAGCATTTAGAAAATGGTTCAGCGGGGAGCTGGGCAAATTGATTCAGTTCGCTACGGATTCGAGCTGTCTTTTGGATTGGGTAAAATTTCTTAAGGAATGCCGCGACGAATTCTCCCCAATTCGTAATAGAGTGTGCGGTAGTGTTGTATAGCCACTTCTCGGCTATATCGCACAAGGTAAATGGGAGAAGTCGTAGACGCATCGCATCCACTGAAAGTTGTGACGTACCCATCATTGCGCATACGTTTTCAAATTTGGTAATGAAAACATAAGCGTCCTCAGTCTCGAGTCCGTGGTATTTGGGTAAAAGATTGATATACTGGGGCTTAATCTCAAAGTTATCCCCATTGGCTGGTGGTGTGGATAAGCAGGTCGAAAGAGGACCTCTATGTGGATAGCATCTTTCCTGGAGAGAAATGTGGGGTGGATTCTGCGCACCAACGGACGGCGGCAGATTAGGGTTAAAGAAGTTTGATGGATTCGGATCCATCGGTGTGGGTGTGGTAGTGGGTAAAGGAAAGGTAAATGGAGAAATATCGACTTCGGAGTCGATAAAGGGTACGCGGACTAAACGGGCACTAGAATCCCGTGTCCAGCCTATCTTGCACTAAAATGGGTTAGTACAAGTGGCAGCGTTGACTTATAATTAGGGGTAATGAATGAATGCGGTGCTTGCTTTTGAAAAAGGGACGGATTTAAAAAAAAATGATGCGACAAAACAAATGCAGCACACAACCCTAGAATCTAGTGGTCACCTAGGTCCGGCTCTAGACCGCTCCTAACTGCCAAAAGACAAGTCGCAGGATAGAATCCTCCACTGCCTCTTTGTCCCCCTGTGGCCGGATAAGTGCCAGGTAAGTGGGAAGGAACCACCACTACAGTGGGCCTAATTAATAACCACTAGCCTTAGACACACTCGCCTTAGGCACCACAAGAAAATGCGGATAAGCAATGAATTACCCACGGCCTTCTCTTGTCCTAATTGAGCGCGACAGTCCTTAGAGTCTTCTCTAGATTTCTTTTAATTAATGAGGGTAATGCGGATGCAAGTTTTGCGATTTTCGGGGCCTAGGAAGGGTAATGAAATCCCCACCTAATTTGGATTTGGCCGTGCCCCTTAAATTTCCGTATTAAAATGCAAACAACCAGGAAATCAAAAATCACACACAATTTTAATTTTGCTTTGCGCGCAGCGATTATTTGCAAAGAATCCTGCAGCAAAATGTTAGTTGGAGCTACAAGAGGAGAGGGGAGAGAACAGGAAAGTACCTGATGGAAAAATTTTCCAGAGAACCCCCAACCTAGCCGCGGATCAGCCGCGTATGCAGGCTTCAGGCCACGGAAACGCGCTCCAATTGTCAGATCACTGTACAAAATTTCACCAGGGAGCTTCTGTTGGCTCCCTCAGCTCTGAGGTATATTACAAAATTTTTTTTCACAGCACAGAATGCTCCAGATCACCTTGCAGTCAATTCACAACACACGTATAAGAGTTTGTACGAATTTTGATTTCAAGAAGTAAAATGTAATAATTCTTTCACTTCAAACTAAAAATGTAAATGAATTAGCGCGATCCCCGGCAACGGCGCCATTTTGATTGATCGTTTTCTGATGTGTAAAATAAACTTGTAAAGAAATTACAATCAAAAACTTATATTGACCGCAATCAAACTACGGTGTCGGATGTAGTTAATGAATGAGTGCGGATCGTCCACAGGGATTGTACAATTCAATTGTATTTTGATACGTTTGAAATGAAATGTTAAGCAACAATAAAAGAAAACATGATTCAAGATTGATTTGTATTCGAGTGTCACTATTCTTTATGCAAGAATCAAGAAACTATAAAAAATCAAGAATCGGTTGTTTTGATAATATTTCCAATCAACAATCAAGAATCTAAATGAGGCTCGTAGGAATCGATCGGATCGATAGACGTGCTGTAATCTAAAGATATCGTGTTCTTGTCCTTCGAAGTATTGATACTAGATCGATGATCATCGACAAGAGTTAGGGTTTTCTCGTGAAACTAGGGTTTCATCTTATCCCTTGTTCTGTTGTCGATATCATTCACATTCTAGCCTCTAGTAATTTCAAGAAACGATCCTAACTCCCCCATTTTGAACGATGTCAATCAAGAAAGCATCGAAACAAAATGGGTTGTCGGTTCTTGAACTTGCTAGGGTTTACAAAACTTGTAGGAATCAAGAATCGATTAAAGCTATGTTACATCATCTTTCTATTGACCGTCTCGACTCCTCGACGAGCGGAGTTTTATTCACACATCACCACACATAAAAGATTCACAGATTGTAAAGATATCATGATGCGGAAATTAAAGAAAACGAGATAAAAGAATATCACCTTTATTGATCTCAACAATTTTGATTACATTTGCTTCAAGAACTACAAGAAGAAGAATCTAGATTGTTGATCGGGCGTCGCTCGGCTTCATGAGTCGTGGATCGGCTCGGATCGCTTGCTCTGTTGAAGATCGGCTCCGCTCCTAAAGGTTGTCGGGCTTCTTGCTTAATGGGTACTCGGGATTCTTGATTTCAATTGGAATTAGGGTTTAGGGTTTCCTACAAGCCCTGTCACTAGACTTGAGGAAGAAGGAGATGAAAAGAGAGATGGATTTGGGGATAGATTCACTAATTGGATGAATAATTCCCAAGATTGAATTCTTGGATATAATAAGCCTAGGGTCTTATTTATAGAGCTCCCAAACCCTAGGTTTAAGTTTGAATTTCCCTTTCCCTCCAAAAGTTTGTTGAGGAGTTTCTAGAAGGAGTTTGTTAGACTTTAGCTTAGGGTTTAAGCTAGGGTTTGGGGAAAGTTCTAGAATAATTAGGCTAGTTTAGTGAAGCTCAAGGTGTTTGCTGATCTGGTAGAACTCTCTGGAGTCTTCTGGAAGTTGGAGTACATTTCTGAACTGTAGGAGCTGATACAGGAATTTTGCACCAAAAATGAGGATCTGAACCCTTGGGCCCACCGCGGATCCGCGGCATTACCAAGCCCATGCCGCTGATCCGCGGCTTGTTGGTGTGCTTGGGCTCTGGGTCTTCTGGTGTGATCTTGGGCTTCTGTTGGTGGCTTCTTATGATATTTAGATTTGTATTTTCCTTTCTGTATTGATACCAGATCTGAGCTAGTGAGTTTACGAGCGATGTAATGGTCGAGCAAGCTTCTTTTCCTGCACAGACTTCGAAACACGGGTTGCAAGATATAGAAAATATGCCATGTAATGAAATGCAGTCAATTTCCCTAGAAATGCCAGTTTAAAGGTCGAATACATGTAATCTGATATTTTGCGACCGATTTGCTGATATGTAGAATATGAATGTCGAACACTTCTAATTGTATGCAGATGATATGGAAATTGCCGGTTAAAATATGCAATATTTTCGACTGATCACTACGCTCGGTCAATCTCCTCTTATCACAAAGATTCTCCATATAGTATCAAGGTGATAACTACTAAATCCTGAGTTATGGATCTATGAGATAGATCTATTTGGAAGTTAGGATTCTCACTAGTTGTAGTGAGATGGTATCAATCAATCCTGGGGAGAATCACTGGAAAGGTTTCAGGGTGATATGGACGACTGAATGTCAGTCGCAGGCATTGTCTTTACTTTCAGTAGAGGGACGGTATGTTGAAAGAGTTCCAAGCTAGATACCATGACTTACTAGACGATAAAAGGCAAGATACATCATTACCAAGGATGCTACCAAAGAGGCAGTCTGGATGTATATGAGTTCATGAGATGGACTTCGTTCTTGCCATTGTGTGACAATGGAGTTGTGGCTTAGGCCAAGGAACCCACGTCCCATCAGAGATCCAAACATATTCTTAGGCAGTATTACCTGATCATAGAGATGGTTGACCTCCAGGTAGATCAAGGTTAGGAGAGTAGACACAGAGGACAACAGCGCGGATCCACTCACAAAGGAATATTTCCCAGTAGAGACTTTTATAGGATGGTTGAGTATGAGATACTTCAACCACAGCTGATTGTTGGGTATGCGATACCACAACAGATGGCCCTAGTGAAAGTGGGAGATTGTTAGTTATATGTATGCCCTAGAGGCCATTACTGTACATACGATGTATATTGTAGTGGATACTTGGACATATATAGGGAGGACTTTCAAGCTCAACATGATAGTACGCTATCTGGTTGCTCTTTATCTTAACATGTACTCTGATTGTCTCTATGTTACATGTTTATAAAGCCCTTAGGATGAATACTTGACTACCAGGACTATGATGCGGATCATACAAGTGGGGACAGTGTAGTCGCCAAGTACATCCTTCAAATGTTCCTAGTCATAGGAGTACCGAGACAGGGTATGGATACTCGAGAGTAGACTAGCGTATGCGCTTCTTGACCCATATGATGGGCGATGGATGATCCCATATCCATTGGTGTTTGATATCAAAGAAGGTATACGGGTGCTCAGTGGAGACTGGGTACAATGGACGGACTCGCCGAGAACACCCAGATGGTATTATACCTCACGTCAGATGGCAGTTCTCTGGTGACACTGGAACATGTTAGTCTGTAAACCCGAGATCGACATAGACTCTTGTGTGATTCCCACTGTGCTTTGATTTCCATCATACCACGTCCAAGAGGGCGTGCAAAATGGTGGCTTTTGGGTACAGTCCTGAATCACATGGAGGCAATGAGCGATAGGAGGGGTTTCGTCTCTCCCGGTATAGGGAGTTGATGTTGCGCTTTGTTTGATTGGCTATAACTGGAAACCCTGGCTAGGGTTGTTGAGATTTACATGTAAGTGTTATCAGTAGTTTCTCGAACTGTTATAGACCTCATATCGACATGACTTATCAAGCTACTGGGGTCTGACGTTTACCACCCCTAGGCGAGATATGCGACATATCAGATGAAGAGACCGGACTGTACGGGAGTGTTACTGGTTGGATTCACGGGAGAATGTACAGGCTTGCTTGTTGATCTTTTGATTGCTCAATACCTGGGTGGCTGTTACGTTTAGCTGACCGCTTGCGGCTTCTGGGTGTTTGATATGATCATCACCTACTGCCGGCGTATTGACGATTCTTTAGAGTCCTACACAAAGCTTTCCTGGTTCAGGCAAGACGGAGTAGGAGCACATATATGATATGTGCGAGACCGAGAACAATACTTGTATGTGATACCGTATTAGATTCTCGTGATATGAGATATCGGCCGGGTATATATGATATAGCCGGGTCATCGGATCAAGTATTCATTCGATGAACTGATACAGATTATATTAGTCGGTTATTTGTGAAATAGCCCGATTATCGAATCACGTGTTGATTCGATAATTTAATGTATAATTATATATTTGATATATTAAATTCCATTAACTAATATAAGCTCACTAAAAGATTCATTTTCTCAGTCGGGTAATACATTGATATATATGCGATATATGTTAATTGTATTATTTTATTTTGTTACAAAATATATTATATATATGATATGTAATATTGTAACAAGTTAAGGTTACAAATGCAACATGTTTTATGGAGATTAAACATGGTTAGGGTTTGGATTATGGTTAAACTTTCTAGTTGCTTCTAGAAGCTTTGCTTTTGTTTTAAGCAAAGATATTTGTTATGATATTTTGTTGATATTTCCTTAACTCAACCCAAACCCTTTACTATGGTAAAATCTCTACAAGGGTTAAGTGATTATTCTTAACCCATGGTGGTATTTCTAACCTTAGATATATTTTTCATTATTCATCACAAAGTGAATGCTTCTTCTTCTTCCTTCTTCTTTTGGTTGGAAAAGGTTTCTAGCTTTTTCATTAGTGATGAAAATGAGTGAGAAATCGAAAACAATTGAGAGCTAAATTCCTACTTCATCACCCTCATCTATTCTAGCCGTTTAGATTAGGGTGTTTTCTTTGGTAATACTTGATTAGCAAAGCAAGAGCTTGGGTTTGAGTTTCTTCAAAGTAGATCATCTTTGTTATCGAAGATCGGAAGCAAGCTTGCATCTTTCTTCATGGAGCCTCTCTTGAGTCCGGGTACCCGATGATCGCAGCGAGGGGACCTCAACACGGAGCTTTAGAAGTGAAGGAACGGACTACAAAGGTTGTAATCCCTAACTCTTAGAAGTAAAGTTGTTTACTTGCTAATATTTTCACCTAATCTCTAGTCTAAGATCTTGGTTAGGATTGTTCAGCACGTCTAAATTGTAAATCGGGCATGGTTGATGCCTTATAGAACTGTATGAGAGTGCCTAGTAACCCGGTTACTTGTGCTCCCCACCTTGGGTCTATCCTAATCGGAAAAGTAAATAATATACAATGGTGACATCATCCTCAACCCGGAAGTGCCCTAATAAAAAAATATTACATACAATGAATTTTGCATGAATGAATATAAAAACTCTTATCTCACATAAAAACCCCGCTTATTCAAAACACGACGATCCAATATAACATATCACAGCAACACATAACATCATATGTCATCATTATATGTAAATATGCGTATCCCAATTGTCGTTGACATATAGCAACGAAACCGGCGATACACCATATATTACACTTACGGTCCCAGAAAAGAAATTGTCAAACTACAACATTTGGAATCGACAATCACCTTAGACATCATAAACCCGAAATATCACATACATCGCATTTCATGCCTAACAGTATGAATTCCAAATATTGTATCACATTCTAGAAAAAGCTAGACGGCGTTACACATTCCGATCGAATCAACAAACACCCAAAATTTCCCAAAAAGCTCAACACTCGAGCTTAGTTTAAAAATACTCAATACATACCATAGTACCAATAAACCGGCTGTAGAAGGGTGAACCAATGCCTCATCTGTGGCGCCGCGGAACTACCGCAAACCATAGGGTTTAGTGGCGGTTCTTACGTGCACAGAATCGAGTTCGGGTTTCGTTCTTCTAGAGGGTCTACAACATTACTTGCACGATATTTTAATATTCTTTAACTATGAAAAAATACAACTCTTGGAAAATTTTCCAGCAAGGGTTAAAGTGGGTATTTGATATCCGATCGAACTTTTTAACATCGTCTAAAATACCTGAAACGAAACTAGAATTACGAATACGAAATACTGCGAATTGCCTTTGTAAAAAGATAACATTACATGCAAATTTAGGAAAAACAAGCAACACCTGAAATACCAAACCCCAGAGACTGGAACACTATAAAAAACTGAGGCCCAAATACTCTGAAAAAACCGAGCTTGCCAGTTTTTTTTGTGCTTGTGCTCAGCCATTTTCCGATGAGGGGGGCTCAGGTTTCTACTATGTTCATGTTGCATCTCATACAACATTATGCGATTATTTAAAAAAAAAAATTGACTCTCAGAAAATTTCGACAGAAACTAGGGTTTACATTCGGGTGTTTCGGAGTTGTTTCGGTTTCGTAATCCTACACAATCCGTCTAATTCTCTAGCTAGGCTCTGATACCACTGTAGGGTTTCTAAGCACAACAGCAAGGTTTCGGGTGGCATCATCGATGCCAAATTAAATTTTTTGCCATGCTTAAACAACCCTAAATAAGATTTTTAACTAGAGAATCATGCGGAATCGAAATGTAAAAAACTTTACAACTAAGTGATTAGGGATTACAGCCTTTGTATTCCGTTCCTTCACTTCATAAGCTCCAAGTAGTGGTCCCTTCGCTGCGATCCAAGAACTTCCGGACTGTTGAGATGCTCCACACGGTGTATGGTGCTTTCTTGCTTATTGTCTTCGAACACGAACTCAAGCTATCTCTTCACTAATATGAAATTAGTGAAGCCAACACACTAAACTATATGGCTATTATAGAAGATGATGATGAAGTAGGAATTTTGTTCCCTTTAGTTTTTTTTTTCTCACTTTATTTCATCACATGGAAAAAACCTAGCAAGCTTTTGTGAAGAAGAAGAAGATGAAAAAGTGATGAAATAATAATGAGCTTAGGTTAGAAATGCAACCATGGTGAGTTAGTATATGTCATGGCTAACTCATGTAGAGAATAAACCATGGGCTAGAGTTAAAAGTTAGGTCAACAAATAACTTAGTAAATATCAAAGGGGTGAACTAAGTCAACAAAAAAAAATATCTCAATATTAATCCACAATTTTGAATTAACTAAAATAATTAAATCTAACCATTAACACAAACCATGGTGTGATTCTCACAAACCCTAGTTGCAAGTATAACCCTAGCATGTCACAATATCATATATCACATATATAATATTTTGTAACAAAAGAAAAGAATACATTAAACATATATCACATATATATTAATATATCATCAAGTGAGAAAAAGTAATGCTTAAGTGATCTAATATTAGTTAATGTAATTTAATATATCAAATATATAATTCTACATTAAATTATTAAATTAATACTTCATTTAATATTCCGGCTATTGAACATATAACCGACTAATATCAAATGCAACAATTTATCGAATCAACACTTGATCCGATAACCAGGCTATATCACATATAACCGACCAATGTCACAAGTCGCGAGAATAGAATACGGTATCACATACACGTATCAATCTTGGTCCCGCACATCTCACATATGTGCTCCTACTCCGTTTCGCCTGAGCCAGGAAATCTCTGTGTAGGACTCTAAAGACTCGTCAATAAGCCGGCAGTAGGTGATGATCGTATTAAACACCCACAAGCCACAAGCTGTCAGCTAAACGTAACGGCCATCCGGGTCTTAAGCGATCAGAAGATCAACAAGCAAGCCTGCTCACACTCCGGTAAATCCAATCAGTAACACTACCGTACAGTCCAGTCTCTTCGTCTAATATGTCGCATATCCAGTCTAGGGGTGTTAAACGTCAGACCCCAACCAATAAGTCATGTCGATGTGAGGCTCATAACGGATTGAGAAACTACAGATAACACTTACCAGTAGATCTCCATATCAGCCCTGGCCAGGGACTTCTAGTTATAGCCAATCGAACACAGCGCAACATCAGTCACATTACCGAGAGAGACGAAACCCCTCCTATCGCTCATTGCCTCCATGTGATTCGGGAATGTACCTAAAAGCCACCATTTTGCACGTTCTCGTGAACGTGGTAAGGTGGAAATCAAAGCACAGTGGGAATCACACAAGACACTATGACGATCTCGGGTCTATAGACTAACTTGTTCCAGTGCCACCAGAGAACTGCTATCTGACGATAGCTATAATACCAACTAAGAGTTTTTGGCGAGTCCGTTCAGTGTACCCAGTCTCCACTGAGCACCCGTGTACCATCTTTGATGTCAAACACCAATTGATGTGTGATCATCCATCGCCCATCATATGGGTCAAGATGCGTATACGCTAGTCTACTTTGGAGTATCGATGCCCTGTCTCGATACACCCTCGACTAGGAACAATTATAGGATATACTCGTGGACTACCTTGGCCCCACTAGTATGATCTCAATCATAGTCCTAATAGTCAAGTATACATCCTAAGGGTTTTATCAACATGTGAGAGCAAGACAGTAACACAATACAAGTCAACATGTTAAGACAAAAAGCAACCAAATAGAATACTATCATATCGAGCAAGAAAGTCCTCTCTCTATATATCTAAGCGTACATTATAATATACATCATATGTATAACAATGGCCTCTAGGGCATATATAAATCTTACAGTGTGCGCATGAAGACGAGTACAAAATTCAAAATCAATCTCCATTAAGCATCATGAAATCATAGGAGTTACAATGGAGATGCAAATTTCGAAATCCAATGCAATTCTCAAATATGCTATGCTCAAAATCATAATACGTAAATAGTACGCATCGTGGTAAAACCCTTCTAAAACTGAATAAATCACATGCAAAATTTTTTCCGAATCGTCGTGCGATGCGTAGCTCACGACACAAGTGGCGGATGCTTAATTGTAAAGTAGTAATTATATCTATATATGTTTTTGCTCAAATTATACATCCTGCCTTTCGAAGTATCCCAGAAGGTTCTCTTTATCACATTTCGTGCCACTCGCGGACACGTAGGAAAATAGCGAGCCTATAGCCCCTTTCTTTTGAAAACCTCTTGGTAAACCTTTCATGCATGCGAAAGTACTCATACACTGTCCTCAGACCAGTCCTGCTCGGCTACTATATAATATAGTATCCATCATCAAAACGCGATACTCATAAATACAATCGGCCTCAAAAGGCGTATCCAACATCACATGTGTCTGGTGCGCACGGAAAAACCAAATCTAATACAAGTGCCACAATATGCACAAAAGCAAAACTAAGTGCAACAGGTGTCCACGAAAAGATCTGTTCAGTGCAACGGATGTGCACGACAACAATATCAAGTGCACCTATAGTACACGAAAATCTCAACCCAGTGCAACTAACATGCACGAATGAAAATCCTAATCAAGTGAATCCAACATGCACGAATAAAAATCTCAATCAAGTGCATCCTGGTGTGCACAAAATCTCATATCATGTGCCCAATATGCGCGAAAATCCAAATCAAGTGTGTCAGGTCCGTATAAAACATCCAGTGCAATAGTACGCACGATAACGAACGCCAAGTGCAGTAAAGCGCATGAAACGAATGTCAAGTGCAAACATGCATAAAAACATAATTCTGGTGCAACCAATGCACGAAATACATATCTAGTGCAACAAATGCATGAAATACCAATCCGGTGCAACAATTGCACGAAAACTCATAAAGGTGTGCAATTGTGTGCACAAAACACGTATCAATGCACTGCAAGCACATGTAAGCTATACCGAGTGCAAAAATCAAATTGAGTGTGTACCACATACACAAAATCAAATCGACAGTATCGAAGTCCAAATCCAAGTGATAAAAGTGTGATACTCGGATAACAAAACACAATCACAACAATTGACATTGAGGTACACCTCCTTCAATGTCGATAAATGTCAGTGCGCCCAAAGCTGGCAAAGCAAGGACATCCACTCGCCTCCTGCTCATGGTCTAGCGTCTTTGTTCCTTGGGTCCTCGTTTTTCTCTCTGTATTACAAATCTCGTAATCCTTCGGCTCGTCGGCCCGTTCAGGTGTACTAATGGAACAGTTCTGCTCTGGCACTCCGCTGATCCTCTCTTGGCCAATTAACATGACCAAACGCAAAACGGCGTGTTACTGATAGCAGCATCTGGCCCTCTGAATACGCGTGATGCAAATGATCGGGGGTGCGAGTCCTTTTCTCTGCGGTATCCTGGAAAGAACCTACTCAAGGTCTATTCCAATCTCACATATGCCGAACTATACGAAGGTTGGCACTCTTACTTAACTATCTTCCTCATAAGCGGATAGCTGCGTCCTCAGCACGGCTTTCCTCTAAAATCGGCCATAACTAATTCCTCTTCATACATGCCAATCCTCTGGCATCATCGGGGAGCAACAACCGCTCATTAACATCTCGCGCAAACCTCTTGTTCCACCTGTCTTCATTAGCGTCCACTTTGACGTCATCTATTGCTGTCTGCATATCACAATTCATTCTCGGCTATGGTCAATCTGGAGTCTCTCACACGGACTCGAAATTACGAACTCGGTATATTCATCACTCTGTAGAAGATATCTAGCTGAACACGTCCTCGGGAACTCGTCCAGTTCATCGGAGTAATACACTTTATTCATCCATTCTCGATCGACTCACAACGCATCTGGGTGAGGTCCTTCTATCCGAAGCTGGTCAACTTACTGATCTCATATCGGAGCACACAACGAACAACGTCCTCTCTGGATCGATCTACTTTAGCTCTAAGTAAGATTCTCCACACTGGAATCATTGAACTCAACTGAGCCTGCGTCGGTGTCACGCCGCGCTTCCCGGTGTACGGCGAAGGGGACGCGACGAGGTCCGCTACGTATATACTTAGAAGTACATACGCTAAGCGTATCTAAGCAATATAAAAGTAAATCACAAGAGACAAGAGATATAGAAATAACAGCAACTTTATTAATAACATTCTTTTGTACAATGCATGAAAAGTAAATACAACTGAAATGAAAAGCGATGCCTTAACAATGGCATAACAGGAAATGAAAATACTGAATAGAACAAGGTACAATTTCTAGAGCTCAGGGTCTTTGTGAAACTGCTCCAAGTCTTCACCGGTGGGCTCGATCTCTGCTGGGTCCAAAGCACCTGACGACATTCAAAGAAGACAGAAATAGAATGTCGTCAGCGAACAAGTCGCTCGGTAAGTCCAAAAGATAGGGGAGAAATACGCAAAGAATAGGAGAGAGAGAGTAGCTTTTAATATTGTATTGTATTGTAGTAATGTTGTATTAACGCTGTTGTTTGTAGCTTGGTACAGAAGAATGCCAGTGTATACGAGAGGGGTCTCTATATGCTAGAGACCAGGACAAACGGAATATAGAGTACAAGGCTCCGTTAGAAGGCCCGGAACAACGGCAATTGGATTCATGTTAGGTGTCTTAAATCTGACCGTCTCGTGCCACTATTAACTTCTTCCGTACCAATCTACCCCTTAAACCCCGTAGTGTTCTGATTGTATTGTTGTATTGCATTGTATAAGTTGGATGACTGACCAAAACCATGATATCAATAAACAGATTGTAACTGCATAATCAGGTAAATGGAATAACGGAATAATGGATGTATATCCATGGTTTGATTCAGTCAAGATGTATAGATTGTTAACTGGATTCTGGGATTCATGTGTTCGTATTGAGTTGGAATATTAAAGAATATAGATTGACTTGAATCATATTCAAGTCAGAAATAATCAGACTCAACCCTGAGTCAGACTAAAAGAAATGTAAGTCAAAGTTCTATATTTGTTACGGTCATTATTGTAATTTATAAAACTTGAGGGGGTTTTATGTAAAAATACTTTTGTATAGTTTTCAAGATACACCTCAAGTATTTATTATTCATCTTTATAGTTATAATGAGTGTGATTTTATTTTGTCTTATTTCTAGTTAAAATATACTAATTACATAATTAAATGGTATTAATTTGTAATTTTGATTTATTTGAAATTTATGGTATTTTAATGTAACTTTTAATCTTATAATTTTTAGGAAAAGGAGGAAACTTTATCTTATAATAAAATAGGTGTTTAAATGATAAATATACATATGTTTATACAAGAATAATTTTTAATAAATATTTTATATTAAAAAATATCTCTTTTTTCTTAAATGTCGTATTTTAAACATTTCGAGACCAAATGCTCCTTGCGGAGGTCTGAATCTCGCACTACTAAGCCCGAGGGTGCACGATAAACCGTACTATCCCTAACGAGTTCCCCAAAGGTGGGTTGTAGTGGCGCTTTGCAAAGATTTATAAATACTAATCATTTAGAAAACGGTTTTATAAAGTAAAAGGTATTTATTTGCAAAAGTCGATTTTCCGTATTTTAGGTTTTAGGGTTTCATATTTCAACTAGGCTATTTCAAAATGGTCTAAACGATAAGTCGTTAGAAGCCTCAAATCGCCTCTTCACCGCCAATTATGGCCAGGTAAGTACAAATGAGAAAAAGAGGGATCCGCTCACGAATCGTGAGACGGGCCTTTTAAAGTTACCTTTTCTCACTTGCCTAGCCTAGACACTACAAAGTCAGGTTTAGATAAACGATTGATGTCCACGACATATCGTATTTTCCCTTTAAAAGATATTGTTTTAAAATTGTATATAACTTAGAACTTTTAGAAAAGGTTTTATTAAGAAAATAGTATTTTAATGTAAAAACCTTATTTTATCTTATTCTAAGTTTTCAAGGTAGCGTATTATGATTGCATATGAGTGTGTGTGGAGGTAGGTCATTACCTCGTGATCTACTTTAAGGTATAGCAATGTTAAAGGGTTAAATATGATAAACTAAACATGGTGGTATTTAAGTGAAAGAATACGATATTTTGCAAAAGCTATCATTTCATGGGTGAAAACTTGTTCAAATTAATTTTTAAGTGATTAGTAGTCAACATGAAGATGTTTAAGCATTATAGAATTAGTGATAAGTGAGATTTGATAAAAACCGAATCGGAAATCGGTTTGTTCCCATTTCCGTCGGGTTTGAAAAATCGTATTTTAATGGAAGAAAAGAAAGGTAGAAAAGGGGGACTTACGGGTTTGGACAACGCTAGAGAGTGAGAGGGAGGTAGAAGGTTTTTCGGTGCGTCGAATCTTCGTCGAGAGCTCCTAGCACGATCACCGGAAAGTCGCCGTCGATTTCGTCAGCGCTTCGCCTTTCACTCGTTTTCTAACGTACCAAGTTCTCTTGGAATTTTGGGAGAGTGGACTTAGAAAAAGTGATGAGAGGGTAGAGGGTATGTGGGGTTTATATAGGGTTAGGCTAGGGTTAGGGTTTTAAATAAAAAAATATAAAAATTATATAAAAATCATTAAATTCATTAAAAATTGGGAGTAAAAGAGGTTTAATGGGCATTTGATAACCGATCTAGGAATTTAGTGTATGCAGGTGAGAAGACCAGGTCAACACGGAATTTTTCCGTGTTGACGACTCGACCGTCCGGAGTCGGCCGGTCCGCCGGCCGACTCGGCCGAGTCGCGGTGTCTTGGGTGGGGGGTCTCCTGGGGGGATTTATGGTATATTTAGTTTTTGGTCTTCAGTTCAAGTTTTGTGAGTTATGGCGTTTTGACTGTTGACTTTCCAAAGAATTTAAAACAAAATAAATATAAAAATAATGTGGGGTATGAGATTTGAACTCTGGTGGCTTGGTTCAGCAGTGCACGGTATTACCAATGAGCTATAAGCTCCTTCTTGTAATTATTGTGGGAAAATAACTACTTAAAGTGGTAACAGCAACATTAAATACCCCAAGTACACTTTAATTTTAAAACAATTTTATGTTCACTAAAAATGGAGTTATTTAAAAATAAAATAATTACTTATATATATATATATATATTATGCTCAGGTTAAAATACTCCTTTATGTATTTTTAAAATTTTAAAAATTTTGTATAGGAAAGTGTATAGGAAAAATTAGGGTTGTTACAGTCGGCACATCAAATCAAACGAATCTTATCAGTTGCTCAACTCAAGATAGACTAGCTATCTCCTGTCACATCTCTTCCTGAAAGCTCCAGCGATCTCAACTCTAACACTCTGGAAGTGACATCCCATCAATCTCACCAACAGCTGGGTCATCTGTCTGCATGGTAGACAACATCGCGATCTCTGAGGTAGTCTGTACGTCAACAGTCCTCTCAATCTAGCAGCCTCTATCAATGGCCCGATCATCCGGTGAAAAATAGAACACTCGCCTCAAACGAGAGATCTCAACACAAACACTATACCTACACGTTCCTATGTCACCAGAAAACATCATGGTCAGTCCTTGTCCGTGACGAGCTCGCTCTGACCGCAACACTAGCAGCAGCTCAATCTGCGCTCAAACCATGGTGACAGGAACCTCAAGCAGGTAACGATGAAGATAGATCAATGGAATGAAAGGAACCAACATATCCAAAATGGATACATGATCATAAGGAGGAACGGAATCAGTGAGAGTATGATCATTGGAATGAATAAAAGCATGGATCTCAAGAATATACTTCCTAAGGTCACTTTAGCGGAGTATCATATCGTAAGTATGCCGCGGAACATATGCACGGTACGTTACTCTACTTGAGTTACCTACTCCATCAATCAGGGTCAACGAAGTAATGAAAGTTCGGGTCTAATACCCCCGTCAAGTCTAAGTTCCGTAAGGTCAAACTTAGGTTCCGAAATATATATACGCCCTAGACTCCACATAGTAAAACCCAGACTCAAACCAAGGTTAAACCTAACGCTCTGATAACAACTTTGTCACGACCCAAAATTTAGCTCGTGACCAGCACTTAAATCATGCAACGTCAAAAGGCGTAACATAACTCAAGTAAGCCGAAGCCCAGAAATCTAAACCTTTTTGCGGAAAATAATGGAGGTGCGGTTTTGAAATAAAAGTATAATGAAATCAAGTTCTTCCTTAAATGCATAGGTAATGAAACATGAAAATGCAAGTGGATTATACTATAGTTGAAAACAATTTTCGTCCTTGAAATTTCGGGCCGCACCTCCCTTGTATATTTTGATCCAAAAACCACATAGAACAATATATATAGGTATCCCCAAGCAGGAGCTACCTCTTCACCAATTTGGAGGAAACACAACCACGCAAGTAAGTAAGAGATATATACGACACCCAACGGTGAAGATCAGCATAGAAAGAATGATAAACAAATAAGCAAGACATCAAAAACCTCAAGGAAAGCGAACACACCAATCGCTCTATGTCTCGCAACCAGACAAGTCTTTCTAGTATACTAATATACAAACTCCAGTTTCTGATTGATAGTGTTTATCTAGATACAACAGAATATATGACAGTACGAGAGTGGGCGCGATCCAATATGTGTCCCACCTACCGAAGCGAAACACCTTGGAAGAAACTGTGTGCCAGCGATACCGCAACTGATCCCAAGCGGTCAAACCTGCAAGAACTGTGGCACAATGGGGGTGAGTTGCCAACTCGTGAGTAGAAAACATCCACAGGTAGAAATTGAATAAAACAACGATTTCCTAGGTCATACTATATCATAAAGGTAATGCTATGATATCTAGGGTGACCAGAATGCAAATATGTCAACAATCGAGTTAATGCAATGACATAGAGAAATAAACATCTGACAGCTTATGCCAGGATGCATGTGGATATCATCCACATGTCCATCTAAGACACAAACAATATCATGGAACCTGAGTGTCCAACATCGACACTCGAAACATCATGAAAACACATATCTGTATGTTTGAGGATATCAACTACGTGTGTCTATCAACGACACATCAAAATTATGGAACCTGAGTGTCCAACATCGACACTCGAAACATCATGAAAACCCATGTCCAGCATCGACACGTAAATCCTCATACCTCAGGCACCGCATACTCAGATCGGACCTTATTTACTCGGCTAAGGCGCCGCATACACTGATCGGCGCTCAAATCCATCTCATGACTCCGGCCGGTATCCTCTGGACAACCGCCGGGTCCAACCAATCACCGGTAGGTAGTGCTCTCTCTTCCAGGCTCATCATCTACACCACAAAAATCATTTCTTGCCCCGGGGACCATACTGGGTCCACCATGTACCTGCAGACGGTGCCTCCCACTCCTCGAATCGGGTATGTTCACAACTTAGAACCGAGCAAACATATGGTGGATACCTCGAAATATCATATCATGAGAAACCGGGTGTTTAAAACAGCACACCATTTCCTTTGAAATTAACCATTGTTCACAAATCCAGAGATCTCATAAAAACAGCATTTTAATGCATATAACCATCAAGTACGATGTAAGCAATATGGAACAGTAAGGTGAGCATATCAAATATATCATGAACACACGTCATATGATAGTACTGAACAATTAAGAATAATATCAGGGTATAGAAATTCTATGGTGTAAGTGGCATAGCAATTAATGTAAGTCTACGATAGCGCCCCGGCCGTTAATCCGAGGCCAAATGCGGAACAAAACCTTTTAAAAAAATAGCGCTATCGTAGTCTTTGACCCGGATCGAACCATTAACACAAACTAGCTAACTAGAAAGATAATAGAAAGGCTATACCGATCGATCCGTGTCCTTCAATCTTTAGCCAACATCTCTAACTCCTCGCGGCATCTCCGATCTCGATCGATCTCCGGTCTCCTCGTCGAAAAGGGCACCACATCAAGAAGTCTTTTTACGGGCTCCCACTTCAAACCGAAGCAACTCGGACATGAAGTTTGCTAGCCGACATGTCCAAGGGGAAGTAGAGAATGTGTGTGATAACTTTGTCTCTAAACATCTATTGATTCTCAACACATGAGATTGTATGGATGGAGGTTGAAGAGGATGCCATTAATAAGGAGATGGTGAGCTCAAGAGAACAAAGAAGTCGGAGAAGAGCTTTTCTTTTGTTATTGTGTGAGATAATAATGTGAGTGAGTACTAGAATAATCTCAAGAGCTAACCCCAACAATATGTGGCTGCCCTCTCTCTCCTCCCATCACAATCTCACCCAATAATCAATCAAGAAAAGGTGACATGCACAAAAAATAAGACCACGAGTCACTAAACATGCACATGCCACAATTAATGCTCCTAATGATGACTTGAGCTTACAATTTCCACTTGCAAACATTAATCCAAATGTTTACAACAATAAGTAGAATGGCATCTACAAAAGTAAACTCGTGACGGATCACAAGAGTACCCCTCACCTGTATATACATATCTGCATCCGCATTCCGACTGAATGCGAATGCAATGAGACTAAAGTAATCCAACAAATCAAATATTAGGATCCGGTTCAAACCAAAGCCCACTAGTATGATTCGTTCGATCATGATCCATGCACAAGTGCACGTATATGATCGAACCCTGACATAATACCATACGGCCTCTACAACGTTTCTCCCGAACTTAGGAAAACTATTTGTGGGGGACTCTAAAGACTCGTCAATATACTGGCTGTGGATTTAACCACTAGCACGTCAATGATACTAGCTGTACGTAACGGCTAGCCATGTATTGACCAAAAAAAGAGGCTGAGGAGAACTCATCCATAAACCCTTACTGAGCCTGTCAGTGACATTATCCATACATTCCGGTCCGTTCGTCTATGAGTATCGCAAGTCGGGCCTAGGGGGTTGGTAAACGTCAGACCCCCAAAACCAGTACAAGTCGTGTCGGAGTATAGCCTAGAACACCCTGAGATACTACTGGAATACCTACCAGTAAATCTCACTTGGCTTGGCCAAGGACTTCGCGTAATGGCTCTCCTAGACACAGCGCGATCTCACCCCCAATACCGGGAGAGACGAAACCCCTGCCGATCCGCTCACTGCCTCCATGTGGCTCGGGACTGTGCCCAACTAAAACCTGTTTGCACGACTCCTTTGCGCCGTGATAGGGTAGTAATCAAAGCACAGTGGGAACTCACACGAGACAAATGACGATCTCAGGTCGATGAACAAACCTGTACACATGTCACCAGGGAACTGCTATCTGACGCTGGGTATAATACCAACTAGTAGGTTCTCGGCGTATCCTGTCCGATGTACTCATAACCCAATAAGCACCTGTATACGTCTTTGTAACGTTTCAGAAATCGTTTTGCGAATTTTTCCGTTTTAGGGAAAAATTGTCGGTATTTTCCGTTTTAACCCGATTTCGATCAAACTTCCATAGAAACTTACCGGCTTTTTTTTAGCTAAAATAAAGCTTGTGCACGAACTTTAGGGGTATTTGGGAGATTTTGGTTCAGATAGAATTTTTCCCAAATAAAATATTATTTTAAGCGGTATTTTGTGCACGTAAATCGGAAATTTTTTCTCTTGTGAATAAATTAATTTTTGTCACTAGAAAATTTTGGAATTATTTGTTTTTTAAATATCTAGATATTTTTGGAGTGCAAAAGTATTTATTTTTAAAAAGAAAAGAAAAGGTATAATGGTGGCATATAGCATTTATTAGCATTTAATACTCTTTATCCTAGCAATTGTTTCACAAAAAATTCACAAAAATACCCCCTCACTTCCCTTGGCAGGCCCTTCCCTTCCCCTTGCTGCCCTCCATCATTTCCACCCCTTTTCAACTCATTTTGCATCAAATAAATCATGAAAAATCCAAATTAATTCATACAAACTCAAATATATTAATTTTCCTTCATTCTTGAACTCAAAGCTAGCTTAGATCTTCATTCAAAACATCATTTTGGAGGAAAGGATGATGAGTTTGGTTTCTTGGTTTTGATCTATTATGGAGATATAAAACGCTAACCCTAATCATTTTTGTTGTTTCTAAATTTCTATTTAGCATATTAATTATTTATTTAAGCTTTTAATTTCATTTTTGAAATTAAAGACTTGATTTTTATGATAATCTAGTTAGGGTAAAACTTTATTTATGTGTTTAATGTTTTATTGAAGTGTTAATTTGTGATTAGGAAAAGCTTGACCTAGTAGAAAATGATAATTATTGCTAATGAATACTTTGTTTAATTATGCAATTTTGCTTACTAGGTTTTTGCTAAAATTTAATTAGCAAGTGTTAAAAATTTAGAAATGGTGTAGATAGCTTAGTTAAGCTATTATAAGGTGATTGTAATCGCTAGATATGCG
Organism: Agapanthus africanus; assembly: GCA_030015575.1. Classification (NCBI taxonomy): domain Eukaryota; kingdom Viridiplantae; phylum Streptophyta; class Magnoliopsida; order Asparagales; family Amaryllidaceae; genus Agapanthus; species Agapanthus africanus. The sequence goes on along the minus strand of CM057337.1, from coordinate 438,154,882 downwards.
TTAGCTTGAAACTAGTGCGAAATATTGCGATAAGTTGCTTACTAGGTTTCGGGGTTTTTCCGACGTGGGTTCGATTGGTCGTTACGAGCTTATATCTATTTTATTCCTCGTAATTGTTTGTGTTGTGTTGCGCGATCGGGACGATCGGGGTCTAGACTTGGTGTTTTGTAGTTTAGTGACCCCAGTTAGGGTTTTTGGCCGATGTCGTGCGCAATAGATGCGCTAAGTGTGCAGTACAATTTTCAGGGCGTTATTCGCGCGTTTCGTTTTCTTTTCGTTTTTTTAGGATATTTTTCTTATGTGATGTGTTTGTGAAATTTTTGGTTCGCAAGCGGGGACTTCGGACGCTACGACAAGGGAAAACAGGTGGTAGGCTTCACTTAGCCAGGAGCGTTGGTGAGTAAATTTAACATCTACAGGGGAATCGCCCGCATGGCGTTATGCGTCTGGGCTAGAGATGTTACTTTTGTCGCACATTCTATGTCAGATTTAGGATTTGCGCATTCACCCTACTGCTTACTTATTGTTGTACTTCGACTAGCATCCTTAGGGCACTGCACATATTATTGACGATTCATGTTGCACGAGCACTGATTGTATGCTACACACACCGTCAATAATTGCCATGTCATGCACAACCCACATATAGAAATGCTATTGTTGGTTAGGAATATTGAGACAATGATTCATATTTCTTATCGCATATGACATTTAGCATACCTGTATATCCACATGCTTACACATATACCTTCACATACTTACGTGTTAGATACCTGTGTACCTATAGAGTATTGTACCATTAGTGATAGGTGCATACACACTTTATGTCATAGCTACAGGTATACTTTGCATACATACTTCACTTATACCCAGGAGGTATACTACATCATTACTAATAGGTAGATACATATATCTTGCTATACCTTTATGTTGCACATATATGTGGTTATAGCTACATGTTTACCTTTACTTGATGTTATTTTAGAATTGGAGAGATTAGGAACCGGATGATATTATATTAACTTGTTATAGTTAATTGCTGCTTTTCCTATATATGCTCGCATTTCAGATTTATGATGTGTATATTATATTCATGGATTTTCGCATTGAGATATGGATTTTTCATGATGTTTCTGGATTTGCGGACCATGGGAGTTCATGAAATTATGCATTATTTGAAAAACCCGGTTTCCCTTGATATGATATCAAAGCATCCACCATGAGATTTATCGGTTCTAATTATATACTCCATACGAGGAATGGTGCCGTATGAGGGTACATGGTTGGGCCCGGTACGGTTCCCCTCGGCAAGATGATCGAGGGTCCATGCCGATTGAGCCTGGAAGGTAGGCAAGTACCTACCGGTGACATTACCAATGACTCGGCGGTTATCATGTGGATACCGACGGGAGTCATGTACGTATAGATACGTCGAGAGGCGAGGGTCAGAGCTGGCACTCGTGCTTTCGGGATAGCGTATGATACGTATCTATCAGGGGGCCAGTCATGGTGACAGCACCTGATAGATCAGCATTTCTGTGTCGATGCTTGACACATTGGTTTCATGATATTTCTTTTTACTCCTTTGTATATATAACAGGGGATTAGGCCGCTGTTATATATGCCCTTACACCAATATTAGTGGAATGGGACGCTAATATATGTGTATTGACATTAATTTATATACATCATCATATTTATTCATGCAAATATACCTAGAATGTAAAGGACTCATTGACATTGGATTTAGGACATTTGAGAATTCATTTGATATTGATTACAGGATATATATGAGATTGCTGATTTGGTACATTCGGGGTATACGAGATATACTTGATATTGTACATACGCGATATGTGAGATCCACTTGATGTTGTACATTCGGGGTATATATGAGATATACTTGATATTGTACGTACGGGATATGTGAGATCTACTTGATATTGTACATTAAGGATATGTGAGACTTACTTGATATGATTGCCAAATTGGGGGCTGATTTGAGGAAATTAGGATTTGGGTTATCTTGATGGATTTTGATCCTATCACGATGTCAGGATTCCGTGGAAATGACATGTTTCATTCCATACTCTACATTTACTGTTTATGCACTGCTTCATGCATTTGTGTATCTTTTAGAGTACCATCCATGACTGTTGCATTTACATACCTTTATTCATATCATTTCTTCATGTATTAGTAGTACCGATATAGTACCTTACATGATTGTACATACAGATTGTCATATTATTATTGCTTCATGTATAAATTGTACCTGCTAGTGTACTTTTTCATGATTATTGCATTACATATGACCATTCATTGCTTAGATGCTTAAGTTAGATTCGCGCTGTATGTGCATACTCGCGATTACCTGCATATGTTATTTACTATTCACGAGTTGGCAACTCACCCCCGTTGTGCCACAGTGTTTATAGGTGTTCCTCAGGATAGTCAGAGGCAGGCTATTATCACACATCTTATCATCTTTTGCTACGGATACCGCATCAGCTCACAGTGTGCAGTTTGCTTAGGTGGGTTTTGTGGTTATTCATTGTATTGTATATTCATTGTATCCTGTACTCTCCATCTACTATTTTCATATTGACTTAGAGACTTGGTGAGGATGATGTTGTATTTTATGTTGTGACTTGTTGTCTTTTATACAGTTTCCTTTCTATCGTCTTCTATTTCTTCGCTACGGCGTCGTATATTTGTTGTGGTGGTTGTTTTCCGCCTTTGGGCGTGGATTTGCTCCCGTTGGGGATGCTTTACTTTATATTTATGTTGTACCCATTTTTGGGGTTGGTTTTTATAAATTAGGTGCTGCCGAAATTTTCAAAAAAGAAAATTGGACTTAAAGAATTTATACTTGAGATTTTTTAAAGGTTTAAACAATGTTTCTTATCTTTTAATGGTTTAGATTTATCGGTTTTGGCTTTCTTTTACTGCGTTACGCCTGTAGACGTTGCGTAGTGTTAGGGCCGTCACGTGCCAATTTTGGGTCGTGACAGTCTTAGGTGAACCAACTGACACCAATGACTTGTGAGACCAGCCACCGCCCCTCGTTGGGGTCTCGATCGTATACACCAGTCTTCTATCGGAGTATCGATGCCCAGTCTCAAAACTCCCACGACTAGGGACACTTTAAGGATGTTCTTATAAACTACCCAACTCTCACGTATATGATCGCCATCACACTGCTGGTAGACAAGCAAGAATCCAAAGGGCTCTATCAACGTGTAATAGTGATCTGTAATATCACCTAAAACATGTACACGATGATAAAGACAAACCAGATAGCATACTATTATCTCGAGTAAGACTGTCCTACCGGTATAGGTCCTCCCTCAATCATTGGAATCACGTGCCTGCGATCCCTTAATTGACTTTGAGGGCGCTATATCCAACAATCTCCCACTTGCACTTAAGGCTAATTATTGCGATGTCGCATACTCACAGCCCGTATGATATCGAATACCCAACTCCTCTACTAATCAGTTTCACAAGGCTTGTTTGCGAAACTATTGCGTTCGAGAAATAACCTCAGTGAGTGAATCTGCCCTGATGTTTCTTTCTATGTCTCTCTTAATCTCAAATTCACGGAAAAAGCCATCTCGCGAAATGTGCAATACCTATCTTAGAATATGTCTGGATATCTGATGGGACCTAGTTCACTAATGAACTCTAAATCCAAACTTCTTAGACTGTATCGTCAACTGAACCTAATCAGTATCCTGTGCCATGCCTCCCTCAGTATCCACTTGGACCACCTGTTCAAACTACTGCCCCTCGTCAGAGGGAAAATTATAACTCTGACAGTCGCTCTGTCAACCAAGTCACCTTGAATGTCTAGAATGATAACCGTTTCTCGAAGGAGGCTGTCGTTATCAAATCCCTAGAACATCAACTTATGTTCTAAAACTGCTTCCAAACGTTCCTTCAGGATTGGATTAATATCTGAACTTATTGCAGCTAGTGCAAAAACAACATCTGGTGTGGTACTTGACATCTCATGATTGACTCAATTGCCTAAGCAAGTGATACGCCAATCATGCGCATCCCTCTCCCCTTTAGTATGTAAGATACCTTTAGAGAGGGTGACTCCATCACCTACAGGTACACCACCATGCCTGGAGCCGTCCATTCTAAAACACGTTTAGAATGCTGTTTAAGTACCCAGATTGGGACACTTCCGAAATCTGGATCTAAAACTATAGATCTAGTAACCAGAATGTCTGATATTATATCCACATCCTATGTGGAGAAACAACTGTATGACAACCACAGTATTACCGATCGTAGTATAGGAATTTCACTTCCTACTCTGTGTATGTCATTCAAATACCAGGACATCACACCTTACAACTTTCTTAACAGATACATCCCATATTCTGATGAAGTCAAAGCCCATGACTGTCATATCAAAAATAAATGATCTATCTTCGCTATATCTGCTTTAGTCTATAAATAGAAACAAGCTACTTGTCCACTATGCTTCCGCTGCTCCCACTGACTATAATAACTCTCTGGCAGAATCATATACACGTACACTTCTAAAGACAGTTCAGAACGATGCTCTACTCATCCTCCTGCCGGGTCTCATAGTCTGGAACAGCAGTAATGACAAGTCTGGGTAAACAAGAACCTCCCTGTCACCGACCATGAGGCTACCGGAGTACCTCTCGGATGCTTGAGGTTACTCTCCATATCTGCGGAGTGGCTAATGGAATGTCAATCCAGATTGAATCCTTAGGTTCTTATTAAATTTTCAGTAATCGTCTGTGGTTCTGGAATCACTTCTACTTCTACCATACTCCCACTACTGTTTTCTGAAAAAATCCATTTTACTAAAACTGTGGTGAGTCAAGAACAATATCACTATTGATCTTCTGGATGGTAGAAAGTTAACCCTCGTCATAGCCCGGGTCAACCCACAAACTGCCATTACAGAAACGTGCCTTGAGTTATCCAGAGTCTGGTATTAAGCATAAGCCGGACAACTCCCCGTACCTTAACATCATTAAGATATGAATCGTTCTATATCCAATATAGAAACAGAGGCACTGATTTAATTGGAACCAGATTCAAATCATGCAGCTGTCTCCAGTGCATTTCAACTAAATGGAGAGAGGCCAATCAGTATTACTCAACTTAGGAGTGCATCCAATTATTAGTAACCAGAATAAGAGAAGCAAGTTCTTAAAATCATTACTATCAATTGAATACCAAGCACAAGTATCTACATCTCCGATTACCTTGAAGAATCCTGATACTTGCAACACGTAGTTCTCTACTTTACTCTTATACCTATAACTTCTCAAAACTTAGACCTTGTATTTATACAAAACACCTGTCTAAAAACTAGAGAAGTCATAAGTAAACAGAATATAGTATGAGGACCAACCCCTCTGTCCTAATGGACACTGGACAATATACAATGCTTTGTATAAGTCCCCTGAGTTGAATAACTCAAACTCTATGCATCGTAGGTTAAAAACTGTACCATGGTTATGAAGAATTACACCGTTGTTTATTGCTCCTTACCTAACCATCAACTGATATAGGTAAATGTCATGGACATAATTTCCAAAATTTATATCTCACTTTATAAAATAAACGTACAGATATTTCAGTTTGAAATTGGTACATAACGACGGATATTCAAAACCAAATATTTGCCATCCGGCAAAAACCTAGGGGATTTCCTCAAATATCACCAATTACAACGAATCCCGATATAATGAGGATGATCACCTAATTCCCAATAACTTACTCCCACTCATCATCTGTAAAACCATACAGATGTGAGAATCATACCTAGTAAATACATGCCCTGGAGTAAGGACCTAATTGGGAAATCAGTTTTCCTATAACAACACATAGTGAATCTGAAACATGAAAATGTTTCGAAGGGGTATCCGGGTATTCTTAGTAATATCTCTTCCATTATCCGATTCACAACTATAACAGTATATTTCTTTGCCATCTCCCCAAATCCCTTTATTTGTCTTTACTCATTACCTTTTGTACACCATCCTTAGGCTAAATGGTTTTCTTCCTTCCCTACTGTTCGGCACCAGCCAATGGTTAGGAAGAAGACTAACTAATAAGAGAAATAGGTGTACTGCCCTAATCCTAGAAGCACTCGCAACCTGAGAGAAGGTAAAGAAAAAAGACAACTGAATAAACCTTATTCCTATTTCTCCTGAACCAGAATCCATCCCCGAACTGGAACAAGTTCCTTCGAGTTCGTATATAACCATACGATGGATTTATCCAATAGAAGTGGATGTTCGTAGTGATACGGGGTGTTCTGGAGAAATACAAAGGTGTAGTAGGAGTGGCGATGAAATACGTGGTTTGGTCATGAATGATAGCAGTCGCAATTTACTTTGCCCTCTTTCTGATCCCTTTATTTGTCTTTACTTATTACCTTATGTACACCATACTTAGGCTAATCGGTTTTCTTCTTTCCCTACCTTTCGACACATGCCTAAGGTTTGGAAGAAGACTATTCAATAAGCGTAATAGGTGTACCCTCTCCTAATCCTAGGAGGCCTCATAACTTTAGAGAAGGTAAAAAGAAAAGACAACTGAATAGTCCTATTCAATCTCTCCAGAACCAGAATCCATCCTCGAATTTGGAACAAGTTCCTTCGAGTTCATATATAACCATACGATGGATTTATCCAATGGAAGTGGATGTTCGTAATGATACGGGGTGTTCTGGAGAAATGCAAAGGGTAAAAGAAGGAGTGGCAATGATGTATGCAACTCAGACAATCCAAAAGCCAGTGTTTTAAGAAAGTTCGGTTAACTTGGTCACTGAGTCATAATCTAGGGTCAGGCCATGGTCGCTGCCAAAGAGAAAGAAAAGAAACACTCTGCGTGCACTCTCACCTAGATCAGAATGGTTATCACTTTATCTAATCAGGATGTCTCCCACCGTAGCCTCAAATTCTCCTCCAAACCTGAAAGAAGAATTAGTCGGGATCGTCTAAAATCACCCGAGGAGTAAACCAACTCATCAGTGCGAATCGGGATCCAACTATCATCGCATGATAACGTGATGGAATCCACTCACGTTATCACACTCCAGAAGGTATGCGCATGCCTGGCAAGTTTCCTGTATGTTTGAAACCCCCGATGTGATTTTTACCCCATGCTCTTATAACCTTGACAATGGTCAACAAATCATAAGTCACATGTCAAGTTCTACCCGTCATTGTCCAGGTTAATTTGAACCCACTCGTACTAGCCCTTGACGAAGTTCAACAAGGCTGTACGACTGTCCCAAACCAACGCATCTATCCATCTAACAGAAAGGTAACAAGCAGCTACCATATACTATGCCTTGATGAAGGTCAACAAACATAGCATGAATACTAAGTGGTACCTATCTGAAATGACAGAGGGATACGAATGGTTTTTGTCGAAAAACCTTTAACGTAATGAACTTGATATAGTTGAAGGAACGGGATAGCTTTTTATAAATATAGTGGCGAAAACCTTTGCTAAAGAGGTTACTCCCAGTGAAGGGATCTCGGTTCTTTCCCCGTTGAATGAGGTGTAGGATATTCAAACCGAATACTGCGATGCAAAGCAAAAAGCAATGGACTATAGTGAAGTCATTACCCTGACGCAAACTTCTGCCCAAGGGGTCACACCTGATGAAGGGATCTCGGCCCTTGCCTTGTAGAATGAGGTGCTAGATATTCATAACCTAATACCGCTATGCAAAATAAAAGAAAACATCCTTGTAATAACAGCTTTTTGAAAATTATTCCAACAACGTCGAACGGGTTTGTTTTCCTTGCATTGATCTGAATCAACGCGGTCCCATCAATTAATCACACCAAAAAGAACGAAAATATGATGTACGTATATGCCATCCGCATTCGCCACTGGGTCCCTTTATCACCCGTTAGGTTACTTAACTAATGACAGAGCAGGGACTGGACTAGCGCGGATGTAAAACATATACAACATCTACTAGTATATATATAACAATATAAATAATCGCTCCAGGCGTGATAAATGCAACATCACAGAAAGTAATAAGCATCACAGAACATTACAGATAATCTGGGAGCCCCGGGTTTTCTTTGAGCCGCAACTGAAACCCGACATTCCCCTGGTCGTGTGGATAGCCAGTTCAATGAAAACCTAGACCCCTACGGGCGCGGCAAGTTACCCACCAAAACCAGAAGCGGGCAGCCCCCTTCAGCAAAGTGAATGAGCCACCCAGCACTTCACGGGATCCGGTAACTTGTGCACCCCTCCTTGGGTCAACCTATACCCCGTACGAGTGCGGCGAATAGCCCGCCAATTCTAGAGTGAAGCCCCCTCCGTCTCAAAGCCATGAGATGCGGGCCTGTTGCCCTCTAGACCCCGGCTACCCGTGCACTCCACCGCGGGGTAATTCTAGTACAGAAAAGAAAATATGTACAATGGTGACATCGACCTCAACACGGTCATGCCCCAAAAGAATAATATACAAACAGGAATTGATGGCAGTCCACATGTCGGACACTCGCCACGCGATATCAAATGTACAAATAAAACTAAACTGTACTAACATTGCACCAAGCTATCCACCACGACAAATCCGCAACATCACAGCACAACATAGAACATCAACATGAATGTCACGTTCGCAAACCCGTCTAAAAGAGCTATAGCAATTAGACAGGATTTACCGCTCGAATGATATTCACGGTTGCAGATAGTAATGTAAGTACTATGAACTAACTTATTTAAAATTTCGATCGACAAAATTTCCCGAAGTGGGCCCCAAGTAAAAATCCAGCACTCAAAATAACTGGGCTAAAACTAAATATTCCAGAAACCACAATTCCAAGTGAAAGGCCACCTAAAGAAAAATGGTGCAATGAAGCCCCATAACGGCGGCGGAACCGTGGCCAAAACGTGGGTAAGGCCGCGGTTCCGCGGCGTTCCTGTGGGATCACTCTACCAAATTTCTACAGTGGTCTTAGAAAAGCCTGCATGATTTTCTGAAATACACAAAATAATTTTTTGACCACAAAAAAAATTCGACAGAAACTTCATGAAATGGAATCGCGGTTTTGGAAATTTCGTTCGACGGATATTTTAAACAAATTAGAACAAGCTAGTAAAGGTTAATGGCGTGGCTCTGATACCATATAAGTCTACGGTAGCACACCGGCCGTCAATCCGAGGCCAAATACGGAACAAAAACTTTTTACGAAACCAGCGCTATCGTAGTCTTTCACCCGGATCGAACCATTAACACAAACTAGCTAACTAGAAAGGCTATATCGATCGATCCGTGTCCTTCGGTCTTTAGCCACCATCTCTAACTCCTCGCGGCATCTCCGATCTCGCTCGATCTCCGGTCTCCTCGTCGAAAAGGGTACTACATCAAGAAGTCTTTTTACGGGCTCCCGCTTCAAACCGAAGCAACTCGGACATGAAGTTTACTAGCCGACATGTCCAAGGTGAAGTAGAGAATGTTTGTGATAACTTTGTCTCTAAACATCCATTGATTCTCAACACATGAGATTGTATGGATGGAGGTTGAAGAGGATTCCATTAATAAGGAGATGGTGAGCTCAAGAGAAGAAAGAAGAAGGATAAGAGCTTTTCTTTTGTTATTGTGTGAGATAATAATGTGAGTGAGCACTAGAATAATCTCAAGAGCCAACCCCAACAATATGTGGTTGCCCTCTCTCTCCTCCTATCACAATCTCACCCAATAATCAATCAAGAAAAGGTGACATGCACAAAAAATAAGACCATTAGTCACTAAACATGCACATGCCACAATTAATGCTCCTAATGATGACTTGAGCTCACAATTTCCACTTGCAAACATTAATCCAAATGTTTACAACAATAAGTTGAATGGCATCTACTAAAGTAAACTCGTGACGGATCACAAGAGTACCCCTCACCTGTATATACATACCAGCATCCACATTCCGACTGAATGCGAATGCAATGAGACTAAAGTAATCCAACAAATCAAATACTAGGATCCGGCTTAAACCAAAGCCCACTAGTATGATTCGTCCGATCATGATCCGTGCACAAGAGCACATATATAATCGAACCCTGCCTTAATACCATACGGCCTCTACAACGTTTCGGCCGAACTTAGGAAAGCTATCTGTGGGGGACTCTGAAGACTCGTCAATACACTGGCTGTGGATTTAACCACTAGCACGTCAGTGGTACTAGCTGTACGTAACGGCTACCCATTTATTGACAAAAAAAGGAGGATGATGAGAGAACTCATCCATAAACCCTTACTGAGCCAGTCAGTGACAATATCCGTACAGTCCGGTCCGTTCGTCTATGAGTATCGCATGTTGGGTTTAGGGGGCTGGTAAACGTCAGACCCCCAAAAGCGGTACAAGTCGTGTCAGAGTGTAGCCCAGGACACCCTGAGATACTACTGGAATACCTAACAGTAAATCTCACTTGCCTTGGCTAAGGACTTCGTGTAATGGTTCTCTTAGACACAACGCGATCTGACCCCCAATACTGGGAGAGACGAAATCCCTGCCGATCCGCTCACTGCCGCCATGTGGCTCAGGACTGTACCCTACTAAAACCTGTTTGCACGACTCCTTTGAGCCGTGGTAGGGTAGTAATCAAAGCACAATGGGAACTCACACGAGAAAAATGACGATCTCAGGTTGATGAACTAACCTGTACACATGTCACCAGGGAACTGCTATCTGACGCTAGGTATAATACCAACTAGCAGGTTCCCGGCGAGTCCTGTCCGGTGTACTCATAACCTAATGAGCACTTGTATACATCTTATGTGAACCAACTGACACCAATAGCCTGTGAGACCAGCCACCGCCCCTCGTCGGGGTCTCGATCGTATACACCAGTCTACTATCGGAGTATCGATGCCCAGTCTCGAAACTCCCACGACTAAGGACACTTTAAGGATGTGCTTATAAATTACCCAACTCTCACGTATATGATCGCCATCATACTGCTGGTAGTCAAGCAAGAATCCTAAGGGCTCTATCAACGTGTAATAGTGATCCGTAATATCACCTAAAGCGTGTACACGATGATAAAGACAAACCAGATAACATACTATCATTTGGAGTAAGACTGTCCTACCGGTATATGTCCTCTCTCAATCATTACAATCATGTGCCTGCGATCCAATAATTGACTTTGAGGGCACTATACCCAACAATTACCGATGAAGAATGTGTGTGAGACGGCAATCCTGTGTGGGTGTAAAATGCGCATCATCGATAATTGTGAAGGTGTACTAGCAGGTGAAAATAGGTAGATATTGTTGGAGATAGTGCCCTCAGAGTCAATTATTGGATCGCAGGCACGTGATTGCAATGATTGAGGGAGGACCTGTCCCAGTAGGACAGTCTTACTCGAGATGATAGTATGCTATCTGGTTTATCTTTATCATCGTGTACCGCTTTAGGTGACCTGACATGTCGCTATTACACGTTGATAGAGCCCCTAGGATTCTTGCTTGACCACCAGCAGTATGAGGGCGATCATATAAGTGGGAGCTGGGGTCTATAAGCACATCCTTAAAAGGTCCCTAGTCGTGGGAGTTTCGAGACAGGGCATCGATACTCCAGAGTAGACTAGTGTATACAGTCGAGACCCCGACGAGGGGCGGTGGCCGGTCTCACAAGCCATTGGTATTAGTTGGATCACCTAAGATGTATACAGGTGCTCATTGGGTTATGAGTACACCGGACAGGACTCGCCGGGAACATGCTAGTTGGTCTTATACCTGACGTCAGATAGCAGTTCCCTGGTGACATGTGTACAGGTCAGTTCATCGACCTGAGGATCGTCATTTGTCTCGGGTGAGTTCCCACTGTACTTTGATTACTACCCTACCACGCTCAAAGGAGACGTGCAAACAGGTTTTAGTTGGGTACAGTCCCGAGCCACATGGTGGCAGTGAACGTATCTTCAGGGGTTCGTCTCTCCCGGTATTGGGGGTGAGGTCGCGCTGTGTCTAGGAGAGCCATTACACGAAGCCCTCGGCCGAGGCAGGAGATTTACTGGTAGGTATTCCAGTAGTATCTCAGGGTGTTCTGGGCTACACTCCGACACGATTTGTACTGCTTTTCGAGGTCTGACTTTTACCAACCCCCTAGGCCCGCCATGCGATTCTCATAGACGAACGGACCTGACTGTACGGATATTGTCACTGACAGGCTCAGTAGGGTGTCAGGATGAGTTGGCTCATCGACGTCTCTTTTGGTCAATAGCTGGTGGCCCGTCACGTATTGGCTTATACCTCTGACGTGCTAGTAGTTAAATCCACAACCAAGGTGTTGACGAGTCTTTAGAGTCCCCCATATTCTGTTGCTCAAGTTTTCGGGCGAAAAGTTGTAGAGGCCGTATGGAGATATGGCAGGGTTCGATCAGATACGTACGGTATTGCACGGATCAGGATCGAACGGATATTACTAGCCGGCTTTGGTTTTAGCCGGATCCTAGTATAGTACAGTGTAGATTTTGTCTCATTGCATTTGTATTTTGGTCGGAATACAGATGCGGGTGTGTATACACAGTATCGGGGTTTTCCTGTAATTTATTACGGGACCAGTTTTCTGGAGTTGCCAGTTTGCTTTCCGTTTCGGCCATTTTCATTTGTATCTTTCAATGGCCGAAAATTGGTGGAGGAGGGCTTATTTGCATTAGTGCAATTAAGCAATATGGAGGGTGTTATTTGCATATCCTTGTATCAAGATAGTTCCACCATCACATTGACTTCTTAGGTCATGATGGTTCATGATGGCTTGACCTTTTGGTGTTATGATTGGTTGGTTAAGTGTTGGACTTTCCTTGTGATGATTTCTTCTCTTGATCTCATTTGACTCTCCTTTGTATTATTGTTCTTCTCTCTTGATTTTTGATTCACCCTACACCATGAGCATGGCCGGCTAAAGAGGAGAGAGGGGGCTGTCCCATTTTTTGGTGAGGGGTTTTTGTTCATTTGTATTGCACAAAATTCATTTAGCTCCATCTCCAAAAACTACATTCCTCCACCATCTCAAAAGGCAACTCCATACAAACCGCAAATGAGATATAGATCTCTACACTATTCTACAGCAAATCTTGGGCACGTCGACTCGCCAGCTTTGTGCCCGAGTTGCCTCGGTATAGAGGTAGGAGCCCGTAAAAGAAGCAGGCGATGTGGTGCCCTTCCGGCGACGAGGTGGAGACCGGTGCTTCCGCGGGAGATTGGGACGACGACGAGAAGACCGGAGGATTCGGATCAGTCGGTATATCTCTATTCCCCATCCTGTAGTTAGGTAGGACTAGTTAATAGTTCGATCCGGGTGTTTAGTGCACGGTGGTGCCGGTTTGCTAGTTCGCAAAATTAAAGTTTTTCGCTTCCGCATTTTGGCGTCGGATTGACAGCCGGGGCGCCGCCGTGCACTTACAGTGGTATCAGAACCTCGCCATTGACATAGTCTAGCTTTGTCTAATGTGTTTACACTTCCGATCGAACAAAATTCCAAAAACCCGCGTTTTCACATGCATCAGTTTTCTGTTGAATTTTTTCTGGCTCGAAATTTTTTTCAGGTTGTAGAAAAGTGATGTACTGGAAGTTATAAGCGTACTGTAGAAATTCGACACAGTGAATCGACAATCGGAGCGCGGAACCGCGGCCAAACCACCCATTGGGTCGCGGTTCCGCCGCACTATGATGAGATTGCTGTATCAATTTTCTTCAGTTGCTCTCTGGGTTAAGAATAGGGTTTTTGGAATATTAATTTTGGGCCCAGAATTTCTTGATGTGCTACAGTAGTACTTAGGGCCCACTTGTTAAAATTTGATCGATCGGATATTTTAAATACATTGGTTCACAGTATTTACATTATATCTGCGACCGTGAATGTCACTCGATCGGTAAATCCTGTCTAACTGCTATAGCCCGGTTATACGGATTTGCGAACGTGACTTTCACGTTGATGTTCTGTGATTGTTCTGTGATGTTGCAGTTTGGTCGTGGGGGATAGCCTGGATGCATTGCTAGTACAGTTTTTGTTGTATTATGTACATTTGATTTTGCGAGCTGTGGACTGCCGTCACTGCCTGTTTGTATTATTATTTTGGGGTACGACCAGGTTGCGGTCGATGCACCCGTTGTATGTATATTTTACTTTATGTACTAGGATTACCCCGCGGAGGGGTGCACGGACAGCCGGGTTCTAGAGGGCAACAAGCCCGCATCTTATGGCATTGGGATGGAGGAGGCTTCACTCTAGAATTGGCGAGCTATTCGCCGCACTCGTAGGGGGTACAGGTTGACCCAGGAGGGGTGCCTAAGTTACCGGATTCCGTGAAGTGCTGGGTGGTCCATTCACGTTGCTGAAGGGGGCTGCCTCGCTTCAGGTTTTGGCGGGTAACTTGCCGCGCCCGTAGGGGTCTAGGATTTCATTGCACAGGCTATCCACACGACCAGGGGAACGTCGGGTTTCAGCGGCTCTGTGAAACCCGGGGATCCCAGATATCTGTATTGTTCTGTGATGCTGTACATTTCTGTGATGTTGCATTTTATCACGCCTTGAGCGAATATAATATATTGGTATATATATTAGTAGATGTTGTATATGTTTTGCATCCGCGCTAGTCCAGTCCCCGCTCTGTCGTTAGTTAGCTAACCTAACGGGTAATGACGGGACCCAGTGGCGAATGCGGATGGCATATACGTACATCAGTAGATTTTCGTTCTTTGTGGTGTGATCAATTGATGGGACTGCGTTGATTCGGATCAATGCAAGTTAAAAACAAACCTAATCTGATGTTGTTGGAATACTTTTCAAAAAGCTGTTATTGCAAGGACGTTCTCTTTTGTTTTGTATCGTGGTATTCAGTTGGAATATCCTGCTCCTCAGTCGACGAGGCAAGGGCCGAGATCCCTTCACCGGGAGTGACCCCTTGGACAAAAGTTTACGTCAGGGCAATAACTTCACTATAGCCGATTACTTTTGCTTTGCATCGTGGTATTCAGTTGGAATATCCTACACCTCATTCTACTGGGAAAGAGCCGAGATCCCTTCACCGGGAGTGACCTCTTTAGCAAAGGTTTTCGTTACTATATTTTTCTAAAAAGCTATCCGGTTCCTTCAACGATATCAAGTTCATTACGTTAAAGTTTTTCGCCAGAAACCATTCGTAGCCCTCCATCATTTCAGTTAAATATTCGGTAGTATTCAAGCTATGTATTTTGACCTCACACCAAGGCATAGTGATTGGTAGCTGCCGGGTATTTATCTGTTGCATAGATAGATGCGTTGGTTTGGGACAGTCGTACTACTATTTTGGCCTACGTCAAGGTTATGTACGGGTGGGTTCAAATTAACCTGGACAATGATGGGTAGAACTTGACATGTGACTTATGATATTTTGACCTCACGCCAAGGTCATAAGAGCATGGGGCAAAAATCACATCGGGTGTTTCAAAAGAACTGAAACTTGCCAGATATGCGCATACCTTCTGGAGTGTGATACCGTGAGTGGATTCCGTCACGTTGTCATGCGATGATAGTTGGATCCCGATTCCCACTGATGAGTTGGTTTACTCCTCGGGTGATCCCGACTAATTCTTCTTTAAGGTTTGGAGAAGAATTTAAAGAAGAATTTGAGGTTACAGTGGGAGTTTTCCAGATTAGATAAATTGGTAACCATTCTGATCTAGGTTAGAGTGCACGCTGAGTGTTTCTTTTCTCTCTCTCTTTGGCAGCGACCATTGACCCGACCCTAGACTATGACTTAGAGACCAAAATTAACTGAACCTTCTATACACTGGCTTTTGGATTGTCAGAGTTGCAGACTTCATTGCCACTCCTACTTTTACCCTTTTCTCCAGGACACCCCGTATTACTACGAACGTCCACTTCCATTGGACAAAACCATCGTATGGTTATATACGAACTCGTAGGGATTTATTCGAGGATGGTTTCCGGTTCTGGAGAAGACGGATAGGATTATTCAGTTGTCTTTTCCTCTTACCTTCTCTCAAGTTGTGAGTACTCCATGGTTTAGGAGATAGTACACCTATTACGCAAATTGGATAGTCTTATTCCAAACCATAGGCAGGTGCCGACCGGTAGGGAATGAAGAAAATCAATTAGCATAACGATGGTATACAGAAGGTATTAAGTTAAGACAAAGAAAGGGATTGGAAGGAAGGCAAAGTAAATTGCAACTGATATTCATGACCAAACCAGGTATTTCATTACCACTCCCAAATCACCTTTGTATTTCTCCAGAACACTCCGTATCACTACGAAGATCCACAGTTTATTGGATACTCCATCGTATGGTTATATACGAACTCGAAAGGAACTTGTTCCAGTTCGGGGATGGATTCTGGTTCAGGAGAAATAGGAATAAGGTTTATTCAGGTGTCTTTTATCTTCACCTTCTCTCATTGCGAGTGCTCCTAGGATTAGAACAGTACACCCATTATGCTTATTGGATAGTCTTCTTGCAAACCATAGGCTGGTGCCGAACGGTAGGGAAGGAAGAAAACCATTTGGCCTAAAGGGGTGTAAAGAAGGTAATGACTAAAGACATATGAAGGGATTTGGAGAGGTGGCAGAGATTTATACGGTTACAGTTGTGAATCTGGAAGAGGCATTACTAGGAATACCAGGATACCCCTATGAAACATTTCAATGTTTCAGCTTCACTGTGTACTGTTAAAGGAAAACTGATTTCCCGATTAGTCCTTACTCCAGGGTATGTATTTACCGGGTATGATTCTCACATCTGTATGGTTTTACAGATGATGAGTGGGAGTAGGTTAGTGGGAATTAGGTGATCATCCTCATTATATCGGGATTCGTTGTAATCGGTGATATTTGAGGAAGCCACATGGGTTGTTTGCCGGACGGTAAATATTTGGTTTTAAATATCCGCTGTTATGCACCAATTTCAAATTGATTTATCTGTACGTCTATTTTCATAGAGTGAGATATACCTCTTTGAAATTATGTCTGTGACATTTACCTATATCAGTGGATGGTTAGGCAAGGAGCATTAAACGGCGGTGTAATTCTTCTTAACCATAAGTACAGTTTTCAACCTACGATACACAGTGAATGAGTTATCAGACTCAAGGGACTTATACAGAGTATTGTATGTTGTCCAGGGTCCATCAGGACAGAGGGGATGGTCCTCGTACTATATTCGGTTTACTTATGACTTCTCTAGTTTTTTAGACTGGTGTTTCACGGAAACACAGGGTCCGAATTTTGAGAAGTTATAGGTATTTGAATAAAGTAGAGAACCAGGTATTGCAAGTAACGGGATTCTTCAAAGTGATCGAAGATGTAGATACTTGTGTATGGTATTCAGTTGATAGTAATGATTAAGAGAACTTGCTTCTCTTTCAGGTTACTCATAATTGGAAGCATTCCTAAGTTGAGTAACGCTGATCGGCCTCCTTCCATTTACTTAACATGCACTGGAGATAGCTGCATGATTTGAATCGGTTCAATTAAATCAGTGCCTCTGGTCCTATATGGGATATAGAGCAGTTCGTATCTTAACGATGTTAAGGTACGGGGAGTTGTCCGGCTTATGCTTAAAACCAGACTCTGGATAACTCAAGGCAAGTTTCTGTAATGGCTGTTTGTGGGTTGACCCAGGCTATGACGAGGGTTGACTTTCTACCATCTGGAAGAACAATAGCGATATTGTTCTAAACTCGCCACAGTTTTAATAAAAATGGATTTTTTCAGAAAACAGTAGTGGGAGTATGGTAGAACTGGAAGTGATTCCAGAACCACAAACGATTACTGAAGATTTGATAGGAACCTAAAGATTCAATCTGGTTTGACATTCCATTGGCCACTCCGCAGATAAGGTGGGTAACCTCAGGCACCCGAGAGGTACTCCGGTAGCCTCAAGGACGGTGACAGGGAGGTTCTTGTTTACCCACAATTGCCATTGCTGTTGTTCCAGGCTACGAGACCCGGCAGGAGGATGAGTATAGCGTCGTTCTAAACTAGCTTTAGAAGTGTACGTTTATATGACTCTGCCAGAAGGTTGTCGTAGTCAGTGGGAGCAGCGGAAGTGTTGGTGGACATGTGGCTTATGTCTATTTATAGACTAAAGCAGATATTGTGGAGATAGATCATCTATTTCTGACGTGACAGTCATAGGCTTGACTTCATCAGAATAGGGGATGGATCTGTTAAGAAGGTAGTAGGGTATGATGTCCTGGTATATTGGATGACATGCACAGAGTAGGAAGTGATATTCCTATACTACAATCGGTTACACTTTGGTCGTCACACAGTGGTTTCTCCACATGGGACTTGGACATTATATCAGACATACTGGTTACTACATCTATGGTATTAGATCTAGATTTGGGTGGTTTCCTAATTAAGGGTACTTAGACAGCATTGTAAGAGTATTTAGAATGGACGACTCCTGGCACGGTAGTGTACCTGCAGGTGATGGAGTCACCCTCTCTAAAGGTGTCTTACAGACTAAAGGGGAGAGGGATGTGCATGATTGGCAGATCACTTGCTTAGGCAATTGAGTCAATCATGAGATGTCAAGTACCACACCAGATGTTGTTCTTGCAGTAGATGCAATAAGTTGATATTGATCCAATCCTGGAGAAACAATCGGAAGCAGCTTTAGAACATAAGTGGATGTTCTAGGGATATGATAACGACAGCCTCATTCAGGATACAGTTATCATTCCAGGCTTCCAAGGTGACTTGGACGACAAGGAGGTTGTCAGAGTTATAGTTTTCCTTCTGACGAAGGGCAGTATTTTGGACAGGTGGTCCAAGGCAATACTGAGGGAGGCATGGCGCAGGATACTGATTAAGTTCAATTGACGATACTGTCTAAGATGTTTGGATTTGGAGTTCATTTATGAGCTAGGTCCCATCAGACATCCAGGCACATTCTAAGACAGGTATTGCTCATTTCGGGAGATGGTTTTCTCCGCGAACTTGAGATATAGAGAGACATAGAAAGAAACATCAAGGCGGATCCACTCACTGAGGTTATACCTCGAACGCAATAGTTTCGCAAACGAGTTTTGTGAGACTGACTAGTAGAGGAGTTGGGTGTTCGGTATCACACGGGCTGTGAGTATGCGACATCGCAATAATTAGCCTTGAGAGCAAGTGGGAGATTGTTGGAGATAGTGCCCTCAGAGTCAATTATTGGATCACAGGCACGTGATTGCAATGATTAAGGGAGGACCTGTCCCAGTAGGACAGTCTTACTCGAGATGATAGTATGCTATCTGGTTTATCTTTATCATCCTGTACTGCTTTAGGTGACCTGACATGTCGCTATTACACGTTGATAGAGCCCCTAGGATTCTTGCTTGACCACCAGTAGTATGAGGGCGATCATATAAGTGGGAGCTGGGGTGGGTCTATAAGCACATCCTTAAAAGGTCCCTAGTCGTGGGAGTTTCGAGACAGGGCATCGATACTCCAGAGTAGACTAGTGTATACAGTCGAGACCCTGACGAGGGGCGGTGGCCGGTCTCACAAGCCACTGGTGTCAGTTGGATCACCTAAGATGTATACAGGTGCTCATTGGGTTATGAGTACACCGGACAGGACTTGCCGGGAACATGCTAGTTAGACTTATACCTGACGTCAGATAGCAGTTCCCTGGTGACATGTGTACAGGTTAGTTCATCGACCTGAGGATCGTCATTTGTCTCGTGTGAGTTCCCACTGTACTTTGATTACTACCCTACCACGCTCAAAGGAGACGTGCAAACAGGTTTTAGTTGGGTACAGTCCCGAGCTACATGGAGGCAGTGAGCGTATCTTCAGGGGTTCGTCTCTCCCGGTATTGGGGGTGAGGTCGCACTGTGTCTAGGAGAGCCATTACACGAAGCCCTCGGCCGAGGCAGGAGATTTACTGGTAGGTATTCCAGTAGTATCTCAGGGTGTTCTGGGCTACACTCCGACACGACTTGTACCGCTTTTGGGGGTCTGGCTTTTACCAACCCCCTAGGCCCGCCATGCGATGCTCATAGAATAACGGACCGGACTGTACGGATATTGTCACTGACAGGCTCAGTAGGGTGTCAGGATGAGTTGGCTCATCGACGTCCCTTTTGGTCAATAGCTGGTGGCCCGTCACGTATTGGCTTATACCTCTGACGTGCTAGTGGTTGAATCCACAACCAAGGTGTTGACGAGTCTTTAGAGTCCCCCACATTCTGTTGCTCAAGTTTTCGGGCGAAAAGCTGTAGAGGCCGTATGGAGATATGGCAGGGTTCGATCAGATACGTGCGGTATTGCACGGATCAGGATCGAACGGATATTACTAGCCGGCTTTGGTTTAAGCCGGATCCTAGTATAGTACAGTGTAGATTTTGTCTCATTGCATTTGTATTTCGGTCGGAATACAGATGCGGGTGTGTATAGACAGTATCGGGGTTTTCCTTTAATTTATTACGGGACCAGTTTTCTGGAGTTGCCAGTTTGTTTTCCGTTTCGGCCATTTTCATTTGTATCTTTCAATGGTCGAAGATTGGTGGAGGAGGGCTTATTTGCATTAGTGCAATTAAGCAATATGGAGGGTGTTATTTGCATATCCTTGTATCATGATTGTTCCACCATCACATTGACTTCTTAGGTCATGATGGTTCATGATGGCTTGACCTTTTGGTGTTATGATTGGTTGGTTGAGTGTTGGACTTTCCTTGTGATGATTTCTTCTCTTGATCTCATTTGACACTCCCTTGTATTATTGTTCTTCTCTCTTGATTTTTGATTCACCCTACACCATGAGCATGGCCGGCCAAAGAGGAGAGAGGGGGCTGTCCCATTTTTTGGTGAGGGGTTTTTGTTCATTTGTATTGCACAAAATTCATTTAGCTCCATCTCCAAAAACTACATTCCTCCACCATCTCAAAAGGCAACTCCATACAAACCCCAAATGAGATTTAGATCTCTACACTATTCTACAGCAAATCTTGGGCACGTCGACTCGCCAGCTTCGTGCCCGAGTTGCTTCGGTATAGAGGTGGGAGCCCGTAAAAGAAGCAGGCGACGTGGTGCCCTTCCGGCGACGAGGTGGAGACCGGAGCTTCCGCGGGAGATCGGGACGACGACGAGAAGACCGGAGGACTCGGATCAGTCGGTATATCTCTATTCCCCATCTTGTAGTTAGCTTGGACTAGTTAATGGTTCGATCCGGGTGTTTAGTGCGCGGTGGTGCCGGTTTGCTAGTTCACAAAATTAAAGTTTTTCGCTTCCGCATTTTGGCGTCGGATTGACAGCCGGGGCGCCGCCGTGCACTTACAGATAACGGATATGAAATATCGTATATACATATATATCCAAGTAAAAGTAACGCGAGCATGCGTAAAATGAGAGATCGTAAATGCGAACAGTATATCAAATATGGAACTACGTAGGAGTCATACAGTTACAGTTTAAAATAATGCGAATCGTTATTTAGAAAACAGGTCCAGATTCCCTATAGACCTTCAAATATCACAAAACTGACATGGAAAGTTTCTATGTTCATCTCTTTGGGTTTTAGTCTCTGGTCCATATCAGGAAAATCAACTCTAAGGTCTTACAAACACTTACTACACCTCAATTTACCATTTACATGTCCATCCATCCACTAAACTTCATCATGGAAAATTCCAAGATCACAAATCTTCAAAAGTTTAACTCTAAACTAAACTAGGATGCAAAGAAAACTAAAAATTAAACTAATGGAAAGGAAATATACCTCATTTGGCAAATCAAGAAAATTCTTGGGTTGTCCGAAGTGCTCAAAAACAAATCTTGAAGTTGCCATGGGGTGTAGGATGAGGTGGGGATCAACTTTTGTGAAAAGAGTGTGTGGTTTTGGTGATTATTTGGAGATGATTCATGGAGGTAGAGGAGGTGGAGGAAATGAAGAAAAAGATGAAGAGGAGAAGTGAAGAAAGAAGGAAAATGAAATGAAGAATTTGGTCAAGGGTCTCTCTCTCTCTTTCTCACTCTTACTCTCTCTCACAAATAAAACCAAAAATCAACAATGCAAATGAAGCCAACATGTAACAAAAATGTAACATGACATGGTGCACTAGCCGTGACAATGTAAACATACGGATTTGGCCAAATCGTGATTAGTAGTGCACTAATCAAGTTTAATTTAAACATGCATATAATTAATTATAAAAATGCCCAAATCCGATAAATATATTTTTAAATGTATAAATCATTTTAAATCTCCAATTATTTCACAAATATTGGTATATATTTATACTATTTTACGAAAACCCCAAATTCGCAAATCGAATAGTTTTTACGAAATATATTATTTTAATATTTAATTTCCAAAATAATATTTTATATTTCTGAAATGTTACAATCACATGCAGGTACACCACCATTGCAGGAGTCGACTATTCTAAAACACCTTTAGAATACTGTCTAAGTACCCAGATTGGGAAACTAAGCAAATCTAGATCTAAAACCATAGGTCTAGTAACCAGAATGCCAAATATAATATACATATCCTATATGGAGAAACAACTGTGTGACAACCACAGTATAACCGATTGTAGTATAGGAATTTCACTTCCTACAAAGTGCATGTCATCCAAATACCAGGACATCACACCTTACTACCTTATTAACAAATCCATCTCCTATTCTGATGAAGTCAAAAGCTATGACTGTCATATCAAAAATAGATAATTTATCTCCGCTATATTCGCTTTAGTCTATAAATAGACACAAGCTTCTTGCCCACTTTGCTTCCGCTGCTCCCACTGACTACAACAACCCTCTGGCAGAGACATATATATGTGCAATTCTAAAGCTATTTTATAACAACGCTATACTCAACCACATACTGGGTCTCATAGTCAAGAACAGTAGTAATGGCAAGTCTGGGTAAACAAGAACCTCCCTGTCACCGTCTTTGAGGATACCGAAATACCTCTCGGGTGCCAGAGGTTACCCACCATATCTGCGGAGTGGCTAATAGAATGTCAAACATGATTGAATCTTTAGGTTGTATTAAATTTTCAATAATCGTTTATGGTTCTCGAATCATTTCCAGTTCTACCATACTCCCACTACTGTTTTTTGAAAAGTCCATTTTACTAAAACTGTAGTGAGTCAAGAACAATATTACTATTTATATTCCATATGGTAGAAAGTTAACCCTCGTCATAGCCCGGGATAACCCATAAACTACCATTACAGAAACGTGCCTTGAGTTATCCAGAATCTGGTTTTAAGCATAAGCCGGGCAACTCCATATACCTTAACATCGTTAAGATATGAACTATTCTTTATACAATATAGAAACAGAGACACTGATTTAATTAGAACCAGATTCAAATTATGCAGTTGTCTCCAGTGCACGTCAACTAAATGGATAGAGGCCGATCAGCATTACTCAACTAGGAGTGCATCCAGATATGGGTAACCTGAAAGAGAAGCAAGTTCTCAAAACCATTACTATCAACCGAATACCAAACACAAGTATCTACATCTTCGATCACCTTGAAGAATCTTGATACTTGCAACACATGGTTCTCTACTTTATTCTTGTGCCTATAACTTCTCAAAACCTGGACCTTGTATTTCTACGAAATACTTGTCTAAAACTGGAGAAGTCACAAGTAAACAGAATATAGTATGAGAACCAACCATTTTGTCCTAATGGACACTGGACAATATACAGTACTTTGTATAAGTCCCCTGAGCTGAATAACTCAAACCTTGTGCGTGTAGGCTGAAAACTGTACTTATGGTTAAGAAGAATTACACTGCTGTTGAATGCTCCTTACCCAAGCATCAACCGATATAGCTAAATGTCTTGGACGCAATTTCAAAAAGTTATATCTCACTTTATAAAATAAACGTACAGATAAATCAGTTTGAAATTTGTGCATAAAAACGGGTATTCAAAACCAAATATTTGTTGTCAGGCAAAACCCCAGGTGATTTCCTCAAATATCACCAATTGCAACGAATTCCGATATCATGAGCATATCATCACCTAATTTCCAATAACTTACTCCCATTCATCATCTATAAAACCATACAGATATGAGAATCAAATCTGGTAAATACATACCTGGAGTAAGGATCTAATTGGGAAATCAGTTTTCAATTAACAACGCACAGTGAAACTGAAACATGAAAATGTTTTAAAAAGGTAGCCGGGTATTCCTAGTAATACCTTTTCTATTATCTAGATTCATGCCTGTAACCGTATATCTCCTTGCCATCTCTCCAAATCCCTTTATTTGTCTTTACTCATTACCTTCTGTACACCATTCTTAGGCTAAATGGTTTTCTTCCTTCCCTACCGTTCGGCACCAGCCTATGGTTCGGAAGAAGACTGTCCAATAAGAATAATAGAGATACTCCCATAATCCTAGGAGCCCTCACAACCTGAGAGAAGGTAAAGATAAAAGACAACTGAATAAACATTATTCTATTTTTCCTAAACCATGATCCATCCTCAAACTGGAACAAGTTCCTTTGAGTTCGTATATAACTATACGATGGATTATCCAAAATGTGGATCTTCGTAGTGATACGGGGTGTCCTAGAGAAATTCAAAGGGGAAGTAGGAGTGGCAATGATATATGCGGTTTGGTCGTGAATGATAGCAGTCGCAATTTACTTTGCCCTCTTTCTAATCCCTTTATTTGTCTTCACTTATTACCTTTTGTACACCACACTTAGGCTAATCGGTTTTCTTCCTTCCCCACCTTTCGGCACCTGCATATGGTTTGGAAGAAGACTATCCAATAAGCGTAATATGTGTACTCTCTCCTAATCCTAAGAGCCTTTACATCCTGAGAGAAGGTAAAAGGAAAAGAAAACTGAATAGTCCTATTCATTTTCTGCAGAACTGGAAACCATTCTCGAATATGAAACAAGGTTCTTCAAGTTCGTATGTAACTATACGATGGTCATATCCAATAAATGTGGATCTTCGTAGTGATACAGAATATTCCGGAGAAAAGCAAAGGGTAAAAGTAGGAGTGGCAATGAAGTATGCAACTTTGACAATCCAAAAGTCAATGTGTTTTAAGAAGGTTCGATTAACATGGTTACTGAGTTATAGTGTAGGGTCGGGCCATGGTCGCTGCCAGAGAGAGAGAGAGAGAGAAAAGAAACACTCAGCGTTCACTCTAACCTAGATTAGAATAGTCATCTATTTATCTAATCAGGATATCTCCCACTGTATCCTCAAATTCTCCTCCAAACCTGAAAGATTAATTAGTCGGGATCATCTAAAATCACCCGAGGAGTAAACTAACTCATCAGTGGGAATCGGGATCCAACTATCACCGCATGATAACCTGATGGAATCCACTCAAGTTATCACACTCCAAAAGGTATGCACATGCCTGGCAAGTTTCCAGTATGTTTGAAACTCCCGATATGATTTTTACCCCATGCTCTTATGACCCTGACGAAAGACAACATATCATAAGTCACATGTCAAGTTCTACCCATCATTGTCCAGGTTAATTTGAACCCACCCGTACATACCCTTGACGAAGGCCAAAATAGTAGTACGACTGTCCCAAACCAACGCATCTATCTATGCAAGAAAAGTAACAAATAGCTACCATACACTTTGCCATGACGAAGGCCAAGAAACATAGCATGAATACTAAGTGCTACTTGTTAGAAATGACGGAGGGCTACGAATGGTTTTTGGCGAAAAACTTTTAACATAATGAACATGATATCATTGAAGGAACCGGATAGCTTTCTATAAATTTATAGTGGCGAAAACCTTTGCTAAAGAGGTCACTCCCGGTGAAGGGATCTCGGCTCTTTCCTCGTCGAATGAGGTACAGGGTATTCCCACTGAATGCCATAATGCAAATCAAAAGTAATCGATTATAATGAAGTAATTACCCTGACGCAAAATTCTGCCCAAGAGGTAAATCCCGGTAAGGGGGTCTCGGCTCTTGTCTCATGGAATAAGGTGCTGTAAATTCATAACCGAATACCGTTATGCAAAACAAAAGAAAATGCCCTTGTAAAAACAGCTTTTTAAAATTGTTCCAACAATATCAAATAGGTCTGTTTTCTTTGCATTGATCAGAATCAACGCAGTCTCATCAATTAATCACACCAGAAAAGAACGAAAATATGATGTATACAGTGTTATTTGGCGTGACCATAAGGTTTCACAAGGCATCTAACATGCCGTATTTTAAATTTTCTAGTGTGCCAAACAACCTAACCTAGGATCTAACTAGAGTTTTAGGAGCTAAACTAAAATGTAAACAACATTACATAGAAGGTGAATGAGGAATACAACCTTTATAGACCGGTCCTTCACTTCTAAAGCTCCGTGTGGTAGTCCCTTCGTTCCAAGTAGTGAACATCCGAACTCTAGTAAGGGTTTACATGAAAAAATGAACAAGCTTGGTAGAAGTCTTCTAGGCCGAAGATGATCTACGTCGAGGAGACTCAAGCTCATGCTACCTCTTCACTAATATATGAATTAGTGAAGCAAACTCCCTAAACTAAATGGCTAATAGTAGAGAATGATGAAGTGGAAACTGGGCTCACTTTAGATTTAATTTTCTCACAATATTTTCTCACTTAGAAAAAGCTAGCAAACTTTCTCAATGAAGAAGAAGATGAAGAATGAAGATGAGAGAATGAACTCATGAGGTGAGAATAGCAACCATGGGTGAGTTAGTGTCATACACTAACTCATATAGAGAATAAACCATGGCTAAACAATAATGGTTGGGTTAATAAATATCTTCAAGTAAAACAAAAAGAGTGGACTTGGTCAATGGTTCCACAAGCTTCTACAAGCTTCAACCATGTGACAATTTCCAACCAATTTTGATTTACTTCAAATAAATAAAAACCCTTCATTATTATTTACATGTTGTGAGTCTCATACACCCATGTATCATGTGGCATCTAGCATGGCACAAAATAATGTACACTAATATATATCACATATATACTAAGTGTACACTAGTGAGAAAAAGAAATGTTTAAGTGAACTAATATTAGTTAATGTAAATCAATATATCACACACACACGCACACACACAAAAACACATATATATAATTATACATTAAATTATTAAATCAATACTTAATTTAATAATCCGGCTATATTACATAAAACCGACTAATATCAAATTTAACATCCTATCGAATCAACACTTGATCCGATAACCCGGCTATATCACATACAACCGACTGATATCATATATCGCGAGAATAGAATGTGGTATTACATACGCGCATTAATCTCGGTCTTGCACATATTACATTTGTGCTCCTACTTCGTTTCGCATGAACCAGGAAACCTCTGTGTAGGACTCTAAAGACTCATCAATACGCCGACAGTATGTGGTGATCATATCAGTCACCCACAAGCCGCAAGCGGTCTGCTAAACGTAACGGCCACCCGGGTATTGAGCGATCAGAAGATCAACAAGAAAGCCTACTCATACTCCTGCGAATCCGATCAGTAACATTACCGTACAGTCCGGTCTCTTCGTCTGATATGTCACATATCTCGCCTAGGGGTGGTAAACGTAAGAACCCAATAGCTTGATAAGTCATGCCGATGCAAGGTCTATAACGGGTCGAGAAACTACTGATAACACTTACCCGTAAATCTCATCTACCCTGGCTAGGGATTTCCAGTTATGGCCAATCGAGCATAGCGCAATATCAACCTCTAATACCGGGAGATACGAAATCCCCTCCTATCACTCATTGCCTCCATGTGACTCGGGACTGTACCCAAAAACCACCTGTTTGCACGACTCAGTAGAGCTGTGGTAGGGCGGAAATCAAAGCACAGCAGGAGACACACAAGGCTCTATGACGATCTCGGGTCGACAGACTAACCTGTACCAGTGTCACCAGAGAACTGCTATCTGACATGAGGTATAATACCATCTAGGAGTTCTCGGCGAGTCCGTTCAGTGTGCCCAGTCTCCACTGAGCACCCATATACCATCTCTGATGTCAAACACCATTGGATATGGGATCATCCATCGCCCATTACATGGATTGAGAAGATATACGCTAGTCTATTCTAGAATATCAATGCCCCGTCTCGATATTCTTACGACTAAGAACATTGAAGGATGAACTCGTAGACTACCGAAGCCCCACTAGTATGATCTACATCATAATCCTGGAAGTCAAGTACACATCCTAAGGGCTTTATCAAAATGTAACAGAGAGACAGTAAGTGTACATGTTAGGATAAAGTGCAACCAGATAGCGTGCTATCATTTCGAGCAAGAAAGTCCTCCCCATATATGTCCAAGCATCCACTATAATATACTTCTTGTAAGTCTACGGTAGCGCCCGGACCGTCATTCTGACGCGATACGTGGAACAAAAACTTTTATAATTGGCGCTATCGCATACTATAACCCGGATCTTGCCATTAACGCTAAACTAACAAACTGTAAATAGGTAGAAAAGCTATATCGATCGATCCGAGTCCTTCAGTCTTTAGCCATCATCCCACGCTCCTCACGGCAACTCCGATCTCTTGTCTCCTTATCGAGGTGTCACCACGTCAACGGATCTTTAAACGGGCTCCATCCTCTATACCGAGGCAACTCGAACATCAAGTCTACTAAAAGAGACGACCAAGATGAATTAGAGAATGAGTATAATACTTTGTCTCAAACACCCTAGGGTTCTCATCGCATGAGAGGGTTAGGGTGGAGGTTGAAGAAGATGCTTAAGATTGGAAATGGTGAACTCAAGAAAACTATTGAGCCAAAAGAAAACTAAGCTCATAAAACTAGTGTTATTTTTTTTCTTCTCTTGTGAATAGATATATGAGGTTATATATTCAAAACCAAAAGAAAAATATCTTATGAAAATATCTCCTCAAATATCCATCCCCAAAACAAAACTCATTAACTCATTAATGACTCACTAGATGGCTCATTACATGAGTCATTAATGAACATTCTAGAATTAATGAGTCACAACCATGAGTCACAATTTCCAAAATCAATAATCATTTAAACTAAAATGATTAATCCAAAAAGAAATGTATCTTCTAAAATATTCTCGTAACGGATTACGAAAATACCCCTCACCTGTATATACATACCTGTATCCGTATTCCGACCGAATACGAATACGAGAGACTAAAATATTCTGACTCAATATAATAGATGGATCCGGCTTAAACCAAAGCCCACCAGTATTATTTGTCCAAAATATGACAAGTGCAAAAGTGCACGTGCATTTTCGAACCCTGCCATAAAACCATACGGCTTCTACAACGTTTTGCCCGAACTTGGGAAACTATCTGTGGGGGACTCTAAAGACTCGTCAGTACCCTGGCAGAGGGTTTAACCACAAGCACGTCAATGGCTCTAGTTGTGCGTAACGGCTGCCCATGTACTGACGAAAAGGGAAGCCGTTGAGCGAACTCATCCTGGAACCCTACTAAGCCTATCAGTGACAATATACATACAGTCTGGTCCGTTCGTCTATGAGCATCGCATATCGGTCCTAGGGGGCTGGTAACGTCAGATCCCTAATAGCGGTATAAGTCATGTCGGAGAGTAGCCCTGAACACCCTGAGATACTACTGGAGTACCTACCAGTAAATATCCTGCCTCGGCCTAGGGTTTTGTGCAATGGCTCTCCCAGACACAGAGCGATCTCACCCCCAATACCGGGAGAGACGAATCCCTTGCCGATCCGCTCACATGCCTCCATGTGGCTCGGGACCCAACTAAAACCTGTTTGCACGACTCCTTTGAGCCGTGGTAGGGTAGTAATCAAACCACAGTGGGAACTCACACGAGATAAATGACGATCTCAGGTCGATGAACTAACCTGTACACATGTCACCAGGGAACTACTATCTGATGCTAGGTATAATACCAACTAGCAGGTTCCCAGAGAGTCCTGTCCGGTGTACTCATAACCCAATGAGCACATGTATACATCTTAGGTGATCCAACTGACACCAATGGCTTGTGAGACCGTCCACCGCCCCTCGTCGGGGTCTCGACTGTATACACTAGTCTACTCCGGAGTATAGATGCCCTATCACGAAACTCCCACGACTAGGGACTACTTTTAAGGATGTGCTTATAGACTACCTAACTCTCACGTATATGATCGCCATCATACTGTTGGTAGTCAAGCAGTATCCTAAGGGCTCGATCAACGTGCAATAGTGATCATGTCTCCTAAAGCTGTACACGATGATAAAGGCAAATCAGATAGCATACTATTATCTCGAGTAAGACTGTCCTACCGGTATAGGTCCTTCCTCAATCATTGCAATCACGTACCTCCGATCCAATAATTAACTTGAGGGCACTATATCCAACAATCTCCCACTTGCACTTAAGGCTAATTATTGCAATGTCGTATACTCGCAGCCCGTATGATACCGAACACCCAACTCCTCTGCAAATCAGTTGTAGGGTTCCTAGGCACACTAATGAGGTCTCACAGGGCATCAACCATGCAAATTTCAAAATTTCCGGTGCCGAGAAACCCTAATATAGATCGTTAACTAGATATTAGGCAAAACATGCAAGTAGTAAACAACTTTACTGCTATGTGAAAGAGACTACAACCTTTGTAGATCCGGTCCTCCACTTCCTTAGCTCCGTGATGATGTCTCTCCGCTGCGATCATCGGATCCCGGACTCTAGCGATGGTTTCGTCGAAGAAATGATCGGGCTAGGTCGTCGACTTTGATGCCGAAGATGATCTACGTCGAGGCAACACAAGATCAAGCTCCAACTTCACCAAGCCATGAAACTTGTGAAGAAAACACCCTATACTACTTGGAAAGTGGTAGAGAATGAAGAAATAGGAAGTGGGTTCACTTTAGAATTGGATTTCTCACTCTTTTTCTCAAGTCACCATTGAAGCTAGGAAGCTTCTTTCTTCTTGAAGAAGAAGAAGAAGAAGGAAAAAGAATATGATAAGAATTATGAATGAATGGAAATAAAGTCATTCTTATCATTTTTGCAACCATGGTTAAGTGTAGAGAATGAACTAGGGTTTAGTTGAATGGTTAGGGTTAAGGACAAAACAAAAATGGTGGACTTTTTCAAAGATGCTAGAAAAGCTTCATGAAGCTTCAAGCATAACAACAAAAGAAAGCCACCATTTCTCTTTGCCAAAAATAAATGAATAAATGAATAAGTGAAATGAAACCCTAACCATTCACTAAACATGGTTTAAGTCTTATACACACCCATGTTTGCATGTATCATCAAACATGATACAAACAAGTGCACAAAAATATATCACATATACAACTTGTGCACATCAAATGAGAAAATCCATCTAAAGTGAACAAATACTAGTTAATGCAAAGTAATATATCAAATATATATAATTATACATTAAATCATTAAATCAACACTTGATTTAACGATCCGGTCATATCGCATATGACCGACTAATATCCGATGTATCGACTTATCGAATCAATCCTCGATTCGATAACTAGGTTATATCGCATACAACCAATCGATACATTCATCGCGAGAATAGAATACGGTATCACATACACGCATTATTCTCAGTCCCGTACATATCTCATATGCATTCCCATTTCGTTTCGCTTGAGCCAGGAAAC
Source organism: Agapanthus africanus (assembly GCA_030015575.1). Lineage (NCBI taxonomy): Eukaryota > Viridiplantae > Streptophyta > Magnoliopsida > Asparagales > Amaryllidaceae > Agapanthus > Agapanthus africanus. The sequence continues at coordinate 438,123,247 of CM057337.1, read as the reverse complement.
CTCTGTATAGGACTTTAAAGACTCGTCAATACGCCGGCAGCAGGTGATGATCATATCAAACACCCACAAGCCGCAAGCGGTCTTCTAAACGTAACGGCCACCTGGGTATTGAGTGATCAGAAGATCGACGAGCAAGCCCGCTCATACTCCTGTGAATCCAACCAGTAACACTTACCGTACAGTCTGGTCTCGTCGTCTGATATGTCGCATATCTTGCCTAGGGGTGGTAAACGTCAGACCCTATTAGCTCGATAAGTCATGTCGTTATGAGGTCTATAACAGTTCAAGAAACTACTGGTAACACTTACCAGTAAATCTTAGCAACCCTGGCCAGGGATTTCCGGTTATAGCCAATCGAACACAGCGCAATATCAACTCCCTATACCGGGAGAGACGAATCCCCTCCTATCGCTCATTGCCTCCATGTGATTCGGGACTGTGCCCAAAAACCACCGTTTTGCACGCCCTCTTGGACGTGGTAAGGTGGAAATCAAAGCACAGTGGGAATCACATAAGACTCTATGACGATCTCGGGTCAACAGACTAACCTGTACCAGTATCACCAGAGAACTGCCAACTGACGTAAAGTATAATACCATCTGGGAGTTCACGGTGAGTCCGTCCAGTGTACCCAGTCTCCACTGAGCACCCGCATATCATCTCTGATATCAAACACCAATGGATATGGGATCATCCATCGCCCATCTGTATGGGTCGAGAAGGTATACGCTAGTCTACTCTGGTATATCGATGCCCCTTCTCGATACACCCACGACTAGGGACATTGAAGGATGTACTTTTGGACTACCTTGTCCCCACTAGTATGATCCGCATCATAGTCCAGGTAGTCAAGTACACATCCTAAGGGCTTTACTAACATGTAACAGAGAGACGGTCAGTCTACACGTTAATGTAAAGAGCAACCAGATAGCATACTATCATGTCGAGCAAGAAAGTCGTCCCTATATATGTCCAAGCATCCACTACAATATACATCATATGTATAGTAATGGCCTCTAGGGCATACATATAAATAACAATCTCCCACTTGCACTAGGGCCATCTGTAGCAGTGGTTGCAGTATCTCATACTCAACCATCCCATTAAAGTCTCTCTCTGGGAAAAGGCCTTTGTGAGTGGATCCGCCGTGTTGTCATCTGAGTCTGTTCTCCTAACCTCGATTACCCGGGAGATCAACCATCTCCATGATCAGGTGATACTGCCTTAGATTATGTCTGGGTCACTGATGGGACCGGGGTTCCTGGGCCAAAGCCACACTTCCATTGTCACGCAATGGTAGGAATCTAGTTCATCTCATGAACCAATATACACCCAAACAGACTCTTTGGTAGCATCTTAAGTAGCGATGTATCCATCCTTTATCGTCTAGTTTGCCACGGTATCTAGCTTGGAACACTTCCAACATCGTCCCTTTACTGAGGGTAAAGACAATGCCTGTGACTGACTTTCAGTCGTCCTTATCACTCTGGAACCCTTCCAGCGATTCTCGCCAGGATCGATTGATACCTTCTCACTACAACTAGTGAGTATCCTAACATCCAATTAGATCTATCTCATATATCCAAAACCCAGGATTTAGTAGGTATCACTTTGATCCTATATGGAGAATCCTTGTGATAAGCGGAGATTAACCAAGCGTAGCATAGGAAACTCCATCCCTATCAAGTGTATGTCATCCACGTACTCTACGAGGATCACCACCATACTCCCTACTGCCTTTTTGTTTATACAAGGTTCATCTACCATTTTGATGATGTCAAACTCTTTGACTAATACATCAAAACAGATGTTCCAACTCCGCGATGCCTGCTTTATCCTATAAAGCATCTTGTACACGTTTCCGCTGCTCCCACTGTTTACGAAGCCCTCTGACTGTGTACTTATAGACTCTCTCTTCTAAAACATCATTTAGAAAAGCTGTCATGACACCCAACCGCCAAATATCGTAGTCATGGTATGTAGCCGTGGCAAGTAGGATCTGGATGGACTTAAGCATAGGCCCCAGAAAAGGTTTCATTATTAGCCACAACTGGTCTACGATGCAAACCTTTAACAAGTATAGCTTTGAAAGTCTCAACTTTTCCATGTACACCAAGTAATCTTCTCAAGATATACTTGCTCCTGATGGGTATTTAACCCTTCAGATAAAGCAACCAAAGTCCATACTTTGTTGGTATATAAGGATTCCATCTCAGATCACTAAGCATCCAGCCATTCTTACAGAGTCCCACTCCTGATGGCCAGCTTGAAACTAGTTGGGTCATCATCTCATGATGCAATCCTCACTCCCACTGTCATAGAGAAACCGAAGTATCTCTCAGGTGGGTGAGGAACCCTACTAGATCGGCGGAGAGGCTAAGGTTCGTTGGAATCTACTGAATCCTTTGGTTCTACCAAATCATCAGCTGCAGTTTGTATAGCTAGAACCTTTCCAGTTCTACAGAACTGACCTTGCCTCGAGCTTGTCCAGATTTTGCTTTTAGACATAGGCCAGACAACCCCAAATCTTAACCAACTTAAGATATGGGCTCTTCCCATACCATATCTTATATGGAGTGGTAGGCACTGATTTGATTCGAACCTATTCAATAGGTATGCAACTTCATAAGTGCATAACTCCCAAAAGGAAATAGGAAACTCAGTAGTACTCATCATAGAGCACACCATATCACATAGGGTGCTATTGCTCCACCCCGATATACCATCGTGCTATGGAGTATACGGAGGAGTAATGCTGAGAGAGAATCTCATTCTCCTTTAGAATAGTCCAGGATTTCCGTGCTCAAATACTCTCCTCCCTGATCTTATCATAGGACATAATACTTATACCCGTATTGGTTCTCTACTTCTAACCTATATTCTGTGAATATCTCAAAAGGTTCGGACTTGTGTTCCAACAGGAACATATGACTAAATCTTGAGAGATCATCAGAGAATGTAATGAAGTACAAAGAACCGGTCCTGGCATGTGTAGACAGGGGACCTTACATACATCATCATGTATCAGTCCCAAGAGTTTACTAACTCTTTCTCTGTTTCCAATAAACAGAGCTATAGTCATCTAATCTTTGTGACATGACTGGCAAGTTTCACAAGATGTATATTCAAACTGATTTAAATATGCATCTAGAATGTAACTTAAGCTAGTCGGGTCGCATTGATATGACCTAGTCTACAATACCTCAAGAAGGATTCGTTCATTTCTGAACTCTTCTTCTTGTGTGTGTTTGTTCATAACATAATATTGCATTTTGTATTCCCCATTCTTATGCATTTAAGAATAAAAACAGGTGCTTTTGACCCATGTCTGCTACATGTTACAGGTTACAGGTTCTTGGCGCGAAAACAGTGAAAAAGACAAAAGACGACACAAAAAGAGACTTTTGACCAACAAATAGGAGGATCTTAGTCAAGCCTAAAAACGAAGAATAGTTCTCAATCAGTAAGGCAACTCAAGGTCCAAATTGTCATGGCAAACGGTTAAAGGATCGGTACAAGTGTTCACTAAAATTCTGGAATCACTGCAGAAACCCAAATGGAAAAAGAAATAAAGAAACAAGAAGCCCAGAAGAACCAAACCAAGCCCAAGAAAAATCATGAGCTGAACTCATCATTGGGCCGCGGATCCGCGGCCCAAGCGCGCCTATGCCGCGGATCCGCGGCCGTTTGAAGCCCTAGTGCGCAGGAAATTTTTCCAAAATTCTGTGGCGGCTATGGAAAGATTTTCTGGGGGTATATTTGTAATTGTAGACATGCGGTGCAATTGTAAACCTAGGGTTTCTATGTCCTATAAATAGAACCCAAGACCTAGTATTTTCTTATGCCTCTACTCATGAATAAAATTCTGTTTTCTTGAAGTTAGAGCGCATCAACAGTAAGTAGGTTATTTTCCTTGCAGTAGTTGTAGTTTTTCATATCTGCTCTTATTTTCTCGCCTTAGTTTAATTTAGTTTAGCTTTTATTAACTTGCAATCGATGTTTTCTCTCTTGAATAAACTCTTGTCTTTTTTCATCCCCTCAATGAGCGAGTAGTTTCCTCGCTTGTTAGGGTTAGGAATAGGGAAGGACTTGAGAGATGAAGATCTCTCATCTCTTTTCGTTGCTAAACTTTTATGAACATTAGAACTCCATGCATACCTTTTTATTCCGCTCCCTACGGCACTTTTACCCTCAAGGTAACGGTGATTCCGTAGTCTAAAGGACCGGATTTTAAGGTTTTCCATGGAGGTTACGGTAAAGATTAAGAAAGGAAGGACAAGGATCTAGAGGAAGAATCAATCTTCCCAATCATCCTAATCCCCTTTGTTAAGATTTACCATAACACTAATATGATATCTTTAATTAATAGCAATGGAAAGAGATGTAGATCTTTGTTTACCAAATTTTCCCTAGACCTAATCCTAGCAAGTTTCTAATCCTAGTCTCATACAACTTCAATTTTTAGGTTTAATTATAAATCCAAACACCATTTGGAATTAACTCGTAAGAACTTAAAGGAGATTTACACATCCCTGTGGACCGACCCGTATTCACCGGCTAGCTTCATGCGACGCCGTTCTTGATTGCGGTAAATATTTTTGATCGACAAAATCTCTCTTAATCAAATGGCGCCGTTGCCGGGGATGGCGTAAAATTTTCTTTTTGTAATTTCGGGTTAATATAAAATCTAAAAAATCTGAAAAATCTGAAAAATTCCAAAAATAAAAAAAAATTTATCATCTTTTATTGTTTGAAGGGTTTTCTTTGTGGATCTTTGCAGGATTGACGGATCTGAAACAACACAGAAGGGGACATAGAAAAAGATACATCAAAATAGCAGGAGATTGAAAGTACAGAGCAGCTGAAGAAATCTGGAGACCTAAAGCCCCCAAGGAGCCGCGTTTCCGCGGCACTTACCTGGTCAAGACCACGCTTCCGCGGCGCCCTGTGGAGTTCTCTGGGAAAAAATTGGGTGGTTTGATTTCTTTCTCCTTTCTCTGCAAATCCCCATATATCCTCTGTCAAATCTTCTGCAGGATTCTTTGCGCTAAAAATCTTCTTCCCCCTTCCAATAATTGATTTTTTGCAGGATTCTTTGCGCCGCGCTAAAAAGCAAATTGATTGCAAGTGATTTACTGCTTTGCATACTTTAATCTGACTTTAAGGGGCTATTGACCAATTCAGATTGGGTGGGGATTTCATCATCCTTCTCAGGACCCCAGAAATCACTTAAAGCATTTGCATTGACCACTTTTAATTTAAAAAATATTAGACTCAGCCCTAAGGACCTCGAGCTCAATAGGACAGAGGACTAGTATAGGCATCGGCCGTTTATCCTAACCGACATTGCGGTGTCTAGGCTAGTGGTTTTTAATTAGGCCCACTGTAGTGGTGGTTCCTTCCCACTTACCTGGCCGTACTTGTCCGTGAAGAGGCGGTTTGAGATCCTATCTCTAGCCCTTTGGAACAGTTAGGAGCTGTCTAGCTGACCTAGGTAACCCTAGACTTAGGCCTGATTGTGCATGTGTGGTTAATTGCATTTGTGTCACTAGTCTCTTTTCAAAATCTTTTTGCAAAAGCTCACTTAAAAAGAAAAAGGAAAATCTTTTCAAAACTTGCAACTTGTCGCTAAAGAATCTTTGCACTCACTTACACCACTTCTTCTCATTGACGTTTTCTTACCTTCACATTCTGTCTTTCATCTTTCGACTACACTAACCCTTTTAGTGTATGTCCGGTTGGACTAGGGACCCTAGCCCCCGATTAGTCCGTGTTTCGTTGGTACCGACCGACGAACCTTTCGACTCCGAAGTCGAAATCTTGTCCACTTCTTCACTTTCACCATCACATTCTTCTGAAGGTATGTCGGGATACGATCCTAACAATACCTTACCGACGCGAAGGATTCCACCTCCGTTAGGTGCGAATAACCCGAATCTTCCGCCTGTCGAAGCGCCCGCACGAGTCGCGCTCCAGGATCTTTTCTACCCCGTCCGCACCGCCCTTCCTACTTGTCTTTCCCTCCCACCGGCTAATGGGGACAATTTTGAGATCAAACCCCACTTCATCAACATGCTGCCTAAGTTTCATGGTTTGGAATCCGACGATGCATATATCTTTATCAACAAATTCCAAAACGTTTGCGCCATGATGAAAACTACCCAATTAAGTGATGACGCTATAAGGCTAAGGGTCATTCCTTTCACCTTATGTGACCTAGCCGAGAAGTGGCTATACAGCACCGCATCACACTCAATTAGAAATTGGGACGAGTTTGTGAAAGCTTTTCTTAAAAAGTTCTATCCTCATCACAAAACTGCAAAAATCCGTAATGAGATTATACAATTTTCACAGCTTCCTGCCGAACCATTTTGGAAATGTTTTGAAAGATTCAAAGACCTACTCGTTCAATGCCCTCACCATGGAATCGAAAGATGGCAACTTTGCCAAACATTATACGAGGGATTGAACCCGGCAACGAAGCAGTTGCTAGAAACCATTAGTCAAGGTCACTTTCTGTCCAAGTCTAGTGAGGAAGCGTGGCAGTTTCTTGAGGATCTTAGTGAGCAAACAATTCAATGGGAGAGCACCAAGACCACAGCATCTTCTTCTATTGGTCAACCAAGGGCAGGCATACATCAAGTAGAGATGTCAATTGCTATGAAGGCCGAGATGGCCGCTCTTACGAAAAAGCTAGAAGCGCTTGAGACCAAAATCTCAGCACCTTCTCCTACCCCTGTTGTGCCCCCACGAACTGTTTGTGCTTGTTGTTCGGATCCATCACATCTCACCGAAGAGTGTCCTTACACTGCTTCTACTCAAGGACAAGATCAAGTCAATGCTGCCTTTCAGCAACGACAAAGAAATGATCCATACTCTTCGACATACAATCCGGGTTGGAAGAGCCACCCTAATTTCGCTTGGAACCACAATCAACAATCCCAAGGAAACAACAATTTTCAAAGGGCTCCTCCTCCACAACAACAAGCACCTCCACAAACTCAATTTCAACAGCCTTTCCAACAGCAACCTTACCCTAATCAGATGAACAATTTTGTGCCCAACAATTTTGTTCCCCATCAAAATGCTGTTAGCTCGCTCGAAAGAAGTCTAGAAGCATTCCTAAAGCAATCTGCACAGTCCACAGCTAGGATAGAGACTTCTGTTCAGTCTTTGGTGCAAAACAGTGCCTCACACGATCAAAGCATCAAAGCTATTGAGGCACAAATTGCACAACTCAACGCAGCATTGAAAGAGCGAGAGAAAGGAAAGCTTCCGTCTCAACCACTCCCAAATCCCGGTCACGCACATGTTGCACATGAACAACATAATCATAACGTGAATGCTGTGACTACGTTGAGATCCGGAAAAGTACTGCAAAACAATGTGGGTATTCACCATGACACCTCTGCCGGTGGTTCTTCATCTTCCTCTTCTTCTTCGTTAGAGCCTATTCTCCATCCTTCACATGGCTCTACTTCTTCTAGCTCGAACGGACCCTCTTCTCACAACACGAACACATCTACACGGGGTTCTGTTCCAACTCAACAATCTGATCCGCAAAAATTGGACTCAACAACTTTTCAAAATGCTCCTTTTCCAAATCGGTTGAGATCCAATAAACCAACTCCACATATGGAGAAGATTGTAGAGTTGTTCAAGCAGGTTAGCATAAATATCCCTCTTTTGGATGCAATCCAACAAGTTCCTTCATATGCAAAAATCTTAAAGGACTTATGCACCAAAAAAAGGAAGTCATAAGTACCAAAGAAAGTTTTCGTGGCTAGTGCTGTTAGTGATGCTCTTGTCAATTTTTTACCCCCAAAGCACAAGGACCCCGGTTGTCCTACTATTTCGATCACAATTGGGAACAAGACCATCAATAGAGCACTATTAGATCTTGGTGCTAGTGTCAATTTGCTACCCTATTCGGTGTACGAACAATTAGGCGTTGGAGAGCTCAAGCCTACTCATTGCACTCTCCAAATGGCCGACCGATCAATCACCCACCCTAGGGGAGAGTTGGAGGATGTGTTAATTAGAGTAGGGGATTTCATTTTCCCCGTGGACTTTATTGTTATGGATACACAGCCTGTCGCTAACCCCCGTAATCAAATTCCGGTGATACTTGGTCGACCATTCCTCGTGACTTCTAACGCGGTAATCAACTGTCGTAACGGTTCAATGAATTTATCTTTTGGCAAGATGACAGTTGAACTCAACATTTTCAAGTTAGGAAGTCAGCCTTGCGAGCCTAATTCTAGCGTACTTGATGTGTGCTCGATCGATGAGATCGCGGAGGAGGACTGTGAGTTCGAAAATTTCATATTTGATCACAGTAATATTGACGCCACTAGTGCGTTCCTCTTAGAATCCGACACAGCTTTCACGACGGACAAAGATTATGAGTGTTTCACCTTTGTTGATGATCTTGAAGACTCTCCACCCGAGTTTGAGTCTTTTGCTTTTTTGGATGAGTTAGTTGAACCATCCGACTCGGTAGCGTACACTCAATTTGAACCTTTGATGGAATCCTTCGAGTTTAAAACAGTTACTCTATTGTTACCATCTATTGTTTCACCACCTAAACTCGAACTAAAGCTTTTGCCGTCGCACCTAAAATATGCTTATCTAGGTGAAAATGAGACCTTACCCGTTATCATCTCGGCCTCTCTAGCTCTTGAGCAAGAGAAGGCTCTTTTAACGGTCTTATACAATAATCGGCAAGCTTTCGGCTGGTCTATGGCGGACATCAAGGGGATTAGTCCCCTCATAGTCGAACATCATATACACTTGATGGATGATGCCAAGCTGGCACGGGATCCACAAAGACGCTTCAACCCCATCATGAAAGAGGCGGTCAAGAAGGAGATTGTTAAGTGTCTTGATAGCGGTATCATTTACCCTATCTCGGATAGCCAATGGGTTAGCCCCATTCATGTCGTGCCAAAGAAATCGGGCATCACGGTCATCACCAATGAGGCAAATGAGTTAATTCCCACTCGCACCCAAACTGAATGGCGAGTTTGCATCGACTACCGGAAACTCAATGCCGCGACAAGGAAGGACCACTTTCCTTTACCATTCATTGACCAAATGCTAGAACGATTGGCGGGGCACGAATTCTACTGCTTTTTAGATGGCTATTCCGGTTATAATCAAGTCGCCATAGCCAAAGAGGATCAAGAGAAGACTACATTTACTTGTCCCTTTGGCACTTTTGCTTATCGTCGCATGCCCTTTGGGTTATGCAATGCACCCGCTACATTTCAGCGGTGTATGATGGGGATCTTTTCGGACATGGTGGAGAAGTTTTTGGAAATATTTATGGATGATTTCTCCATTTTTGGTGACTCCTTCGATGAGTGTTTACGACATCTTGACGCAGTTCTCACCCGCTGTAGGGAAAAGAACCTGACTTTGAATTGGGAGAAGTGCCACTTTATGGTACGAGAAGGCACTGTCTTAGGACATGTCATCTCGCAAAATGGCATAGAGGTTGATAGAGCAAAAATCGAAGTCATTTCTAATCTTCCTCCTCCTAAATGCATCAAAGATATCCGAGCTTTCCTTGGCCATGCCGGTTTCTATAGACGGTTCATCAAGGACTTTAGCAAGATTGCTATACCCTTGACTCTCTTGTTGGCCAAAGACACTACTTTTGTTTTCGACTCAACTTGCATGAAAGCGTTCGAGTCTTTGAAACACTCACTCATTTCTGCGCCCATACTTTCATCTCCAGACTGGATGCATCCCTTCGAAATTATGTGCGACGCATCAGATTTTGCAATTGGTGCTGTTCTTGGACAGCACATTAACAAGATGCCGCATGTAATTTACTACGCTAGCCGAACATTAAATGAGGCCCAATTAAACTACACAACAACAGAAAAAGAGTTTTTAGCGGTTGTGTTTGCACTTGAGAAATTTCGGCCTTATTTAATCGGCTCTCCAGTTATAGTGTACACGGATCACTCAGCTCTTCGCCACCTTTTTGCGAAGAAGGATGCTAAGTCTAGGCTCATACGTTGGATCCTCTTGCTACAAGAATTTGACCTTATCATACGGGACAAAAAGGGATGTGAAAACGTAGTGGCCGATCACCTTTCACGACTTCCTTCGTCGCCTACACTTGAACTGCCTATCACTGATGCTTTCCCCGATGAGCAACTCTTGACTGTTTCTTGCGAACCATGGTTCGCCGATATTGTAAACTACTTAGCCACCGGCTTGATACCTAAAGATTGGTCGAAACAAGATAAACTTCGATTTTTGTCCCAAGTAAAGCATTTTTACTGTGATGAACCTTATCTTTTTAAATATTGTCCCGACCAAATCATTCGTCGGTGTGTGCCAGAATATGAGGTCAAGAGTGTGCTGTCTTTTTGCCACGATCAAGCATGTGGCGGGCACTTTGGCCCAAAGAAGACAGCCGAGAAAGTTTTGCAGTGTGGCTTCTATTGGCCACGACTCTTCAAAGATGCTTTCGAATACTGCAAAACTTGCTCCCGGTGCCAACACTTGGGCCGGATATCGCGGAGAAACGAAATGCCGCTCCAACCTATTTTGGTTGTAGACATTTTTGATGTTTGGGGTATAGACTTCATGGGACCATTTCCCAACTCTTTTAGAAATGTGTATATTCTTTTGGCTGTTGACTATGTTTCAAAATGGGTCGAGGCGATGCCTAGTCGAACGAATGATAACAAGGTTGTCGTTCGATTTGTTAAAGATCACATCTTTTCTCGATTTGGGCACCCTCGCGTGATAATAAGTGATAATGGTTCTCACTTTTGTAATAGGACTTTTGAGTCCATAATGCGCAAATACTCTATCACCCATAAGCTGTCAACGCCATACCATCCCCAAACATGTGAGCAAGCCGAGGTCTCGAATCGACAAATTAAGAAAATCTTGGAGAAAACGGTTTCTAAAAACCGTAAAGATTGGTCACTAAAATTAATCGATGCACTATGGGCTTTCCGTACTGCATACAAGACCGATCTTGGCATGTCTCCATACCGGCTTGTTTACGGGAAGGCCTGCCACCTTCCAGTAGAAATTGAGCATAAGGCATTTTGGGCCATTAAAGTGCTGAATCTATCCTTAGGAGATGCGGGCAGCAACCGAAAGCTGCAGTTAAATGAACTAGAAGAGCTGCGGGATGAGGCATATGATAATGCCGTGATTGCTAAATACTGAGTTAAGGTATTTCATGATAAAAACCTTTTGCGCAAGACATTTAAACCAGGTCAACAGGTTTTATTATATGATACTCGGTTACATTTTCATCCCGGCAAGCTCCGTTCTAGGTGGAGGGGACCTTTTGTAGTCCGCACCGTTTATCCGCACGGTGCGGTTGATCTGGAAAACCCGGAGGACGGTACGCTTTTCAAAGTAAATGGGCATCGTTTGAAACCGTTCCTCACAGCGGACCCTTCGGAGGAGCTCCTGTTCTTGCAGGAGCCGATCTACACTGAGTAATATTCCTCCACTTTCATCCCCAGATTTCTTTTCTTCCAAAACATTATTTCAAATAAGTTTGGGGGTGTGTATATAATATGTAAATATAATAATAAGCAGGAACTCGCCGATATTATCAACCCACTTGGTGCAGCATGACAGTGAGTACACTGTCCATTGCAAGTTTGGGGGTATGTTCGGTAAGTTTTTCCTTTTGCATTCATATGTATATTTCTGCATTGCATCTTTATATAAAAAATCATAAAAATTTGAAAATTTGAAAAATAAAAAAAATTAGAAAACAGAAAAACCCATAAAAATTGAAAAAATTCAAAAATTATAAAAATTAATGTATTCAATTCTGGTTAATTGACTTGAGTTTGATAAATAGGGTAACTGGCTAGGAAAAACTAAATCTTAGACTTAGCAAATTAAAAACCCTAAAAATAACCTTTCTTAGAGTTTAACGGTAGAAAGTATTTGTCTTTGTAGATTATTTAGAAATAGGCAAATTTTGGGTTCAGTTCTTGGGCTAAGTCGAAACGAAGGAAAAGTATTAAAACTTTTATTAGAGAATAAGTTTGAAAAATAGTTCCTAGCTTAAGTCTAGATTCTGAAAACATATACCCTACAAAACGCACAAACACGCACCTTGAAACTTGGATTAGTAGAAGAGACCTTGAAATACTCTTGTCTAAAGTCCTTAGCACAAAAAAAAAAGTGAATAAAGAAAAAAACGGACACTGGTTTTTGTGATTACTTAAGGCTGTAAAAATAGAAAAATATTTAGCGAGGGTGCTTCATCACCTAGTGCCTTAGACCAACTGGTTTGGGAGTCACTGCTAAAAGCCTTGGGTATTGCAAAGCTAGGAAGTACGCTTTAAAGTGCTAACGCATCTTGTAATCGGTTGTTGGTACCTCAAGAAGTATTAACAGTCGCATGAAGGATGTGAAAGCGAAAGATCACCAATTAATAAGTGCTTTTGACAATGGACGAGAGTACGATTGCTTGATTTGAATTTCCAAGTGTAGGGGTGATATTTACACACACGTGGGGATATGTGATTAGAGTTTAGATGAGAGAAAGGAGTGAAGAATAAAACTTGTATCTTTAATAGAGTTGATAGAAATTCCTAAGTAGAGATGGAACTATAGAAGGAAAACTTAAGAAATGCCGAAAGCTAGGTAATTCTATAGAACATATATAATCTTAAGTTAAATAATGAGAAAGTGTGAAGAATATGGGTGGATAATTTGCGGGTTGACGATAATAGAATTCCTTGTTAGAAAACCTAATTAGAAAACAAAAGTCGAAAAACCAAATTGATAGGATTTTGTGGGTAGTATCCGCTGAAAACCCTCAGGAGACAACACTCCTCCTACTAGGGACACCTAGAGGTTTAACGGCTTGTTGCACGAGCTCAGTGCAATCGCGTTTCCCTGCGAAAATGCGGCTAGGTTAGATTTTTATCGAGAATAAATAAAATAATAAGTTTGCTCGAGGGCGAGCAAAAGATAAGTTTGGGGGTATTTGTTCATAACATAATATTGCATTTTGTATTCCCCATTCTTATGCATTTAAGAATAAAAACAGGTGCTTTTGACCCATGTCTGCTACATGTTACAGGTTACAGGTTCTTGGCGCGAAAATAGTGAAAAAGAAAAAAGACGACACAAAAAGAGACTTTTGACCAACAAATAGGAGGATCTTAGTCAAGCCTAAAAACGAAGAATAGTTCTCAATCAATAAGGCAACTCAAGGTCCAAATTGTCATGGCAAACGGTTAAAGGATCGGTACAAGTGTTCACTAAAGTTCTGGAATCACTGCAGAAACCCAAATAGAAAAAGAAATAAAGAAACAAGAAGCCCAGAAGAACCAAACCAAGCCTAAGAAAAATCATGAGCTGAACTCATCATTGGGCCGCGGATCCGCGGCCCAAGCGCGCCTATGCCGCGGATCCGCGGCCGTTTGAAGCACTAGTGCGCAGGAAATTTTTCCAAAATTCTGTGGCGGCTATGGAAAGATTTTCTGGGGGTATATTTGTAATTGTAGACATGCGGTGCAATTGTAAACCTAGGGTTTCTATGTCCTATAAATAGAACCCAAGACCTTGTATTTTCTTATGCCTCTACTCATGAATAAAATTCTGTTTTCTTGAAGTTAGAGCGCATCAACAGTAAGTAGGTTATTTTCCTTGCAGTAGTTGTAGTTTTTCATATCTGCTCATATTTTCTCGCCTTAGTTTAATTTAGTTTAGCTTTTATTAACTTGCAATCGATGTTTTCTCTCTTGAATAAACTCTTGTCTTTCTTCATCCCCTCAATGAGCGAGTAGTTTCCTCGCTTTTTAGGGTTAGGAATAGGGAAGGACTTGAGAGACGAAGATCTCTCATCTCTTTTCGTTGCTAAACTTTTATGAACATTAGAACTCCATGCATACCTTTTTATTCCGCTCCCTACGGCACTTTTACCCTCAAGGTAACGGTGATTCCATAGTCTAAAGGACCGGATTTTAAGGTTTTCCATGGAGGTTAGGGTAAAGATTAAGAAAGGAAGGACAAGGATCTAGAGGAAGAATCAATCTTCCCAATCATCCTAATCCCCTTTGTTAAGATTTACCATAACACTAATATGATATCTTTAATTAATAGCAATGGAAAGAGATGTAGATTTTTGTTTACCAAATTTTCCCTAGACCTAATCCTAGCAAGTTTCTAATCCTAGTCTCATACAACTTCAATTTTTAGCTTTAATTATAAATCCAAACACCATTTGGAATTAACTCGTAAGAACTTAAAGGAGATTTACACATCCCTGTGGACCGACCCGTATTCACCGGCTAGCTTCATGCGACGCCGTTCTTGATTGCGGTAAATATTTTTGATCGACAAAACCTCTCTTAATCAGTGTTCTGTATACTAGGAACTGTAGCTTGATTTAGAACGTCAATGCTTTTAGATAACGTGCTTGAACCTATCAACTCTTGATATAGGAAATGTTCAAAACATTATCCAACAATACAAAATTATATCCTTTCTTTTCTAATAAAGTGACTGATATGATTTTGTATATCAGGTTCGGTATCTAATAACATTCGTTCAGAATTAATGTATTGGTAATATAGGGTGACAGTGACCAACAGACTTGGCTGCAACACTTGTCCCGTTTTCTGTCTCATGAAACATATCACCCTCTCTCAGTTCTTTACCTATCTGTAGCCCATGTAACAATTACATATGCGGGATCCTGATCCGGTATCTCATATCCAGGACGTAAAGAATACTGAGAAATAGTTTTGTATAATGAACACACCCGAAGATGATGCATCAATATGCACTTTCTTCGTTCGGGCGGCACGGGAATTCTGGTAATCCCCAATTTCCTGCTCTGTCTTATAACAATTATAAGTTGGAGCGGGACCAACGTTCCCCAGCTCAGTATAACAAGCGGGTTCGGTCAATAATCCGTATTATTATCTTGATTAAGGCGTGATATGGTCACTACCTGGAGAGAAAGAGAAGAAAACACTCTGCGTGCGCTCTTGCAAGAATAGATTGGTTATTATTTTATCTAATCAGGATGGCTCCCACTGTTTTAATCAAATCTTCCTTCAAACTCTAAAAGGAAAGACTAGCCGGGATTAATTACACACTACAAGTTCGCCAATCTTTCAGCCAGGCCAGTGTCGGTACATTGAGGGAGGTCCCCCGTGCTTTCGCACGAACCTAATTAATGTAAACCTCGTTTTCCTAGAGGCGTAACCTCGTTAACACCTTTCTAGACACCTACTTGATCGGCTAATTGTAATGTGTAAAACTCTCCCAGGAGTAACTCTTACTCGCAGCGGGTATCTGGATCCAACTATCTCATAGAAGGTATGCAATCTCATTGCAAATTTCAACACTTGAAATTCCCGATAATTTTGCCCCTGGCGTCATATGACTTTGACGCAGGCCAACAAACCATAGTGCGCTAGTCAAGTTCAACCCGTCATTTCCTGATTGAATTAAACCCACCCGCACGACCCTTGACGTAGGCTAACAAAGTCGCACGACTACCCTAATCCAATCTGCATCATATGCATAAGCAGATAAATACTAGTCAGCTACCGCACACTACGTCTTGACGCAGGCCAACAGACGTAGCACGAATACTAACTACTACTTATCTGAAATGACGGAGGGCTACGACAAGTTTTTTTGGAAACCTATTGCGTAATGAACTTGATACGTTGTAGAATCAAATGATCTTAAAATGGAGTGTTTTTGAGGCTTTTCTAGTTTTGCTAAAGGGGTCAGTCCCGGTGAAGGGATTGTCGGCCCTTTCCTCGACGAATGAGGTGCGGGATATATCATATATATCACTGTGCAAAGCAAGAACTATAGAAGCAATCAAAAAACAAACCGAGGGGTGTAGCATCTTCCAGTTATTGCTAAAAGGGTCACTCCCGATGAAGGGATCGTCGGCCCTTTCCTCATCGAATAAGGTGCAAGATATATCATATATACCGCTGTGCAAAGCAAGAACTGTAGCTACCTGTTTTATTTTTGAAATTCGATTCTACAACATCTTTAGGTTTCTTTTACTTTCATTAATCATATTAATGAAGTCCCATTATTTAAGTTACCTAAACATCACAGATAAATATGACGTACACTTATGCCATCCGTATTCGCCTCGATGTCCCCTTGTGCACCGTTAGGTTAGGTAACTAACGGCAGAGGGAGGCAGGGCTAGCGCGGGTGTAAAACATAAGCAACGTCTATATAATATATCATATATACTATATACAGTATTTATCACAGAACATCACATGATCATATCACAGATAGCGCAGAAGAAGAATCATATGAAACATTGGATATACTAGGACGTCCGTGTTTTTAATACGAGCCAGTATAAAACACGGATTCCACGGTCGCGATGAATAGCCAATCCCACACCCCCAGACCCCTACGAAAGCGGCAAGCAACCCTACCAATTCTAGAGTTAGGAGACCCGGACTCGACTCCTCGAGTTGGTCTCCCACTGGACTCCAGAACCTGGTTACTTGTGCTCTCCTCCTTGGGTCTATCCTAGTGCGGAAAAGTAAATAATATACAAAAGGTGACATCTTCCGCAACCTGGAAGTGCCCCAATAAAAGAATATTACATAAAAGTTTTTACATGAATGAAAATGAAAAACACTCATCTCACAGAAAAACCCCCCGGCTATTCAAACACGACGATCCAATATAACATATCCAGCAACACATAACATCACATGTCATCAACGTAAGTAAATATGCGCATCCCAATTGTCGTTGACATATAGCAACGAAACCGGCGATATCACATATTACACTTACGGTCACAGAAAAGAAAGTGTAAAACTACAACAGTTGGAATCCGCACCCTCCTTAGAGATCGCATGCCTAATCAAATGAATTCCTTAGACATCGCATGCCTAACAATTATAAACCCCGCATTTTAGTCTCATTATCGAAAACTCTTTTCAATATCAAGTCGGGCAATTCAACAAGATTCCCGACATCCTGATCGAATGCTCGTCGCAAAATTTAGTAGGATGCCGCACCCCCGACGCCGTCGACGAAGTGCACCAAGGCGGAACACCGCTGCCGCGAGCACCCGAACGGATGATTTCGGCGACGGGGTTCTCCTACAGTCACTTGGTCGGGACTATGGGGTGAGGTTGTCTATTAAGTTTACCCGGCGAGTATCCGCGTACGCTACGTGATTGCGACGGACATTTGATCACATCAAAATTCCGTGGCAACCGATCAAGTGAGACTAAACTGCTATGTTTATAACATTCATTCAGTTATCTCATAACTACTTGTGAATTCCAATTATTGTATCACATTCCAGATAAATAGAAAATGTTAAACATTCCCATCGAACAATCAAACACCCAAGTTTTCCCGAAACAGCTCAACACATGAAATAAGTTTAAAAACGTTCACTTCATGCCTCAGTACCGACGGTCCAGCCGTAGAAGGGTCAAGCCAACGCCTCACATGTGGCACTCCGTACTGCCCCAAACCCTAAGGTTTAAAGGGCAGTTCAAGACGGTCGCATAATCGAGTTAAGGTTTGTTGTCTTCTAGAGGGTCCATCGCGTTACTTGCACTACTTAGAACATTATTAAACTACGGAAAGATCCAACACTTGGAAATTTCCCGACAGGGGAAAAAGTGGGTATTTATATCCGGTCGAACTTTTCAACATTTTCTAAAATTATCCGGAAAAACCATAGACGCAGTTAAAGTTTTCGATCGAATCACCGAATCCCCAATACACCCCAGATAACACAACAGTGTAATATAAATTAAAAATATCCAGAAGAATCAGGAATGACAGAAGAATATTACTGTGCAAATAGAACTCATTAAAGCGACTAAGTGACCGCGAAACCGCCGCATGAGCCATGCTCATGCCGCGGTTCCGCCGCGCTTTAATCGACTTATGCGTACGTTTTTCACAGTAACTCTTAGAAAACCCTGCTTATTTTTCTTCATATTTTTAATTCACAAAAATCCCAGTTTTGAAAAAATATACAGAGAAGGGTTTTAAACTAGGGTTTCGGGTTTGATCGGATTTCTAACATCGTCTACACTTCGCCTAAGGCTCTAGCTAGGCTCTGATACCACTGTAGGGTTCCTAGGCACACTAATGAGGTCTCACAAGGCATCAACCATGCCAATTTCAAAATTTCCGGTCCCGAGAAACCCTAATATAGATCGTTAACTAGATATTAGGCGAAACATGCAAGTAGTAAATAACTTTACTGCTAAGTGAAAAAGACCACAACCTTTGTAGATCCGGTCCTCCACTTCCTTAGCTCCGTGATGATGTCTCTCCGCTGCGATCATCGGATCCTGGACTCTAGCGATGGTTTCGTCGAAGAAATCATCGGGTTAGGTCGTCGACTTTGATGCCGAAGATGATCTACGTCGAGGCAACACAAGATCAAGCTCCAACTTCACCAAGCCATGAAACTTGTGAAGAAAACACCCTATACTACTTGGCAAGTGGTAGAGGATGAAGAAATAGGAAGTGGGTTCACTTTAGAATTGGATTTCTCACTCTTTTTCTCAAGTCACCATTGAAGCTAGCATGCTTCTTTCTTCTTGAAGAAGAAGAAGAAGAAGGAAAAAGAATATGATAAGAATTATGAGTTAATGGAAATAAAGTCATTCTTATCATTTTAGCAACCATGGTTAAGTGTAGAGAATGAACTAGGGTTTAGTTGAATGGTTATGGTTAAGGACAAAACAAAAATGGTGGACTTTTTCAAAGATGCTAGAAAAGCTTCATGAAGCTTCAAGCATAACAACAAAAGAAATCCACCATTTCTCTTTGCCAAAAATAAATGAATAAGTGAAATGAAACCCTAACCATTCACTAAACATGGTTTAAGTCTTATACACACCAATGTTTGCATGTATCATCAAACATGATACAAACAAGTGCACAAAAATATATCACCTATACAACTTATGCACATCAAGTGAGAAAATCCATCTAAAGTGAACAAATACTAGTTAATGCAAAGTAATATATCAAATATATATAATTATACATTAAATCATTAAATCAACACTTGATTTAACGATCCGGTCATATCGCATATGACCGACTAATATCCGATATATCGACTTATCGAATCAATCCTCGATTCGATAAGTAGGTTATATCGCATACAACTAATCGATACATTCATCGCGAGAATAGAATACAGTATCACATACACGCATTATTCTCGGTCCCGCACATTATTAGTTATATGTATGCCCTAGAGTCCATTACTATACATAGGATGTATATTGTAATGGGTGCTTGGACATATATAGGGAGGACTTTTTTGCTCGACATGATAGTATGTTATCTGGTTGCTCTTTACCTTAACGTGTACACTGATTGTCTCTCTGATACACGTTGGTAAAGCCCTTAGGATGTGTACTTGACTACCTGGACTATGATGCGGATCATACTAGTGGGGACAGGGTAGTCCATAAGCACATCCTTCAAGGTCCCTAGTCGTGGGTATATCGAGACGGGGCATCGATATACCAGAGTAGACTAGCGTATACCTTCTCGACCCATACAGATGGGCGATGGATGATCCCATATCTATTGGTGTTTGACATCAGAGATGATATACGGGTGCTCAGTGGAGACTGGGTACACTGGACGGACTCGCCGAGAACTCCCAGATGGTATTATACCTTACGTCAGATAGCAGTTTTCGGGTGACACTGGTACAGAGTAGTCTGTTGACCCGAGATCGTCATAGAGTCTTGTGTGATTCCCACTGTGCTTTGATTTCCACCTTACCACGTCCAAGAGGGCGTTCAAAATGGTGGTTTTTGGGTACAGTCCTGAATCACATAGAGGCAATGAGCGATAGGAGGGGATTCGTCTCTCCCGGTATAGGGAGTTGATGTTGCGCTGTGTTCGATTGGCTATAACCGGAAATCCCTGGCCAGGGTTGCCGAGATTTACTGGTAAGTGTTACCTGTAGTTTCTCAAACTGTTATAGACCTCATATCGACCCGACTTATCGAGCTATTGGGGTCTGACGTTTACCACCCCTAGGCGAGATATGCGACATATCAGACGACGAGCCCGGACTGTACGGTAAGTGTTACTGGTTGGATTCACAGGAGTATGAGCGGGCTTGCTCGTCGATCTTCTGATCGCTCAATACCCGGGTGGCCGTTACGTTTAGCAGACCGCTTGCGGCTTGTGGGTGTTTGATATGATCATCATCTGCTGCCGGCGTATTGACGAGTCTTTAGAGTCCTACACAGAGGTTTCCTGGCTCAAGCGAAACGAAATAGGAGCGCATATGAGATATGTGCGGGACCGAGAATAATACCAGTATGTGATACTGGATTCTATTCTCGTGATTTGTATCATCGGCAGGTTATATGTGATATAGCCGGGTTACCGAATCAAGTGTTGATTCGATACATTGATACACTTGATACTAGTCGGTTGTATGCGATATGACCGGATCATTAAATCAAGTTTTGATTCAATGATTTAATGTTTAATTATATATATTTGATATATTACTTAGCATTAACTAGTGTTGGTTCACATTAAGATGGATTTTCTCACTCGCATGTGCACATTGTATATATGATATAGCTTTGTACACTTGTTTGTATCATGTTTGATGATACATGCCAATTGGATTTGTGTAAAGACTTAAACCATGTTTAGTGAATGGTTAGGGTTTCATTTCACTTATTTATTTATCTTTTCTTTTTGGTTAAAAGATAAAAGAAAGAAAAACAAAATGGTTGCTTTAAAACATGAAGCTTGTTGAAGCTTCATGAAGTTTTGACCAAGTGACCATTTTGTCTTCATTTCCATTAACCTAACCATTCACCAAAACCATAGTTAACTCTCTACACATAACCATGGTTAGTATATGATAAGTATTTATATTATTTTCATTTTCGAAAAAGACTTATTCATATTCTTTCTTCTTCTTCTTCTTCTTCAAGATGAAGAAGCTTGCCTCCATCAATGGAAACTTATGAAAAAGAGTGAGAAATCCAATTCTAAAGTGAAGCTACTTCCTATTTCTTCATCCTCTACCACTTGCCAAGTAGTATAGGGTGTTTTCTTCACAAGTTTCATGGCTTGGTGAAGTTGGAGCTTGATCTAGTGTTGCCTCGACGTAGATCATCTTCGGCATCGAAGTCGATGACCTAGCCCGCCCATTTCTCCGATGAAGCCGACGCTGGAGTCCGGGATCCGATATGGACAGCGAGGGGACTTCATCACGGAGCCATGGAGGTGGAGAACCGGATCTACAAAGGTTGTAGCCTCTTTCTTTTAGTTAAGTTGTTAACTAGTTTCACTTTTCGCCTAAACTCTAGTTAACGATCCGTATTAGGGTTTCTCGGCACTTGTAAAATCCGAAATTGGCATGGTTGATGCCATATGAGACCTCATTAGCGTGCCTAGGAACCCTACAGTGGTATCAGAGCCTAGATAGAGCCTTAGGCGATGCGTAGACGATGTTAGAAGTCCGATCGAACCCGAAATCCCCGCTTTTCACCCCTTTCTGTACATTTTTGTAAACTGTGGATTTTTCCAGATTAAAAATATGCAGAAAAATCAGCAGGTGTTTGTAGGAGTTACTGTGAAATTCGACCGACCAAATCAATCAAACCGCCGCGGTTCCGCGGCAGGAGCATGGCTCGTGCGGCGGTTCCGCGGCCGTAAGGAGGCATCATTCATTTTAAATTCCACAGTAATTCCTATTTTGCAGTGCTGAGTTTTCTGGGAATTTTTAATATTTACTCAAGAGTTGAGTATTCTGGGTTGTTTTGGGAACTCGTGGATTCGATCGGATTGTCTAATCTTGTCTATGTGTTTTCCGGATATTTAGAATATGTTAGAAAGATCGACCGGATATAAATACCCACATTTTCCCCTGTCGGGAAATTTCCAAGTGTTGGATCTTTCCGTGGTTTAACGATGTTCTAAGTAGTGCAAGTAACGCGATGGACCCTCTAGAAGACAACAAACCTTAACTCGATTATGTGACCGTCTTGAACTGCCCTTTGAACCTTCGGGTTTGGGGCAGTACGGCGTGCCACATGTGAGGCGTTGGCTTGACCCTTCTACGGCTGGACCGTTGGTACTGAGGCATGAACTGAATGTTTTTTAAACTTATTTCATGTGTTGATCTGTATTGGGAAAACTTGGGTGTTCGATTGTTCGATCGGAAAGTTTAACATTTTCTATTTATCTGGAATGGGATACAATAATTGGAATTCACAAGTAGTTATGAGATAACTGAATGAATGTTATAAACATAGCAGTTTAGTCTCACTTGATCGGTTGCCACGGAATTTTGATGTGATCAAAAGTCCATCGCAATCACGTAGCGTACGCGGATACTCGCCGGGTAAACTTAATAGACAGCCTCACCCCATAGCCCCGACCAAGTGAGTGTAGGAGAACCCCGTCGCCGAAAGCATCCATCCGGGTGCTCGCGGTTGCGGTGTTCTGCCTTTGTGCACTTCGTCGACGGTATCGGGGGTGCGGCCGCCTACTAAAGTTTGCGACGAGCATTCGATCAGGATGTCGGGAATCTTGTTGAATTACCCGACTTGATATTGAAAAGTGTTTTCGATAATGAGACTAAAATGCGTGGTTTATAATTGTTAGGCATGCAATGTCTAAGGAATTCATTTGATTAGGCATGCGATGTCTATGCAGGTTGCGGATTCCAACTGTTGTTGTTTTACACTTTCTTTTCTGTGACCGTAAGTGTAATATGTGATATCGCCGGTTTCGTTGCTATATGTCAACGACAATTGGGATGCGCATATTTACTTACGTTGATGATATGTGATGTTATGTGTTGCTGGATATGTTATATTGGATCGTCGTGTTTGAATAGCCGGGGGTTTTTTTTATGTGCGATGAGTGTTTTCATTTTCATTGATGTAAAAACTTGTATGTAATATTCTTTTATTGGGGCACTTCCAGGTTGCGGAAGATGTCACCTTTTGTATATTATTTACTTTTCCGCACTAGGATAGACCCAAGGAGGAGGGCACAAGTAACCGGGTTCTAGAGTCCAGTGGGAGACCAACTCGAGGAGTCGAGTCCGGGTCTCCTAACTCTAGAATTGGTAGGGTTGCTTGCCGCTCTCGTAGGGGTCTAGGGGTGTGGGTTTGGCTATTCATCGCGACCGTGGAATCCGTGTTTTATACTGGCTCGTATTGAAAACACGGACGTCCTAGTATATCCAATATTTCATATGTTTCTTCTGCTGCGATATCTGTGATGTGATCATATGATGTTCTGTGATAGATACAGTATATAGTATATGTGATATATTATATTGACGTTACTTATGTTTTACACCCGCGCTAGCCCTGCCCCGCTCTGCCGTTAGTTACCTAACCTAACGGTGCACGAGGGGACATCGAGGCGAATGCGGATGGCATAAGTGTACGTCGTATTTATCTGTGATGTTTAGGTAATAAATGATGGGACTTCATTAATGTGATTAATGAAATAAAAGAAACCTAAAGATGTTGTAGAATCGAATTTCAAAAATAAAATAGGTAGTTACAGTTCTTGCTTTGCACAGCGGTATATATGATATATCCTGCACCTTATTCGATAAGGAAAGGACCGAGATCCCTTCACAGGGAGTGACTCCTTTAGCAATAACTGGCAGATGCTACACACTCGGTTTGTATTTTGATAGCTTCTATAGTTTCTGCTTTGCACGGTGATATATATGATATATCCCGCACCTCATTCGACGAGGAAAGGGCCGACGATCCCTTCACCGGGAGTGACCCCTTTAGCAAAACTTGAAAAGCCTCAAAAGCACTCCATTTTAAAATCATTTGATTCTACAACTATATCAAGTTCATTAAGCAATAGGTTTTCAGAAAAACCTGTCGTAGCCCTCCGTCATTTCAGATAAGTAGTAGGTAGTATTCGTGCTACGTTTGTTGGCTTTTGTCAAGGCGTAGTGTGCGGTAGCTGACTGATGCTTATCCGCTTATGCATATGATGCAGATTGGATTAGGGTAGTCGTGCGTCCTTGTTGGCCTTTGTCAAGGGCCGTGCGGGTGGGTTTAATTCAATCAGGAAATGACGGGTTGAACTTGACTAGCATCCTATGGTTTGTTGGCCTTTGTCAAGGTCATAGGAGGTTAGGGGCAAAATTATCGGGAATTTCAAGTGTTGAAATTTGCAATGAGATTGCATACCTTCTATGAGATAGTTGGATCCCGATACCCACTGCGAGTAAGAGTTACTCCTGGGAGAGTTTTACACATTACGATTAGCCGATCAAGTAGGTGTCTAGAAAGGTGTCAACGGGGTTACGCCTCTGGGAAAACGAGGTTTACATTAATTAGGTTCGTGCGAAAGCATGGGGGACCTCCCTCAAAGTACCGACACTGGCCTGGCTGAAAGATTGGCGAACTTGTAGCGTGTAATTAATCCCGGCTAGTCTTTCCTTTTAGGGTTTGAAGGAAGATTTGATAAAAACATTGGGAGCCATCATGATTAGATAAAATAATAACCAATCTATTCTTGCAAGAGCGCACGCTGAGTGTTTTCTTCTCTCTCTCTCCAGGTAGCGACCATATCACGCCTTAATCAAGATAATAAAATGGATATATTGATCGAACCCGCTTGTTATACTGAGCTGGCGAACGTTGGTCCCGCTCCAACTTATAATTGTTATAAGACAGAGCAGGAAATTGGGGATTACCAGAATTCCCGTGCCGCCCAAACGAAGAGAGTGCATGCTGATGCATCATCTTCGGGTGTGTTCATTACAAAGAACTGTTTCTCAGTATCCTCCGCATCCTGGGTATATGATACCGGATCAGGATCCCAGATATGTAATCTGTTACATAGGGCTGCAAAAAGGTAGAAAAACTGAGAACGGGTGATAAGTTTCATGAGGCAGAAAACGGGGCAAGTGTTGCAGCCAAGTCTGTTGGTCACTGTCACCCTGTATTACCAATACATTGATTCTGAACGAATGTTATTAGATACCGAACCTGATATACAAAATCATATCAGTCTCTTTATTAGTAAAGAAAGGATATAATTTTGTATTGTTGGATTATGTTTTGAACATTTCCTATATCAAAAGTTGATCGGTTCAGGCACATTATCTAAAAGCAATGACGTTCTAAATCAAACTACAGTTCCTAGTATACAGAACACACACAAGAGGAAGAGTTCAGAAATGAACGAATCCTTCTTGAGGCATTGTAGACTAGGTCATATAAATGCGATCCGACTGGCTGAAGTTACATTTAGATGCATATTTAAATCAGTTTGAATTTACATCTTGTGAAACTTGCCAGTCATGTCACAAAGATATAATGACACCAGCTCTGTTTATAGGAAACAGAGAAAGAGTTGGTGAACTCTTGGGATGATACATGTTGATGTATAAAGGTCCCCTGTCTACATATGCCAAGACCGGTTCTTTGTACTTCATTACATTCTCTGATGATCTCTCAAGATTCCGACATATGTTCCTGTTGAAACACAAGTCAGCACCTTTTGAGATATTCACAGAATATAAGTTAGAAGTAGAGAACCAATACGGGTATAAGTATTATGTCCTTTGATGAGATCAAGGAGGAGAATACTTCAGCACGGAATTCTTGGACTTTTCTAAAGGAAAAATGAGATTCTCTCTCAGCATTTCTCCTCCGAATACACCATAGCACGTTGGTGTATCGGGGCGGAGCAATCACACCCTATATGATAGGGTGTGCTCTATAATGAGTACTACTGAGTTACCTTTTTCCTTTTGGGTGTTATGCACTTGAGAAGCTGCATACCTATTGAATAGGGTTCAAATCAAATCAGTTGCCTACCATTTCATATATGATATGATAAGGGAAGAGCCCATATCTTAAGTTGGTTAAGATTTGGGGTTGTCCGGGCTATGTCTAAAAGCAAAATCCGGACAAGCTCGAGGCAAGGCAAGTTATGTAGAACTGGAAATGTTCCAGCTATACAAACTACAGCAGATGATTTGATAAAACCGAAGGATTCAATAGTTACCAACGAACCTCAGCCTCTCCGCCGATCTAGTAGGGTTCCTCACCCACCTGAGAGATACTTCGGTTACTCTATGACAGTGGGAGTGAGGATTGCATCATGAGATGATGACCCAACTAGTTTCGAACTGGCCATCAGGAGTGGGACTCTGTAAGAATGGCTGGATTCTTAGCGATCTGAGATGGAATCCATGTACACCAACAAAGTATGGACTTTAGTTGCTATATCTGAAGGGTTAAATCCCCATCAGGAGCAAGTATATCTTGAGAAGATTACTTGGTGTAGATAGAAAAGTTGAGACTTTCAAAGCTGGACTTGTTAAAGCTTTTCGTCATCGACCAGGCGTGGATAATGATGAAACCTTTTCAAGTGTCTATGCTTAAGTCTATCCAGATCCTACTTGCCACGGCTACATACCATGACTACGATATCTGGCGGTTGGGTGTCATGACTGCTTTTCTAAATGATGTTTTAGAAGAGAACGTCTATAAGTACACAGCCAGAGGGCTTCGTAGACAGTGGGAGCAGCGGAAACGTGTACAAGATGCTTTATAGGATAAAGCAGGTATCGCGGAGTTGGAACATCTGTTTTGATGTGTTAGTCAAAGAGTTTGACATCATCAAAATGGTAGATGAACCTTGTATATACAAAAAGGTAGTAGGGAGTATAGTGACGATCCTCGCAGAGTACGTAGATGACATGCTCTTGATAGGGAAGGAGTTTCCTATGCTATGCTCGATCAATCTCCGCTTATCACAATGATTCTCCATATAGGATCAAAGTGATACCTCCTAAATCCTGGGTTTTGGATCTATGAGATAGATCTAATTGGATGTTAGGATTCTCACTAGTTGTAGTGAGATGGTATCAACCGATCCTAGGGAGAATCACTGGAAGGGTTCCAGGGTGATAAGGACGACTGAAAGTCGGTCGCAGGCATTGTCTTTACCCTCAGTAAAGGGACGGTATGTTGGAAGAGTTCCAAGCTAGATACCGTGGCATACTAGACGATGAAGGCTCGATACATCGCTACTTAAGATGCTACCAAAGAGGCAGTCTGGATGTATATTTGTTCATGAGATGAACTTAGTTCCTCCCATTGTGTGACAATGGAGTTGTGGCTTATGCCAAGGAACGTCCGTCCCATCAATGATCCAGATATATTCTAAGGCAGTATCACCTGATCATGGAGATGGTTGATCTCCAGGGTGATCGAGGTTAGGAGAACAGACTCAGAGGACAACACGGCGGATCCACTCACAAAGGCCTTTTCCCAGAGAGAGACTTTTATGGGATGGTTGAGTATGAGATACTGCAACCACCGCTATCAGATGGCCCTAGTGCAAGTCGGAGATTGTTAGTTATATGTATGCCCTAGAGGCCATTACTATACATAGGATGTATATTGTAGTGGGTGCTTGGACATATATAGGGAGGATTTTCTTGCTCGACATGATAGTATGCTATCTGGTTGCTCTTTACCTTAACGTGTACACTGATTGTCTCTCTGATAAATGTTGGTAAAGCCCTTAGGATGTGTACTTGACTACCCGGACTATGATGCGGATCATACTAGTGGGGACAGGGTAGTCCATAAGCACATCCTTCAAGGTCCCTAGTCGTGGGTATATCGAGACGGGGCATCGTATACCAGAGTAGACTAGCGTATACCTTCTCGACCCATACAGATGGGCGATGGATGATCCCATATCCATTGGTGTTTGACATCAGAGATGATATACGGGTGCTCAGTGGAGACTGGGTACACTCGACGGACTCGCCGAGAACTCCCATATGGTATAATACCTTACGTCAGATGGCAGTTCTCTGGTGACACTAGTACAGAGTAGTCTGTTGACCCGAGATCGTCATAGAGTCTTGTGTGATTCCCATTGTGCTTTGATTTCCACCTTACCACGTCCAAGAGGGCGTGCAAAACGGTTGTTTTTGGGTACAGTCCCGAATCACATGGAGGCAATGAGCGATAGGAGGGGATTCGTCTCTCCCGGTATAGGGAGTTAATGTTGCGCTGTGTTCGATTGGCTATAACCGAAAATCGCTGGCCAGGGTTGCCGAGATTTACTGGTAAGTGTTACCTGTAGTTTCTCGAACTGTTATAGACCTCATATCGACACGACTTATCGAGCTATTGGGGTCTGACGTTTACCTCCCCTAGGCGAGATATGCGACATATCAGACGACGAGCCCGGACTGTACGGTAAGTGTTACTGGTTGGATTCACAGGAGTATGAGCGGGCTTGCTCGTCGATCTTCTGATCGCTCAATACCCGGGTGGCCGTTACGTTTAGCAGACCGCTTGCGGCTTGTGGGTGTTTGATATGATCATCATCTGCTGCCGGCGTATTGACGAGTCTTTAGAGTCCTACACAGAGGTTTCCTGGCTCAAGCGAAAAGAAATAGGAGCGCATATGAGATATGTGCGGGTCCGAGAATAATACCGGTATGTGATACTGGATTTTATTCTCGCGATTTGTATCATCGGCAGATTATATGTGATATAGCCGGGTTACCGAATCAAGTGTTGATTCGATACATTGATACACTTGATACTAGTCGGTTGTATGAGATATGACCGGATCATTAAATCAAGTGTTGATTCAATGATTTAATGTTTAATTATATATATTTGATATATTACTTAGCATTAACTAGTATTGGTTCACATTAAGATGGATTTTCTCACTCGCATGTGCACATTGTATATATGATATAGCTTTGTACACTTGTTTGTATCATGTTTGATGATACATGCCAATTGGATTTGTGTAAAGACTTAAACCATATTTAGTGAATGGTTAGGGTTTCATTTCACTTATTTATTTATCTTTTCTTTTTGGTTAAAAGATAAAAGAAAGAAAAACAAAATGGTTGCTTTAAAACGTGAAGCTTTGACCAAGTGACCATTTTGTCTTCATTTCCTTTAACCTAACCATTCACCAAAACCATAGTTAACTCTCTACACATAACCATGGTTAGTATATGATAAGTATTCATATTATTTTCTTTTTTGAAAAAGACTTATTCATATTCTTTCTTCTTCTTCTTCTTCAAGATGAAGAAGCTTGCCTCCATCAATGGCAACTTATGAAAAAGAGTGAGAAATCCAATTCTAAAGTGAAGCCACTTTCTATTTCCTCATCCTCTACCACTTGCCAAGTAGTATAGGGTGTTTTCTTCACAAGTTTCATGGCTTGGTGAAGTTGGAGCTTGATCTAGTGTTGCCTCGACGTAGATCATCTTCGGCATCGAAGTCGACGACCTAGCCCGCCCATTTCTCCGATGAAGCCGACGCTAGAGTCCGGGATCCGATATGGACAGCGAGGGGACTTCATCACGGAGCCATGGAGGTGGAGAACCGGATCTACAAAGGTTGCAGCCTCTTTCTTTTAGTTAAGTTGTTAACTAGTTTCACTTTTCGCCTAAACTCTAGTTAACGATCCGTATTAGGGTTTCTCGGCACTTGTAAAATCCGAAATTGGCATGGTTGATGCCATATGAGACCTCATTAGCGTACCTAGGAACCCTACACACATATCTCATATGCGCTCCTATTTCGTTTCGCTTGAGCCTGGAAACCTCTGTGTAGGACTCTAAAGACTCGTCAATTCGCTGGCAGCAGGTGATGATCATATCAAACACCCACAAGCCGCAAGCGGTCTGCTAAACGTAACGGCCACCCGGGTATTGAGCGATCAGAAGATCGACGAGCAAGCCCGCTCATACTCCTGTGAATCTAACCAGTAACACTTACCGTACTTTCCGGTCTCGTCGTCTGATATGTCGCATATCTTGCCTAGGGGTGGTAAACGTCAGACCCCATTAGCTCGATAAGTCGTGTCGATATGAGGTCTATAACAGTTCGAGAAACTACTGGTAACACTTACCAGTAAATCTCAGCAACCCTGTCCAGGGATTTCTGGTTATAGCCAATCGAACACAGCGCAACATCAACTCCCTATACCGGGAGAGTCGAATCCCCTCCTATCGCTCATTGCCTCCATGTGATTCGGGACTGTACCCAAAAACCACCGTTTTGCACGCCCTCTTGGACGTGGTAAGGTGGAAATCAAAGCACAGTGGGAATCACACAAGACTCTATGACGATCTCGGGTCAACAGACAAACCTGTACCAGTGTCACCAGAGAACTGCCATCTGACGTAATGTATAATACCATCTGGGAGTTCTCGGCGAGTCCGTCCAGTATACCCAGTCTCCACTGAGCACCCGCATATCATCTCTGATGTCAAACACCAATGGATATGGGATCATCCATCGCCCATCTGTATGGGTCGAGAAGGTATACGCTAGTCTACTCTGGTATATCGATGCCCCGTCTCGATACACCCACGACTAGGGACTTTGAAGGATGTACTTATGGACTACCATGTCCCCACTAGTATGATCCGCATCATAGTCCAGGTAGTCAAGTACACATCCTAAGGGCTTTACCAACATGT
Organism: Agapanthus africanus; assembly: GCA_030015575.1. Lineage (NCBI taxonomy): Eukaryota > Viridiplantae > Streptophyta > Magnoliopsida > Asparagales > Amaryllidaceae > Agapanthus > Agapanthus africanus. The sequence goes on along the minus strand of CM057337.1, from coordinate 438,092,715 downwards.
AACAGAGAGACAGTCAGTGTACACGTTAAGGTAAAGAGCAACTAGATAGCATACTATCATATCGAGCAAGAAAGTCCTCCCTATATATGTCCAAGCATCCACTACAATATACATCCTATGTATAGTAATGGCCTCTAGGGCATACAAATAACTAACATCAGTTTCACAAAGCTCGTTTGTAAGACTCTTGTGTTCGAGAAATAGCCTCAATGAGTGGATCCGCCCTGAAGTTTCTTTCTATGTCTCTCTTAATCTCAAGTTCACGGAGAAAACCATCTTCCGAATTGAGTAATACCTGTCTTAGAATATGTCTGGATATCTGATGGGACCTAGTTCATAAATGAACTCCAAATCCAAACTTCTTAGACTGTATCGTCAACTGAACCCCTACACCATGCCTCCCACAGTATCCTCTTGGACCACCTGTCCATAATACTGCCCCCCTTCGTCAGAGGGAAAAACTATAATTCTGACAATCACTCTGTTATCCATGTCACCTTTGGAAGCCTGGAATGATAACCGTCTCCCGAAGGAGGCTGCCATTATCAAATCCGTAGAACATCCACTTATGTTCTAAAACTGCTTCCATATGTTTCTTCAGGATTGGATTAATAAAAACTTATTGCATCTAATGCAAAAACAACTTCTGGTGTTGTACTTGACATCTCATAATCGACTCAATTGCCTAAGCAAGTGATATGCCAATCATGCACATCCCTCTCCCCTTTAGTCTGTAAGACACCTTTAGAGAGGGTGACTCTATCACCTGCAGGTACACCACCATGCCAGGAGTCACCTATTCTAAATACCTTTAGAATACTGTCAAAGTACCCAGATTGGGAAACTACCCAAATCTAGATCTAAAACCATAGATCTAGTAACCAGAATGTCTGATATTATATCCATATCCTGTGTGGAGAAACAACTGTGTGACAACCACAGTATAACCGATCGTAGTATAGGAATTTTACTTCCTACTCTGTGTATGTCATCCAAATACCAGGACATCACACCCTACTACCTTCTTAACAGATCCATCCCCTATTCTGATGAAGTCAATGCCAGGATTGTCACATCAAAATTAGATGATCTATCTCCGCTATATCTGCTCGAGTCTATAAATAGACATAAGCTACTTGTCCACTATGCTTCCGCTCCTCCCACTGACTACAACAACCCTCTGGCAGAATAATATATACGTACAATTCTAAAGCTAGTTTAGAACGATGCTATACTTAACCTCCTGCTGGGTCTCATAGCCTGGAACAACAGTAGTATCATGTCTAGGTAAACAAGAACCTCCCTGTCACCGTCCTTGAGGCGACCGGAGTACCTCTAGGGTGTCTGAGGTCACCCACCATATCTGCGGAGTGGCTAATGGAATGTCAAACCTGATTGAATCTATAGGTTCTATTAAATTTTCCGTAATCGTTTGCAGTTCTGGAATCACTTCCAGTTCTACCATACTCCCACTACTGTTTTCTGAAAAAATTCATTTTACTAAAATTGTGCCGAGTCAAGAACAATATCACCATTGATCTTCCAGATGGTAGAATGTCAACCCTCGTCATAGCCTGGGTCAACCCACAAACCGCCATTACAGAAACGTGCCTTGAGTTATCCAGAGTTTGTTTTTAAGCATAAACCGGACAACTCCCCGTACCTTAACATCGTTAAGATATGAACCATTCTATATCCAATATAGAAACATTGGCACTTATTTAATTGGAATCAGATTCAAATCATGCAGCTGTCTCTAGTGCATATTGTAAGTCCATATTGCGACCCCCGGTTCTTACGGGGAGGCGGAAACGGTATAAAAAACAAATTTTTATCGCAAGAGGCAACATGGACTAAACAAGGTCGGGATCGTGTCTAAACTAAACTAGCAAATACGCTAAAAGGAGTTAGCTACTATGGAAGATGGTTATACCTAAACTTGAACTTCTTCTTCTTGAAATCTTGTAGAGGTTGATGGTTCTCTTTTGTCGCCTTCTTCCGTCGAAGATGGATCCACCTCGAGGGTTCGACCTTGGGCTCTTTCTCGGACTTGGAGTGAACTAGAATCTCCGGCTTGCTAATCCTTTGATCCTAGAGTGAGTAGAGAGTGACTAGGGTTTGCTTTTCTTTTTAAAGAGAAGGATTCTCAACTCATGAGAAGGTTTCTCTTTGCTAGAGGAAGAAGAAGATGAAGAGAGGAGAGAGAATGAGAATGATAGAATGAGCTATATTTTTTCTTTCTTGCAACCATAATGCAAAAGAAAAGAATTATCTAATAATAATAATTGAAAATGAGAATAGTTGATGGCAATTTGGAATGACCACAACCATGCTTCATTTAAAAATGTAAGCATAAATCAAGGAAGACTTTTGAAGCATGATGGTGGTCAACTTTCAACCATGGTCAACAAGTCAACCATGGTCAACAAGTCAACAATATCAACCATAACAAAATTCTCATTTAATTTCTATTATAAATAGATAATCCATAAATCCATTAGGGTTTGGAAAAAGATAACTGTCAACTGTGCATACGCACCCGTTCCGAAACCCTAATGAAATACCTCATCCTCCGCCTCATGCAACTGTGCATACACACCTGCATTCTCGTTCCGAGGAACAAGAATACCAAGATATAAAAGCAACCCCAAATATATATACTAGTATCTGGCTCAAACCAGAGCCTGCCAGTATAATCCGTCCGGACTCCAAACGTGCACAAGTGCGCGGATGAGAACGAACCCTGTCGCAAAACCATGCGACCTCTACTCTGTTTTGCCCATAGGCGAATACCCTCTGTGTGGGACTCTAAAGACTCGACACTACGCTGGCAGTGGGTTTAACCACAGACCGCAAGCGGCACTAGCTGTGCATAACGGTCCCCAGGTAGATGTCGACAAGAAGGCTGACGAGGTGAAACCCCATCTGAACTCCTACTGAGTCTGAATGTGACAGTCTCCGTACAGTCCGGTCTGTTCGTCTGATACATCGCATGGCGGGCCTAGGGGGTGGTAAACGTCAGTCCCCCAATAGCGGTACAAGTCGTGCCGGAGCGAAGCCCAAAACACCCTGAGATAACACTGGAAACCTACCAGTATATCTCGTTTGCCCTGGCCAGGGACTACTCGTGTAATGGCTCTCCTAGACACAGCGCGATGTCAACCCCCAATACCGGGAGAGACGAATCCTGTCTAACCGTCACTGCCTCCAAGTGCTTCGGGACTGCACCCAACTACCACCCGTTTGCACGACTCCTTTGAGCCGTGGTAGGGTAGTGATCAAAGTGCAGTGGGAACACACTTGAGGCGAAGTGCCAGTGTCAAGTCAGCGGACTATGCTGTACTCATGTCACCTGGGAACTGATAACTGACGATAGGTATAATACCAACCTGTCAGTTCCCGACGAGTCCTGTCCAGTGTACTCGTAACCCAACGAGCACCCGTATACTATCTCCAGTACGACGTACTGATGGCTGTGGGACAGACCATCTCCCTCACTGGGATGAGAAGCGCATACGCTAGTCTACTCCGGAGTATCGATGCCCTGTCTCGATAGTCCTGCGACTAGGGACCTGTATAAGGATGTGCTTATAGATTACCCAGCCCCCACTAGTGTGACTGCCATCACAACGCTGGTAATCAAGCAAAGATCCCAAGGGCTCCACTAATGCGTATAAGTGATATACTGAAATAAACACAAGTACACATTGAAGTAGAAACAAACCAAGTAGCATACTACTATTTTGAGCAAGATTGTATATACAAGGTGAATATCCCAAGCATCCATTAAGTAATATACAAACTAGTATGATACAGTAATGGCCTCTAGGGCATATACACTAACAATCTCCCACTTGCACTAAGGCCATGTACTGGCGTATCGAAGACCTATCATCTCGATCAGCCGCTCGAACTGAGTCTGGGGCAAGGCCTTGGTGAATGGATCTGCAGTGTTCTCTTCTGAAGAAACCCTCCGAACCTCGATCTCCTTGCGATCCACGATCTCCCTGATCAGGTGATACCGCCTCAAGATGTGCCTGGATCTCTGATGGGACCTGGGTTCCTTCGCTAAAGCTATAGCCCCGTTGTTGTCGCAATACAGAGGTATTGGGTCAACAATGGACGGAACCACCTGAAGTTCTTTCAAGAACTTCCTTATCCAGACAGCTTCTTTTGCGGCATCAGATGCAGCGATGTATTCCGCTTCCATCGTCGAGTCTGCAACGGTTTCCTGTTTGGAACTCTTCCAACACACCGCCCCTCCATTGAGGGTGAAGACAAAACCCGACATGGACTTGGAATCATCCTTGTCACTCTGGAAGCTGGAGTCAGCAAGTGCCTCGATCTGGAGGTCTTTTCCGCCATACACCAAGAACATCTCCTTAGTCCTCCTCAGGTACTTGAGAATGTTCTTTACTGCTATCCAGTGTTTCTCCCCAGGGTTAGACTGATACCGGCTTACCACACTCAGTGCATAAGCTACATCCGGTCTGGTACACAACATCGCATACATTATAGAGCCTACCGCAGAAGCGTAGGGTATAATAGACATGCGATCCCTCTCTAAATCAGTCTTGGGAGACATCTCTTTAGAGAGGGTGATCCCGTGACAAGCCGGTAGGTTACCGCGCTTGGAATCTTCCATACTGAATCTTTTCACTATGGTGTCGATGTACCTGGACTGAGAAAGTCCCAATATCCTCTTGGATCTATCACGATGGATCCGGATCCCCAGGATGTATGAGGCATCACCCAGGTCTTTCATGGAGAACCTTTGTGACAAGAACCCCTTGACAGATTGTAGCATAGGAATGTCATTTCCTATCAAGAGAATGTCATCCACGTATAAAACGAGGAATACTACAGTTCTCGCTACAAATCTACTATAGATGCATGGTTCATCTGGATTTTTGATAAAGCCAAATTCTTTGACTGTCTCATCAAAGCAGATGTTCCAACTCCGCGATGCCTGCTTTAGTCCATAGATGGACTTAAGCAACTTGCACACCTTTCCGCTGCTCCCACTCTGAATGAAACCCTCTGGCTGGTCCATATAGACACACTCCTCTAAATTTCCATTTAGAAAAGCTGTCTTTACGTCCATTTGCCAGATCTCATAATCGTGGAAGGCAGCAATGGCAAGAAGGATCCGAATGGATTTCAGCATGGCTACTGGAGAAAAGGTTTCGTCGTAGTCCAAGCCAGGTCTTTGACGAAAACCTTTTGCTACCAGCCTAGCTTTATAGGTCTCAACCTGTCCATCTACACCAATCTTCCTTTTGAAGATCCACTTGCATCCTACGGGTTTTACCCCGTCTGGAGCAATGTCCAACGTCCATACCTTGTTGGTGTACATGGACTCCATTTCGGTCCGCATTGCATCCAGCCATTTGACTGAGTCAACGCTCTGAACGGCCTGCTGGAAGCTAGTAGGCTCATCATAATCTATGATGCAATCCTCTCTATCCCCGTCTATGAGAAAACCGCAGTATCTCTCGGGCGGATGAGACTGCCTACTACTCCTGCGGAGCGGCGTAGGAATGTCCTGTTCATTTGAACCCTCTGGTTCCACTAAGCTTTCAGTAATAGTCTGAGGTTATGGAATTTCATCCAGTTCTACTGCGCTCCCACTTATCTGATTTTCCAAAAACTCAGTTTCCAAGAAGTGGGCATGACGAGAAACAAGGACTTTTTGTTCCTCTGCGTAGTAGAAAAGATACCCCCTGGTGTTCTTTGGGTATCCCACAAACTTGCACAGTACTGAGCGTGCCTCGAGCTTGTCCGCATGCTGCTTTTTGACAAAAGCCGGACATCCCCAGACCTTCAGATATTGAAGATAGGGTTTCTTCCCACTCCACATTTCATATGGTGTGGAAGGCACAGTCTTAGTCGGAACTCGGTTCAAAAGATGTGCAGCTGTTTCTAGTGCATATCCCCAGAAAGATCGCGGTAACTCAGCCTTACTCATCATGGAACGAACCATATCCAATAGGGTTCGATTCCTCCTTTCCGATACACCGTTATGTTGCGGAGTGTATGGAGGAGTACGCTGAGAGAGAATTCCATTCTCTTTTAAATAGTCCAGGAACTCGGCACTCAAGTATTCACCACCTCGATCCGATCTTAGAATCTTAATACTTTTGCCGGTCTGTTTCTCTACTTCATTCTTATACTCCTGGAATTTTCCAAAGGCCTCGGACTTATGTTTCATTAAGAAGACATAACCGTACCTTGAGAAGTCATCCGTAAAAGTAATGAAGTAAGAATGTCCGCTTCGGGCATGTGTAGACATTGGACCGCACACGTCACTGTGTACGAGTCCCAAGAGCTCGCTCGCTCTTACTCCATGTCCAGTAAACGGAGTCTTTGTCATCTTTCCCTTGAGACAGGATTGACAAGTGGCATACGATTGATATTCGAACGCATTCAAATACCCTTCTGTATGTAACTTCGTCAACCTTCTCTCATTGATGTGACCCAATCTACAATGCCATAAGAAAGTCTGATTTATTTCTGGAGACTTTTTTTTGTGTGTATTCTGGACGTTGAAAATCTGTGGTTGGTTTAACACGTATATACCATTACTCAGAGTACCTGACCCAATCAATACTTGATTAAGGTGAATGTTTACAACATTACTTACAAACGCAAATTCATAACCTTCTTTAGAAACTAAAGATACAGAAATGATATTACAAGTTGCGTTGGGTACAAAAAAGCAATTACGCAAAACCAAAACATGTCCATCTGACATTCCCAGGTGATAGTCCCCCACGGCTTTAGCATCCATGCTAGCTCCGTTCGCAACTCTGAGGGTCATGTCACCTGCCTTCAAATCCCTACGGTTTCTCAACGCCTGCAAAGAATTACAGATATGAGATCCTGATCCGGTATCCAATACCCAGGAAGTAGAGTTTATTGAAAGACAGTTTTCAATAACATACACACCTGAAGCTGAAGCTGCAACCTGCTTCAATTCCTGTGTTCTGGCCTTCCAGGCCCTGCAATCATTCTTCCAGTGTCCTTTCTTATGACAAAAGAAGCATTCTTCCTTATCCACAAGCTTCCCCGCTATCTTTGTTGCTTTACCTTTTCCCTTCGTATCCACTTTACTAACACCGCCCCTTGGTTTGGCGGGGGCCTTCTTCTTCTTTCCCTTGGCTTTCGCCTTGGACCTAGAAGAAGATGATCCTCCTACAAACAAAGTGGATGTATCCCTACTTTTCTGTAGGGTGCCCTCTGCGCTCCTCAGCATGTTGAGGAGCTCTGATAGTTCAACCTCTTTTTCTTGTAGGTTGAAGTTCAGTATAAACTGGGCGTAAGTGGAAGGAAGGGACTGGAGAACTATATCCGTATATAGCTCACTCTCCAATGTGATCCCTAGGTCAGCGAGCTCCTCAATGTAGCCGATCATCTTTAGCACGTGCTCGGCTACTGATGATCCGACGGCCATCTTTGTCGAAAACAACTTTTTCGACGCTTCGTATCTTGCGATACGTGATTGCTCTCCATACAGTTCTTTTGTATGGAGCAATATGGACTCCATGTCCATATTCTCATGCCTCCTCTGATGTTCGTTGTCCATCGAGGCAAGCAGGAGGCACTTGGCCTTCGCGCTATCAATCTCCCAAGTCTTGCGGATTTCCTTATCCGCGACACTGGAAGTTGGACCAGGGACAGGGGGAGCTTTGGTGGTAAGAAGATACCCCAGCTTGTCATAAGTGATTGCTATCTTGACATTCCTGAGCCAATCTTTGTAGTTTGGCCCTGTCAGTTTGTTTTTATCTAGGAGTAACTTAAGTCCAGTCATGTTGATTGGTCGCTGCAATTAGGAGAGAGAAGAAGAAACACTCAGCATGATGCTCTTGCAAGTTTAGAGTGGTTTTTAGTTTGTCTAAACAGGATGGCTCCCACTGTTTCTCGAATCCCTCCTCAAACCATAAAGGAAGAATTAGTCAGGATCAATCCCACCGTACAATTCTTGCTTAACCGTTCAGCCAGGCCGGTGTCGGTACTTCGAGGGAGGTTTTCCAACGCTTTCGCGAAGTTCCTTAATTAAAGAACCTCTTTTCCCTGGGGGCGTAACCCCGCTAACACCTTTCTAGGCACCTACTAGGTTTATAGCATTGATCGTTAAGTGAGAAATTTCCCGAGGAGTAGCATATACTCACAGTAGGATCGGGATCCAAATATCATCGCGTGACGATAATGAAGGAATCCTACCATAATCATCACACTCCAAATGGTATGCAAATCTAGCAAGTTTCAGTACTTATGAAACTCCCGATGTGGATTTTTGCCCCATGCTCTTATGACCTTGGCGTGAGGTCAAAATGTCATAAGTCACATGTCAAGTTCGTCCCATCATTATCCAGGTTAATTTGAATCCACCCGTACATACCCTTGACGTAGGCCAAAATGGCAGTACGACTGTCTCAAACCAACGCATTCTATCTATGCAACAGATAAATATCCGGCAGCTACCAATCACTATGCCTTGGCGTGAGGTCAAAATACATAGCTTGAATACTACCGAATATTTAACTGAAATGATGGAGGGCTACGGATGGTTTTGGCGAAACCGTGAACGTAGTGAACTTGATATAATCGATGGAACGAGATAGCTTTTAGAAGGAGTGGCTCAAGCTCCGCATTTAAAAGTTAGTTTTGAAAAGAACCGAGTGGTTTTTCGAAAGTGTTCCATCGACTTAAACTTGGTTTATTATCTTGCATTAGTTCTTTTAATGCGTGATATTCTTGCATTAGTACTTTTAATGCGTCCCATCATTTAATCCTACCATTGCAGAAAACAACCAAAATATGACGTACGCTTATGCCATTCGCATTCGCCACGGGGCCCCGTCATTACCCGTTAGGTTACTTAACTAACGACAGAGCGGGGGCTGGGCTAGCGCGTCTGTAAAACATAAGCAACGCCTAAATAGAAAGCAATGATAGACATTTCAGATCACAGATAAATACATTGGATATACTAGCAATCTGTAATTTGTACGAGCCTGTAACAAAAAACAGATAACACGGTCGCGGTGAATAGCCAAAACCCCACCCAAGACCCCTACGGGTGCGGCAAACTACCCGCCAAGTCCTCGGTAGTTTGTGCACCCCTCCATGGGTCTATCCTAGGAGCAAAAACAGTAAAAAGAATTATACAATGACGGCTACAACCCCGACCCGGTTGTGCGGCCAAACAAATAATATAATTACATCAATTTACATTTACAATGAATTGCAAGAAAAGAAAACTCTCGTCTCACAACCCCCGGCTATTCACCCGCGACAATCCAACATATTTATATACACATTCCAGCACATTACAGATCATGTATAACCCCGACTAATCGTCTTATAGCGATTAGCCGACGTTCAATACATGCAAACATCACAGATATAACCATCATAGTCAAAGTGTAGTGAAGTTCGGGAAAAATACGGAATTATAGGACCCCAAAAGGAAATTTCTTTTCTGCAAAATCTGGGCACATATAATATATCTCAAAAATCCCAAAACCAACACACAAACACACTGCACGAAAAACGATGCAGAGAAGACACCAAGTCGCGGCGGTTCCGCGGCGGCTAAGAAGGATCACGCGGCGGAAGCGCGGCTCTTTAGGCGAATCACTGTATCGTTTTTCTTGGGTGTTCACAAAAAACCCTGAGCCGAATTTACAAGTGTAAAGTTTTTCATTTTGAGCAGAAAAAATTTCAACAGAAAGTTAGGGTTTTGAATTTCCGGTTTTGTGATTTTTCGTTTCCGAACTTCGTTACACTTCACTACCAAGCTAGTTTAAGTTTAGTTAGGCTCTGATACCACTGTAAGTCCATATTGCGACCCCCGGTTCTTACGGGGAGGCGGAAACGGTATAAAAAACAAAATTTTATCGCAAGAGGCAACATGGACTAAACAAGGTCGGGATCGTGTCTAAACTAAACTAGCAAATACGCTAAAAGGAGTTAGCTACTATGGAAGATGGTTATACCTAAACTTGAACTCCTTCTTCTTGAAATCTTGTAGAGGTTGATGGTTCTCTTTTGTCGCCTTCTTCCGTCGAAGATGGATCCACCTCGAGGGTTCGACCTTGGGCTCTTTCTCGGACTTGGAGTGAACTAGAATCTCCGGCTTGCTAATCCTTTGATCCTAGAGTGAGTAGAGAGTGACTAGGGTTTGCTTTTCTTTTTAAAGAGAAGGATTCTCAACTCATGAGAAGGTTTCTCTTTGCTAGAGGAAGAAGAAGATGAAGAGAGGAGAGAGAATGAGAATGATAGAATGAGCTATATTTTTTCTTTCTTGCAACCATAATGCAAAAGAAAAGAATTATCTAATAATAATAATTGAAAATGAGAATAGTTGATGGCAATTTGGAATGACCACAACCATGCTTCATTTAAAAATGTAAGCATAAATCAAGGAAGACTTTTGAAGCATGATGGTGGTCAACTTTCAACCATGGTCAACAAGTCAACCATGGTCAACAAGTCAACAATATCAACCATAACAAAATTCTCATTTAATTACTATTATAAATAGATAATCCATAAATCCATTAGGGTTTGGAAAAAGATAACTGTCAACTGTGCATACGCACCCGTTCCGAAACCCTAATGAAATACCTCATCCTCCGCCTCAAGCAACTGTGCATACACACCTGCATTCTCGTTCCGAGGAACAAGAATACCAAGATATAAAAGCAACCCCAAATATATATACTAGTATCTGGCTCAAACCAGAGCCTGCCAGTATAATCCGTCCGGACTCCAAACGTGCACAAGTGCGCGGATGAGAACGAACCCTGTCGCAAAACCATGCGACCTCTACTCTGTTTTGCCCATAGGCGAATACCCTCTGTGTGGGACTCTAAAGACTCGACACTACACTGGCAGTGGGTTTAACCACAGACCGCAAGCGGCACTAGCTGTGCATAACGGTCCCCAGGTAGATGTCGACAAGAAGGCTGACGAGGTGAAACCCCATCTGAACTCCTACTGAGTCTGAATGTGACAGTCTCCGTACAGTCCGGTCTGTTCGTCTGATACATCGCATGGCGGGCCTAGGGGGTGGTAAACGTCAGTCCCCCAATAGCGGTACAAGTCGTGCCGGAGCGAAGCCCAAAACACCCTGAGATAACACTGGAAACCTACCAGTATATCTCGTTTGCCCTGGCCAGGGACTACTCGTGTAATGGCTCTCCTAGACACAGCGCGATGTCAACCCCCAATACCGGGAGAGACGAATCCTGTCTAACCGTCACTGCCTCCAAGTGCTTCGGGACTGCACCCAACTACCACCCGTTTGCACGACTCCTTTGAGCCGTGGTAGGGTAGTGATCAAAGTGCAGTGGGAACACACTTGAGGCGAAGTGCCAGTGTCAAGTCAGCGGACTATGCTGTACTCATGTCATCTGGGAACTGATAACTGACGATAGGTATAATACCAACCTGTCAGTTCCCGACGAGTCCTGTCCAGTGTACTCGTAACCCAACGAGCACCCGTATACTATCTCCAGTACGACGTACTGATGGCTGTGGGACAGACCATCTCCCTCACTGGGATGAGAAGCGCATACGCTAGTCTACTCCGGAGTATCGATGCCCTGTCTCGATAGTCCTGCGACTAGGGACCTGTATAAGGATGTGCTTATAGATTACCCAGCCCCCACTAGTGTGACTGCCATCACAACGCTGGTAATCAAGCAAAGATCCCAAGGGCTCCACTAATGCGTATAAGTGATATACTGAAATAAACACAAGTACACATTGAAGTAGAAACAAACCAAGTAGCATACTACTATTTTGAGCAAGATTGTATATACAAGGTGAATATCCCAAGCATCCATTAAGTAATATACAAACTAGTATGATACAGTAATGGCCTCTAGGGCATATACACTAACACATATCAACTTAATGGAGAGAGGCTAATCAGCATTACTCAACTTAGGAATTCATCCAATTATGAGTAACCTGAAAGAGGAACAAGTTTCTCAAAACCATTACTATCAACTGAATACCAATCTCAAGTATCTACATCTCTGATCTCTTTGAAGAATCCCGATACTTGCGATATCTGGTTCTCTACTTTATTTCTATACCCACAACTTCTCAAAACTTAGACCTTGTATTTCTACGAAACACTTGTCTAAAAACTAGAGAAGTCACAAGTAAACAAAACATAGTTCGAGGACCAACTCCTTTGTCCTGATGGACACTGGACAGCATACAATACTCTGTATGAGTCCCCTGAGTCGAATAACTCAAAACCTATGTATCGTACGTTGAAAACTGTACTTATGGTTAAGAACTAATTCGCTGTTCAATGCTCCTTACTCAATAGCCAACTGATATAGGTAAATGTCACGGACATAATTTCAAAAAGTTATATCTCACTTTATAAAAATAAACGTAAAGATATATCATTTTGAAATTGGTGTACAACAACGGATACTCAAAACCAAATACTTGCCGTCCGGCAAAAACCCAGGAGATTTCCTCAAATATCACCAATTACAACGAATTCCGATATAATGAGGATGATCACCTAATTCCCAATAACTTTCTCCCACTCATCATCTGTAAAACCATATAGATGTGAGAATCATACCTGGTAAATACATACCCTGGAGTAAGTATCTAATAGGGAAATTAGTTTTCTTTTAACAATGCGCAGTGAAACTGAAACATGAAAATGTTTCTTAGGGGTATCCTGGTATTCCTAGTAATGCCTCTTCTATAATCCAATTCATGACTGTAACCGTATATTTCTTTGCCATCTCTCCAAATCCCTTTATTTGTCTTTAGTCGTTACCTTCTGTACACCCACTTTAACCTAAGTGGTTTTCTTCCTTCCCGCACTAGCCTATGGTTTGGAAGAAGACTATCCAATAAGCGTAATAGGTGTACCCTCCTAAACCATGGAGTACTCGTAAGCTGAGAGAAGGTGATGATAAAAGACAACTGAATAAAACCTTATTCTATTTCTCCTGAATCTGAATCCATCCTCGAATCTGGAACAAGTTCCTTCGAGTTCGTATATAACCATACGATGGATTTACCCGATGGAAGTGGATGTCCGTAATAATACGGGGTGTTCTGGAGAAATGCAAAGGCGAAGTAGGAGTGGCGATGAAGTACGCGGTTTGGTCGTGAATGATAGCAGTTGCAATTTACTTTTCCCTCTTTCTAATCCCTTTATTTTGTCTTTACATATTACCTTCTGTACACCCTACTTAGGCTAATTGGTTTTCTTCATTCCCTACCTTTCGGCACCTGCCTATGGTCTGGAAGAAGACTATCCAATAAGCGTAATCGGTGTACTCTCCTAAACCAAGGAGCCCTCGCAATCTGAGAGAAGGTGATGATAAAAGACAACCGAATAAACTAATTCAATTTCTCCTGAACCTGGATCCATCCTCGAAGAAGTCCCTTCGAGTTCGTATATAACAATACGATAGATCTATTCAATGGAAGTGGATGTTCGTAGTGATACGAGGTGTTCTGAGAAATGCAAAGGGTAAAAGAAGGAGTGGCAATGACTTATACAACTCAGACAATCCAAAAGCCGGTATTTTAAGAAGGTTCGGTCAACTTGGTCACTGAGTCATACTCTAGGGTCGGTCAAAGGTCGCTGCCAAAGAGAGAGAGAAAAAAACACTCTGCGTGCACTCTAACCTAGATCAGAATGGTTATCACTTTATCCAATCAGGAAACCTCCCACTGTACTGTCAAATTCTCCTCCAAACCTGAAAGAAAAATCAATCGGGATCACCCGAAGAGTAAACCAACTCATCAGTGGGAATCGGGATCCAACTCTCAACGCATGATAATGTGATGGTATCCACTCACGTTATCACACTCCAAAAGGTATGCGCATGCCTGGTAAGTTTCAGCTTCTTTAGAAACTCCCGATATGATTTTTACCCCATGTTCTTATGATCTTGACGAAGGCCAACAAATCATAAGTCGCATGTCAAGTTCTACCCGTCATTATCTTGTCAATTTGAACCCACCCGTACATACCCTTGACGAAGGCCAACAAGGTAATACGACTGTCCCAAACTAACTCACCTATCTATGCAACAGAAAGGTAACAAGCAAGTACCATCCACTATGCCTTGACGAAGGCCAACAAACATAGCATGAATACTGCGCGCTACCCGTCTGAAACGGCGGAGGGCTACGACTGGTTTTTTGGCGAAAAACCTTTAACGTAACGAACTTGATATCGTTGAAGGAACCTGGTAGCTTTTTATAAAAATATAGTAGTGAAAACCATTGCTAAAGAGGTTACTCCCGGTGAAGGGATCTCGGCTCTTTCCTCGTGGAATAAGGTGCAAGATATTCCAACTGAATACCGCGATACAAAGCAACATGTAATCGAATATAGTGATGTTATTACCCTGACGCAAATTTCTGCCCAAGGGGTCACTCCCGGTGAAGGGATCTCGGCCCTTGCCTCGTCAAATGAGGTGCAGGATATTCCAACTGAATACCACTGTGGAAAACAAAAGAAAACGACTTTGTAATAACACTTTTTGAAATTGTTCCAACAACGTCCAAACATGTTTGTTTTCCTTTGCATTGATCAGAATCAACGCAGTCCCATCAATTAATCACACCAGAAAAGAACGAAAATAAAAAGTACGTATATGCCATCTACATTCGTCACTTGGTCCCGTCATTGCCCGTTAGGTTACTTAACTAACGACAGAGCGGGGACTGGACTAGCGCGGGTGCAAAACATATACAACATCTACTAGTATATATACCAATATACAATAATCGCTCCAGGCGTGATAATATGCAACATTACAGAAAAGTAATAAGTATCACAGAACAATACAGATAATCTGGGATCCCCGGCTTTCACAGAGCCGCTGCTGAAACCCGACGTTCCCCTGGTCGTGTGGATAGCCTGTGCAATGAAACCTAGACCCCTACGGAAGCGGCAAGTTACCCGCCAAAACCTGAAGCGAGGCAGCCCCCTACAGCATAGTGAATGGACCACCCTGCACTTCACGGAATCCGGTAACTTGAGCATCCCTCCTTGGGTCAACCTGTACCCCCTACGAGTGCGGCGAATAGTCTGCCAATTCTAGAATGAGGCCCTCTGCCACACAAAGCCATGAGATGCGCACCCGTTGCCCTCCAGAACCCGGCTATCCGTGCACTCCGTCGCGGGGTAAACCTAGTACAGAAATGAAAAATATGTACAACGGGTACATTGACCTCAGCCCGGTCGTGCCCCAAAAGAATATTATACAAACAGGCGGTGACGGCTGTCCACATGTTGGACGCTCGCCCCGCAATATCAAATGTACAAACAAATCCAAACTGCATTACCATTGCACACAGCTATCCACCATGACAAATCCGCAATATCACAGCACAACACAGAACATCAACGCGAATGTCACATTCGCAAACCCGTCTAAAAGGACTATAGCAATTAGACGCAATTTACCGCTCGAATGAAATTCACGGTCGGAGGTATAATGTAAGTACTGTAAACTAACAAGTTTAAAATTCTGATCGACAAAACTTCCCGAAGTGGGCCCCAAGTACAATTGCAGTACTCAAACAAAATCTTGGCCCAAACAAAATATTCCAGATACCACAATTCCCTATGAAAGACACTACTGTAGAAAAATGGTACTCTGTTACTCCAAAACGGTGGCGGAACCGCGGCCAAACCATGGTTTGTACGGCGGTTCCACGGCAGTACTGTGGAGACAATGGACCAAATTTCTACAGTATTCTTAAAAAAGCCTTCACGATTTTCTGAGATGCTCAAAATAATTTTTAGACCAGTTTTTAAAATCGACAGAAACTTTAACATGAAAAGTGTGGTTTTGGAAATTTCGTTCGATCGATATTTTAAACGCGTTAGAACAAGTTAGTAAAGATTAATGGCGTGGCTCTGATACCATGTAAGTCTACGGTAGCGCCCCGGCCTTCATTCTGACGCCAAACGCGGAACAAAAACTTTTATAACTGGCGCTATCGCATACTATAACCCGGATCTTGCCATTAACGCTAAACTAACAAACTATAAAGAGGTAGAAAGGTTATACCAATCGATCCGAGTCCTTCGGTCTTTAGCCATCTTCCCACGCTCCTCGCGGCAACTCCGATCTCTTGTCTTCTTATCGAGGTGGCACCACGTCAACGGATCTTTAAACGGGCTCCCACCTCTATACCGAGGCAACTCGGACATCAAGTCTGCTAAAAGAGATGACCAAGATGAAGTAGAGAATGAGTAGAATACTTTGTCTCAAACACCCTATGGTTCTCATCACATGAGAGGGTTAGGGTGGAGGTTGAAGAAGATGCTTAGGATTGGAAATGGTGAACTTAAGAAAACTAGTGAGCCAAAAGAAAACTAAGCTCATAAAACTAGTGTTTTTTTTTCTTCTCTTGTGAATAGATATATGAGGTTATATATTCAAAACCAAAAGAAAAATATCTTATGAAAATATCTTCTCAAATATCCATCCCCAAAACAAAACTCATTAACTCTTTAATGACTCACTAGATGAATCATTACATGAGTCATTAGTGAACATTCTAGAATTAATGAGTCACGACCATGAGTCACAATTTCCAAAATCAATAATCATTTAAACCAAAATGATTAATCCAAAAAGAAATGCATCTTCTAAAATATTATCGTAACGGATTACGAAAATATCCCGCACCTGTATATACATACCTATATCCGTATTCCGACCGAATACGAATACGAGAGACTAAAATATTCCGACTCAATATAATACATGGATCTGGCTTAAACCAAAGCCCACCAGTATTATCTGTCCGAAATATGATACGTGCAAAAGTGCACGTGCATTTTCGAACCCTGCCATAAAACCATACGGCCTCTACAACGTTTCGCTCGAACTTGGAAAACTATCTGTGGGGGACTCTAAAGACTCGTCAGTACCCTGGCAGTGGGATTAACCACAAGCACTTCAGTGGCACTAGCTGTGCGTAACGGCTACCCATGTACTGACGGAAAGGGAAGCTGATAAGCGAACTCATCCTAGAACCCTACTGAGCCTATCAATGACAATATACATACAGTCCAGTCCGTTCGTCTATGAGCATCGCATATCGGGCCTAGGGGGCTGGTAACGTCAGACCCCCAATAGCGGTATAAGTCGTGTCGGTGAGTAGCCCTGAACACCCTGAGATACTACTGGAGTACCTACCAGTAAATCTCCTGCCTTGGCCGAGGTTTTTGTGTAATGGCTCTCCGAGACACAGCGTGATCTCACCCCCAATACCGGGAGAGACGAATCCCCTGCCGATCCGCTCACTTTCCTCCATGTGGCTCGGGACTGTACCCAACTAAAACTTGTTTGCACGACTCCTTTGAGCCGTGGTAGGGTAGTAATCAAACCACAGTGGGAACTCACACGAGACAAATGACGATCTCAGGTCGATGAACTAACCTGTACACATATCACCAGGGAACTGCTATCTGACGCTATGTATAATACCAACTAGCAGGTTCTCGGCGAGTCCTGTCCGGTGTACTCATAACCCAATGATCACCTGTATACATCTTAGGTGATCCAACTGACACCAATGGCTTGTGAGACCGCCCACTACCCCTCGTCGTGGTCTCGACTGTATACACTAGTCTACTCCGGAGTATCGATGCCCTGACTCGAAACTCCCATGACTAGGGACCACTTTTAAGGATGTGCTTATAGACTACCCAACTCTCACGTATATGATCGCCATCATACTGTTGGTAGTCAAGCAGGATCCTAAGGGCTCTATCAACGTGTAATAGTGATCATGTCGCCTAAAGCTGTACACGATGATAAAGGCAAACCAGATAGCATACTATCATCTTGAGAAAGACTGTCCTACCGGTATAGGTCCTCCCTCAATCATTGCAATCACGTACCTGCGATCCAATAATTGACTTTGAGGGCACTATATCCAACACTTCTCATGTACAATAATGTCCTCTAGGGCATACATACAACTAACAATCTCCCACTTGCACTAAAGCCAGTTATTTTAGTATAAAATACCAAACGTCCTATAAAAGTCTCTCACCGGAAAGGCCTCA
This sequence comes from Agapanthus africanus, assembly GCA_030015575.1. NCBI lineage: Eukaryota > Viridiplantae > Streptophyta > Magnoliopsida > Asparagales > Amaryllidaceae > Agapanthus > Agapanthus africanus. The sequence continues at coordinate 438,074,615 of CM057337.1, read as the reverse complement.
ATGAGTGGATCTGCCGTGTTAACCTCTATGTCTACTCTCCTAACCTCGATCTCTTGGAGATCAACCATGTCCAGGATTAGGTGATACTGCCTTAGAATATGTCTGTGTCACTGATGGGACCGGGGATCCTAAGCCAAAGCCACACCTCCATTGTCACACAATGGTGGAAACCAAGTTCATCTTATGAACAAATATACACCCAGATTGCCTCTTTGGTAGCATCATTGATAGCGAAATATCGAGCCTTTATCGTCTAGTTTTCCCCGGTATCTAGCTTGAAACTCTTCCAACATACCGCCCCACTTCTGGGGTAAAGAAAAAGCCTGTGACTGTCTGACAGTTGACTTTATCACTTTGGAAGCTTGAGTCGGTAAAGGACTCCCATTGGAGTTCACCGTTACCAAACTCCAAGAACATTTTTTTAGTGCCTCTCAAGTACTTAAGAAGGTTCTCCAAAGCTGTCCAGTGATTCTTCCCAGGATCATTTGATACCATCTCACTACTCCTGGTGAGAATCCTAACATCCACTTAGATTTATTTCATAGATTCAAAACCCAGGATTTTCCAGGTATCACTTAGATCCAATGTGGATAATCAATGTGATAAGAGGAGATTGACCGAGTGTAGCATAGGAAACTCCTTTCCTATCATGAGTATGTTATCCACGTACAATACGAGGAAAACCAGCTTACTCTCTCTACTACCCTTTTGTATATAAAAGGTTCATTTACCATTTTGATGAAGTCAAACGCTTTGGCTATCACATCAAAACAGATGTTCCAACTCCGTGATGCCTGTTTTAACGCATAAAGAAACTTGCACACGTTTCCGCTGCTCCCACTGTCTGTGAAGCCCTCTAGCTATGTACTTATAGACGCTCTCTTCTAAATCAATATTTAGAAAAGCAGTCATGACACCCAACTATCAGATATCGTAGTCATGGTATGTAGCAATGGCAAGTAGGATCCAGATGGTCTTAAGCATAGCCACTGGAGAAAAGGTTTCATCATTATCCACGCCTGGTCGATGACGAGAACCTTTTGCAACAAGTCTAGCTTTGAAAGTCTCAACTTTTCCATCTACACCAAGTAATCTTCTCAAAATATACTTGCTCCTGATGGGGATTTAACCCTTCAGATATAGCAACCAAAGTCGACACTTTGTTGGTGTATATAGATTCCATCTCAGATCGCTTAGCATCCAGCCATTCTTACAGAGTCCCTACTCATGATGGCTTGCTCGAAACTAGTTGGGTCATCATCTCATGATGTAATCCTCGCTCCCATTTTCATCGAGAAAACTGTAGTATCTCTCAGGCGGATGAGGAACCTTACCAGATCGGTGAAGAGGCTGAGGTACGTCGGGAACTATTGAATCTTTCGGTTCTAGCAAATCATCAGCTGTAGTTTGTATAGCTGGAACCAATTCCAGATCTACCTCATGTCCACAATTTTTTTTCAAAAAAAATTTCTTTTCTTAAAAGGTGGCATGCCGAGAAATAAAACACCTTTTGTTTCTCGGTGTAGTAGAAGATATTCCCTTGCGAATACTTGGGATATCCAACAAACTTCCACATAACCGACCTTGCCTCGAGCTTGTCCGGATTTTGCTTTTAGACATAGGCCGGACAACCCAAATCTTAACACGCTTAAGAGATGGGCTCTTCCCATACCATATCTCATATGGCATGGTAGGCAATGATTTGATTGGAACCTAATTCAATAGGTATGCTGCTTCTTCAAGCGCATAACCCTAAAAGGAATTAGGTAGCTCAGCAGTACTCATCATAGAGCGCACCATATCTAATAGGGTATGATTGCTCCGCCCCGAAAAACCATAGTGCTATAGTTTATACGGAAGAGTAATGCTGAGAGAGAATCTCAATTTCCTTTAGAATAGTCCAAGAATTCCATGCACAAGTATTCTCCTCCCTGATCCTATCAAAGGACATAATACTTATACCTGTTTTGGTTCTCTACTTCGAATTTATATTCATTAAATTTCTCAAAAGCTTCAGGCTTGTGTTTCAACAGGAACACATGTCCGAATCCTGAGAGATCGTCAGTGAATATAATGAAGTACAAAGAACCAGTCCTGGCATGTGTAGACATGGGACCGCATACATCATCATGTATCAGTCTCAAGAGTTCACTAACCCTTTCTCTGTTTCAAGTAAACGGAGCTATGGTCATCTTATCTTTGTGACATGACTGGAAAGTTTCTCAAGATGTAAATTCAAACTGATTTAAATATTCATCTTAATGTATCTTAGCCAGTCGGGTCACATTGATATGACCTAGTCTACAATGCTATAAGTAGGATTCATTCATTTCTGAACTCTTCCGCTTGTGTGTGTTCTGTACGTTAAGAACTGTGGTTTGATTTAGAACGTATATGCCATTAGATAACGCACCTGAACCGATCAACACTTTGATATAGGAAATGTTCAAAACATTGTCCATCAATACAAAATTATATCCTTCTTTACATGATAAAGAGACTGATATAATGTTTTATATCAGATTCGGTATCTAATAACATTCATTTAGAATCAATGTATTACCATTTGGTAATACAAGGTGATAACCGCCAACATCTTTGTGTAAGTCTAGGGTAGCGCCCCGGCCGTCGATCCGAGACCAAAATGCGGAAACGAAAACTTTTTCTAAACTTGAAACCGGCGCTATCGTAGACTTTAATCCCGGATCGAACCATTAACCTATAACTAGCAAACTAGAGAAGGGTTAGAAAAGCTATATCGATCGATCCATGTCCTTCGGTCTTTGGCCACCAACCCAAGCTCTTCGCGGCATCTCCGATCTCCGGTCTTCTCGTCGGAAAGGCACCACATCAAAGAGTCTTTTTACGGGCTCCCACCTCTGAACCGAAGCAACTCGGACACGAAGTTTGCTAGCCGACATGTCCAAGATTTCTGTAGACTAAGTGTAGAACGCTTTGCCTCAAGGGTTAATCGAAGTTGCCACAAAGGAGGGAAGATCAAATGAGCTTTGAAATTGAGCTAAGGTTTTTGTTGCAAGAATGAGATGAATCAATTCCTCACCCACAAAAAATTTTTGGGGCTCCTCATCTAGTGGTCGGCCATGCATCATTAAGGAGGAAAAAGGGGTGAGCAAAAAGCAAAAGAAAAAATGGGTGATAACAAGGAAAATAAGTCACACCAATATCCTAATCAATCCAATCTCCATTAATGCCAATCTTGAACTAAACACATCTAGAACCTCCATGAGCATTCCACATGCTGCTGGAGAACCCCCTACCACAAAAAAACCCCTCCCTCCACTAATTTCACATTTGCAACTAAACCCCTTTTTTTCTTCAAAAGAATTTCAGCCAAGAAGGAATAAAGAAAAATGGCCGAAACGGAATGCAAACTGGCAACTTCAAAAAGCGATCCCGTAATAAATTACAGGATAACCCCGCAGCAGTATATCCATACCCGCATTTGTATTTCGACCGAATACAAATGCGATGAGAAAAAATCTACACAGTATAATAATAGGATCCGGCTTAAACCAAAGCCCGCTAGTATTATCCGTCTGAATCATTGCACATGCACAGGTGCACGCGTATGTTCGAACCCTGCCATAAATCCATACGGCCTCTATAACGTTTTGCCCGAAACATGAGAAACTGTCTGTGGGGGGCTCTAAAGACTCGTCAATACTTTGGCTGTGGATTTAACCACTAGCACGTCAGTGGTACTAGCCGTACGTAACGGGCTACCAGGTATTGATCAAAAGGGAGGTCGATGAGCGAACTCATCCTGATACCCTACTGAGCCTGTCAGTGACAATATCCGTACAGTCCGGTCCGTTCGTCCATGTGCATCGTATGTCGGGCCTAGGGGGTTGGTAAAAGTCAGACCACCAAAAGCGGTACAAGTCGTGTCGGAGTGTAGCCCAGAACAACCTGAGATACTACTGGAATACCAACCAGTAAATCTCCTGCCTTGGCCAAGGACTTCGTGTAATGGCTCTCCTAGACACAACGCGATCTCACCCACAATACCGGGAGAGACGAAACCCCTGCCGATCCGCTCACTGCCTCCATGTGGCTCGGGACTGTACCCAACTAAAACCTGTTTGCACGACTCCATTGAGCCATGGTAGGGTAGTAATCAAAGCACAGTGGGAACTCACACGAGACAAATGACGATCTCAAGTCGATGAACTAACCTGTACACATGTCACCAGGGAACTGCTATCCGACATCAGGTATAATGCCAACTAGCATGTTCCCGGTGAGTCCTGTCCGGTATACTCATAATCAAATGAGCACCTGTATACATCTTAGGTTATCCAACTGACACCAATGGCTTGTGAGACCGGCCACCGCCCCTTGTCAGGGTCTCAACTATATACACTAGTCTACTAAAGGAGTATCGATGCCCAGTCTCGAAACTCTCACGACTAGGGACCACTTTAAGGATGTGCTTACAGACCCCGCTCCCACGTATATGATCGCCATCATACTGCTGGCAGTCAAACAAGAATCCTAAGGGCTCTATCAACGTGTAATAGCGACCTGTAAGGTCACCTAAAGCATGTACACGATGATAAAGATAAACCAGATAGCATACTTTCATCTTGAGTAAGACCGTCCTACCGGTTTAGGTCCTCCCTCAATCATTGCAATTACGTGCCTATGATCCAATAATTGACTCTGAAGGCACTATACCCAACAATCTCCCACTTGCACTCAAGACTAATTATTGCGATGTCGCATACTCATAGCCCGTGTGATACCGAACACCCAACTCCTCTACTAATCAGTTTTACAAAACCCGTTTGCGAAACTATTGCGTTCGAGGAATAACCTCAGTGAGTGGATCCGCCCTAATGTTTCTTTCTATGGCTCTTTTTATCTCAAGTTCGCGTAGAAAGCCATCTCCCGAAATGAGCAATACCTGTCTTAGAATATGTCTGGATATCTGATGGGACCTAGTTCATAAATGAACTCCAAATCCAAACATCTAAGACTGTATCGTCAACTGAACTTAATCAGTATCCTGCGCCATGCCTCCCTCAGTATTCGCTTGGACTACCTGTCTAAAATACTACCCCTCGTCAGAAAGAAAACTATAACTCTGACAGTCACTCTGTCATCCAGGTCACCTTGGAAGCCTGGAATGATAACCGTCTCCTGAAGGAGGCTGCCGTTATCATTTCCCTAGAACATCTACATATGTTCTAAAACTGCTTTCGAACGTTTCTCCAGGATAGGATTAATATCACAACTTATTGCATCTTATGCAAAAACAACATCTGGTGTGGTACTTGACATCTCATGATTGGCTTAATTGCCTAAGCAAGTGATCTACCAATCATGCACATCCTTCTCCCCCTTAGTCTGTAAGACACCTTTAGAGAGGGAGACTCCATCACCTGCAGGTACACTACCGTGCCAGGAGTGGTCCATTCTAAAACACCTGTAGAATGCTGTCTAAGTACCCAGATTGGGAAACTACCCAAATCTAGATCTAAAACCATAGATCTAGTAACCAAAATGTATGATATTATATCCATATCCTATGTGGAGAAACCACTATGTGACAACCAAAGTATAACCGATCGTAGTATAGGAATTTCACTTCCCACTCTGTGTATGTCATCCAAATACCAGGACATCACACCCTACTACCTTCTTCACAGATCCATCCCCTATTCTTATGAAGTCAAACCTATGACTATCACATCAGAAATAGATGATCTATCTCCGCTATATCTGCTTTAGTCCATAAATAGACATAAGCTACTTGTCCACTATGTTTCCGCTGCTCCCACTGACTACGACAACCCTATGGCAGAGTCATATACACGTACACTTCTAAAGATGATTTAGAATGACGCTATACTCATCCTCCTGCTGGGTCTCACAGTCTGGAACAACAGCAATGGTAAGTCTGGATAAACAAGAACCTCCCTGTCACCGTCCTTGAGAATACCGAAGTACCTCTCGAGTGCCTGAGATTACCCACCATATCTGCGGAGTGGCCAATGGAATATCAAACCAGATTGAATCTTTAGGTCCTATTAAATTTTCAGTAATCGTTTGCGGTTCTGGAATCACTTCCAGTTCTACCTTACTCCCACTACTGTTTTCTGAAAAAAAATCCATTTTACTAAAACTGTGGCGAGTCAAGAACAATATCACTATTGATCTTACAGATGGTAGAATGTCAACCTTCGTCATAGCCCGGGTCAACCCACAAACAGCCATTACAGAAACGTGCCTTGAGTTATCCAGAGTCTAGTTTTAAGCATAAGTCGGACAACTCCCCGTACCTTAACATCGTTAAGATATGAACTATTCTATATCCAATATAGAAACATAGGCACTGATTTAATTGGAACCAGATTCAAATCATGCAGCTGTCTCCAGTGCATGTCAACTAAATGGAGAGAGCCGATCAGCATTACTCAACTTAGGAGTGCATCCAATTATGAGCAACCTAAAAGAGAAGAAAGTTCTCATAATCATTACTATCAACTGAATACCATACACAATTATCTACATCTTCGATCACCTTGAAGAATTCTGATATTTGCAACATCCGGTTCACTACTTTATTCTTATACCTATAACTTCTCAAAACTTAGACCTTGCATTTCTACGAAACACATGTCTAAGAACTAGAGAAATCACAAGTAAACAGAATATAGTACGAGTACCAACCCCTCTATCCTTATGGACAACATACAATACTCAGTATAAGTCCCTGAGTCTATTAACTCATTCCCTGTGTGTCGTAAGTTGAAACTGTATTTATGGTTGAGAAGAATTACACCGCTGTTTAATGCTCCTTACCTAACCATCCACTGATATAGGTAAATGTCATAGACATAATTTCAAAAAAAGTTATATCTCACTTTATAAAAATAAACGTACAGATATATCAATTTGAAATTGGTGCATTACAACGGATATTAAAAACCAAATATTTGCCGTCCGGCAAACAACCCAGGTGATTTCCTCAAATATCTCCAATTGCAACGAATCCCGATATAATGAGGATGATCACCCAATTCCCAATAACTTACACCCACTCATCATCCGTAAAACCATACAGATGTGAGAATCAAACCTGGTAAATACATATCCTGGAGCAAGTACTAATTGGGAAATCAGTTTTCTTTTAACAATACACTGTGAAACTGAAACATGTAAATGTATCGAAGGGGTATCCGGGTATTCTTAGTAATTCCTCTTCCATTATCAGATTCGCAACTGTAACTGTATATTTCTTTGACATCTCTCCAAATCCCTTTATATGTTTTTAGTCATTACCTTCTGTACACCCCTTTAGGCTAAATGGTTTTCTTCCCTTCCTACCGTTCGGCACCAGCCTATGGTATGGAGGAAGACTATCCAATAAGCATAATGGGTGTACTCTCCTAATACTAGGAGTACTCGTAACCTGAGAGAATGTGAAGATAAAAGACAACTGAATAAAACCTTATTCCTATTTCTCCTGAACCAGAATCCATCACCGAACTGAAACAAGTTCCTTCGAGTTCATATATATCCATACGATGGAGTTATCCAATAAACTGTGGATCTTCGTAGTGATACGGAGTGTTCTGGAGAAATACAAAGGTGATGTAGGATTGGCGAAGAAATACTTGGTTTGGTCGTGAACAGCAGTCGAAATTTACTTTGCCCTCCCACTAATCCCTTTATTTGTCTTTACTTATTACCTTCTGTACACCATCGTCAGGCCTATTGGTTTTCTTCATTACCCACCGTTCGGCACCTTCCTTTGGTTTGGAAGAAGACTATCCAATTAGCATAATAGGTGTACCGTCCTAATCCAAGGAGCACTCGCAACCTGAGAGAAGGTAAAAGGAAAAGACAACTGAATAGTCCTATTCATTTTCTCCAGAACCGGAAACCATCCTCGAATCTGGAACAAGTACCTTCGAGTTCGTATATAACCATACGATGGTTTTATCTAATAGAAGTGGATGTTCGTAGTAATATGGGGCGTTCTGGAGAAAAGGGTAAAAGTAGGAATGGCAATGAGGTATGCAACTCAGACAATCCAAAAGCCAGTGTTTTAAGAAGGTTCAGTTAACTTGGTCACTGAGTAATAGTCAAGGGTCGGGTCATGGTCGCTGCAAAAGAGATAGAGAAAAGAAACACTCTGTGTGCACTCTAACCTAGATCAGAATGGTTATCACTTTATCTAATCAGGAAACCTCCCACTATATCGTCAAATTCTCCTCCAAACGTGAAAGAAGAATTAGTCGGGATCACCCGAGGAGTAAACCAACTCATCAGTGGGAATCGGGATCCAACTATCATTGCATGATAACGTGATGGAATCCACTCACGTTATCACACTCCAGAAGGTATGCGCATGTTCAGTTGATAAAACTGCACATTTGTTATTACATTTTTCCAACTATTTCCATATTAAAAAAAGGTCTTTCTTATAATATATCATACATATAAGGGATTATTTGTAAAAATACTATTTTCCATGTGTTGATATATTATAATTAGCATTTGGTAGGAAAATGTATGCAAATAATTTCATTGACCAAATCCTAGTAGAACAAAGTCTACTAAATATTATTTGAGTTGTTGTGCAGAATATTTCAAGACTAGAATCAAGGAAATCAAGTTGTTGAAGAAGACTTGCCTAATTAAGAAGCAAAACTTGGAGACCAAGTCTGGCAGCAATCACGAGAAGATTTCAAAGATACAAAGGTTCCAGAGAAGTCCACATGTCGCAAAGACAGAACTCCGCAAATTTGATGAAGGGAGGAGATACAATGGCCGCGGATCCGCGGCCATACCCCTCCTTGGGCCGCGGATCCGCTGCAGCTATATGGAATTGGAAGTTGAGAATTTTTAGGGAAGATCTTTGTTGCTTACTTCCTAATTTAGAAGCTTGAGTTCTGGCTTTGGTACTATAAAAAGGCACCGAGAGCCTCTTGGAAAATTTATCAAAGCCGACGCGATCACGAAGCCCCAGACGCTCACGCATCCTGGCTGATCATCAACTGTTCGTCTACCTTCTTAGGAAAGATCGAGAAGCAAATCAAGTTTTTTTGTAATCATTTTCTACCGAATAAAGTGTAGATTGTTCAAGTTGATTAATAAAGCTAGTTATTTTATTTAATTCTTTTGCATTTTATATGTTTTCCCTCTCTGTCTTTCCATCTTCTTTTCCCAACATGCGCGAGTAATTCTTCGCTTGTTAGGGTTCGTAGGATTATGGTAGGCTAATGGACGATAAAAATCGCTAAACCCTTTTTAAGTCCTATAAAGTTTATGAACTTTATCAAAAGAATGATTAACATCCTAATCGGGCGCGCTAACAATTCTTTGCTAGTTCAGACCGCGATTAGAGATTAGATTAATGATTGTTTTGGTAAAGGCTAGATATGAACGGAGTTCCGTGTCGAGATAAGGGTTAAGAGTGGGATTCCTTTTCTCTCCAGAAACCCTAATCTACACGCATCACCGTCGTTCTAGTTTTAAATCTATTAATGGATAAAAAGGGTAACTTTTAATTAATCGTCCATAACTACTAAATCCTAACGAACCCTACAAGCCCCCTTATTATATTAACTACATCCATAAATAATCTAGATTTGTATTTTGCATTAGTGCTTAACGTAGATCTAGAAACCAATCTACAATATTCTTTCTTCCTCCTCTCTTTCTCAACACATGTAAAGTAAGAATAAAAGGTTCCACGTTTCCCTGAGGGCGACCCGTACTAATCTCGGCCTAGCTACATGCGACACCGTTATGATTGCAGTTAACTACAAACAAACACTTTTTTGCATCAATCAAATGGCACCGTTGCCGGGGATACGTGCGTAATTTTTTATTCTTACTATTTGTGTTGAATTCTTAGACGATTCATATCATTATTAACATAAAACTGCAAATTGCATATTTAACGATTTGTGCGCGAATTTTGCAAGGAGATCTGGAGTCACATAATTGAGGAAAACAGAAGACAGAGACATTCATAGAGATCCTGAGGAGCATAGAGGGCAACAGAAAAATTTTCATCCACTGATCCATCCACCTCGTGGCGGAACCGCGGCACGAAGAGGCTTCCTGCGGCGGAAACACGGCGGTTTAGAAGAGTTAGGGCTAAAAAACTCTCTGGTATCTTTCTTAACTCCTTCTCTCTCCTCTCAAATCTAATAAAATCTATCTTCTACGGGATTCTTTGCAAAATAGCGCTGCTAAAATTATCTTTTTGCAAAAGTTTTGTGATCGGTTTTGTTTTGCATATTTTAATACGGACTTTAGGGGGCAAAGACCAAATCAAGATTAGGTGGGGATTTCATCACCCTTCCTAAGCCCCACAAATCACAAACCGAGCATCTAGATCAACCCTTCATTAATTTAAAAAATATCTAGACCAGACTCTAAGGACCGTCGCGCTCAATAAGGACAGAGGAAGGTCGTTGGTAATCTATCGTTTATCTGCATTACTTTTGTAGTGCCTAGGCAAGTGTGTCAAAGGCTAGTGGTTTTTAATTAGGCCCACTACCGTGGTTCCTTCCCACTTACCTGGCACTTACCTGGCTACAAGGGTAGTACGGAGGCGGTTGAGGATTGATCCTCCGGCTTGTCCTTTAGAAGTCTAGGAGCGGTCAAGAGACTGGACCTAGGTGACCTTAGTTCTAGGGTTGCTTATGCATCTTAGGGCGATTTGTCTTGAGTCCCACTTTTTCAAAAACAAACTAATTTTAAAATCACACACACGCTGCCACTTGCACTAAACCCTCTTAGTGCATGCTCGGCTGGACACGGGATCCTAGTGCCCGTCTTGTCCGCGTTCCTGCTATCGACGCCGAAGTCGGTACTTCTTTATCTTCTTTTCCCCCACCACACACTACGACCGTGATGGACGACACTCCATCAAATTATAACACCACGCTGCCACCGCCCGTAGATGCACAGAATCCACCGCGCATCTCTCTCCAAGAGAGATGCTATCCTATCCGTGGTCCTCTTCCCACTTGTCTATCTCTTCCACCACCTAACGAGGATAATTTCGAAATTAAACCCCACTACATCAATCTGTTGCCCAAATTTCACGGGTTTGAATCGAAAGACGCATATGTTTTCATTACCAAATTCGAAAACGTATGCGCAATGATGGGTACTTCACAATTGACTTTAGATGCTATGCGCTTACGTCTTCTCCCATTCACACTGTGCGACTTGGCAGAAAAATGGCTTTACAATACAGCTGCACACTCTATCACTAATTGGGGTGAATTCTTAATAGCATTTCTTAAGAAGTTTTACCCAAACCATAAGACTGCCCGTGTTAGAAGCGAGATCAACCAGTTCACCCAGCTTCCCAATGAACCATTTTGGAAGTGCTTTGAACGTTTCAAGGATTTACTTGTCCAATGTCCTCATCATGGAATTAATAGATGGGATTTATGTTGGATTATATATGAGGGCATTAATCCAGCGACAAAGAAAATGCTTGAAACAATGTGTCAATGCAATTTCATGTCTAAAGATGACGGTGAAGCTTGGAAGTATCTGGAAGACCTCGCTGAACACACTTTGCAGTGGGAAAGCGTAAGACACCCTTCATCTAGGGGAGGTGTTCACCAGCTCGATATTTCTATCGCAGTAAAAGCCAAAATGGCAGCAATACAGAAGAAACTCGATGCTATTGAGAACAAATTCTCATCATTCTCCCTAAATCAGGTCACGCTTCCTAAGACCATCTGTGGTTGCTGTTCGGATCCTTCACACTTAACGGAAGAATGTCCTATGAATGCACCGTTTCAAGGTCACGAGCAAACTAATGCTGCTTTTCAGCAGCGACCTAGAAATGACCCTTATTCTTCCACGTACAATCAAAGATGGAGGAATCATCCTAGCTTTGCTTGGAACCAAAACCAACAAAGCAATTATCAAAAACCTCCTCCACAGCAACCACAACCACAGAATCAGCCCCCCTTTCAGTCACAGAATTTCCAAAATCCGGCCAACATTTCTACACCACAAATGGCCGGTACTGATAACTCTTAACTCGCACAAACATTGGATATGTTCATGAAACAATCCATGCAATTGTCGGCTGAAATGACGTCTTCTATTGATACCCTAACGAAAAACTCCGCCTCCCATGGTGAGAGTATTAAATCAATAGAAAACCAAATCGCACAGTTAAACGCCGCAATGAGTGCGAGAGAGAAAGGGAAACTCCCATCTCAACCCATACCTAATCCTGGCCACTCACAAAGTTATAATGTGAGTGCTGTTACCACGTTGAGATCGGGAAAAGTGCTGAACAACCGAGTGGGTGAGCAATGTGATGATAGTGACACCAATGATACCCCAGCTTCTTCTTCTTCCCCTAATTCGTCTAGTCTCCCACCTTCACCCGAGCCTATTCTCCGTTTTCCCCAAGGCTTGAACCCTTGGCCCATTTCGCCAAATCTATCTAAGTCGATTCCCACTCCAGTTTTGGGATCGAATCCGTCCCCACAATCCTCTCCAATGTTGGACCAAACCCTTATTGATAAAGCACCTTATCCAAACAGGTTAAGGGGCAATAGACCAAGTCCACAAATGGAGAAGATTGTGGAAACTTTTAAGCAAGTTAACATAAACATTCCTCTCCTAGATGCTATTCAACAAGTTCCGTCATATGCGAAAATCCTAAAGGACTTGTGCACCAGGAAGAGAAAAGTTCAAGTACCTAAAAAAGTTTTCCTTATGAGTAATGTGAGCACTGCTTTTACACAACAACTACCCAAGAAACGAAAGGACCCCGGAAGTCCTACAATTTCTATTTCTATTGGGGGTAAAAATATCAATCGTGCTCTACTCGATTTAGGTGCTAGTGTTAACATGCTTCCGTATTCTGTTTATGAGCAATTAGGGATCGGAGAGTTAAAACCTGCGCATTGCACTCTTCAGATGGCCGATCGATCTATCACCCAACCTAGGGGTGAGCTAGAGGATGTGTTAATCAAAGTCGGGGAATTCATATTCCCTGTAGACTTTATCGTTATAGATACACCACCTGTGGCAAACCCATGCAATCAAATCCCGGTGATACTCGGTCGACCCTTTTTGGCCACTTCCAACGCAGTAATCAATTGTAGAAACGGCTCTATGACCATATCCTTTGGAAAGAAGTCAATTGAGCTTAACATTTACAAGTTGGGAAGTGAACCCTCCGAACCCTATGCTCATGTGTGTTCTGTCGAATTAATGGATGTCGACAGCAGTGAACTTGATCAACCTCATAATTCTGACTCTTTTCATATGTTGTTACTTGACACGGACTCTTCCACCGAGTTGTCCGGGTCAACATCTAATGCTGATGAGGAACTTTTATAGAGTCTGACGATCACCCCATTTTTTTTGATGACATTATTTTTCGGGGTATCGACGAAAGCTTTGAGGAAATTTTCGCTGATGAACTCGCATTTTTACAAGACACGGGTGTTGAGATGAATCAACTCCAAGACAAAGAAATTGAACCTCCACCCCTTATTCTGGACAATCATGATAATGCGAGTAATCCATCATTACTATCACTGTGTCGTCTCTCCAAATTGAGATGCAATCATTTTCCATTACACCTCTTATCACCTCATCACTTCTTCACGTCGAAAGGTGACATGTTCTTCCACCAACCTTGGTGCTTCATCGATAAAATTTTTGAATGGTTGGTGTTGACCTTCGATCTTTGCAAAGCTTGGCATTGACCAATAACCTTGACCCCCTTATGTGATTTTAAAAGATTAAAATTGTTTAACTCAAGTTTGGGGGGGTCGTATATTTTGGCTATTGAAAGAAAATGAATTTTTATAAAATTGTGAGCCAAAAATAAGTTTGGGGGAGGATTTCACTTGCATATATTCTTGCCCCCATTAATAATGTCCCCCAAGCTTACAGGTTTTTGTGATCCAGCAGATAGCAACAGTGAGGACACTGTTGAAAACAGGTTTGGGGGAGGTTTGTGCTTATTTACGCGATACTTTGCATTATACTATATATAAGCACAAAATTTTTTTGATAATAAAAGAATCGAAAGTGAAAAATTATATATGAAAGATAGGAATAGTTTAAGAAAACCAAGAAAATTAGAAGTTTTCTTAAACGAACTAGTAATAAGTAGTTATGAGCCGTTGTCCCAAGGGTTAGTAAGATGAAGGAAGTCACTAATCTGAGGATAAAAATAAGTCTGAAAAATAATTTCTATTCTGAAAGCCAAACATTTGAATGTTGATACCCTACTATATGCACTTACACACGTCTTGGAACTCGGGATAGTAGAGGATACCTTGAAATGCTCTTGTCTAAAAGCCAAAGTATAAGGAAATAATAAATGAAGAAAAATATAAAAATGGTGAAAAGAAAAAATGAACACGGGTTTTGTTATCGCCAAGGCAGCAATAAAAAAATATAGCGAGAGTGCCTCTTCACCTAGTGCCCTAAGGCCAACTAGTCTGGGAGTCACTGCTAAGCCTTAGGTGGTGCAAGATGAGGAAAATATTATCACCTAATCAGCAAGCACATAAGTAATCGGTCGGTTAGTACCTCAAGAAGTATTAATGGTCGCACGAAAATGTGTGAGCAAATCTAAACATTCATCAAGTTAAAAAGTACTGAGGTAGATGGACAAGAGTATGATAGCTTGAATTGAATTCTCCGAGTGTAGGGATGTTCTATTCATACACGTAGGGTTATATGATCGATGTTTGGATGAAAGGTAGGAATGAAGAATAAAGACGATGTTTTATTGAGAGATGATGTGATTTCTAACATCTTTTCATGACTATTAAGATAGGGCTCATGACAACTGAAAAGCTAGTGTAGTTGGAAACTCTAAATTTTCAAAGTATTTCTTTTATGGTTCTTATCTTTATATGTAAATTTCACCATCTCTCTTTTGTTATTGGATTTTGTGGGTGTAATCCGCTGAAAACCCTAAGGAGACAACACTCCTCCTACTAGGGACACCTAGAGGTTTAACGGCTTGTTGCACGTGCTCAGTGCAATCGTGTTTGCCTACGAAAGTGTGCTCAGTTTTCTCCCTTCTTTTCCTCCTCTTGAATAAACTAGTTTGCTCAGGAGGATCAAAGATAAGTTTGTGGGTATTTGTTCAGTTGATAAAACTGCACATTTGTTATTACATTTTTCCTACTATTTCCATATTTAAAAAAGGTCTTTATTATAATATATCATACATATGAGGGTTTATTTGTAAAAATACTATTTTCCATGTGTTGATATATTATAATTAGTATTTGGTAGGAAATTGTATGCAAATAATTTCATTGACCAAATCCTAGTAGAACAAAGTCTATTAAATAATATTTGAGTTGTTGTGTAGAATTTTTCCAAGTTGTGCAGAATCTTTCAAGACTAGAATCAAGGAAATCAAGTTGTTGAAGAAGACGTGCCTAATTAAGAAGCAAAACTTGGAGACCAAGTCTGGTAGCAATCACGAGAAGATTTCAAAGATACAAAAGTTCCAGAGAAGTCCACAAGTCACAAAGACAGAACTCCTCAAATTTGATGAAGGGAGGAGATACAATGGCCGTGGATCCGCGGCCATACCCTCCCTTGGGCCGCGGATCCGCCGCAGTTATATGGAATTGGAAGTTGAGAATTTTTAGGGAAGATCTTTGTTGCTTACTTCCTAATTTAGAAGCTTGAGTTCTGGCTTTGGCACTATAAAAAGGCACCGAGAGCCTCTTCGAAAATTTATCAAAGCCGACGCGATCATGAAGCCCCAGACGCTCACGCATCCAGGCTGATCATCAACTGTTCGTCTACCTACTTAGGAAAGATCGAGAAGCAAATCAAGTTATTTTGTAATCATTTTCTACGGAATAAAGTGTAGATTGTTCAAGTTGATTAATAAAGGTAGTTATTTTATTTAATTCTTTTGCATTTTACATTATGTTTTCTCTCTCAGTCTTTCCATCTTCTTTTCCCAACATGCGCGAGTAATTCTCCGCTTGTTAGGGTTCGTAGGATTATGGTAGGCTAATGGACGATAAAATTCCCTAAACCCTTTTTAAGTCCTATAAAGTTTATGAACTTTATCAAAAGAATGATTAACATCCTAATCGGGCGCGCTAACAATTCTTTGCTAGTTCCGACCGCGATTAGAGATTAGATTAATGATTGTTTTGGTAAAGGCTAGATATGAACGGAGTTCCGTGTCGAGATAAGTGTTAAGAGTGGGATTCCTTTTCCCTCCAGAAACCCTAATCTACACGCATCACCGTCGTTCTAGTTTTAAATCTATTAATGGATAAAAGGGTAACTTTTAATTAATCGTCCATAACTACTAAATCCTAACGAACCCTACAAGCCCCCTTATTATATTAACTACATCCATAAATAATCTAGATCTGTATTTTGCATTAGTGCTTAACGTAGATCTAGAAACCAATCTACAATATTCTTTCTTCTTCCTCTCTTTCTCAACACATCTAAAGTAAGAATAAAAGGTTCCACGTTTCCCTGAGGACGACCCGTACTCATCTCGGTCTAGCTACATGCGACACCGTTCTGATTGCGGTTAACTACAAACAAACACTTTTTCGCATCAATCTGCGCATATCTGGCAAGTTTCAGTTTCATTAGAAACTCCCGATGCGATTTTTACCCCATGCTCTTATGGCCTTGACTTTGGCCAACAAATCATAAGTCACATGTCAAGTTTTACCCGTCATTTTCTAGGTTAATTTGAACCCATCTGTACCTACCCTTGACTTTTGCCAACAAAGTAGTACGACTGTCCCAAACCAACGCATCTATCTATGCAACAGAAAGGTAACAAATAGCTACCATACACTATGCCTTGACTTTGACCAACAAACATAGCATGAATACTAAGTGCTACCCGTCTGAAATGATGGAGGGCTACGAATGGTTTTTGGCGAAAAACCTTTAACGTAATGAACTCGATATCGTTGAACGAACCAGATGCTTTTTATAAAAATATAGTGGCGAAAACCATTGCTAAAGAGGTCACTCCCGGTGAAGGGATCTCGGCTCTTTCCCCGTAGAATGAGGTGCAGGATATTCCAACTGAATACCTCGATGCAAAGCAAAAAGTAATCGACTATAGTGAAGTTATTACCCTGACGCAAATTTTTGTCCAAGGGGTCACTCCCGGTGAAGGGATCCCGGGCCTTGCCTTGTCGACTGAGGTGCTGGATATTCACAACCGAATACCACTGTGCAAAACAAAAGAAAACGTCCTTGCAATAACAGCTTTTTGAAAAATGTTCCAACAACATCAAACAGGTTTGTTTAGCTTGCATTGATCCGAATCAATGCAGTCCCATCAATTGATCAAACCAATAAAGAACGAAAATACGATGTATGTATATGCCATCCGCATTCGCCACTGGGTCCCTTCATCACCCGTTAGGTTACTTAACTAACGACGGAGCGGGGACTGGATTAGCGCGGGTGTAAAACATATACAACATCTACTAGTATATATATCAATATATAATATTCGCTCATGGCGTGATAAAATGCAACATCACAGAAATATAATAATCATCACAGAACAATACAGATAATCTGGGAACCCCGGGTTTCATAGAGCCGCTACTGAAACCCGACATTCCCCTGGTCGTGTGGATAGCCTGTGTAATGAAATCCTAGACCCCTACGGGTGCGGCAAGTTACCCGCCAAAACCTGAAGCAAGGCAACCCCCTACACCAAAGTGAATGGACCACCCAGCACTTCACGGAATCCGGTAACTTGAGCACCCCTCCTTGGGTCAACCTGTACCCTCTACGAGTGCGGCGAATAGCCCGCCGATTCTAGAGTGAAGCCCCCTCCGTCTCAAAGCCATGAGGTGTGGGCCCGTTGCCCTCTAGAACCCGGCTACCCGTGCACCCCTCCGCGGGGTAATCCTAGTACAGAAAGTGAAATATATGCAACGGGTACATCGACCTCAACCCGTTCGTGCCCCAAAAAAATAATATACAAACAGGCAGTGACGGTAGTCCACATGTCGGACGCTCGCCCCGCAATATCAAATGTACAAATATAACCAAACTGTACTACCATTGCATCCAGGATATCCACCATGACAAATCCGGAATATCACAGCACAACACAGAACATCAACGTGAATGTCACGTTCGTAAATCCGTCTAAAAGGGCTATAGCAATTAGACAAGATTTACCGATCAAATGACATTCACGGTCGCAGATATAATGTAAGTACTGTAAACTAACATATTTAAAATTTTCGATTGACAAAATTTCCCGAAGTGGGCCCCAAGCACAATTCCCAGTACTCAAAATAATCTGGGCCAAAACTAAAAATACCAGAAACCCCAATTCCAAGTTAAAGACTACTGTAGAAAATTTGGTGCATAGTGGCTACAGTACTGCGGCGGAACTGCGGCCGAAACGTGGGTACGGCCGCAGTTCCGCGGCGCTACAGTGATATCATGCAACCAATTTTCTGCAGTGCTCTTAGAAAAGACTGCCTGATTTTCTGCAATACTCTAAATAATTTTTTCACCACAAAAAAAATTCGACAGAAACTCAGAAAATGGAATCGCAGTTTCGAAAATTTCGTTCGATCGAAGTTCTAAATACGTTAGAACAAGTTAGTAAAGGTTAATAGCGTGGCTCTGATACCATTGTAAGTCTACGGTAGCGCCCCAGCCGTCGATCCTAGGCCAAAATGCGGAAATGAAAACTTTTTCTAAACTTGATACCGGCGCTATCGCAGACTTTAATCCCGGATCGAACCATTAACCTATAACTAGCAAACTAGAGAAGGGTTAGAAAAGCTATACCAATCGATCCGTGTCCTTTGGTCTTTGGCCACCAACCAAAGCTCCTCGCGGCATCTCCGATCTCCGGTCTTCTCGTCGGAAGGGCACCACATCAAAGAGTCTTTTTACGGGCTCCCTGAACCGAGGTAACTCGGACACGAAGTTTGCTAGCCGACATGTCCAAGATTGCTGTAGACTAAGGGTAGAACGCTTTGCCTCAAGGGTTAATCGAAGTTGCCACAAAGGAGGGAAGATCAAATGAGCTTTGAAATTGAGTTAAGGTTTTTGTTGAAAGAATGAGATGAATCAATTCCTCACTCACAAAAATTTTTGTGGCTTCTCTTCTAGTGGCCTGCCATGCATCATTGAGGAGGAAAAAGGGGTGAGCAAAAAGCAAAAGAAAAAATGGGTGATAACAAGGAAAATAAGTCACACCAATATCCTAATCAATCCAATCACCATTAATACCAATCTTGAACCAAACACATCTAGAACCTCCACGAGCATTCCACATGCTGCTAGAGAACCCCCTGCCACAAAAAACCACCTCCCTCCACTAATTTCACATTTGCAACTAAACCCCTTTTTTTCTTCAAAGGAATTTCAGCCAAGAAGGAATAAAGAAAAATGGTCGAAACGGAATGCAAACTGGCAACTTCAAAATGCGATCCCGTAATAAAATACAGGATAACCCCGCAGCAGTATATCCATACCCGCATTTGTATTTCGACCGAATACAAATGCGATGAGTCAAAATCTACACAGTATAATACTACGATCCGGCTTAAACCAAAGCCCGCTAGTATTATCCGTCCGAATCATTGCACGTACACAGGTGCACGCGTATGTTCGAACCCTGCCATAAAACCATACGACCTCTACAACGTTTCGCCCGAAACTTGAGAAAATGTCTGTGGGGGACTCTAAAGACTCGTCAATAGTTTGGCTGTGGATTTAACCACTAGCACGTCAGTGGTACTAGCCGTACGTAACGAGCTACCGGGTATTGACTAAAAGGGAGGTCAATGAGCGAACTCATCCTGACACCCTACTGAGCCTGTCAGTGATAATATCCGTACAGTCTGGTCCGTTCGTCTATGAGCATCGCATGTCGAGCCTAGCGGGTTGGTAAAAGTAAGACCCCTAAAAGAGGTACAAGTCGTGTCAAAGTGTAGCCCAGAACACCCTGAGATACTACTGGAATACCTACCAGTAAATCTCCTGCCTTGGCCAAGGACTTCGTGTAATGGCTCTCCTAGATACAGCGCGATCTCACCCCCAATACCGAGAGAGACGAAACCCCTGCCGATCCGCTCACTGCCTCCATATGGCTCGGGACTGCACCCAACTAAAACCTGTTTGCACGACTCTATTGAGCCATGGTAGGGTAGTAATCAAAGCACAGTGGGAACTCACACGAGATAAATGACGATCTCAGGTTGATGAACTAACCTGTACACATGTCACCAGGGAACTGCTATCTGACATCAGGTATAATACCAACTAGCATGTTCCCGGCGAGTCCTGTCCGGTGTACTCATAACCCAATGAGCACCTGTATACATCTTAGGTGATCCAACTGACACCAATGGCTTGTAAGACCGGCCACTGCCCCTCGTCGGGGTCTCGACTGTATACACTAGTCTACTAATGGAGTATCGATGCCTAGTCTCGAAACTCCCACGACTAGAGACCACTTTAAGGATGTGCTTACAGACCCCAGCTCCCACGTATATGATCGCCATCATACTGCTGGCAGTCAAGCAAGAATCCTAAGGGCTCTATCAACGTGTAATAGCGACCTGTAAGGTCACCTAAAGCATGTACACGATAATAAAGATAAAGATGATAGCATACTATCATCTTGAGTAAGACTGTCCTACCGGTATAGGTCCTTCCTCAATCATTGCAATCACGTACCTGTGATCCAATAATTGACTCTGTGGGCACTATATCCAACACTTTGCTGCAACAATTGCACCATTCTCTATACTTAGAGACATATCACCCATTCCCAGTTCTCCACCTTTCTGTAGCCCATGTAACAGATTACATATGCAGGATCCTGATCCCGTATCAAATTCCCAGGATGTAGAGGATACTGAGAAACTGTTCTCTGTAACGAACACACCCGAAGAAGATGCATCAATAATGCACTTTTTTCGTTTGGGCGGCATGGGAATCCTGCTATTCCCCTATTTCCTGCTCGGTCATATAACAATTATAAGATAGTGCGGATCCAACGTTCCCCAGCTCAGTATAACAATCGGGTTCAGTCGATGCATCCATATTATTATCTTGATTAAGGCGTAACATGGTCGCCACCTGGAGAGAGAGAGAAAAAAACACTCTGCGTGCGCTCTTACAAGATTATATTGGTTATATATTTTATCTAATTAGGATAGCTCCCACTGTTTTTTATCAAATCTTCCTTCAAAGCTTAAAAGGAAAGACTAGCCGGGATTAATTACACCTTACAAGTTCTCCAATTTTTCAGCCAGGCCTGTGCCGATACTTTGAGGGAGGTTCCCCATGCTTTCGTACGGACCTAATTAAAATAAACTTCATTTTCCCAGGGGCGTAATCCCGTTGACACCAACTTAATCGGCTAATTGTAAAGTGCAAAACTCTCCCAGGAATAACAATTACTCGCAGTGGCTATGAGGATCCAACTATCTCATAGAAGGTATGCAATCTCATTTTGCAAATTTCAATACTTAAAACTCCCGATAATGGTTTTTAACCCTAGTGGCTCATGATCTTAACTATGGTCAACAAATCACAAGCACTAGTCAAGTTCTACCCATCATTTCTTGATTAATTAGACCTACCCATATGACCCTTAACTATGGTCAACAAAGTCACATGAATGTCCTAACCAACCGCATCATTTGCTGTGTAGAAAGACATCACTTAGCTACCGTACACTGTGCCTTAACTATGGCCAACAAATACAGCACGAATACTAAGTACTCTACTTCCTAAAATGACGGAGGGTTGCAGATGGTTTTTAAGAAAACCTTTAACGCTTTGAACTTGATCTCATTGCAGAATCAAATGATTTAAAATGGAGTGTTTTTTAGGCTTTTGCAAGTTTCGCTAAAGAGGTCACTCCCGGTGAAGGGATCTCGGCTCTTTCCTTGTCGAATGAGGTGCAGGATATTCACAATACCACTATCCAAAGCAAGAACTAGAAAAGAAATCAAAAGACAAAACCGAGGGTTGTAGCATCTGCTAGTTATTGCTAAAGAGGTCACTCATGGTGAAGGGATCTCAGCACTTTCCTCATCGAATAAGGTGGATGATATTCTACAAGGAATACCGCTATGCATAGCAACAACTAGAGCTACCTATTTTTGAAAATTCGATTCCACAACATCTTTAGGTTTATTTTCATTCATCAATCTCATTAATGAATGTCCCATCATTTAAGTTATCTAAGCATCACAGATAAATACAACGTACGCTTATGCCATCCGCATTCGCCACGAAGTCCCGTCATGCACCGTTAGGTTAGATAACTAACGGCAGAGCGGGGCAGGGCTAGCGCGGGTGAAAAACATAAGCAACGTCTATAATATATCATATATATTATATAATGTACCCATCTCAAAATGTAAAGTGATCACAACACAGAATATCAGCAGCAGAAGACGACATATGAAATATTGGATATACTAGGATTTCTGGATTTTAATTTAAGCCTGTATAAAACACGGATTCCACGGTCGTGATGAATAGCCAATCCCACATCCCAAGGCCCCTACGAGAGCGGAAAGCAACCCTACCAATTCTAGAGTTAGGAGACCCGGACTCGACGCCTCGAGATAGTCTCCCACTGGACTCTAGAACCGGTTACTTGTGCTCCCCTCCTTGGGTCTATCCTAATGCGGAAAAGTAAGTAATATATATCAACGGTGACATCTTCCTCAACCTGAAAGTGCCCCAATAAAAGAATATTACATACAAGTTTTTACACGAATGAAAAAGAAAAACTCTCATCTTACATAAAAAAAACCCCGGCTATTCAAACACGACGATCCAATATAACATATCACGGCAACACATAACATCACATGTCATCAACGTAAGTAAATATGCATATCCTAATTGTCGTTGACATATAGCAACGAAACCGGCGATACACCACATATTACACTTATGGTCGCAGAAAAGAAAGTGAAAACTACAACAATTGGAATCCGCAACCACCTTAGACATTTTAAACCTAATGTATCACATACTTCGGATTTCATGCCTAACCAAATGAATTCTTTAGACATTGCATGCCTAACAATTATAAACCCTGCATTTTAGTCTCGATATTGAAAACACTTTCTAATAACGAGTCAGGCAATTCAACAAGATTCCCGACATCCTGATCGAATACTCTTCGAAAACTTTAGTAGACGGCCGCACCCCCGATACCGTCGACGAAGTGCACTTAGGCGGAACACCGTGGCCTTGAGCACCCGGACGGATGCTTTTGGCAACGGAGTTCACCTATAGTTACTTGGTCGGGGCTATAGGGTGTGGCTATCTAGTAAGGTTACCCGGCGAGTATCTACGTACGCTACGTGATTACGATGGACTTTTGATCACATCAAAATCCCGTGGCAACCGATCAAATGAGACTAAATTGCTATATTTATGAAATTCAAATATTGTGGATTCCAAGTATTGTATCCCATCACATATATCCGGACGATGTTAAACTTTTCGATCGAATCGACGAATTCCCAAAATTTCCCAGAAAGCTCAACAGTTGAGCAGTTTCAAAAATACCAAGAATCATGCCACAGTAGCTACGGACCTACCGTAGAAGACTCGGCCCAAGCCTAACACATGGCGCCGCGGAACCGCCGCCAAAAGCATGGTTTGGCCGTGGTTCCGCAGTTATGTTATCGAGTTAGGGTGTCTTCTTCTACAGGGTCCATAGATTTACCTGCATATTTTTCTGAATATTTTTAATGTGAGAAATTCTATCATCTTGAAAAATTTCCAGAGAATGGGTAAGATCGGGTTCTCGGAGTTCGTTCGAACTTCTAACTTCGTCTACACAACTCCTAATGCTTTAGTAAGGCTCTGGTACCACTGTAGGGTTATTTGGCACGACCACAAGGTTTCACAAGGCATCTAACATGTCGTATTTTAAAATTTCTAGTGTGCCAAACAACCTAACCTAGGATCTAACTAGAGTTTTAAGAGCTAAACTAAAATGTAAATAACTTTACATAGAAAGTGAATGAGGAATACAACCTTTGTAGACCGGTCCTTCACTTCTAAACCTCCGTGTAGTAGTCCCTTCGCTCCAAGTAGTGGAAATCCGAACTCTAGTAAGGGTTCACATGAAGAAATGAACAAGCTTGCTCGATGTCTTCGAGGCCGAAGATGATCTATGTCGAGGAGACTCAAGTTCATTCTACCTCTTCACTAATCTATGAATTAGTGAAGCAAACATCCTAAACTAAATGGCTAATAGTAGAGAATGATGAACTAGGAAATGGGCTCACTTTAGATTTAATTTTCTCACAATATTTTCTCACTTAGAAAAAGCTAGCAAGCTTTCTCAATGAAGAAGAAGATGAAGAATGAAGATGAGAGAATGAACTCATGAGGTGAGAATAGTAACCATGGGTGAGTTAGTGTCATACACTAACTCATGTAGAGAATAAACCATGGCTAAACAATAATGGTTGGGTTAATAAATATTTTCAAGTAAAACAAAAAGAGTGGACTTGGTCAATGTTTCCAAAAGCTTCTACAAGCTTCGACTATGTAACAATTTCTAACCAATTTTGATTTACTTTAAATAAATAAAAACCCTTCATTATTATTTGCATGGTGTGAGTCTTATACACCCATGTATCATGTGGCATCTAGCATGACACAAAATAATGTACATTAATATATATCACATATATACTAAGTGTACACTAGTGAGAAAAAGAAATGTTTAATTGAGCTAATATTAGTTAATGTAAATCAATATTTCACATATATATATTTAATTATACATTAAATTATTAAATCAACACTTTATTTAATAATCCGGTTATATTATATACAACCGACTAATATCAAATGTAACATCCTATCGAATCAACACTTGATCCAATAACCCGGTTATATCACATACAACCGACTGATATCGCATATCGCGAGAATAGAACGCGGTATCACATACGCGCATTAATCTCGGTCCCTCACATATCACATATGTGCTCCTACTTCATTTCGCATGAACCAGGAAACCTTTGTGTAGGACTCTAAAGACTCGTCAATACGCCGGCAGTAGGTGGTGATCATATCAGTCACCCACAAGCCACAAACGGTCTGCTAAATGTAACGGCCACGCAGGTATTGAGCGATCAGAAGATCAACAAGCAAGCCTGCTCATACTCCTGCGAATCCGATCTGTAACACTACCGTACAGTCCAGTCTCTTCGTCTGATATGTCGCATATCTCGCCTATGGGTGGTAAACGTCATACCCCAATAGCTTGATAAGTCATGCCGATTCAACGTCCATAACGGGTGGAGAAACTACTGATAACACTTACCAGTAAATATCATCTACCCTGGCCAGGGATTTCCAGTTATGGCCAATCGAGCATAGCGCAACATCAACCCCCAATACCGGGAGAAACAAAATCCGTTCCTATCGCTCGTTGCCTCCATGTGACTCGGGACTGTACCCAAAAACACCTGTTTGCACCACTCAGTAGAGCCATGGTAGGGTGGAAATCAAAGCACAGTGGGAGACACACAAGTCTCGATGACAATCTCGGGTCGACCGACTATCCTGTACCAGTGTCACTAGAGAACTGCTATCTGACGTGATGTATAATACCATCTAGGAGTTCTTGGCGAGTCCGTTTAGTATGCCCAGTCTCCACTGAGCACCCGTATACCATCTCTGATGTCAAACACCAATGGATATGGGATCATCCATCGCCCATCACATTGGTCGAGAAGATATACGCTAGTCTACTCTGGAATATCGATGCCCCGTCTCGATATTCCCATCACTAGGAATATTGAAGGATGAACTCATGTACTACCCAGGCCCACTAGTATGATCTGCAACATAATCCTGGAATTCAAGTACACATCCTAAAGGCTTTATCAACATGTAACAGAGAGACAATAAGTGTAGATGTTAAGATAAAGAGCAACCAGATAGCGTACTATCATGTCGAGCAAAAAAGTCCTCCATATATATGTCCAAGCATCCACTATAATATACAGCACATGTATAATAATGACCACTAGGGCATACATACAACTAACAATGTATGCATATGCCATCCGCATTCGCCACTGGGCCCTATCATCACCCGTCAGGTTACTTAACTAACGACAGAGCAGGGGCGAGACTAGCGCGGGTGCAAAACATATACAACATCTACTAGTGTATATTTATAGCAATATATAATAATCGCTCCAGGCATGTTAAATGCAACATCAAAGAATAGCGATAAGCATCACAGAACAATACGGATAATCTGGGAGCCCCGGGTTTCCTTTGAGCCACAAATGAAACCCGAAGTTCCCCGGGTCGTGTGGATAGCCAATGCATTGAAAACCTAGCCCCCTATGAGCACGGCAAGTTACCCGCCGAAACCAGAAGCGAGGAAGCCCCCTTCATCAAAGTAAATGGGCCACCCAGCACTTCACGGAATCCTGTAACTTGAGCACCCCTACTTGGGTCAAACTGTACCCCCTACTAGTGCGGCGAATAGCCCGCCAATTCTAGAGTGAGGCCTTCTCTGTCTCAACGCCATGAGATGCGGGCCCGTTGCACTCCAGAACCCGGCTATTCGTGCATTCCATTGCGGGGTAATCCTAGTACAGAAAATAAAATATGTACAACGGTGACATCGACCGCAACCCGGTCATGCCCCAACCAAATAATATACAAACAGGCAGTGACGACAGTCCACATGTCGGCCGCTCGCCCTGCGATATCAAATGTACAAATAAAACTAAACTGTACTAACATTGCACCCAAGCTATCCACCACGACGATCCCGCAACAATCGTAGCACAACACAGAACATCAACGCGAATGTCACGTTCGAAACCTGTCAGAAGAGCATATAGTAGTTAAATGAGTTGTACTGCTCTAATGACAATCACGGTCGCAGATAGTAATGTATGTACTGAAAAATACACATTTAAAATTTCGATGGACTAAACCTTTCCAAATTGGCCCCAAATACAAATCCAGCACTCAAACAAATCTAGGCTAAAACCATATATCACAAAAATCATATTTCAATGAACTAGAGCCCCAGAAAAAATTTGGGCTACTGTAGCCCAAAAAGCGCGGCGGAAACGCCGCAAAATGTGACATTTTGCTCCGGTTCCGCGGCGGAATTTTGGAGTTTGGTCTCCAAATTTTTTCTGTAGCTCTAGTTTTGTCAGAACATAATTTTAAGATACCCAAAAAATTTTTAGAACAACTTTGAAATTCGACAGCAAGCACATGAACATAGATTCATGATTCGGAAAAATTGGTCAATCGAGATTTTAACCTTGTGCAAACTAGTTAGTAGGTTTAATGGGTTGGCTTTGATACCAAGTTGGGTTACGACAGCGCCCCGGCCATCAATCTGTGGAAAACGCGGAACAAAAACTTTAAAAAATCGGCGCTAACGGAACCCTAATCGATGGATCGTACCATTAACCCTATACTAGTTTTATGAAAAGAGTTTAGAGAGGTTATACCGATTGATCCGTGTCCTTCGGTCTTCAAAGTCTGTCCCAAACTCCTCGCGGCTTCCCCGATCAAGTTCAATCTTCGGTCTCGCCCATCGATGACGATCCACGTCGAGGATTAGTAATACGGGCTCCCGCCTCATAACCGAAGCAACTCGGGTATCTAGTTTGCTAACCTAGATAGCCAAGATGAAGTAGAGAGTGTGTAGGAATACTTTGTCTCAAAACACCTAAGGATTCTCAACTCATGAGACAATAGGGAGGAGGTTAAAGAAGATGCCATGGGGGAGGAAAGTGTGAGCTCAAGAAAATCAAGTCAAGAAAAGAAATGAGATGGCTCTCTATTTCTTTTGGTGTGTTGTGTTATATTGTGTTGTGAGCAATTATCAACAAAAGAAAACAAACCAAGAAAAAATATCCCAAGCTCACAACAAATATCCTACACTACAAACCAAAACCCTAGCATGTCACCCATGACCCACCATGAGTCACACCCATATGTCTCCATGAATCACCAAGTGAGCATGCTAGAATAACGAGTCATATTTTCCCACTCTAAATAAACATTTAAACTAAATGTTTAATCCAAAAGAAAAAGCATCTTCTAAAGTAATCTTGTAACGAATTATAAGAATACCCATCATCTGTATATACATACCCGCATCTGTATTCCGACTGAATACGGATACAACGAGAAGAAAGTAATCCAACAATATAATACTAGGATCCGGCTTAAACAAAAGCCAACTAGTATTATCCGTCTGATCATTATCCCACTAGTATTATCCGTCCGATCATGATCCATGCATAAGTGCAAGAATATGATCGAACCCTTCCATAAAACCATACGGCCTCTACAACGTTTTGCCCAAACCAGGAAAACCCACTGTATGGGACTCTAAATACGCTGGCAGTGGGATTAATCACAAGCACGTCAGTGGCACTAGCAGTACGTAACGGCTGCCCAGGTATTGAGCGAAAGGCAGGCCGATGAGCAAACTCATCCTGAAACCCCACTGAGCCTGATAGTGACAATATCCATACAGTCCGGTCCGTTCGTCTATGAGTATCGCATATTGACTCTAGGGGGTGGATAAAGTCAGACCCCTAATAACTTGACATTTAGTGTCGGCATGAAACCTATCACCAAACTGAGAAACTACCGATCCTAGATCGGTAATTCTCGTCTACCCCGGCCGAGGATTTCTGGTGATGGCCACCCGTGCACACCGCGACATCCACCCCGATACCGGGAGAGACGAATCCCCCGACGATCCGCTAACTGCATCCATATGGCTCGGGACTGAACCAAACTAAAACCTGTTTGCACGACTCCTTTGAGCCATGGTACGGTAGTAATCACAGCATAGTGGGAACTCACACGAGACAAATGATGATCTCAGGTCGATAGAATAACCGTACATATGTCACCAGGGAACTGCTATCTGACAATAGTTATAATACCAACTAGCATGTTCCCGGCAAGTCCATCCGGTGTACTTATAACCCAATGAGCACCTGTATACATCTTAGGTGAACAACCTAACACCAATGGCTTGTGAGATAGGCCACCTCCCCTCGTCGGGGTCTCGATCCGTATACACTAGTCTACTCTTGAAGTATCAATGCCCAGTCTCGAAAACTCCCACGACTAGGGACACTTTAAGGATATTCTTATAGACCACCCAACTCTCACTTATATGGTCGCCATCATACTGCTGGTAGTTAAGAAAGAATCCTATGGGCTCTATCAACATGTAATAGTGATTTGTAATGTCACCTGAAGCATGCACACGATGATAAAGACAAACCAGATAGCTTACTATTATCTCGAGTAAGACTGTTCTACCGATATAGATCCTCTCTCAATCATTGCAATCAGGTGCATGCGATCCAATAATTGACTTGAGGGCACTATAGCAAACAAAAGCAACTTAAAACATCATTTTTGAAAATGTTTTTATTGGCAGTTTTTGCGCGACAAAAACGACGGATTTCTAACGTCGCTACAAGTTACCCTAAAGTTCTTGCTTAGCTCTGATACCATGAAAGTCTACCTTAGCACCACCATGAGGTTCTAGAGGCATCAAGCATGCCAAATTTTAATTTTATTAAGTGCTAAGTTAGACTAACAAGATCTTTACTAGAATATTTTGGGTTTGCCTTTGTGATGTGATGATCATAAGAGAAGAAAATAGCATACAACCTTTGTAGTTTGAGTCTTTCTCTTCAATAGCAATGGGTTGAAGTCCACGCGACTCTACTAGGCTCCTCTTTGAGTTGAACGAACCTCCTTCATGATTTTCGCGCCAAAGACGATCCATCCGAAGTCCACAAGCTCAAGCTAACCCTTCACTAATCTCATTAGTGAAGGCAACACTCCACATCAAATTCCTAATCTAATGTGTGATGGTGCAGTAGGGGTTTAATTTGCTCACTAGTTTATCTTCAAGCTTCATGGTTCACATCACATGTGAGGGTTGAAGCTTGAACCATGGGATTGAGGAAGAAGAAGAAGCTAGAGAGCAACCATGGGAGCAAAGGAAGCAAAATGGCTAAGTGTTGAGAATGAGACTAGAATGAATGGCAACTCTTGACCCCAACTCATTCAAGCATGGAATTTTGCAATATAAAATTGCAACCATGCTTGAATAGTGAGTCAAGATGAATAAACAAAAATAAAACCCATGCTTGCTGTTAGTTATATGTATGCCTAGAGGCCATTATTATACATATCATGTATATTATAGTGGATGCTTGGACATATATTGGAAGGACTTTCTTGCTCTATATGATAGTATGCTGTCTGGTTGCTTTTTATCTTAACATATACACTTATTATCTCTTTATTACATGTTGATAAAGCCCTTATGAAGAGTACTTGACTACCAGGATTATGATGTAGATCATACTAGTGGGGCAAAGGTAGTCGGTAAGTACATCCTTCAATTGTTCCTAGTCGTGGGAGTATCGAGACGGAGCATCGATATTCCAGAGTAGACAACCGTATACGCTTCTCGACCCATATGATGGGCGATGGATTATCCCATATCTATTAGTGTTTGACATCAGAGATTGTATACGGGTGCTCAGTGGAGACTGGATTCACTGAACGGACTCGCTGAAAACTCCTAGATGGTATTATACCTATTGTCAGATAGCAGTTCTCTGGTGACACTGTTACTGGTTAGTCTTTCGACCCGAGATTGTCAAAGGGTCTTATGTGATTCCCACTGTGCTTTCATTTCAACCTTACCACGTTCAAGAGATCATGCAAAAAGGTGGTTTTTGGGTACAGTCTCGTGTCACATGGAGGCAGTGAGCGATAAGAGGGGATTTCGTCTCTCCCGGTATTGGGGGTTGATGTTGCGCTATGCTCGATTGGCCATAAAATGAAATCCCTGGCCACGGTTGCTGAGATCTACTGGTAAGTGTTATCAGTATTTTCTCGAACCATTATGGACCTTGCATCGGCATGACTTATCAGGCTATTGGGATCTAACGTTATACCACCCCAGGCTAAGATATGCGACATATCAGACGAAGGGACCGGACTGTACGGTAGTGTTACTGATTGGATTCGCAGGAGTATGGGCAGGCTTGCTTGTTGATCTTCTGGTCGTTCAATACCTGGGTGGCCGTTACTTTTAGCAGACCGCTTGCGTCTTGTGGGTGACTGATATGATCACCACCTACTGTCGGCGTATTGACGAGTCTTTAGAGTCCTACACAGAGGTTTCCTGGCTCAAGCGAAACGAAGTAGGAGCACATATGTGATATGTGTTGGACCAAGATTAATACGCGTATGTGATACCGTATTCTATTCTAGTGATATATGATATCGGTCGGTTATACGTGATATAGCCGGGTTATCGAATCAAGTGTTGATTCGATAAGTTGATACATATGATATTAGTCGGTTATATGTGATATAACCGGATTATTAAATCAAGTGTTGATTTAATAATTTAATATATAATTATATATGTGATATATTAATTTATATTAACTAATATTTTCTCACTTAAGCATTTCTTTTTCTCACTTGTGTACACTTAGTATATATGTGATATATATTAATGTACTTTATTTTGTGTCATGCTAGATGCCACATGCTACATGGGTGTATGAGACTCACACCATACTTATGATAATCCTAAGGTTTTTATTTATCAAAGTAAATCAAAATTGGTTGGAAATTTGTCATGGCTAGAAGCTTGGTGAAGCTTGTTGTGTCCATTGACTTAGTCCACTAATTTGTTTTACTTAAGATATTTATTAACCTAACCATTATCCTTAGCCATAGTTTAGTCTATACATGAGTTAGTATATGATACAAACTCACCCATGATTGCTATTCTAACTTCATGAGTTTCATTCTCATCTCCACTTCATCTTCTTCTTCATCAAGAGAAAGCTTTCTAGCTTTTCTCAAGGTGATGAAATAATGTGAGAAAAATAAATCTAAAGTGAGAAAAATTCCTACTTCATCATCCTCTACTATACTAGTCATTTTGTTTAAGGGTGTTTGCTTCACTAATTCCATATTAGTGAAGAGATAGCTTGAGTTGGTGTCTTCTCGATGTAGATCATCTTCGGCCTCGAAGACTTCAAGCAAGCTTGTTCCGTTCATCTTGTGGAGCCTTTCTAGAGTCCGTGAAAGGTTACGCTAGCGTCCCGGCCAACTTCTGTGGCCAAATGCAGAACAAATTTTTTTCTACGAATCGAAACTTGGCGCTAGAATAAAGCAACACCGGATCGTACCATAAACCTAACTAGCATGTAAGGGTTCTATCTACTATGATAGAAAGTATACCTAAAGAAATCAAGTCCTTCGGGTCTTCGATCCTCTCCTTATGCTCCTCGATGGAAGTATAGATCGTGCTTGAATTTCAGCCTCCTCGCGTCAATGATGATCCACCCGAGAGTACCAACTAAGAGCTCCTACCTCTTAATTGAGGTAACTAGAATACTTAGCTTGCTAATCTAAATAGACTAGAGTTTGTAGAATGTGATTATGGAATGATTTGTCTCACTAAACCTAGGTTTCTCAACTCATGAGACAATTAGGGTTAGTATTAGAAGAAGAGAGCAAGGAGAAGATGAGAGTGTAGAGTGAGCCATAATAAAAATGAAGAATGGCTAAGTGAATGAGATAATAATGGAAGAAAAAATATCTGCACAAAATATCAACCATGGAAGAATAGTAAACCATGAGTCATGTAATGAGTCATCAAGCTAGCCATGCTTCATTTAATGAAAATGTACACCTCATTTCTCCACCTCATTAATTCATTATAAAAAATAGTAAATCTAAATAATGAGGTGTCTTCTTCTAGAAGCATCTTGTACAATTACAAAAATGCCCATCATCGTATACACATACCCGTATTCGTATTCCGAAAAATACGAATACAAAGAGACAAAATAATCCAAGAATATAATATTAGGATACGGCTTAAACCAAAGCCCACTATTATTATCCACCCGAACATCATACGTGGGCAAGTGTACGTATGTGATCGAACCCTGCCGTAAAATCATACGGCCTCTACATCGTTTCGCCCGAAGCAGGGAAACCCTCTGTGTGGGACTCTAAAGACTCAACAGTATGCTGGCAGTGTGTTTAACCATAAGCACATCAGCGGCACTAGCTGTACGTAACGGCTATCCAAGTACCTGTCGAAAAGGAAGGCTGACGAGTAAACTCGTCCGAACTCCTACTGAGCCTAACTGTGACAATCTCCATACAGTCCGGTCTCTTCGTCTAAGAGTATCGCATACCGTGTTTAGGGGGTGGTATACGTCAGACCCTAATAACCTGGTAATTCATGCTGATGTGGCTTAGGACCAATCCGGGAAACTACTTGTAATGCTTCGAAAATCGTTTAGGCAGTTTTTCGATAATCGGTAAAATAATCAGTCTTTTCCGTAAAAAGTCAAAACAAATATTTTTCAATATATGCCTAATTATACAAAATTTAGAGAAGATATTGCCAGAAATTGGTCACTAAATTGCCACTTAAAATTTTCTAGTTATTTAAAAAAAATTCCTTAATTAATTATTTTTAATATTATTTTAAGCATTTAAAAATACATTAAATTAGTGATAAATACAAATTTTAATGGGTAAATTACACACTTAGGAACCATTATAAACTAAAATTTAGTGTAACAAAAATTGTATCAAGATTTTAGTTCTATGGTTTGAAAATTAAATCAAAATTAATTTTAAATGGAATTTTAAATAAGAAAATGATTTGATATGCATTTATTATACTTGAGAGAGAGTTTTTGTGTTGAAATTTCCACACAAATCCCTCACTCCCTTCCCCATTTCCCTCAGGCTGAGCCTCACTGCAGGAAACCCCCCACATTTTGCCCCATTTCTTGCTTCAAAAAATTCCTTTAAAAATCAACAAAAATCTATAATTTTCGTCACTAATTCAAACCTAAATCCTATTCTACCTCTTCCTAAACCCTAATTGATGTAAAACATGGAGAAAAGAGGCAACTTTAGAGGCTAATTGCAAGGGGTTCAAAGCTTGGGAGGTATTCTAATCTAAATGTTTAATTTGTAGTTGAAAGGTGCTAAACTAGAATTTTAAAGTGTTAATTTGGTTATAATTTGTTGCCTAGGAAATTCTAGAAAAGGTTTCTAAAAATCAAGTTAGGGTTTTTACAATGTGTTCATGATTATATGGTGTAACTAAATAAGTTAAGACCTAGAAAATTTAAATTAATTGTTAATTTGTAAATTGTTGTAATTAGTTTTTTTTGGCTAACTAGGTTTTTCCAAAATATATATATCGGTGAGACAAAATTCTAAATAGGGTTTTCATCAATAGATTGTGGTGTTAATGAGGAGATTAACATGTTGATTTAATGTGAAACATAATCTAGTTACTAATTGCTAGCTTTTACTTTAAAAATTATGATAAATATGCTATTTTGTAAACTAGGTTTTAGAAATTAATTAAAATGTGTGATTAAATATCTAGTTAGGGCTTTAGCACATCATTAAGGTTTCCTTGAGTGTTCTAACAATTTAAAATATGCAAAATCAAGTTTAGTTGTGGAATTGTGAATTTTTGCTTAAAAGGTGTTGAAACTGGATAAAATTGCAAACTAGAATTTTCAATTTAATACCAGTTGGTGTGATAAAAATATACTAATGTTTTGTATGAATTAGTTATGATATTTAGTGAATATTATGGCCATTAGTTTCGTTTAAACATCAAGTTTTGAAGTGAAAAGGTTAATTGATGCTTTCTAGGTTTTCGGAAATAAACCGATTTAAATTATTTTGAGTTTTCGATAAGTTGCAATCTATTGTTTATTATAACTAGTGTGTTTTGGAACTACGACTTGTACGTTCGTGTTTTATCTCGATCAATCGGCGTTTGTACGCCGATGTCGAGAATTTTTCAGTTCTTTTGCATGAGCGGGTCATAGGTTTTAACCTATGCGCGTTTCGTGCGCCGTTTTGGTTTTGTCTGTGATTCGGTTTACAATATTATATATGTTTGCGTATAGGTACCCCTCACGTGGACTTCGGACGAGGAAGAAGAGGAGGGCGACATCGACTTCGGCAGTAAAGGACCAGGTGAGTAGATGTATATTTACGGGGGAAGTCGGGTGGATGGCGTTTAGCACCCCCGCAAACGTAGAATAGGGCTGTTACTTACTGTTATTAGGAAGTCGGACGTGACATTAGATTCTTGGCGAGTAGGGTCCTATTTATGACTTTAGGTTGGACTAGACTGGTTTAGAAAGACTTAACCAGAGGGTAAAAGCCTTGGAGGAAATTCGTAGGTTTCAGGTAGACACACACACACACACACACGCCCACACATACATTTGACTTGGTGTGTGTGTGTGTGTGTGTGTGTATGATTGTGTATAGGTTTCTGTGTGTGTGTGTGTATACATACAACATATACACGTGATATGGGGAGGATATATGATATCTGGGGAAGAGTCAGTATGATTGGGCATGATGCCGTGAGTTAAAGATATACGATCGAGTATGATATGAGATGTACTATGATATTAGCGGATCGTTGGGAAATGAGAAAATGGATATTTATACATAAACGATAAAAGGTGATGATGACATTGAGATATACGAGACTCTAAAATAGAAGCCGAACTGTAATATGTGACTTAATCACGATATGATATATTTTACTTAATCATGATATGATATATGTGACATGATATTACTGAGGACCATCTGACGATGTATATTTACACGGACAATGATATATGTTTGACGATATTGGGATGTATGCGATTATAGCACAGTACCCTTGATCATGATAATATTTGATGATGATATTATACAAATGATGATGTACATAGGTGATAGTTGACTCGTACCCTGATTTTGGGATGCTGTACGATGGATTTTACCGTACGAGATATAGATGTGTTGATTGATCCGCACTCTTGACTCGAAGAAGTCGTACTCTGTACGTGACACTATTGAGGCTGGATCGCCGACTATTAGAGCTATCGACTCAGACTTTAGGTGGTTCTTATTTCCTATTGACTAGTTTCTTTAGTTTAGTTTCTTAGTGGGTTAGATAGATACTAGTTTAGGCTCGAGTCATATAGTTTGTAGTTAGACATGTATATTCTAAATGAGTGGTTAATACACATTCACCTTTATATTCAAATTGTAATCATCACGTTGCATGTTCATACATTTGTTTCTTTAGTTAATATGAAACTCTGCCTGCTAGGACACCGGCACCATTACCGATGATGCACATGTTCCACGTACACTTATTTGCCGGCTCACACACATCATCATCGGTAATTGCCATATCACGTACACTTTAGAACATGTTACCTTTTATTGATAGAATCAACTAAAGGCTAGATCAATATAATAGGGTATGATTACTCTTATGTTCTAGTTAGGCATTGCATTTATTACATAGACACTTCATGCATTCACATTTTCATATTATCATGTAGTATTGTGGGGCTTATGCCGATACTCATTATTACTTACTCATGATTTTGGGATTTTGGACTTCTATGAGATTTCTGGATTTTGGGGAAAACCGCAAGAATATATAATAAAACTTCTCTCTCTCCCTCTCTTTTTAAAATACAAGTTGCTGTTTTCTCGTGATGTATGTGTCGTCCACCGTGAGATTTCATGTTTTCGTTGGATTTCGAGACCCGATTCGAGGAGTGGATGAACCGTCTCGGATACATTGTGGGCCCGGTATGGTATCCCGGGGCAAGAAGATCGAGTTGTAGACGATGAGCCTGGCAGAGGAAGACTACCTATCGTTGATGTCTGGCACGACGGATATCCGGAGGATACCGACCGTTGTCGTGAGATTTGATGATATGGGCCGATCCGGACAGACGGAGCCCGAGAGATTGAGATATTGAGATTATGAGATTTTGAGTTTTACATGTTTTGTGTCGATACTTGACACGGATTTCCATGGATTTCATTGCTGTTTCAGATTACCATACAAATTTTACTATGATAAAGTTAAAGATTTCTTATACAGATATACCCATTTTTCAGGGTTGATTGTTTTACATTCATGGTGCATGCATACTCATACACATGACATGTTACTACTTGAGGCACTGACACGAGCACTGAGCATTTTCACTTGCGCATAGTTTATTACCCAGCCATTACTAGATGACTAGTGATATATTAAGTATACTATTATGACCTAGGACAGTGTCGTGCATGCGATTTCTACTCGCAGATGTCTTCTACTCACGAGTTGGCAACTCACCCCCGTTGTGCCAAATTTTTCTTACAGGTTTCGATGTACAGGTTTCCTTGGCAGCTTGCTGACACATCCTTTCATTCAGGGTGATTTGCTCGGTAGGTTGGTTCGCTTATATCAGGACCGCCGTTATACTTTTATTATTTCAATTGTATCTAGTAAGCTCCATCAACCAGACTTGTATTACTTGATAGTTTAGAAGTCCAGTTGTTTTTATTTCGACCTTAGAGTCGTACTTGTATTATTATGGTTTTCTGGTGGATTTGGTCTTCTTTTGAGTTTTGAGCCTCGCCCTTCGGCGTTATATATTCTAGTGCGCTGTGTGGTTGTTTCCGCCTTTTTGGCGAACAGCTAGCTCCCGCTTGGGGATGCCTTTTTATTGTTGCTCATATATATTTGTATTTTTACCCGTTTGGGTCCAGTTTTTACAAAGGAGACTCTGCCAAAATTTTTGAGAATTTGATGTTGCTTTTAAACTTGTTTCCTTACACTTCTTCTTTTAAAGGGTTTAGATTTTTAGGCTTCGGCTTACATAGATTACGTTACGCCTCATGACGTTTCATAATTTATGCGCCGGTCACGTTCCGCACCTTCGGGTCCTGACAAAGTTGGTATCAGAGTGCTAGGTTTAACCTTTGTCTGAGTCTAGGTTGACCTTAGTTGATGGAGTGGGTGACTTAGGTAGAGTGACGTACCGTGTGTATGATCCGCAGCATACCTACGATACGCTGCTCTGCTTAAAAAATCGTAAGATGAACATTTCTTTGCATCGTATTCTATTCGTTCCTATGATCTATCTTCGTCAATGTCGGATGGCGGTTTCTGTTACCATGGTCGCACGGGCAGAAGGAGCTGCGGATCGAATGCGATGACCATTAGGGTATCGTTTATTCTTGTGGATTGAAGCATTGTTAGCGTGCGGACGAAGGGTATTCACATGTCATCCAGATGAAGTTAAAAGGTTCGAACGAATGTCAGAAACCCATTTTTCTTAAGTTTAAGGTATTCAGAAGAACATGCAGGTATTTTTATGGACCCTCTAGAAGAATGAAACCCAAACTCGACATAATGACCGTGAGAACGCTGGTGAACCTTCGGGTTTGCGGCAGTTCCGTGATGCCATTAGCGAGGCTTGGGTTTGCCCTTCTATGGCTAGTCCGCAGATGTTGGGGCATGTACTGGATATTTTTAAACTGTACTTGAGTGTTGAGCTCTCGGGGAATTACGCGATTTTGATGAATCGATCGAAAAGTTTAACGTAGTCCGGATATCAGGTGAAGGGATATATTACGTGGAAGACACTCGATATGAGCATAGCCGTTTGTAGTGCAGTCAGCACAGCGATGAGGAGACAAGTCCGAATCAGTTGACATTAGAAAAAGCGCACATTGACGATAGTGTTTACGATTGTGATTTGGTGATTTGAATTTCATATTTCTGTTTTTTGGATTTTGGTATTTTGAGAATTTTGTTCTATGATTGGTATTTCCTATGTGTATATTTATTACACTCTATTCGTGTTTCATATATCAGTGGTATTGATGTTGTTTTGTGCATACCAAGTGCACTCGATTTGGTTTTATACATTTTAAGATATTGATTTGATTTCGTGCATATGGGTTACACATGATTTTGACGTATGCTTCGACATAGTTTTCATGCATTTTTCGTACTGTGATTTCGATTTTGATATTCAGTCTATGTTTTCGTGCACTATGTGCACTTGATAGAGATTCTTGTGCACGCTTGGTGTACTTGATGCGATTTTGTGCACACCAGATACACTAAATAGGGGTTTTGTGCAGATTAGATGCACCTGATATTATTGTCGTCCACGCCCGTTGCACTTGACAGATGTTTTTGGTGCACACCCATTGCACTCAATTTTGTTTCTGTGCGTATTCATGGCATCTGTAATTGACTTCGATTTTCGTGCGCACCGGACGCACGTAGTACCTCGTATACTGTGATAGGGATTGATTTCATTTTGAGCAGTATGTTTTTATAATCATTATTATTTGACTTAGTAACCAGGTGGGACGTGTATGTTAAATAAAAGATATATAGGTACAGCTATTTTTTTAAAAATAAACATCCGCTACTTATGCCGTTTCACGCGCAACGCACGGCGATTTTAAAAAGGGGTTTTGCATGCTTCTTTATTAAGATGTTTAGACGATTTTAGTACGATGCACACCATATATAAGTTATAGTTTTGATATATATCATGTTGATTTTCATATTGGGCTTTGATATTTTATTCTCACCGTAACTCCGATGATTGCGTTATATTTGACGGAGTTTTGAATTTGAGTTACTTACTCGTTTTGCATGCGCATGCATTGCGCTAAGATGTGTTTTATGTATTGATGATTTCGGAGCCCCGACGATTTGAGTGTTTTGGCTGAATGTTTTAGTATTTGGGGGGGAGTTTTAATTTAAATTCGGGGACCGAGTTTTAATTTAAATTCGGGGACCGAAGGGAGGAAGATTGTAACGCTTCGAAAATCGTTTAGGCAGTTTTTCGATAATCGGTAAAATAATAAGTCTTTTCCGTAAAAAGTCAAAACAAGTATTTTTCAATATAGGCCTAATTATACAAAATTTAGATAAGATATTGCCAGAAATTGGTCACTAAATTGTCACTTAAAATTTTCTAGTTATTTAAAAAAAATTCCCTTAATTAATTATTTTTAATATTATTTTAAGCTTTTAAAAGTACATTAAATTAGTGATAAATACAAATTTAAATGTGTAAATTACACACTTAGGAACCATTATAAACTAAAATTTAGTGTAACAAAAATTGTATCAAGATTTTTCAAGATTTTAGTTCTATGGTTTGAAAATTAAATCAAAATGAATTTTAAATAGGAAAATGATGTGATATGCATTTATTATACTTGAGAGAGAGTTTTTGTGTAGAAATTTCCACACAAATTCCTCACTCCCTTCCCCATTTCCCTCAGGCCGAGCCTCACTGTAGGAAACCCCCTTCATTTTTCCCCATTTCTTGCTTAAAAAAATTCCTTTAAAAATCAACAAAAATCTACAATTTTCGTCACTAATTCAAACCTAAATCCTATTCTATCTCTTCCCAAACCCTAATTGGTTTAAAACATGGAGAAAAGAGGCAACTTTGGAGGCTAAGTGCAAGGGGTTCAAACCTTGGGAAGTATAATTCTAATCTAAATGTTTAATTTGTAGTTGAAAGGTGCTAAACTAGAATTTTAAAGTGTTAATTTGGTTATAATTTGTTGTCTAGGAAATTCTAAAAAGGGTTTCTAAAAATCAAGTTAGCGTTTTTACAATGTGTTCATGATTATATGGTGTAACTAAATAAGTTAAGACCTACAAAACTTAAATTAGTTGCTAATTTATAAATTGTTGTATTTAAATTGTTGTAATTAGTTTTTTTGGCTAACTAGGTTTTTACAAAATATATATATCGGTGAGACAAAATTCTAATTAGGGTTTTCATCATTAGATTATGGTGTTAATGAGGAGATTAACATGTTAATTGAATGTGAAACATAATCTAGTTACTAATTGCTAGCTTTTACTTTAAAAATTGTGATAAATATGCTATTTTGTAAACTAGGTTTTAGAAATTAATTTGAAATGTGGGATTAAAAATCTAGTTAGGGCTTTAGCACATCATTAAGTTTTCCTTGAGTGGTTTAACAATTTAAAATATGCAAAATCAAGTTTAGTTGTGGAATTATGAATTTTTGCTTAAAAGGTGTTGAAATGGGATAAAATTGCAAACTAGAATTTTCAATTTAATACCAATTGGTGTGATAAAAATATAGTAATGTTTTTTTATGACTTATATGATATTTAGTGAATATTATGGCCATTAGTTTCGTTTAGACATCAAGTTTTGAAGTGAAAAGGTTAATTGACGCTTTCTAGGTTTTCGGAAATAAACCGATTTAAATTATTTTGAGTTTTCGATAAGTTGCAATCTATTGTATATTATAACTACTGAGTTTTGGAACTACGACTTGTACGTTCGTGTTTTATCTCGATCAATCGGCGTTTGTACGCCGATGTCAAGGGTTTTTCAGTTCTTTGGCATGAGCGGGTCATAGGTTTTAACCTATGCGCTTTTCGTGCGTCGTTTTGGTTTTGTCTGTGATTCGGTTTACAATATTATATATGTTTGCGTATAGGTACCCCTCACGTGGACTTCAGACGAGGAAGAAGAGGAGGGCGACATCGACTTCGGCAGACAAGGACCGGATGAGTAGATGTATATCTACGAGGGAAGTCGGGTGGATGGCATTTAGCACCGCCGCAAACGTAGAATAGGGATATTACTTACTGTTATTAGGAAGTCGGACGCGACCTTAGATTCTTGGCGAGTAGGGTCCTATTTAGGACTTTAGGTTGGACTAGACTGGTTTAGAAAGACTTAACCAGAGGGTAAATGCCTTGGAGGAAATTCGTAGGTTTCAGGTAGACACACACACACGCACACACATACATTTGACTTGGTGTATATGTGTATCTATATATATATATATGATTGTGTGTTGGTTTCTATGTGTATATATATACACATATAACATATACACGTGATATGGGGAGGATATATGATATATGGGGAAGAATCAGTTTGATTGGGCGTGATGCCGTGAGTTAAAGATATACGATCGATTATAATATGAGATGTACTATGATATTAGCGGATCGTTGGGAAATGAGAAAATGGATATTTATACATAAACGATAATAGGTGATGATGACAATGAGATATACGAGACTCTAAACTAGAAGTCGGACCGTAATATGTTATTTAATCACGATATGATATATGTGACTTAATCACGATATGATATATGTGACATGATATTTCTGAGGACCATCTGACGATGTATATTTACACAGACAATGATATATGTTTGACGATATTGGGATGTATGCGATTATAGCACAGTACCCTTGATCATGATAATATTTGATGATGATATTATACAAATGATGATGTACATAGGTGATAGTTGACCTGTACCCCGATTTTAGGATGCCGTACGATGGATTTTACCGTACGAAGCATAGATGTGATGATTGATCCGCACTCTTGACTCGAGAAAGTCGTACTTTGTACGTGACGCTATTGAGGCCGGATCGCCGACTATTAGAGCTATCGACTCAGACTTTAGGTGGATTCTTATTTCCTATTGACTAGTTTCTTTAGTTTAATTTCTTAGTGGGTTAGATAGATACTAGTTTAAGCTCGAGTCATATAGTTTGTAGTTAGACATGTATATTCCAAATGAGTGGTTAATACAAATTCACCTTTATATTCAGATTGTAATCATCACGTTTCATGTTCATACATATGTTTCTTTAGTTAATATGAAACTCTGCCTGCTAGAACACCAGCACCATTACCGATGATGCGCATGTTCTACGTACACTTATTTGCCGGCTCACACACATCATCATCGGTAATTTCCATGTCACGTACACTTTAGAACATGTTACCTTTTATTGATAGAATCAACTAAAGGCTAGATCAATATAATAGGGTATGATTACTCTTATGTGCTAGTTAAACATTGCATTTATTATATAGACACTTCATGCATTCACATTTTCGTACTATCATGTAATATTGTGGGGCTTATGTCGATACTCATTATTACTTACTCATGATTTTGTGATTTTGGACTTCTATGAGAATTCTGGATTTTGGGGAAAACCGCAAGAATATATAATAAAACTTCTCTCTCTCTCCCTCTCTTTTTAAAATAAAAGTTACGGTTTTCTCGTGATGTATGTATCGTCCACCATGAGATTTCATGTTTTCTATTGGATTTCGAGACCCGATTTGAGGAGTGGATGAACCATCTCGGGTACATGGTGGGCCCGGTATGGTACCCTGGGGCAAGAAGATCGAGTTGTAGACGATGAGCCTGGCAGGGGAAGACTACCTACCGGTGATGTCTGGCGTGGCGGATACCTACCGTTGTCGTGAGATTTGATGATATGGGCCGATCTGGACTGATGGAGCCCGAGAGATTGAGACTATGAGATATTGAGATTATGAGCATTTGAGATTTTGAGTTTTACATGTTTTGTGTCAATGCTTGACACGGATTTCCATGGATTTCATTGCTGTTTCAGATTACCATACAAATTTTACTATGATAAAGTTAAAGATTTCTTATACAGATATACCCAGATTTCAGGGTTGATTGTTTTACATTCACGGTGCATGCATACTCATACACATGACATGTTACTACTTGAGGCACTGACACGAGAACTGAGCATTTGCGCTTGCGAATAGTTTATTACCCTGCCACTACTAGATGACTAGTGATATATTAAGTATATTACTATAACCTAGGACAGCGTCGTGCATGCGATTTCTACTCGCAGATGTCTTTTACTCACGAGTTGGCAACTCACCCCCGTTGTGCCAAATTTTTCTTACAGTTTCCTTGGCAGCTTGCTGGCACATCCTTTCATTCAGTGTGATTTGCTCGGTAGGTTGGTTCTCTTGTATCAGGACCGCCGTTGTATTTTTATTATTTCATTTGTATCTTGTAACCTCCATCAACCAGACTTGTATTACTTGATAGGTTAGAATACCAGTTGTTTTTATTTCGACCTTAGAGTCGTGCTTGTATTATTATGGTTTTCTGGTGGATTTGGTTTTCTTTTGAGTTTTGAGCCTCGCCCTTCGGCGTTGTATATTCTAGTGCATTGTGTGGTTGTTTCCGCCTTTTGGCGTAGAGCTAGCTCCCGCTTGGGGATGTCTTTTTGTTGTTGCTCATATATATTTGTATTTGTACCCGTTTGGGGCCAGTTTTTACAAAGGAGACTCTGCCGAAATTTTTGAGAATTTGATGTTGCTTTTAAACTTGTTTCCTTACACTTCTTCTTTTAAAGGGTTTAGATTTCTGGGCTTCGGCTTACTTAGATTACGTTACGCCTCATGACGTTTCGTAATTTAAGTGCCGGTCGCGTTCTGTACCTTCGGGTCGT
This sequence comes from Agapanthus africanus, assembly GCA_030015575.1. Taxonomy (NCBI): domain Eukaryota; kingdom Viridiplantae; phylum Streptophyta; class Magnoliopsida; order Asparagales; family Amaryllidaceae; genus Agapanthus; species Agapanthus africanus. Next base: position 438,030,310 of record CM057337.1, on the reverse strand, counting down.
GACACCACTGATCAACCTATCAGTAAATCCCAACTGCCTTGGCCAAGAACTTATGGTCCTGACAAATCGATCACTGTGCGATATCAACTCCCAATACCGGGAAAGACGAATCCCCAACAATCGCTCACTGCCTCTATATGGCTCGGGACTGTACCCAACCAAAACCTGTTTGCACGACTCAGTAGAGCCATGGTAGGGTACTGATCAAAGCTTAGTGGAAACTCACACGAGACAAATGCCGATCTCAGGTCCAAAGACTAACCTGTACACATGTCACCTGAGAACATCCATCTGACGATTGGTATAATACCATCTGGAAGTTCTCGGCGAATCCATCCAGTGTACTCACACCCAGTGAGCACATGTACACGATTTTAGGTGCATCAGACAAATGGCTGCAGGACTAACCATCCCCTGACGGGGCTAGAAACGTATACACTAGTCTACTCTGGAGTATCAATTCCCAGTCTCGATACTCACACTACTAGGGACCATTTAAGGATGAGCTTATGGATTACCCTGCTCCTACAAGTATGATCTCCATCATAACGCAGGTAGTCAAGCAAGATCCTACGGGCTTTATCAATATGTAACCGCAATATGTAATAACGAGTATAACATATACCATGTTAAGATAAAGACAAACCATAATAGTATACTACCGTATCATATCTTTATCAATATGTGCAAGCTGGATAAAACATCAATAAAAACAAATAAACAAATCAGATAAAGATACGATAAGATACGATAGTTCTTCACTGCTATTCAGTAGTTCTCACCTGGGTCTGACTGATACCGGCTCACCACGCTTAGCACGTAAGCTACATCTGGTCTTGTACACAGCATCACATACATTATAGATCCTACCGCCGAAGCGTAGGGTATAGTGCTCATGCGAACCCTCTCCTCGTCAGTCTTAGGAGACAACTCTTTGGATAGGGTGATTCTATGCAATGCGGGTATGTTATCGCGCTTGGAATCTTCCATATTAAATCTCTTTAGTACGGTCTCTATGTACCTGGACTGCGAAAGTCGCAATAATCTCTTAGATCTATCTCTGTAGATCTTGATCCCCAGAATGTATGAGGCATAACCCAGGTCCTTCATGGAGAACCTTTGTGACAAGAACAACTTGACCGATTGTAGCATAGGAATATCATTTTCTATTAAAAGAATGTTGTCCACATATAAAACTAGGAATATGACAGTTCGTCCTACAATTTTCTTATATATACATGACTCATCTTCGTTCTTGATGAAGTCAAAATCCTTGACTGTCTCATCAAAACAGATGTTCCAGCTCCGCGATGCTTGCTTCAATCTATAAATGGATTTGAGCAACTTGCATACCTTCCCGCTGTCATCCTAAAGGCTTTATCAGTATGTAACATAGAGACAATCAGTGTACATGTTAAGATAAAGTGCAACCAAATAGCATACTATCATGTCGAGCAAGAAAGTCCTCCCTATATATGTCCAAGCATTTACTACAATATACATCGTATGTACAGTAATGGCCTCTAGGGCATACATATAACTAACAATCTCCCACTTACACACATTCAGCCGTAGCGGTATCCGCTGCAAAAGATGATACGATGTGATGAAAAAGCCTTGCCGCGACTGCTTTGAGGGACACCTGCAAAACACTGTGGCTGTTAGTTGTATGTATGCCCTAGAGGCCAATATTGTACAGATGATGTATATTATATTGGATGCTTGGACATATATAGAGATGACTTTCTTGCTCGATATGATAGTATGCTATCTGGTTACTCTTTATCTTAACATGTACACTTGTCTCTTTAAACTGTCTTATAGTTACATGTTGATAAAGCCCTTAGGATGTGTACTTGACTACCTGGACTATGATGCAGATCATACTAGTGGGGACATGGTAGTCCATAAGTACATCCTTCATGGTCCCTAGTCGTGGGTGTATCGAGACGGGGCATCGATATACCAGTGTAGACTAGCGTATACGCTTCTCAACCCATGAGATGGGCGATGGATGATCCTATATCCATTGGTGTTTGAAATCAGAGATGGTATACGGGTGCTCAGTGGAGACTGGGTATACTGGACGGACTCGCCGAGAACTCCCAGATGGTAACGTCAGATGGCAGTTCTCAGGTGACACTTGTACAGGTTAGTCTGTAGACCCGAGATCGTCATTGAGTCTTGTGTGATTCCCACTGTACTTTGATCTCCACCTTACCACGTCCATGAGGGCATGCAAAACGGTGGTCTTTGGGTACAGTCCCGAGTTACATGGAGGCAATGAGTGATAGGAGCGGTTTCGTCTCTCCCGGTATTGGGGGTTGATGTTGCGCTGTGCTCGATTGGCCGTAACAGGGAAGTCCCTGGCCAGGGCTGATCAGAGATTTGCTGGTAAGTGTTACCAGTAGTTTCTCGACCCGTTATGAGCCTCACATCAGCACGACTTATCGGTTATTGGGGTCTGACGTTTACCACCCCTAGACTTGATATGCGACATATCAGACGAACAGACCGGACTTTACGGTAAGTGTTATTGGTTGGATTCACAGGAGTGTGAGCGGGCTAGCTCGTCGATCTTCTGATCGCTCAATACCCGGGTGGCCGTTACGTTTAGCAGACCACTTGCGGCTTGTGGGTGCTTGATATGATCATCATCTGCTACCGGCGTATTGACGAGTCTTTAGAGTCCTACACAGAGGTTTCCTGGCTCAAGCGAAACGAAATAGGAGTGCATATGAGATATGTGCGGGAGCGAGAATATTGCGTGTATGTGATACCGTATTTCATTCTCGCGATCAATGTATCGATTGGTTATATGCGATATAACCTAGATATCGAATCAAGGATTGATTCGATAAGCCGATACATTGGATACTAGTCGGTTATATGCGATATGACCGGATCGTTAAATCAAGTGTTGATTTAATGATTTAATGTATAATTATATATTTGATATATTGCTTTGCATTAACTAGTATTGGTTCATTTTAAAAGGATTTTCTCACTTGATGCGCATTGTATATGTGATATATTTTTTGTGCACTTGTTTGTATCATGTTTGATGATACTTGCTCACTTGGGTTTGTGTAAAGATTAAACCATGGTTATATGAATGGTTAGGGTTTTGATTATTTACTTAGTTATTTATTTATTTATTCATTTTGGATATTATTAAGAATGGTTGCTTATTTTGTTTCTATGTTGAAGCTTCTTGAAGTTTTGACAAAGTCCACCATTCTTATCTCATACTTAACCCTAACCATTCCAACTAACCTTAGTTTAATCTCTACACTTGACCATGGTAAGTATATGATAAGTATTCATATTAGTTTCATTTTTAAATAAGAAACTTATCATATTCTTTCTTCTTCATCATCTTCTTCTTTAAGAAAAACCTTGCCTTCATCAATGGCAACTTGAGCAAAAGTGTGAGAAATCCAATTCTAAAGTGAACCCACCTCCTATTTCTTCACCCTCTATCTCTTGCCAAGTAGTATAGGGTGTTTTCTTCACAAGTTTCACAACTTGGTGAAGTTGGAGCTTGAACTTGTGATGCCTCGACGTAGATCATCTTCGGCACGAAGCCGACGACCTAGTCCGCCCAATTCTCCGATGAAGCCGACGTTTGAGTTCGGGATTCGAGATGGACAGCGAGAGGACGCCTACGTGGAGCTAAGGAAGTGGAGAACCGGATCTACAAAGGTTGTAGCCTCTCTCCTTTAGTTAAGATGTTAACTAGTTTACTGTTTCGCCTAAATTTCTAGTCGACGATCCGTATTAGGGTTTCTCGGCACCCATAAAATTTGAAATTGGCATGGTTGATGCCTTGTGAGACCTCTATAGTGTGCCTAGGAACCCTACAGTGGTATCAGAGCCTAGCTAGAGCCTTAGGCGAAGTCCAGACGGAGTTTGAAGTCCGATCGAACCGAAACCCTAATATCAAAGTTGCTCTCTGTACATTTTTTAAAAACTGGGTTTTTTCCAAATTAAAAATATGCAGAAAATTCAGCAGGACTTTCTAAGAATTACTGTGAAACACAATCACCCAATTCCTCCAAAGTGCGGCGGAACCGCGGCAGAAGCCTGGCTTCTGCGGCGGTTCCGCGGCCGTATGATGACGTCACCCACCCAATTTTGCACAGTAACTTTTTTTATTCAGTGCTGAGTTCTCTGGGAATTTTTAATATTTATTCAAGAGTTGAGTATTTTGAGTTGTATTGGGGACTCGGTATTTCGATCGGATTACCGAACTTTGTCTAAGTGCTTTCCGGATAATTTTTGAATATGTTAAAAAGTCCGACCGGATATAAATACCCAACTTTTCCCCTGCCGGAAAATATCCAAGTGTTGGATTTTTGTGTGGATTAAGGACGTTCTGAGTAGTGCAAGTAACGCGATGGTCCCTCTAGAAGACAACAAACCTTAACTCGATTATGTGACCGTCTTGAACTGCCCTTTGAACCTTCGGGTTTGGGGCAGTACGGCGTGCTACATGTGAGGCGTTGGCTTGACCCTTTTACGGCTGGACCGTTGGTACTGAGGCATGAAGTGAATGTCTTTGAACCTATTTCATGTGTTGGACGGTTTCGGGAAAACTTGGGTGTTCAAATGTTCGATCGGAAAGTTTAAAATATTCTATTTATCCGGAATGGGATACAATAATTGGAATTCACAAACAGTTATGAGATAACTGAATGAATGTTATAAATCTAGCGGTTTAGTCTCATTTGATATTGAAAAGAGTTTTCGATAATGGGACTAAAATGCGGGGTTTATAACTGTTAGGCATGTGATGTCTAAGTATTTCATTTGATTAGGCATGTGATGTCTAAAAAGGTTGCGGATTCCAACTGTTGTAGTTTTACACTTTCTTTTCTGTGACCGTAAGTGTAATATGTGATATCGCTGGTTTCGTTGCTATATGTCAACGACAATTGGGATGCGCATATTTACTTACGTTGATGACATGTGATATTATGTGTTGCTGGATTTGTTATATTGGATTGTCGTGTTTGAATAGCCGGGGGTTTTTATGTGAGATGAGTGTTTTTCATTTTCATTCATGTAAAAACTTGTATGTAATATTCTTTTATTGGGGCACTTCCAGGTTGCGGAAGTCTTCACCTTTTGTATATTATTTACTTTTCCGCATTAGGATAGACCCAAGGAAGGGAGCACAAGTAACCGGGTTCTGGGGTCCAGTGGGAGACCAACTCGAGGAGTCGAGTCCAGGTCTCCTAACCCTAGAATTTGCAGGGTTGCTTGCCGCTCTCGTAGGGGTCTAGGGGTGTAGGATTGGCTATTCATCACGACCGTGGAATCCGTGTTTTATACTGGCTCGTATTGAAAACATGGACGTCCTTGTATATCCAATGTTTCATATGTTCCTTCTGCTGCGTTATCTGTGATGTGATCATGTGATGTTCTGTGATAGATACTTTATATAGTATATATGATATATTATATAGACGTTACTTATATTTTGCACCCGCACTAGCCCTGCCCTGCTCTGTCGTTAGTTACCTAACATAACGGTGCACGAGGGGACATCAAGGCGAATGCGGATGGCATAAGTGTACGTCGTATTTATCTGTGATGTTTAGATATTTAAATGATGGGACTTCATTAATGTGATTAATGAAAGAAAAGAAACCTAAGATGTTGTAGAATCAAATTTTAAATAAAAACAGGTAGCTACAGTTCTTGCTTTGCACAGCGGTATATGTGATATATCCTGCACCTTATTCGAGGAGGAAAGGACCGAGATCCCTTCACCGGGAGTGACTCCTTTAGCAATAACTGGCAGATGCTACACACTCGGTTTGTTTTTGATAGCTTCTATAGTTTCTGCTTTGCACAGTGATATATATGATATATCCTGCACCTCATTCGACGAGGAAAGGACCGACGATCCCTTCACCGGGAGTGACCCCTTTAGCAAAACTAGAAAAGCCTCAAAATCACTCCATTTGAAAACTTCATTTGATTCTACAACGATATCAAGTTCATTACGCAATAGGTTTTCAGAAAAACCTGTCGTAGCCCTCCGTCATTTCAGATAAGTACTAGTTAGTATTCGTGCTGCGGTTGTTTGGCATGCGTCAAGGCATAGTGTACGGTAGCTAACTAGTGCTTATCTGCTAGCATACGATGCGATTGGATTAGGGTATTTGCACGGCATTGTTTGGCATGCGTCAAGGGTCGTGCAGGTGGGTTTAATTCAATCAAGAAATGTAACATGACTAGCGGACTATGGGTTGTTTGGCATGCTTCAAGGTCATAGCACTCTAGGGACAAAATATTATCGAGAATTTCAAGTGTTGAAATTTGCAATGAGATTGCATACCTTCTATGAGATAGTTGGATCCCGATACCCACAGCGAGTAAGAGTTACTCCTGGGAGAGTTTTACACATTACAATTAGCCGATCAAGTAGGTGTCTAGAAAGGTGTCAACGGGGTTACGCCTCTGGGAAAACGCGGTTTTACATTAATTAGGTTCGTACGAAAGCACGGGGGACCTCCCTCAAAGTACCGACACTGGCCTGGCTGAAAGATCGACGAAGTTGTAGGGTGTAATTAATCCCAGCTAGTCTTTCCTTTTAGGGTTTGAAGGAAGATTTGATAAAAACCAGTAGGAGCCATCCTGATTAGATAAGATAATAACCAATCCGATCTTGCACGAGCATACGCTAAAGTGTTTTCTTCTCTTTCTCTCTCCAGGAAGCGACCATTTCATGCCCTAATAAAGATAATAATATGGATGTATTGACCGAACCCGCATGTTATACTGTGCTGGGGAACGTTGGTTCCGCTCTTTCCTATAAGAGTTATGGGACTGAACAGGATATAGGGGAATACCAGGATTCCCATACCACCCGAATGAAGAAAGTACATGTTGATGCATTTTCTTCGGGTGTGTTCGTTACAGAGAACTGTTTCTCCATCTGCCCTACGTCCTGGGTATTAGATACCGGATCAGGATCCCATATATGTAATCAGTTACATGGGCTTAGGAAAGGTAGAGAACTTGGAGAAGGTGATAAAGACATTAGAGTTGGAAATGGTGCAATTGTTGCAGCTAAGACTGTCGGGGAATATCACCTTGAATTACCAACTAGTAATACATTGGTTCTGAACGAATTCTATTACATGCCGAACCTGATATGCAACATTATATCGGTTTCTTTATTGAGTGAAGAGGGATATAATTTTGTATTACAGGATAATGTTATGAACATTTTCCGTTAGCAAAAGTTGGTTGGATCAGGCACGTTGTGCAATGGCATTTATGTTCTAAACCAATCAACAGTTCTGAGCATAACAAACACACACAAGAGGAAGAGTTCAGAACTGAACGAATCCTTCTTGTGGCATTGTAGACTGGGTCACATCAATGTGACACGACTGGCTAAGTTGCATAAGGATGGATATTTAAATCCGTTTGAATTTTCATCTTATGACACTTGCCAGTCATGTCTCAAAGGCAAGATGACCAAAACTCCGTTTACGGGACACAGAGAAAGAGTTACCGAACTCTTGGGACAGATACATAGTGATGTATGCGGTCCCATGTCTACACATGCCAGGGATGGTTCTTCGTACTTCATTACATTCACTGACGATCTCTCTAGATTCGGATATGTGTTCCTGATGAAACACAAATCAGAAGCTTTTGAGAAATTTAGAGAATATAAACAAGAAGTCGAGAACCAAACCGGAAAAAGTATTAAAATCCTACAATCTGATCGAGGAGGGGAATACTTGAGCAATGAATTCCAGGACTTCCTAAAAGAGAATGGGATTCTCTCTCAGCTGACTCCTCCATATACACCACAGCACAACGGTGTATCTGAACGGAGAAACGGCACCCTATTAGATATGGTGCGCTCAATGATGAGTACAGCTGAGTTACCTATTTCCTTCTGGGGATATGCGCTTGAGACAGCCATGGACCTATTGAATAGAGTTCCTACCAAATCAGTGCCTACCACTCCATATGAGATATGGAAAGGGAAGAGACCACATCTTAATTATATTAAGATATGGGGTTGTCCAGCCTATGTCAAAAGACAAAATCCGGACAAACTCGGGGCAAGATCTGTCTTATGTAAGTTTGTAGGATATCCCAAAAATTCACAAGGGTATATCTTCTACCACCCCGAGGAACAAAAGGTGTTTGTTTCTTGACATGCCACTTTCTTAGAAAAAAGTTTTCTTATGAAACAGATAAGTGGCATTGAGGTAGAACTGGAAGAGGTTCCAGCGACACAGACTACAACAGAAGATTTGGTTGAACCAGAGGATTCAGTAGTTCCCGATGAACCCCAGCCTCTCCGCCGATCTAGCAGGGTTTCTCGTCCACCTGAGAGATACTACGGTTTTCTCATGGATGGTGGGAGCGAGGATTGCATCATGGAGGATGATGACCCAACTAGCTTCGAGCAGGCCATCACGAGTAGGGACTCAGTGAAATGGCTGGATGCTATGCGGTCCGAGATGGAATCCATGTACACCAACGAAGTATGGACTTTGGATGTTGCTCCTGAAGGGGTAAAACCCATTGGGAGCAAGTGGATCTTCAAGAAGAAACTTGGTGTAGATGGGAAAGTGGAGACTTTCAGAGCTAGACTTGTTGCAAAAGGTTTTCGTCAAAGACCAGGTGTGGACTATGACGAAACCTTTTCTCCAGTGACTATGCTTAAATCCATCCCGATCATGCTTGCTATCGCTGCATATCATGACTACGAAATATGGCAAATGGATGTTAAGACCGCCTTTCTAAATGGTGATTTAGAAAAGTGCGTGTACATGACTCAGCCAGAGGGCTTCGTAGACAGTGGGAGCAGCGGCAATGTGTGCAAGCTGCTTAAGTCCATTTATGGATTAAAGCAAGCATCGCGGAGTTGGAACATCTGCTTTGATGTCGTTATCAAAGAGTTTGATTTCGTCAAAAACCCAGATGAACCTTGTATTTACAAGAAGTCGACAGGGAGTAAGGTTGTCTTCCTCGTATTGTACGTCGACGACATACTCTTGATAGGAAATGATATTCCTATGCTGCAATCGGTCAAGCTCTTCTTATCACAAAGATTCTCAATAAAAGATCTTGGTGATGCCTCCTGCATATTGGGAATAAGGATCTAATGAGATAGATCCAAACGGATATTGGGATTGTCCCAATCCAGGTACATTGACACCATACTAAAGAGTTTAGTATGGAAGAATCCAAGCGTGGGAACTTGCCCACGATCTCTGGAGTCATTCTCTCCAAAGAGATGTCTCCCAAGACTGATTTGGAGAGAGCTCGCATGTAAGGGATACCCTATGCTTCGGCTGTAGGCTCTATCTTGTACGCGATGCTATGTACCAGACCCGATGTAGCATACTCACTAAGTGTAGTGAGCAGGTATCAAGCTGATCCTGGAGAGAGTCACTGGACAGCTGTGAAGAGCATTCTCAAGTACTTACGAAGGACTAAAGAGATGCTCTTGGTGTATGGTAACGGAGAACTCCAAGTGGAGTCCTTTACCGATTCAAGCTTCCAGAGTGATAAGGACGACTCTAAGTCGCAGTCGGGCTTTGTCTTTACCCTTTACGGAGGGGCGGTTAGCTGGAAGAGTTCCAAGCAGGAAACCGTGGTAGACTCGACGATGGAGGCTGAATACATCGCTGCCAACGATGCCGCTAAAGAGGCTGTCTGGATCAAGAAGTTCATTACTGAACTTGGTGTGGTTCCATCCATTGAGCATCCAATACCTTTGTATTGCGATAACAATGGAGCGGTGGCTTTGGCCAAGGAACCTAGGTCCCATCAGCGATCCAGGCATATTCTGAGGCGATATCACCTGATCCGGGAGATAGTTGATCGCCGGGAGATCGAGGTCAGGAGGGTTGACACGAAGAACAACACGGCGGATCCACTCACGAAGGCCATTCCCCAGATACAGTTTGAGAGACTCTTCGGGATGCTCGGTATGCGATACTACAGCAGCTGTCCCTAGTGCAAGTGGGAGATTGTTAGTTGTATGTATGCCCTAGAGGCCAGTATTGTACAGATGATGTATATTATATTGGATGCTTGGACATATATAGAGATGACTTTCTTGCTCGATATGATAGTATGCTATCTGGTTACTCTTTATCTTAACATGTACACTTGTCTCTTTAAACTGTCTTATAGTTACATATTGATAAAGCCCTTAGGATGTGTACTTGACTACCTGGACTATGATGCAGATCATACTAGTGGGGACATGGTAGTCCATAAGTACATCCTTCATGGTCCCTAGTCGTGGGTGTATCGAGACGGGGCATCGATATACCAGTGTAGACTAGCGTATACGCTTCTCGACCCATGAGATGGGCGATGGATGATCCCATATCCATTGGTGTTTGACATCAGAGATGGTATACGGGTGCTCAGTGGAGACTGGGTACACTGGACGGACTCGCCGAGAACTCCCAGATGGTATTATACCTCACGTCAGATGGCAGTTCTCAGGTGACACTTGTACAGGTTAGTCTGTAGACCCGAGATCGTCATGGAGTCTTGTGTGATTCCCACTTTACTTTGATCTCCACTTTACCACGTCAATGAGGGCGTGAAAAACGGTGGTCTTTGGGTACAGTCCTGAGTCACATGGAGGCAATGAGCGATAGGAGGGGTTTCGTTTCTCCCGGTATTGGGGGTTGATGTTGCGCTGTGCTCGATTGGCCGTAACAGGGAAGTCCCTGGCCAGGGCTGATCAGAGATTTGCTGATAAGTGTTACCAGTAGTTTCTTGACCCGTTATGAGCCTCACATCAGCACGACTTATCGGTTATTGGGGTCTGACGTTTACCACCCCTAGACTTGATATGCGACATATCAGACGAACAGACCGGACTGTACGGTAAGTGTTATTGGTTGGATTCACAGGAGTGTGAGCGGGCTTGCTTGTCGATCTTCTGATCGCTCAATACCCGGGTGGCCGTTACGTTTAGCAGACCGCTTTCGGCTTGTAGGTGCTTGATATGATCATCATCTGCTACCGGCGTATTGACGAGTCTTTAGAGTCCTACACAGAGGTTTCCTGGCTCAAGCGAAACAAAATAGGAGCGCATATGAGATATGTGCGGGAGCGAGAATAATGCATGTATGTGATACCGTATTTCATTCTCGCGATCAATGTATCGATTGGTTATATGCGATATAACCTAGATATCGAATCAAGGATTGATTCGATAAGCCGATACATTGGATACTAGTCGGTTATATGCGATATGACCGGATCGTTAAATCAAGTGTTGTTTTAATGATTTAATGTATAATTATATATTTGATATATTGCTTTGCATTAACTAGTATTGGTTCATTTTAAAAGGATTTTCTCACTTGATGCACATTGTATATGTGATATATTTTTTGTGCACTTGTTTGTATCATGTTTGATGATACTTGCTCATTTGGGTTTGTGTAAAGATTAAACCATGGTTATATGAATGGTTAGGGTTTTGATTATTTACTTAGTTATTTATTTATTTATTCATTTTGGATATTATTAAGAATGGTTGCTTATTTTGTTTCTATGTTGAAGCTTTTTGAAGTTTTGACAAAGTCCACCATTCTTATCTCATCCTTAACCCTAACCATTCCAACTAACCTTAGTTTAATCTCTACACTTGACCATGGTAAGTATATGATAAGTATTCATATTAGTTTCATTTTTAAATAAGAAACTTATCATATTCTTTCTTCTTCTTCATCTTCTTCTTTAAGAAAAACCTTGCCTTCATCAATGGCAACTTGAGCAAAAGTGTGAGAAATCCAATTCTAAAGTGAACCCACCTCCTATTTCTTCACCCTCTACCTCTTGCCAAGTAGTATAGGGTGTTTTCTTCACAAGTTTCACAACTTGGTGAAGTTGGAGCTTGAACTTGTGATGCCTCGACGTAGATCATCTTCGGCACGAAGCCGACGACCTAGTCCGCCCAATTCTCCGATGAAGCCGACGTTTGAGTTCGGGATTCGAGATGGACAGCGAGAGGACGCCTACGTGGAGCTAAGGAAGTGGAGAACCGGATCTACAAAGGTTGTAGCCTCTCTCCTTTAGTTAAGATGTTAACTAGTTTACTTTTTCGCCTAAATTTCTAGTCGACGATCCGTATTAGGGTTTCTCGGCACCCATAAAATTTGAAATTGGCATGGTTGATGCCTTGTGAGACCTCTATAGTATGCCTAGGAACCCTACAGTGGCACAACGAGGGTGAGTTGCCAACTCGTGAATAGTAAATAACATATTCAGGTAATCGCAAGAATGCACGTACTGCGATAATCTATCATATGCATGCTGATAGCAATAAATGGTAATATGTATATACAACAGTCATGAAAGGTACTCTATCAGTTACTACTAATACATGAAGCAATGCATATCAAATTAGTGCGGAGTATGGGATAAATATGTCATCTTCATAAAATCCTCATCGTGGCAGGACCAGTGTCCATCAAGACATTCTAAATCCTAAATCCCTCAAATCGGCCCTCAGATCGGCCCTCATAACCTGTAAGTCTTATGGAACCTGAGTGTCTTACATCGACACCTGAAAACATCATGAAAACTAGTGCCCAGCATCGACACATAAATACTCATATCCATACGTTCCTCGAATCCTAAGTGTCCAATATCGACCCTCGTGATCCACGTATCGGTTCATGCGTTCCTCGAATCCTAAGTTTCCAACATCGACACTCGTGATCCACGTATCGGTTTGTCTAATATCCATATGTTCCTCGAATCTTAAGTGTCCAATATCGACACTCGTGATCCACGTATCGGTTTTCTATCACAAGTCTCAGAGTGGATGTATCCAAATATCAAGTAAAGAATAATAATACTTGCATCGATCATTATGATGATATTATATATATATATACATATATAACAGCGTCCCATACCCTTGATATATATATATATATATAACAGTGTCCCATACCACTGATATATATCATCAGGAGTAAAACATCCAGAAAACATCATATGAAATCCATATCTCAATGCGAAAATCCATGAAATATAATATATGCAATATAAAACAGTAATATGAGCATATATAGGAAAAACCGCAATTTAACTGCAACAAGTTATTAAATATATCATGCGGTTCCTAATTTCTCCCAATTCCATACAACATCATACAAAAGTGAACATGTAGCTATAGCCAGGTATGCGTAACCATGACGGTATAGCAAGATATTGTTAGTTATGTATATGCCCTAGAGGCCATTGTTGTACATATGATGTATATTAAAATGGATGCTTGGATATATATAGAGAGGACTTTCTTGCTCGTCATGATAGTATGCTATTTGGTTTTCCTTTATCTTAACATGTTGACTTATATTAGTTTACTGTCTTACTCTCACATGTTGATAAAGCCCTTAGGATTTGTACCCGACTACTGGGACTATGATGAGATCATACTAGTGGGGCCATGGTAGTCGATGAGTACATCCTATAACTGTTCCTAGTCGAAGGTGTGTCGAGACAGGGCATCGATACACCAGAGTAAACTAGCGTATACGCATCTTGACCCATATGATGGGCGATGGATGATCCCATATCCATCGGTGTTTTGACATCAGAGATGGTGTATGGGTGCTCAGTGGAGACTGGGTACACTGGACGGACTCGCCGAGAACTCCGAGATGGTGATATACCTCACGTCAGATGGCAGTTCTCCGGTGACACTGGTACAGGGTAGTCTGTTGACCCGAGATCGTCATAGAGTCTTGTGTGATTCCCACTGTGCTTTGATTTCCACCTTACCACTTCCAAGAGGGCGTGCAAAACGGTGGCTTTTGGGTGCAGTCCCGAATCACATGGAGGCAATGAGCGATAGGAGGGGATTCGTCTCTCCCGGTATAGGGAGTTGATGTTGTGTTGTGTTGGATTGGCTATAACTGGAAGTCCCTGGCCAGGGCTGATATAGAGATTTACTGGTAAGTGTTACCAGTAGTTTCTCGACCTGTTATGAGCCTCACATCGACACGACTTATCGATTACTGGGGTCTGACGTATACTACCCCTAGACTTGATATGCGACATATCAGACGAAGAGACCGGACTGTACGGGAGTGTTACTGATTGGATTCACAGGAGAATATGCAGGATAGCTTGTTGATCTTCTGATCGCTCAATACCAGGATGGCAGTTACGTTTAGCTGACCGCTTGCAGCTTGTGGGTGTCTGATATGATCATCACCTACTGCCGGCGTATTGACGATTCTTTAGATTCCTACATAGAGGTTTCTTTACTCAGGCAAAACGGAGTAGGAGCAAATATGTGATATGTGCAGGACCGAAGATAATGCGATATGAGATACCGTATTATATTCTCGCGATATTCTGATATGAGCCGGGTCATCGAATCAAATGTTGATTCGATGAATCGGTACATGATATATTAGTCGGTTATATTCGATATAGCCGGATTGTCGGATCAAGTGTTCATTCGATAATTTAATGTATAATAATATATATGATATATTTCATTACATTATCTAATATTGGCTCGCTTTATTATTTCATTTTCTCACCGGGTAATACATTGATATATATGCGATATATGTTAATTGTTTTATTTTCTTTTGTTACAAATATATATTATATATGTGATATATAATATAGTAACATGATATGATTACAAATGCAACATTTTTAGTGGAGATTAAACAAGGTTAGGGTTTGATTTGGGTTAGTTCTTTGTTGATGCTTCTAGAAGGATATCTTTTGTCATGAGTTAAGATATTATGGTTGATATTTTCTAGTGACTCATTCTTTAGCCCAACCCAAACCCTAGCCTTAGTTAATTCTCTACATGAGTTAGCCTTGTCATAGTTGACCATGGTTAAATTATTAATCATATATCATTTCATTATTCGTCACAAAAGGATTTATCCATTTTTCTTCTTCTTCTTCAACCTTGAGCTTTGAGAAAGCTTTCTAGGTTTTCATTTTGTGATAATTAAGAGTGAGAATTTAATAAGAAAAGAGAGCACAAATACTACTCCATCATCCTCATCTAATCTAGACAATTAGATTAGGGTGTTCACCTCATTAGAGAGAGAGAGCTTGAGTTATAGAAACGGTAGATCATCAAAGAAAATGAAGACTACAAGCTAGCATGGATCATTCGAGTTGTGGTGCATCTCTTGAGTCTAGGAGATCTTGGATCGCAGTGAAGGGACTTCTACTCGAAGCTTATGAAGCGAAGGAGCGGGCTACAAAGGTTGTAATCCCTCACACTTAGTTGTAAAGATGTTTACTTGCATGTTAAACCCTAATAATCTAGCAAAGATCCCGGCTTTGGGTTGTTCGGCACGTATAAATTTTTATTCGGGCATGGTTGATGCCTTATTAACCCTTGTAAGAGTGCCTAGGAAACCAACAGTGGTATCAGAGCCTAGCTAGAGCATTAGGTGACGTGTATACGAAGTTAAAAGTCTGATCGAGCCCCGATACGTCGAAAATGACCCCTTTCTGGAAATTTTGTGAAAATGTGATTTTTTCTGCAATAAAAATACTTTAAAAAATCAGCAGGGAGTTTTAAGGGTTACCTTAAAATACGAGCCCCCAAGGCTCTCATATTGCCGCGGAACCACGGCAAGAACCTACTTGCCGCGGCAGGAACAGTGAATTGGGGACAGATTTTTAAACAGTAATATCCGTAGCCAATCCTGCATATTTCTGGGTATTTTTAATCTGACTCAAGTGTTGAATGTTCTGGGGATTATTTTGAATTCGTTGATTCGATCGGAAAGTTTAATTTCGTTATGTTTTCCGGATAATTTAGAAACTGTTAAAATGTTCGAACGGATATCATTAACTCATTTTTTCCCGGTACGAAAAACTTTCAAGTGTTGAATTTTTCTTGAATTTAAATCTTTCGGAAAAACGTGCAAGTAACGCGGTGGTCCCTCTAGAAGAAAACAAACCTTAACTCGATTATGTGACCGGCTGAACCGCCTCTAAACCTTAGGGTTTGGGGCAGTACGGCATGCCACATGTGAGGCGTTGGCTTGACCCTTCTACGGCTGGACCATTGGTACTGTGACATATTCTGAGATTATTTGAACTCCGCTCAAGTGTTGAGCTAATTAAGAAATCTTGGGTATTTGATTATCCGATCGGAAAGTTTAATACTGTCTATTTATCTGGAATGTGATACAATATGTGGAATTCATATAGTTAGGCATGAAATGCGAAGTATGTGATATTTCAGATTTATGATGTCTAAAGTGATTGAGGATTCCAAATGTTGTAGTTTTACAATTTCTTTTCTGTGACCGTAAGTTTAGTATGTTGTTGTATTGCCGGTTTTCGTTGCTATACATCAACGACGATCGGTGTATGCATACTTACTTACGTTGATGATATGAGATATTATGTGTTGCTGTGATATGTTATATTGGATCATCGTTTTCTGAATAGCCGGGGGTTTTATGTGAGATGAGGGTTTTTATTTTCATTCATGTAAATTTCATTTGTATGTAATATTCTTTTATTGGGGCACTTCCGGGATGAGGTTGATGTCACCAGTGTATATTATTTACTTTTCCGCATTAGGTAGACCCAAGGAGGGGAGCACAAGTAACCGGGTTCTAGGGTACAGTGGGAGGCCATCTCGAGGAGTCGAGACCGGGTCTCCTAACCCTAGAATTGGCAGTGTTACTTGCCGCTCTCGTAGGGGTCTAGGGATGTGGGTTTGGCTATTCATCGCGACCGTGGAATCCGTGTTTTATACAAGCTCATATTAAAACACGGACATCCTAGTATATCCAATATTTCATATATGTTTTTCTGCTGCAATGTTCTGTGATGAGATCATATTACTGCCTGAGACGAATGCTTATACTATATATATATGCTGATATATAAATATTACTGCTTTCGTTTCTTCTGTGATGCTTAGGAAGCATAAGCTTATGGATTTTATTAATGATATTAATAAAAGAAAAGAAACCTAAAAGATGTTGTGGAATCAAAACTTTATAAAAAGGGTAGCTACAGTTTTGCTTTGCATAGCGGTATATATAATATACCCTGCACCTTATTCGATGAGAAAAGAGCCGAGATCCCTTCACCGGGAGTGACCTCTTTAGCGAAATTGGCAGATGCTACAAACTCACGGTTTAGTTTTTGACAGCTTATATAGTTCTTGCTTTGCACAACGGTATATATGATATACCTGCACCTTATTCGATGGGGAAAGAGCCGAGATCCCTTCACCGGGAGTGACCTCTTTAGCGAAACTAGAAAAGCCTCAAAAACACTTCTTTTCAAAATCACTTGTTTCTACAACGATATCAAGTTCATTACACTCATGGTTTTCTGAAAAACCTGCGTAGCCCTCCGACATTTCAGATAGGTAATACTTAGTATTCGTGCTGCGTTTGTTGGCTTTCGCCATGGCGTGGTATGCGGTAGCTAACTATTGCTTATATGTAACATATGATGAGATTGGGTTAGGGTAGTCATGCGGCTTTGTTGGCTTTCGTCAAGGGACATACGGCTGGGTTTAATTCAATCAAGAAATGTACAGGTTGAACTTGACTAGCGGACTATGGTTTGTTGGCATTCGTCAAGGTTATAGCACGTTAACGGTAAAAGCATTATCGGGAATTTCTTGTGTTGAAATTTGCAAGGAGATTGCATACCTCCTATGAGATAGTTAGATCCCGATACTCACTGCGAGTAAGAGTTACTCCTGGGAGAGTTTTATACAGGACAATTAGCCGATCAAGTAGGTGTCTAGAATGGTGTTAACGGGGTTATGCCTATGGGAAAACGAGGTTTATTTTAATTAGGTCCGTGCGGAAGCACGGGGAAGCTCCCTCAAGTACCGACACTGATCTGGCTGAAAGATTGACGAAATTGTAGGGTGTAATTAATCCCGGCTAATCTTACCTTTTAGGGTTTGAAGGAAGATTTGATGAAAACAGTGGGAGACATCCTGATTAGATAAGATACTAACCAATCTAATCTTGCAAGAGCATACGCTAAAGTGTTTTCTTCTCTCTCTCTCTCCAGGTAGCGACCAAGTCAGGCCATAATCAAGATAATAATATGGATGTATTGACTGAACCCGCTTATTATACTGAGCAGGAGATCGTTGGTCCCGTTCTTTCTTATAAGAGTTATAAGACTGAATAGGAAACAGGAGAATATCCGGATTCTCATGCCGCCCAAACGGAGAACATGCATGTTGATGCACCTTCTTCGGGTGTGTTAGCTATTGAGAACTGTTTCTTAGTTCACCCTACATCCTGGGTATTAGATACCGGATCGGATCCCATATATGTAAAATGTTACATGGGCTACGTAAAGGTAGAGAACTGGGAAAAGGTGATCATTCCGTTCAAGTAGGGAATGGTGCAAGTATTGCAGCCAAAGCAGTTGGCGAATATCACCTAGTATTACCAAGTAGTAATACACTTATTCTGAATGAGTGCTATTATATACCGAACATGATGTGCAACATTATATCAGTTTCTTTATTAAATAAAGAAGGATATAATTTTGTAGTATAGGATAATGTTATGAACATCTTCCTAGATCAAAAGTTGATTGCATCAGACTCGTTACATATTGGCATTTTCATTCTCAATCAAAATACAGTCCTTAATATACAAAACACACACAAGAGGAAGAGTTCAGAAATGAACGAATCCTTCTTATGGCATTGTAGACTTGGTCATATCAATGCGACACGGCTAGCTAAGTTACATAAGGATGGATATTTGAATCCGTTCGAATTATCATCTTATGATACTTGTCATTCATGTCTCAAAGGTAAAATGACCAAAACTCCGTTTAGTGGACACGGAGAAAGAGTTACGGAACTCTAAGGACTGGTACATAGTGATGTATGCGGTCTCATGTCTACACACGCTAGGAACTGTTCTTCCTACTTCATTACATTCACTGACGATCTCTCAAGATACGGACATGTGTTCCTGATGAAACACAAGTCTGAAGCTTTTGAGAAATTCAGAGAATATAAGCACAAAGTAGAGAACCAAACGGGCAAAAGTATTAAAATCCTTCGATCTGATCGAGGAGGAGAATACTTGAGCAATGATTTTCTGGATTATCTAAAAGAGAATGGGATTCTCTCTCAGTTTACTCCTCCTTATACACCACAGCACAACGGTGTATCGGAGTAGAGGAATCGCACCCTATTAGATATGGTACGCTCTATGATGATTGATGCTGAGTTACCTATTTCCTTTTGGGGGTATGCGCTTGAGACAGCCATACACCTATTGAATATGGTTCCTACCAAATCAGTGCTTACCACTCCATATGAGATATGGAAAGGGAATAGACCATCTCTTAAGTATGTTAAGATATGGGGTTGTTCGGCCTATGTCAAAAGGCTAAATCCGGACAAACTCGAGGCAAGGTCGGTCCTATGTAAGTTTGTAGGATATCCCAAGAACTCACAAGGGTATATCTTCTACCACACTGAGGAACAAAAGGTGTTTGTTTCTCGACATGCTACCTTTTTAGAAAAAAAAATTCTTGAAAAAGAAATTTGTGGCGAGAAGGTAGAACTGGAAGAAATTCCAGCAACACAAACTACAACAGATGATTTGATGGAACCAGAGGATTCAGTAGTTCCCGACGAACCCCAATCTCCCCACCGATCTAGTATGGTTTCTCATCCACCTGAGAGATACTACGGTTTTCTCATTGATGGTGGGAGCATGGAAAATGATGACCCGACTAGTTTCGAGCTGGCCATCACGAGTGGTGACTCTGTGAAATAGCTGGATGCAATGCGATCTGAGATGGAATCCATGTACACCAACAAAGTATGGACTTTAGAAAATGCTCCTGAATGGGTAAAACCCATTAGGAGCAAGTGGATCTTTCAAAAGAAAATTGGTGTAGATGGAAAAGTTGAGACTTTCAAAGCTAGACTTGTTGCAAAGGGTTTTCGTCAACGACCAGGTGTGGATTATGACGAAACCTTTTCTCTAGTGGCTATGCTTAAGTCCATCCGGATCTTACTTGCCATTGCTGCATACCATGACTACGAAATCTGGCAAATGGATATTAAGACCTCCTTTCTAAACGGTGATTTAGAAGAGTCCGTGTACATGACTCAGCCAGAGGGCTTCGTAGATAGTGGGAGCAGCAGAAAGGTGTGCAAGCTACTTAAATCCATTTATGGGTTAAAGCAAACATCGCGTAGTTGGAACATCTGTTTTGATGTTGTAGTCAAAGAGTTTGACTTCATCAAAAATATAGATGAACCTTGTATTTATAAGAAGGTTGCAGAGAGTAAGGTTGTATTCCTCGTATTGTACGTGGATGACATACTCTTGACAGGAAATGATGTTCCTATGCTGCAATCAGTCAAGCTCTTCTTATCACAAAGATTCTCAATGAAAGATCTAGGTGATTCTTCCTGCATATTGGGAATTATGATCTATAGAGATAGATCTAAACGGATACTGGGATTGTCCCAATCCAGGTACATTGACACCATACTAAAGAGGTTTAATATGGAAGAATCCAAGCGTGGGAACCAACCCACGATCTCTGGACTCACTCTCTCCAAAGAGATGTCTCCCAAGACTGATTTAGAGAGAGCTCGCGTGCAAGGGATACCATATGCTTCGGCAGTAGGCTCTATCATGTATGCGATGCTATGTACCAGGACCGATGTAGCATACTCACTAAGTGTAGTGAGTCGGTATCAAGCAGATCCTAAAGAGAGTCACTGGATAGCTGTGAAGAACATCTCAAGTACTTGCGAAGGACTAAGGAGATGTTCTTGGTGTATGGTAATGGAGAACTCTAGGTGGAGTCCTTTACCGATTCCAGCTTCCAAAGTGATAAGGACGACTCTAAGTCGCACTCGGGATTTGTCTTTACCCTTAATGGAGGGGCGGTATGTTGGAAGAGTTCCAAACAGGATACCGTTGCAGACTCGACGATGGAGGCTGAATACATCGCTGCCAATGATGCTGCCAAAGAGGCTGTTTGGATAAAGATGTTCATTAGTGAACTTGGTATGGTTTCATCTATTGAACATCCAATACCTCTGTATTGTGATAACAATGGAGCTGTGGCTTTAGCCAAGGAACCCAGGTCCCATCAAAAGTCCAGACATATTCTGAGGCGATATCACCTGATCAGGGAGATAGTTGATCGCCGGGAGATCGAGGTCAGGAGAGTAGATACGAAGGACAACACTGCGGATCCATTCACGAAGGCCATTCCCCAGATACAGTTTGAGAGATTATTCGGGATGCTAGGTATGAGATACTACAGCAGCTGGCCTTAGTGCAAGTGGGAGATTGTTAGTTATGTATATGCCTCAGAGGCCATTGTTGTACATATGATGTATATTATAATGGATGCTTGGATACATATAGAGAGGACTTTCTTGCTCGTCATGATAGTATGCTATTTGGTTTTCCTTTATCTTAACATGTTGACTTATATTAGTTTACTGTCTTACTCTCACATGTTGATAAAGCCCTTAGGATCTGTACTCGACTACTGGGACTATGATGAGATCATACTGGTGAGGCCATGGTAGTCGATGAGTACATCCTATAACTGTTCCTAGTCGAGGGTGTGTCGAGACAGGGCATCGATACACCAGAGTAGACTAGCGTATACGCATCTTGACCCATATGATGGGCAATGGATGATCCCATATCCATCGGTGTTTTGACATCAGTGATGGTGTACTGGTGCTCAGTGGAGACTGGGTACACTGGACGGACTCGCCGAGAACTCCCTGATGGTGATATACCACACGTGAGATAGAAGTTCTCCGGTAACACTGGTACAGGGTAGTCTGTAGACCCGAGATCGTCATAGAGTCTTGTGTGATTCACACTGTGCTTTGATTTCCACCTTACCACGTCCAAGAGGGCATGCAAAACGGTAGCTTTTGGGTGCAGTCCCGAATCACATGGAGGCAATGAGCGATAGTAGGGGATTCGTCTCTCCCGGTATAGGGAGTTAATGTTGTGCTGTGTTCGATTGGCTATAACTGGAAGTCCCTGACCAGGGCTGATATAGAGATTTACTGGTAAGTGTTACCAGTAGTTTCTCGACCTGTTATGATCCTCATATCGAGACGACTTATCAGTTATTGGGGTCTGACGTATACCACTACTAGACTTGATATGCGACATATCAGACGAAGAGACCGGACTATATGGGAGTGTTACTGATTGGATTCACAGGAGATTGTACTGGCTAGCTTGTTGATCTTCTGATCGCTCAATACCTGGGTGGCTGTTACGTTTAGCTGACCGCTTGCAGCTTGTGGGTGTTTGATATGATCATCACCTACTGCCGGCGTATTGACGATTCATTAGAGTCCTACATAGAGGTTTCTTGACTCAGGAAAAATGGAGTAGGAGCACATATGTGATATGTGCAGGACCGAGGATAATGCGATATGAGATACCGTATTATATTCTCGCGATATTTTGATATGAGCCGGGTCATCGGATCAAGTGTTGATTCGATGAATCGGTACATGATATATTAGTCGGTTATATTCGATATAGCCAGATTATCGGATCAAGTGTTGATTCGATAATTTAATGTATAATAATATATATGATATATTGCATTACATTATCTAATATTGGCTCGCTTTATTATTTCATTTTCTCACCGGGTAATACATTGATATAAATGCGATATATGTTAATTGTATTATTTTCTTTTGTTACAAATATATATTATATATGTGATATATAATTTATTAACATGATATGATTACTAATGCAACATGTTTAGTGGAGATTAAACAATGTTAGGGTTTGATTTGGGGTAGTTCTTTCTTGATGCTTCTAGAAGGATTTCTTTTGTCATGAGTTAAGATATTATGGTTGATATTTTCTAGTGACTCATTCTTTAACCCAACCAAAACCCTAGCCCTAGTTAATTCTCTACATGAGTTAGCTTTGTCATAGTTGACCATGGTTACATTATTAATCATATATCATTTCATTATTCATCACAAAAGGATTTATCCATTTTTCTTCTTCTTCTTCAACTTTGAGTTTTGAGAAAGCTTTCTAGGTTTTCATTTTGTAATGATTAAGTGTGAGAATTTGATAAGAAAAGAGAGCACAAATACTACTCTATCATCCTTATCTAATCTAGCCAATTAGATTAGGGCGTTCACCTCATTAGAGAGAGAGAGCTTGAGTTATAGAAACTTCGAGGTAGATCATCGGAGAAAAGGAAGACTACAAGCTAGCATGGATCGTTCGAGTTGTGGAGCCTCTCTTGAGTCCGGGAGATCATGGATCGCGGCCAAAGGACTTCTACTCGGAGCTTATGAAGAGAATGAGCGGACTACAAAGGTTGTAATCCCTCACACTTAGTTGTAAAGATGTTTACTTGTATGTTAAACCCTAATAATCTAGCAAAGATCCCGGTTTTGGGTTGTTCGACACGTCTAAATTTTTATTCGGGCATGGTTGATGCCTTATTAACTCTTGTAAGAGTGCCTAAGAACCCCACAGATATGTGTATCTATATGTAAGCATGTATATATGATGCATCTCATATGCGCAATAGCATAAGAATCAATGTCTCTATGTCGGTGACAATACAATACAACATAGGGGTATAGGTTGCTCTAGTCAGGTAAATAGGTGTACATGTAAGTATGTGTGCATGATGTACATGTAGCTGTAGCCAGGTAGGTTTCTATACTTGTCGATAATGATATAATACCCTCTAGGTATATGTGTAATCAGGCATATGTGTCAGCATGTAGGTATACAGGTATGCTATATCTCATATGCACAATGAAAATAAGGATCATGTCTCAAGTCCCTAGCCAATATAATATCACGTATGTATAAGTATTGTGCGTGTCATAGCAATTATCGATGGTGTGGGGGGCATATAATCAGTGCTCGTGCAACATGAACCGTTAATAATTGTGCCGTATCCAATGGGTACAAGTCCAAGCACAACAAGTAATAATATGCAATGAAGTTTTATGCACAATCTCTATATGTCCAAAATAGACATGCGGCTAATATCATATCATATCTAGCCTTGACGCATAACGCCATGAGGGCGATTCACCTGTAGATGTTAAATCAACTCAAAAATGATCTTAGGCTAATTAAAGCCAACCACTCGCTCTCTGTCATGACCCAAAGTTCGGCCCGTGACCGGCACTTAACCACATAGCGTCTACAGGAGTAATGCGATTAAGTAAGCCAAAACCAGAAATCAAAACCATTAAAAGTAGCGAGTGATGAAAACATTAGTTTAACACATTTAGAAAACCTTGAGTAAAAATCTTTAAACTTTAAGTGTCACTACCCAAAGTTCGGCCCGTGACCGGCACTTAACCACGTAACGTCTAAAGGCGTAACGCGACTAAGTAAACCGAAACCCAGAAATCAAAAACCATTAAAAATAGTGAGTGTTGAAAATATTGGTTTAAAACATTTAGAAAACTCGAGTAAAAATCATTAAAGTTTGAGTTATTTTATTAAAAATTTCGGCAACACCTCCTTTGTAAAAACTGGTCGCGAAAACGGGTACAAAACATTATATAAGTAAAATGACATACAATAAGAAATCAGCATCCCCAAACAGGAGCAATCACGCCCAACGGCGGAAAAAACCACCACAATAATAATATACGACGCCGTAGAGAAGAAATGGACAATATAAGCAAAACAGCATAAAAGATAAAGCTGCATAAATAAAGTTAGCTCACACGAGCTCGGCACCAGAGTACAAAATAACATACATCGTCCTCACAACTGGTCTCTAAGTCAATACATGAAATGGTAGATGGAGAGTACTAGATACAATAGAGTGTACAAATGGAAAATAAACGGATACCGCAAAAATCCACCTATAAGCAAACGACTCACACGCCAACTGTAGAGGTATCCGTAGCAAAAAGATACAAGGAAGTAGCCCTGCCGCAACTACTCTGAGGGTCGACCTGGAAACACTGTGGCACAATGGGGGTGAGTTGCCAACTCGTGAATAGTAAATAACATATAAAGGTAATCCCGGGTATGCACGTACGGCGATACTCTAACATGTGCAATCAGATAACATCTATATAATGAGCTGGGAATGCAATAATCATGCATAACAAGTGCAATCTAATAACATCTATATGATGAGCTGGGTACGCAATAATCATGCATAACAAGTGCAATCTAATAACATCTATATGATGAGCTGGGTACGCAATAATCATGCAAAGTACTCTATCAGGTACTACGACTACATGATGCAATGCATAGCAATGAATGCTGAGCATGGGATAAAAATAACATCTACACGGATCATCAATGTGGAAAAATACCCGGTGTCCATCAAATACACCCCAAATCCCAGTAAAACTCAGGCGCCGTCCATCTATTCGGCCCTCAAATCCTGTAAATCTCGTGGAAACAGGAGTGTCCAATATCGGCACTCGAAAATATCATAAAAATACTCATGTCCATCGACGACACGCAAATTCTCAAGTATCGGGCTCCGTCAGTCCAGATCGGCCCACGGGCTCCGTCAGCGGAATCGGCCTTCGGCCCCTGCAGTACGGGTCGGCCCGCATCCATCTCTCAACTCTGGTCAGTATCCTCCGGATAACCGCTAGATCCAACCAATCACCGGTAGGTAGTAGTTCCTCTGCCAGGCTCACCGTCTGTATACACATCATCCCTTTCTTGCCACGAGGTACCATACCGAGTCCACCATTAACCCGCAATCGGCCTCATTCAGCTCCTCGAATCGGGTTCACATGTCACACGTCTCAGAATCGAGAAAACGCATGGTGGACACACTGAAATATCATATCAAGAGAAACCGGGTTTTTAAAACAGTGCATATTTCCTTAAAACAATACCACGGTTCTCAAATCCAGAAATCAGAGGAAATCCAAAACTCAATGCTTAAATCCATGCAATATGACGTATGCCACTAAGAGTAAAAAGGAAAAACCACTCTTTTAAATGGATCCAGTTTTGAAAATATCACATTCGGTCCCCATTTTCTAGAAATCAAAGTCAGTATCATCCATGTATGTGAAATATGAATGTATATAGCTACGGATGTGCAAGTGGATATATACGCAAGTATGAGTGTACCAATGTATATGTGCACCAATATGGATATACAATGTGTGTGTGCGCAATATGGATATATCAATGTATGTGTGCACCAATATGGATATACAATGTGTGTGTGCGTAATATGGATATATAATTGTATGTGTGAACCAATATGGATATATAGTGTTTATATGCGCAAGTATGGATATATCAATGTATGTGTGCACCAGTATGGATGTAAAATGTGTAGATGCGCAAGTATGGATATATCAATGTATGTGTGCACCAATATGGATGTACAATGTGTATGTGCGCAATATGGATATATCAATGTATGTGTGCACCAGTATGAGTGTACAGTATGTATATGTGCCAATATACGACAGAATCATGTCTTATCATCAATGATGCGGTAATCAAAATGATGTATGGTTCGTAGCAATCCTATAGTGCGAGTGTCATGGTAATCACTAACGGTGTGAGTGTAACATACAAATAGTGCTCGTGCAGCTTGAACCGTCAGTGACAGTGCGGTGTTACATAACTACTATTTCTATATGCAACAAAAGATGGGTACGCTACAATAGTACATATGCACAAGCAATATACATATAAATATATATATGTGACTACAATATCCTATCAAGCCCTGACGCTTAACGCCATACGGGCGATTTCCCCGTACATGTTAAATCTACTCACCGTGGTCTCGTGCTAAGTGTAGCTGACTACTTGCTTCCCCTTCTTTGCGGCGTCCGACGTACCAGCCTGCGAACCTAGAAATTACACGAAGAATACACATAAGCTAAAATCCTGCAAAAACACGATATTAAAACCAAACGAGACTCGCGTCACGAACTAAACACGTCTGTATACGTAACGTCTGTGCATACGCCAAAAACCACCGCGACACGCTGTGACACACAGCAACCCAACTCAACTCATATCGTACGTGTCGCGGAAGTCCCGCTACGCAAATAATAGGTAAACGGTCCCAGATTTAATCTGGAGCAAAAACAAGAAAATCAAACAAAACCAATCCTCTCACAATACCAATAGCAAGCTAACTGCAAAAATTCAACAAGTTCCAAGAAAAATGGGCCGGCCACCATAGGGTTCATACCGGCCAAAATTAGGTAAAAGTGGTCTAGGTTTCTACACTATATTCCTAACACAAAGTATAGCCTAATGTGTATGTTTTCTCATCAAGGAAATAACCTTAGATATAGCAGATTCTATGTATCCTAAAGTTTTAGATTTTAAAACACTAAATTGCAACATTAAGGTATTTTTGTGAAATCAGGTGAAATTACTTGACTTAAGTGATACCAACAGCACATAAAAGAGCTAATCTAACCATAATCACCCTGAATCATCCTATTTTCCACCTAATTCATCAAAACAACACAACACCCTCAAAACACTAAAATTAGCCAAACCACCCCAGTTTCTGTCCACAGTAAAAACCCAAAACCCAAACAATACCAAACACAGACAAAAACCTACAGGCACCACTCAGCACAGCACCAACACTCAACTCATAAGGGGGAGGGCGGCGACGCCGGAAATGTAAGGGAGGTCACCGGATTTTTAGGAAGGGTAAGGGATCGAATTTCAACACACTACTCTAAAAAGCCTGCACACTAATCCGTATATGTTTGCAAAGGTAGAAAAAGATCATAGAGAAAGCAGGTCACTCGTATCATAAACTTGAAAAAGAACCGTAATTAGAACTCAAATTTGCGACTTTAAGGTGTTTTAGCAAGATCCAGTGATACAACTAGGTTTACACAGCACATATACACCTAATTAAGTTAATTAAACCATCATAATCCTATTTTACCCAAAAATCCTCTCAAAACACAAAGTTATGCCCAAAACACTACTTAAACGAGATATTAAGCTAAATAAACTATAAGTTTAGAAAAGGGGAAGTTGGGGTGAGTTTTATACCTCCAAGTGAGTTAGTGGTGGCTCAAACTGAAGACTTTGCCATATGGAAGTGTTTGCAAGGGATTTGGTGAAGAAAATGGACTTTGGTGAAGAATGTTTGAGCTTGGATGCAAGAAGAAGAGAAGAGGAGAAGAGAAGAAGAGAATGTGCTTGATACTGCTTGCTGCTGTTTGGTGCTGCTGCTGCTGCTTGGTGATGCTGCTGCTTGTGCTGCTGCTGCTTGGTGCTGCTGCTGCTGCTGCCACCTGCTTGGGGGTGTGTGTGAATGAGAGGGAGAGATGTGATGATGTGAGGAAGTGAGTGTTTGAAAAATAAATGAGAGAATATGAGATCCAACCCGCCCCTCTCTCTCTCCTCATTAATTACAAGCATGGCTCACCCCATTATGCGCTCTCTCTCTCTCCAACTCAAGTCAACCCTTAACACAAAGCAAATAAAAAAAAACTAATACACCTAATGAACTCATATTCGCCTAATAAGAATGGGTTAGTCCACCATGCTTGTCTAAACATGGTTTAACCCTAAACTTAACCCTAGTTAACATGCATATGTGTGTGCAAGCCTAATTAAATTCTAATAAAATATTCATTAATTTTGATAAAATATTTGAAAATCGTTTTGGTAAACATTTTACTAAAAACCACACATTAAAGTATAATTAGCCACTAATCACATTCTAAGGTGTTACAATCTTCCCCCCTTAAAGAAATTCGTCCCCGAATAAAAAAAAAATAGTTACGCGTACCTTCAAAGAGATGGGGATATTTCTTCTTCATCTCGGCCTCGGTCTCCCAGGTGACCTCCTCGCTGCTCGGCCCACGCCAAAGGACCTTCGCTGACGGTATAACCTTCGATCTCAATTTCTTCACCTGCCGATCCAAGATAACCACTGGCTGCTCTGCAAAAGAAAGGTCGCACTCCAGCTGGATCGTCGTGTGCTGAATCGCATGGGAAGGGTCATGAAGATATCTACGAAGCATCGACACGTGGAATACGGGGTGAACATCCGAAAAGTCGGGTGGAAGTGCCAAACGATATGCAACTGTGCCCACACGCTCGAGGATCTCGAAGGGGCCTAAAAATCTGGAACTAATCTTCCCTTTCCATCCAAATCTCATCACACCATTCATCGGAGAGACCCTCAGAAAAACATGATCCCCAACTGCGAACTCTAATCTGCGCCGGCGTCTGTCAGCATATGATTTCTGCCTGCTCTAGGCCATTCTCATCCGATCTCGAATCAACTGGATCTTAACGGTCGTCTTCTCGACAATCTGCGGCCCCAAAATGCTGCTCTCGTTGAGCTCTGTCCAACAGACAGGTGATCTACATCTCCTCCCATACAAGGCCTCGAAAGGTGCCATCTGAATAGTATCCTGGAAGCTGTTGTTGTAGGAGAACTCCACTAAGGGTAAATGATGATCCCAGCTACCACCAAAATTTAAAATGCACGCTCGGAGCATGTCCTCGAGAGTCTGAATAATTCGCTCTGACTGGCCGTCGGTCTGCGGATGAAATACTGTGCTGAAACTCAAGCGGGTGCCCAAAGCCTCCTAAGGCCTCTGCCATAGTCGGCTGGTAAACTGGGTTCCTCGGTCAGACACGATACATGTCGGGACTCCAAGCAGTCGTACGATCTCGTCGATATATATCTGGGCATACCGAGCAAATCCAAAAGTGGTCTTCACCGGCAGGAAGTGAGCCGCTTTCGTCAATCGATCCACGATCACCCAAATGGAGTTATACCCTCGACTAGTCCTGGGTAGACCCATAATGAAGTCGATAGAAATCTACTCCCATTTCAACTCCGGAATGGGCAATGGCTGTAGCTCTCCCGTAGGCCTCTGGTGCTCGGCCTTGACTTGCTGACAAGTCAGGAATCTCGACACGAAGTCTGTGACATCCCTCTTCATCCCATCCCACCAGTAAATATCTCTCATATCATGGTACATCTTGGTGGAACCCGGATGAACACTGTACACCGATCGATGTGCCTCCTCAAGAATCTCACGCCGCAGTCCCTCAGCATCTGGTACGCACAGTCTAGTCCCAAATCGTAGTATCCCCTGATCATCAATCACGAACTCGGAAAATCTGCTCTGTCCAATTTGTGCCATGATCTCTGAACAACGGTCATCACTGTACTGTGCCTCATGTATACGGTCAAGCAACTATGGGCATGCACGAACATGCGCAATCGGAGTGAACTCGAACCGCACTCGGCTGTCGCATAAAATCTGCCAATCTGCCGACGACCGCCTCTGCACTGCACTCAAACAAGATAGACTACCCCTGGGCCTCCTACTCAAAGCATCTGCCACTACATTCGCCTTATCCGGGTGGTAAAGGATCTCACAATCGTAGTCCTTCACTAACTCCATCCAATGGCACTGTCTAAGATTCAGGTCTCGCTGTTGAAATATGTACTTCAAGCTATTGTGATCAGTGAATATCTGGCATGACTCGCTGTATAGGTAATGTGGCCAGATCTTCAGTGCAAAGACCACTGCAGTCATCTCCAAATCGTGAGTGGGGTAGTTCTGTTCGTGTTTCTTCAGCTGCCGAGAAGCATACGCGATCACCCTGTCGTGCTGCATCAATACGCACCCAAGCCCTACTCGAGAAGCGTCACAATAGACCACAAATCCACCCGATCCTGAAGGCTATGATAACACTGGCACCGTAGTCAAACGAGTCTGCAACTACTGAAAGCTATGCTCGCACGCCTTCGTCCAATCAAAAGGAACTCCCTTCCGGGTCAGCCCGGTCAACGGCGCGGCAATATAGGAGAAGTCCTGTACAAATCGTCGGTAGTAGCCGGCCAATCTTAGAAAGCTGCGGATCTCTATAACTGATGCTGGTCTGGGCCAATGCTGAACAGCCTCGATCTTGTTTGGGTCCACACATATACCATCTCGCGTAATCACGTGACCCAAGAAATCTACGCTGTCAAGCCAAAACGCGCACTTGGAGAATTTTGCGAACAGCTGGTGCTCCCTCAAAGTCTGCAATGTGATCTGCAGGTACTGCTCATGCTCCTCTCGGCTTCGAGAATACACCAAAATGTCGTTAATGAATACGATGATGAACAGATCAAGATACGGCCTGAAAATACGGTTCATCAAGTCCATAAATGCTGCTGGGGAATTGGTGAGTCCGAACGACATCACCAAAAACTCATAGTGGCCGTAACGCGTGCGAAAAACCGTCCTCGGAATATCCTCCTGTCGAACCCGCAACTGATGGTAGCCTGATCGCAAATCGATCCTCGAAAAGTATCCTGAACCCTGAAGCTGGTCGAACAAGTCGTCAATGCGTGGTAAAGGATATCTGTTTCGTACGGTAACCCTGTTCAGCTGGCGGTAGTCAATACACGAGCGCAAACTGTCGTCCTTCTTCTTGACAAACAGGACTGGAGCACCCCAAGGAGACACACTAGGTCGAATAAGCTTTTTATCCAGCAAATCTTGCAACTGACCTTTCAACACTCTAAGCTCCGCCGGGGCCATCCGATAAGGCAGTATAGAAATAGGCCCCGTGCCGGGAATCAAGTCAATGCAGAAAACAATATCGCGCTTAGGCGGTAGCCCAGGAAGCTCGTCAGGGAAAACATCAGAGAACTCACTAACAATCGGAACCTGGTCCAACGGAACTTCTGTAGCTCTAATATCGCAAACATAAACTAGAAATCCCTGACATCCCTTCCTCAAAAGCTGTCCAGCGTGAAGAGACGAAATCAAACTGTGAGGGGTGGCACCACGGTCCCCCTACACAACAAAAGCCGACTCGCCGGGAAAACAAACCTAACTGTCTTCTCGCGGCAGTCAATAGACCCATAGCACGTGGCTAACCAATCCATGCCCAGAAGAACGTCGAAGTCCAACATCTCAAGAAGGATCAAGTCGACAGGCAACTCTCTCTCGCCAGTACGGACAACACACGATCGGAACACGTGTCTAGCAATAAACGACTCGCCCACAGGAGTGGTCACAGCAAGCGGCTGATCAAGCAAACCAAACTCTCTACCCAAACTCGGCACGAAGTGTGTGGAAACGTACGAGTGCGTGGATCCCGGATCAAAAAACACGCGTGTGTTAACCGAACATACTGAAAGAGTACCTGAGACCACTGCATTGGACGCCTGCGTGTCCTGATGCGTCAAAGCAAAAACCCGTGCCTGTCTATTACCTGCGACTGGCGGTCCCCTACTAGCAATTGGCGGTCCTCAGCCGGCAGCTGGCTGTCCTCTACCTCGGCCACCTCGTCCTCTCTGAGCAAACCCTTCGCGACCACGACCTCTCTGTGCATTAGTCTGACGCAGAGCAATAGCAGGTACAATAGGCAACGCCCTCTGGGGTGAAGAAGGTGGAAATGTGACATGTGGTATGGCTGTCTCGCCCTCACGTGTCTCCGGACAATCTCGCACACGATGATAAGTACTCCCGCATCGGAAACATCTAGATAGTGCCGGCTGACCCTCCTGGGGATAAGAGCTGAATAGCTGACCTCATCTCGAGCCTCCGCTACCCTCCGTACCTGAACGGAACCTGTCGGGGCACCTAAACGGCTGTCTCTTTGCTGACGTATCGGTACGAACTCTCTTTGGCCCTGGAACTACCGAAGTCTCAGCAAGGCGCTCCTCGACTAATAGGGCTGTGTCTACAGCTGCTGCATAAGTCTTGCAATGCTGTGCGCTAATCGCAAGAAAAAGTGGGGTAAGCAAGCCTCGAACAAACCTCTTGACTCGCATCTCCTCAGTAGCCACTAAATACGGGGCATAAACAGATAGCTCGGTGAACTGCACATCAAACTCCGCCACCGTCATATCCGGCGTCTGGCATAATAACTCGAACCTGCGCGCTCAGGCATCCCTGACACTCTGGGGAAGGAAACGGGTAAGGAACACCGTCACGAAATCAGTCCAGGTCATAGGAGGAAGACCTGTTGCTTTGCCCTTCTCTACCGATTCACACCACTTCTGCGTAAGACCTTCCAGGCGAAAGCTCGCGAACTCTACCCATCTCGCATCTGAGCATCTGAGTGAACGACATATCCGGGCCATCCTATCGATAAATGACTATGGGTCTTTGGATGCATCGGTGCCTGTGAAGACCAGAGGCTTCAACCTCATAAATTAAGATAGCGATACTATGATAACCTCTGTAGCTGCAGGGGCCACTGCCTGAACTGTAAGTACCATCACGGTCCCCGTAACGGGTGGAACTACCTCTGGTCGCTGCGCTCGAAGTGTCTCAACTAACGACCCTATCATCTGGTGCATCTCCTGCATACCGGCCCCTAGCATGGCGATCTGTTCTGTCGAAGGAGGAACAGTCTGCTCCGGTACGACGGGTGTACTGCCCGGGTCAGTCCTCGTCTCAGATGAGTCAACTCTAATCTCGGCTCTCGCGGCCGCTCTCTGTGCCCTCGTAGTCTTTGGCGGCATAATGGCTGAAAAGAAAGTAGGATTCGATAAGGATACAAAAATCAAATCACAAGAATGTATATAATCATGAAGGAATTTCAATCAATAAGTCCTAAGGTGACTTAGGCGGAGTACCGTGTCGTGAGTATACCGCGGAACATACACATGCTACGTCACTCTGCTTCAGCTACCTACTCCATCATACCAGGATCATCCTACACTCCGAAAAGTAAAACCTACGCTCTGATACCAACTTTGTCACGACCCAAAGTTTGGCCCGTGACCGGCACGTAACCACGTAACGTCTACAGGCGAAACGCAACTAAGTAAGCCGAAACCCAGAAATCAAAAAACCATTAAAAAAAGTGAGTGTTGAAAACATTGGTTTAAAACATTTAGAAAACTCGAGTAAAATTCATTTAAGTTTGAGTTATTTTCTTAAAAATTTCGGCAGCACCTCTTTTGTAAAAACTGGCCCCGAAAACGGGTACAAAATATGATATAAGTAAATAACATACAATAAGAAATAAGCATCCCCAAACGGGAGCAATCATGCCCAACGGCGGAAACAACCACCACAATAATAATATACGACGCCGTAGTGAATAAATGGACAATATAAACAAAATAGCATAAAAGATAAACCTGCATAAATAAAGTCGGCTCACACGAGCTCGACACCAGAGTACAAAATAATATACATCGTCTTCACAACTGGTCTCTAAGTCAATACATGAAATGGTAGATGGAGAGTACTAGATACAATAGAGTGTACAAATGGAAAATAAACGGATACAGTAAAAACCCACCTATAAGCAAACGGCTCACACGCCAACTGCAGTGGTATCTGTAGCAAAAAGATACAAGGAAGTAGCCCTGCCGCAACTACCCTGAGGGTCGACCAGCAAACATTGTGGCATAACGGGGGTGAGTTGCCAACTCGTGAATAGTAAATAACATAAAGGTAATCGTGAGTATGCTGTTCATATCAGAATTTTGCATTATTATATTTCCCATTCTTAATCATATTGCAAGTAAATAGGTGTTTTTGATCCATGTCCGCTAAATAGTCGCAGGTTACAGGTTCTCAGAACAAATACAGTGAAAATGGTGAAAAGACGCTATAAATATGAGACTACGACCAATAAATAGATGAATCTGTATGATGCCGCCTACCAGTTTAAGGAACAAATGAAGATCAATGAACAGTTCAATTGCACAACGCATGAGTGCAGCACAAGATTCAAGACTTCAACACGAAACTAACGGTAAAAGTCCACAACATTCTGCACTGTGGAAATCTAGAAGAAAATAGAAGATGTTCTGAGAAACCAAGTGAAGAAACCAGAAGTAAAATGCAACATGAAGCAGCCCTAAAGAAATGAGCCCAATAGCCCATCAAACGGCCGCGAAACCGCGGCCAAACAAGGCTTTTGGCAGCGGATCCGCGGCCGTGCAATGCACATGTCGGTGGATAAGACGGTGCGTTGGCCGGGTCTTCTTAGGGTAGATTTGTAAATTTATGAATGGATCAGAATGTAACCTAGGGTTTCCTGTATCTATAAATAGGAGAGCAAAAGGCCAATAATTCTCATGCCTCCTTTTGGGTGCCTCTTTTGAGATGCCTCTTTTAATTTCTAGATCATAGATTTTCAATTCCATGTAATCTGTCAAAGAGTGCATCAATGAAGAACTAAGTTTTTTTATCTTGAATTTCTTTTCTGCCGTAGTTATAAATTTTTTATCTGCCGTAGTTATAAATTTCTTTTTATCTGCCATAGTTATTAAATTAAAACCATAAAATAATGAATTCGTTTAACAATTCCCTATTGAGTGAGTAGTTCCTCACTTGTTAGGGTTAGGTTTGGGAAGCTTTGAGAGATGAAAATCTCTCACCCCTTTCTTGCCCATTCAACATTTTAAATATGACTCTATGCATACATACACACACCGCTCACTACGGCACCCTATCCCACGAGGTAGCGGTGATACCATAGTTAAAGACCGGTTGTGTATGCTTTCCATGGAGGTTAGGGTAAGAGTTAAGAAAGGACGGACAAGGACTAAGAGGAAGAAACTTTGTTTCTTCCCGATCGTGTTAATCTCCTTTGTTAACTATTACCTAAACACCTAAAAGTTTTTAATTAGGGTAAAGAAAGTGGTGAGAATAATTGATTTTCCAAACTAACCTAATCTTAACCCTAGCAAGCTTTTTATCTCATTCTTAGATCTTAAAATAAATCCAAAAATCTTTTGATTTAACTCGTTAAAACATAAAGAAAAGGAATCCATCTCCCTGTGGACCGACCCGTACTCAACCGGCTAGCTACCAAGCGACACCGTTCTTGATTCCGGTTAAATATTCTTTGATTCATCTTTTAAAAGCGCAAGCGCGCAAAACAACTTTTTCAATCAAATGGCGCCATTGCCGGGGATGGCGTAGTTATTTTCTTTTTGTAATTTCGGGTTAATATAAAAATTGAAAAATCATAAAAACCGAAAAATTTAAAAAATAAAAAAAGAATTTATCATCTTGTTATTTTTTAAAGGGTTTTCTTTTGAATTGTGCAGGATCGAAGAACAGATTCAGATCTGGAAAAATCCAGAGAGCAAAACAGCAAACAACAGATCTGAACAACCAGAGGAGAACCACAATAGAGAAACAGAAGAATTTTGGAGATCTGAACCGCCAAGTCAACCGCGGAACCGCGGCACCTTGGTGACGTCAGCGCGTGGAAAACTATCTGTAAACATCCTTTCTTATTCTGAACCCCCTGATCTCCTCTGAAAAATCTCCTGCAGGGTTCTTTGCGCAAAAACTTTTCTCCCTTCTCCAATAACTTGATCTTGTGCAGGATTCTTTGCGCCGCAAAAAAAAATAAAATTTGGCAAGTGTTTGATTGTGTTTACTGCTTTGCATCTTTAAAATTAATTTTAAGGGGCTTTTACACCAATCCAGAGTGGTGGGGATTTTATTACCCTTCCTAGGACCCCAAAAATCACAAAAAGCATATTGCATTAACAATCGAGTTAATTAAAAAAGATTAGACTCAGCTTTAAGGACTGTCGCGCTCAGTAGGACAAAGGAATAGTTGTAGGCATCGATCGTTTATCTAAACTAGACTTTGTGGTGCCTAGGCTAGACAAGTGGGGAAAAGTAACTTTAAATGGCCCGTCTCATGGTGATTCGTGAGCGGATCCCTCCTTTCCTTACTTGTGCTTACCTGGCCACAATTGGCGGTAAAGAGGCGATTTGAGATCCTCACAACTTGCCCTTTAGAACAGTTAGGAGCAGTCTAGTTGACCTAGGTGACCCTAGATCTAGGCTTGATT
This sequence comes from Agapanthus africanus, assembly GCA_030015575.1. Lineage (NCBI taxonomy): Eukaryota > Viridiplantae > Streptophyta > Magnoliopsida > Asparagales > Amaryllidaceae > Agapanthus > Agapanthus africanus. The sequence continues at coordinate 437,993,470 of CM057337.1, read as the reverse complement.
GTGCGTATTGTAATTGTTTGAACGTGTGTCTAAGCTTCTTATTAAAAATCTTTTTGCAAAAAGCTCCTTATAAAAAAAACACAAAGCAGAAAATTTTACAAAAAGACTTGCCAATTTTGTCGCTAGAAATCCATTGCACCCCACTTTCACCCACATTCTTTTTGTTCTCCTTTCTTACATCATGGGTACCCTACCTCGCAAAACTCTTGCCGAACTTTGGTACCCTCATCCAAACATTGCTTCCTACGCGAATTGTTTTGGTCGAATTGCGGACGACCCCTCCATGCCCAAAATTTCTTTGAAAGATCGAATAGAAGCGTCTAGGAGAAACAGTTCAACTCCGCAATCCACTTTGTATCAACCATTTCAACCTTCACCACATTCTTACATTGATACTCCTTTTTCGAGTTCTATTGTAACTCCGAAACCCATGTCTATTGCAGAACATATTGAACAATCTCATAACCGATCTTTCATTTCTTTCAACACTTCCAGCTCTTGGGATCAACAAGTCCTTTCACCTTTTTATCCAAATGTTGATCCTACTCCTGTCCAACCATTCAATTCCTACCAGTCCTACCCGACTTTCGCATCTTCCCTAGACATTGCTTCTACACAACCATTTGGGAGTTTCACGTATCCAAACAAGTTTGAATCTTCAACTGAAACCGCTTCACAACCCATGTCTAGTCTGGAACAGTCGTTGGAAGCTTATATTGTAGCAACAAACCAACAGATGAGGAATTTGGATGCGTCCATTGCCGCCCTTATGCCACCTAGTGACCCGGTAGCTAGTTTCCAACTGGCTCCAAAAATTCCAATGTATGATGAGGCGATTGGACATATTGAGAATTTGAGTGGAGAGAGTGAGCTGTGCACCCTTCCAAATCAAACCTACCCATCACCAATTGAATTCCACAACTCCGGTTTTGAATGTCTATCAAGTGTCCCAAATGATTCACCAGTTGAAAATAAAACGTTTAATGAGTTATACGACTTTGTAGTGCTTGATTTGCCAGATTGTGAAGGGTCCCTTTCGAGTGAAACCATCACCAATCCTTTCGACCTCTACACCTCTAATCTAGAACCTAAATTGATAAATATACATGCTTTTGATGAGGTGTCCGAAAAAATTGATTTTCACTTGATTGAGGATATTGACGCAGGGAATAATTTGGATGATGAACCCGCTGATTTGACTGAATTTTTCTCTCCAATTCATCATCCCGAATCATTAAATGTTTCTCCCGAACTTCAGACGCATCTTGATTTTGATGATAATTGCATGGATGAGATAACTTTTGAGGAGAATTATGAGGATAGTATTGAGGAGAGTATTGAGGATAGTATTAAGGATGAACCAGTTTTGTTTGATGAGTCGGATTTTCCAATTCATCCTCCTGAACCTTTAACTGTGACCCTTCCTAAATCACTCCCCTTCGTCCTTTCCATTGTTTCGACCGCGCAAGAATCCGTCACGCTTCCCTTTTCAATGTCTGGTTTACCAAGTTCAACGTACCCATATTTTATCGCGAATCTTGAAGGATTTGACCCCATTTCTCGACGGGTTGATAGATTAGCACAATCGCTTTTAACACATCGGTCATCACAATTTGTGCTAATTTATTCACTCAATTTACACCCTCAAGTTCGTACTACACTTCTTTCTCTCTTCCCCCATTCTTCTCCTAATATACTGAGACCATATTCCACCTTTCTTCCCATACGGTCTCGTGTGTTTCTCATTTCTTTTCTCTACACTCCATTCTTTCACCAACCACACCATTATAACGATAAATTTTTTGAATGGTTGGTACTAACCTTTGGCCTGTGTAAGGCCTTGTATAGCTTGATACCGTGTTTTTCTCCCCCCTAACTCTAAACTTTAACGTTTAAACGGTGGAAATACTGTTTCACTTAAGTTGGGGGGACCTTTTTGTATATATATTTTGTTTTGTTTTTTCTGTTAACAATAAAAAAATTTAAAAAAAAATAAACAGGGGAGTGCCGACAATTTTGACCCTCTTGGTGTTGCATGACAGTAAGGACACTGTCAAATTTATGTTTGGGGGTGTGCTCGGTATGCTTTCTTACTTCGCATTCATATGTATATTTTTGCATTTGCATACTTATTTTAAAACCCATAAAAAATTGAAAATTTTTAAAAATTATAAAAATTGAAAAGTTCAATTTTGGCCATATTTGACTTAAGTTCAACATGACGGTTAACTAGCTAGGAAAAACTAGATCCTAGACTTAGTAAATTAAAATCCCTAAAAATAACCTTTCTTAAAATTTAACGGTAGAAAATATATGTCTTCGTAGTTTACTTAGAAATAGGCAAATTTTGAGTTCACTTCTTGGGCTAAGTTAAAATAATGGAAGAATATTGAAATTTTTATTAAAGTGTAAGTCTGAAAAATAATTCCTATGCTTAAGTCTAAATTCTGAAAATATATACCCTACAACTTGCACAAACACGAAATTTGAAACTTGGAATAGTAGAGGATACCTTGAAGTGCTCTTGTCTAAAATCCATAGTATGAAGGAAAATAAAATTATAAGTGTGAATAAAGAGATATAAAAAAATGAACACTAGTTTTGTAATTACTTAAGGCTGCGTAAAATAAAAAAATATATAGCGAGGGTGCTTTATCACCTAGTGCCTTAGACCAACTGGTTTGGGAATCATTGCTAAAGCCTTAGGTATTACAAGACGAGGAATTATGCCTTAATGCGCAAACGCATTTTGTAATCGGTTGTTAGTACCTCAAGAAGTATTAACGGTCGCATGAAGGATGTGTGAGCAATTTAATCTAAAAATTCACTAACTAATAGTACTTTGGACGATGGACAAGAGTATAAGAGCTTGAATTGAATTTCTAAGTGTAGGGGTGATACATACACACACGTATGGGTACATGATTGGGGTTTGGATGAGAGATAGGAATGAAAAATAGGACTTATATCTTTAGTAGAGATGATAAAAATTCCTAAGTTGAGTTGGAACCTTAGAAGGAAAATTTAAAAGATGCTGAAAGCTAAATGAATTTACAGAACATATACAATCTTAAGTTAAATAATAAGGAAGCGTGAAAAATATGGGTTGATAATTTCTGAGTTGAAGATAATAGAATTTCTTGCTAAGACACAGAATTGAAAAATGAAAGTCAATAGGCCAAATTGATCGGATATTGTGGGTAGTATCCGCTGAAAACCCTCAGGAGACAACACTCTTTCTACTAGGGACACCTAGAGGTTTAACGTCTTGTTGCACAAGCTCAGTGCAATCATGATTCCCTGCGAAAGTGAGATTAGGATTTTGTAGAGAATAAAAATGGTTTTGCTCGGGACGAGCAAAAGATAAGTTTGGGGGGATTTGTTCATATCAGAATTTTGCGTTATTATATTCCCTATTCTTAATCATATAACAAGTAAATAGGTGCTTTTGATCCATGTCTGCTAAATAGTTGCAGGTTACAGGTTCTCAGAACAAATACAGTAAAAATGGTGAAAAGACGCTATAAATGTGAGACTACGACCAATAAATAGATGAATCTGTATGATGCCGCTTACCAGTTTAAGGAACAAATGAAGATCAATGAACAGTTCAATTGCACAACGTATGAGGGCAGCACAAGATTCAAGACTTCAACACGAAGCTAACCGTAAAAGTCCACAACATTCTGCACTGTGGAAATCTGGAAGAAAATAGAAGATATTCTGAGAAACCAAGTGAAGAAACCAGAAGTAAAATGCAACATTAAGCAGCCGTAAAGAAATGAGCCCAATAGCCCATCAAACGGCCACGGAACCACGGCCAAACAATGCTTTTGGCCGCGGATCCACGGCCGTGCAATGCACGTGTCGGTGGATAAGACGGTGCATTGACCAGGTCTTCTTAGGGTAGATTTGTAAATTTATGAATGGATCAGAATATAACCTAGGGTTTCATGTATCTATAAATAGGAGAGCAAAAGGCCAATAATTCTCGTGCCTCCTTTTGGGTGCCCCTTTTGAGATACCTCTTTTAATTTCTAGATCTTAGATTTTCAATTCCATGTAATCTGTCAAAGAATGCATCAATAAAAAAGTAAGTTTTTTTTATCTTGAATATCTTTTCTGCCGTGGTTATAAATTTTTTATCTTCCGTAGTTATAAATTTTTTATCTACCGTAGTTTTAAATTTCTTTTTATCTGACATAGTTATTAAATTAAAACCATAAAAAAAATGAATTCGTTTAACATTTCCCTAATGAGTGAGTAGTTCCTCAGTTGTTAGGGTTAGGTTTGGGAAGGTTTGAGAGATGAAAATCTCTCACCCCTTTCTTGCCCATTCAACATTTTAAATAGGACTCTATGCATACATACACACACCGCTCACTACGGCACCCTATCCCACGAGGTAGCGGTGATACTATAGTTAAAGACCGGTTGTGTATGCTTTCCATAGAGTTAAGAAAGGATGGACAAGGACCAAGAGGAAGAAACCCACTTTCTTCCCGATCGTGCTAAACCCTTTTGTTAACTATTACCTTAACACCTAAAAGTTCTTAATTAGGGTAAAGAAAGCGTTGAGAATAATTGATTTTCCAAACTAACCTAATCTTAACCCTAGCAAGCTTTTTATCCCAATCTTAGATCTTAAAATAAATCCCAAAATCTTTTTGATTTAACTTGTTAAAACATAAAGAAAAGTAATCCATCTGCCTGTGGGCCGACCCGTACTCAACCGGCTAGCTACCAAACGACACCGTTCTTGATTGCGGTTAACAATTCTTTGATTTCAAAAAATGCATGTACGCAAAATCTAACCAATCATATGCAGGTACTACGATACTCTAACATGTGCAATCAGATAACATCTATATGATGAGCTGGGTACGCAATAATCATGCATAACAAGTGCAATCTAATAACATCTATATGATGAGCTGGGTACACAATTGTAACACCTTAGAATGTGTTTTGTGGCTAATTATATTTTAATTTATGGTTTTTAATAAAAAGTTTACCAATTTGGTTTTTAATTATTTATTCCTATTTATTGAATACTTTATTAGATTTTTCCTAGGCTTGTACACACTTGTGCATGATAACTAGGGTTGTTTTTGGGGTTAAACATGATTAGCAATCATGGTTAACTAACCATTTTCTCTAATCTAGCTTTTAGTTTTGTTTTAGGTGTTTTGGGTTTAATAGTGTATGGTTGTTTTAAAATGAATTTGAAAAATGTTTTTTTAAATTGACTTTCTTTATGTTGACCTTGAGAGAGAGAGAGTGCATTATGGGGCATGATGGCCTTTGCCATGCCTCATTTAATGATGAGAGAGAAGGAGAGAGGGAGGGGTTCTAGCCTTACTCTCATTTTCTCACTCTCATATCACTCATCTCTCACTCTCTCACACCCACACACACCTACAACAACAGAGCAGCAGCTGCAGCAGCCCCAGGAGAAGCAGCAGCAACACCAGAAGCAGCAGCAGAGCAGCATCAGTAGCCCAAGCAACATTAGCATCAGCAGCAAGCAGCTGTAGCAGCAACAGCTTCAGCCTTACCAGCAACAGGAGCCCCAGCAGCAGTAGCAACCCCTCATCTTCTACTTCTCCTGCTCTCTAGGGTTTGTTAGGGTATATTTTCTGAACCCAATCTCCTAGTTGCTTAGTGTATCTGTTAATTGGTGTCGGTTAGGGTTAATTAGCTAGTTTAGTGCTAGATTTTGGTGATTTGTGAGATATTGTGGCAAATTGTTAGTTGTGTTAGCTACCTTAGTTTATTTAAGTGTTATTAGGGTCACTGAACTGAGCTTAGCCCCAGATTACACTAAAATACCATAGGTTTTGCTTTTGTGCTAAATTGTTTTTTTTAAAGTGATATACTGGGTTTTTGTAATCTGCTTTTGATCCGGACCCTACAGAAGAAAATTGAGGAAACTGGAATATGCTACCTAGGTCTAGATACCACCACAAGAACACGAGCCACCTTCTCCTTACCCAGGCCGCCAATTAATTCAATCCGGCCGCAAATTGCGGCCAGGAAGGTGGGTTGGATGCTGGGGTTTGGTGTAGGGTAGTCTGCAGTGTATTGTAGTATTTTGGCATGTCTAGTTTTGTAAGTTTTGATCTGTAGGAGAATCTGGGATAATATATCGTTTTGCATGACCGTTGTGTTTGCGCGATACGCGCGATACGTGAGAGGGTTCTGTGATCCAGCGTATCGCGATAGTTTTAGACGCGTACACACACGATTCAGCGTATCGTGCACACGCGCGTTTAGTTCGCAACGCGAGTTTCTCGTTTTGGTTCGATATCGCGTTTCGCGGGATTTTTGGCTTATATGTGATTTCCATGTCTTATTTGCAGGTTTGCAGGCAGGGACTACGGACACTGCTACATGGGGGAGCAGATGGTAGGATTCAGCTAGCGTGGAGCGTAGGTGAGTAGATTTAACATCTACAAGGGAATCGCCCGCATGGCGTTATGCGTCTGGGCTAGGATTCAATACCTATCGCACATTCTACGTCATTGTTAGAATTGCGCCTTTACTTTATTTCCTTGATATAGTTGTACTGTGCCTAGCAGCCGTAGGACACTGCACATATTATTGACGGTTCATGTTGCACGAGAACGGATTGTATGCTACACACACACCGTCAATAATTGCCATGTCACACACAAACCATTATAGATATTATATTGCTTATCACATATGACATTACCATACCAATATACCAATAGAGTATCGTACCATTAGTGATAGGTACACATACCCTTTACGATACATCTACAGTTATACCTTACTCATATTTTCTTATACCCAGGGGTGGTATACGACATCATTTCTTATAGGTAGATACCTATACACTGCTACACCTGTATGTTTCATGCATATTCAGTTGCAGTACATTTTTATCTTCACTGATGTTACTTAGCTGTACCTTATTGATTTCGCATACATCTGGTTTCAGCTACATGTTCTCATTTATATGCTCACATTCAGATGCATGGCATTTATGTGACCCTGGATTTGCTCATTGTTTTATTTGGATTTTATATGGTGTTTTCTGGATTTGGGAACCGTGGGAGTTCATGAAATTATGCATACATTGAAAAACCCGGTTTCCTTGAGATGATATTTGCGCGTCCACCATGAGTTTTATTGGTGCTGATTATATACTCCATACGAGGTGTGGTTGTCGTATGAGAGTACATGGTGGGGCCAGGTATGGTTCCCCTCGGCAAGAAGATCGATGGACTTTGCCGATTGAGCCTGGAGGCGGGCGAGTACCTACCGGTGATAGTACCCATGACTCGGCGGGGGATCACGGAGACACTGCTGGGAGTCATGTACGTATGCATACGTCGGAAAGCGAGGGTCAAAGCTAGGCACTCGTGCTTTCGGGATAGCGTATGATACGTGATCAGGATTTCTGTGTCGATGCTTAGCACATTGGTTTCATGATATTCCTTTTAATACCTTTGTATATATAACATGGGATTTAGCCGTTGTTATATATACCCTTACACCAATATTAGTGGTATGGGACGCTAATATATGTGTATTGCCCCCATCATATTTATTTCTGCATATATATTTATCTAGGATATTAGAAATTTACTTGAGATTCGACTTGGGATATAGGTGATTCATTGAGATTGGATATTGGATATGAAAGAGATTGATGATTTGTGCATTCGGGATATAGGAGATCTATTCGATATTGTACATTGAGGAGATGTGAGACTTATATGATATGAGAGCCCGACTTGGGGCTAGTTTGAGGATTTGGGATTTGGGTGTCTTGATGGATTGTGATCCGGCCACGATGTCAGGTTTCCGTGGAAATGACATATTCCACCCCATACCTCACACTTACCCTTTTTATGCAAAGATTCATATATTGGTTGTACCTGTTAGCGTACCCATATGATAGTTGCATATCTACTTTTTCATATCCCTATTGCATATTATTGTCATGTTACTATCGCTTCACATATCGATTGTACCTGCTAGTGTACTTTCCTTTATTCAGCATTTGCATGACATGTTATTACTGTAATCGCATAGCTTAGATTCATACTGTACGTACATTCCTGCGATTACCTGCATATGTTATCTACTATTCACGAGTTGGCAACTCACCCCTGTTGTGCCACAGGTGTTTCAGGTTGTTCCCCAGAGTAGTCGAGGCAGGCTATTCAGCGTCTCATCTACCATCTTTTGCTACAGATACCGCATCAGCTCACAGTACACCATTTTGCTTGGGTGGGCTAGATGATTATCTGTATTTCATATTGTACATTCGTTGTATTTTGTACTCTCCATCTACTATTGTATTGTTGACTTAGAGACTTGGTGAGGACGTTATTGTGTATTATTATGGATTTGATGTCTTTTATATACAGCATTCTCTCTATTGTCTCTTATTTTTTCACTACGGCGTCATATATTTATGATGTTATTGTTTTCCGCCTTGAGCTAATTTTTATAAAAAGGGGTGTTGCCAAAATTTTAAAGAAAGAAAGTGGGACTTTTATAAAATTTAGGTTGCGATTTCAAATGTTTCAAAAACTATACTGTCTTTTCCGTATTTTCTTGGTATAGATTTCTGGGTTTTGGCTTTCTTTTACTGCGTTACGTCTTTTGGCGTTGCGTAGTATTAGGGCCGTCACGGGCCAATTTTGGGTCGTGACAAAGTTGGTATCAGAGCGCTAGGTTGTACCTTTCGGAGTGTAGGATAACCTTAGTAAGATGGAGTAGATAGCTTAAACAGAGTAACGTAGTGTGTGTATGTCTGCAGCATGCCCACGATGCGGAACATTGCATTAAGTGACCTAAGTACAATTTTGCTTGAAATTCCTTCTTTGATGATTCATATCCTTAAAATTCGATTCCTTATTCTCATCGAATCTTATATCTATTTATAGCCTTGCCGCCGATGACTATGGGGACTCAGAGTGATGCAGCGAGGGCCGAGGTCAAAGTTGGCTCGGGTGAGACGAGTACTGACCAGGATGGCGCTCTAGTTGCCCTGGTGCAGACGGATCAGCCTACTACTTATACTATTGATAGACTTTTGGCAGAGATGCTGGACATCCGCCAGGCTATGAGTTCATTGGTTGATGTCGTTCGGGAGCTACGACAGGAGGTTGTCACCCCTGTTACTCAGCTGTCCTTTGTGATCAGCATGCAGCAGTCCGTCACCTACATAGCACCAGTGGTTGCAGCTCCAGTTGACGAGGCACATATTCCAGAGGCTCAGAGAGTTCCAGGACAGTGGAGGACTCGTACCAGCGTACCAGCCCAGATCAAAGGTTTGGTCATCGAGACAGATTTCGTGGCCGTTGCGGGAGTAGCAGAGGCTTAGGACGAGGACAGTCGTTCAGCTCTCATCCCCAGGATGGTCAGCAGTCAGCGCGTGGATGTTTTCGATGCGGAAGCCTTCAGCACTTCGTCAGGGATTGTTCCTTAGCACCTCTCCAGGATCGTCATCAGAGAGGCCGTGGACGTAGAAGATTCGCTCAGAGGGCTCAGTCTACCAGAGGAGTTCAGCCAGTTGCGGGTAAAGGGCAGACACAGGAGTTTGCTTCTACTCTTCGGGACGCGCAGACGTCCAATGTGGAGTTTTCAGGTATCTTTTATTTATATGTTCTTTTGATGTATCCGTTGTTTTCACCTTGTACTGTGGTTGGGTAGTTTAGTAGTAGTTGTTGTTTTAACTTCTGTCAGCTATTCTTTTGTTGTGCGACACGTATTTCAGTTGTGTGCCAATCGGATAAGAGATAGAGATTCGTCCGTCGTTTTAATCCTTCTAGAGAAGTTGGATTTGACGTTCTCCTGGGCACGGACTGGTTAACTACGTGCTAGGCGTCTGTGGACTACCGTGAGGAAACAGTCAGGCTTGTTTTCCCTGGTAGGTCAGTTCTCGTTGTGCAGGTGGATAGTTGTGCCGCCTCTCACAGCTTGAATTCAGCCTTTTTCGCTGGTCGGCTTTGAGGAGTTGTTGTGGATTCTTGGCGTTCATCTGTGATACCGGAGCCACAGTTAAGATTGTTGGACCGGGTTCCTTTCGTGCGAGAGTTTTTCCGACGTTGTTCCGGATGAGCCGGCGAAGCTTGGGAGCTTAAGGATCAGCTGCAGATTTGTGGTTTGGGAGTTTTGTGCGTCTGAGTGTTTCGCTTTTGGAGGCTCCTATTTCTGTTCGTCAAGGAGAAAGACGGCAGTTTAAGGTTGTGTATCGACGAATCGTTAATTGAACCGGCTTACGGTGCGGATAGGTAACCCCTACCTCGCATTGACGATTTCTTCGATCAGCTCCAGAGTGCGAGACATTTTCTAAGTTTGCTTGGGATCAGGTCATCATTATTGCGGGTTCGGAGTGATGGCATTCCGAAGACTGCCTTGTGCGTGCTACGGGCTTTGTGTGTTTGGTGTGTCATTGGACTCACCAGTGCCCTAGCAGCATTTGTATATGTGATGAACCAGATTTCTGCAGGCCGTTCCCCGACCAGTTATTGTTGTGTTATTTACGACATTCTGGTCTATCTAATGTGTCTTGAGGAACAGGAGCAGCACTTGAGGATTTGTTATGCAGATGCTGGGAGAGCACCAGCAGTTTGCTAAATTCTCGGGGTGTTTCTTCAGGCTTGTTTTGTGTTGACTCCTAGGTCTTATAGTCGCGGGAGACGGTTTCGTATGGTTCCGAGGGAGGATCTTGGCCGTACAGCTTAGGCCCAGACATGTGTGCAGGACGGAGATCCGCAAATTGTTGGGCTTAGCAGGTTTTTACCGCCGTTTCATGCAGGATTGCTAGAGTAGTGCTGCACCGTCGACTGAATGGACCGGAAGGGAGGTTTCTTTTCTGTGGACTGAGGCATGTGTACGGAGTTTTCGGCAGTTGGAGATTCTGTTAGCAACTGCATTAGTCCTTTCTTTGCTTTTGGTTCGGGCAACCTTGTTGTTAACTGTAATGTTTCTTGAGTGGGCTCGATTGTGTACGGAGGTGACACTATAGAGTTATCGCTTTTGCTTCCCTACATTTAGAGGAAGTACGAGAAGGATGTTCCACTCATGATCTGGAGACGGCCGCGGCGGTTTTGCGGTGGAGATTTGGAGACACTATCTGTTCGAGAGTCGTGTCAGATTTTCACGGACCACCAGAGCTTAATGTACATCTTCCTGCAGCGGATTTGATTGTTGTGACAGTCTTCTGCAGAGTTACAGTTCTTGTGTGATCGTCGAGTACAGCTTAAGTTCGTCTCTACGGAGGGGACAGCTTGCCCATGTCCGTGCCCGACCACTTTCCTTAAATCGTTTTCGCGAGACACTGCCCGCCTATGCTCGTTCGTCAGTGATACTTGAGCATACTCGACTGGATAATGATTTGGAGACCCTGATTTATGACAATGACGTGCTAAGTTAGGGACACGTTTGTGTACCTGACCTCATCGGGTAGAGACGTGTAATCCTAGAAAATGCACACCAGTCAACTCTCTGCATACATTCAAGTCCCACCAACATTTAGCGTGACTTGTGAGATAGTTATGGGTGGACAGGGATGTAAAGAGAAGTTTCAGGTTTCGTTTCAAGGTGTCTGTCTTGTTGTGTGCTTGGGTCGAGCATCTGAGGCCGGCTGGAGAGTTGCAACCTTTTACCGTTCCGAAGTAGGTGTGGGAGCAGATCTCCATGAATTCCGTTATGGTTTCTACCCACGGTTAGTCAGGGTGTGACTCCATTCGGATTCTTGTCGTCCGGTTATACTCAAATTGCTCAGTTGTTTCTTGTTAAGTGGTGTGTTTGTTTTGATTGTTGTCAGTAGTTGGGGATCGTCACTCGCCATCGTTAGGGTTCTCCTAAGATAGCTGTTATCAGGAGACACATCAATTGGCCACCCTTTGGCTCAGGGGTTAGGTCGTGTCGATCACCAGTCTGTTTTTCTGACTCTGCGTAAGTAGGACTTTGGATCCCAGCTAGTCTAGAGCTTCGGAGATGATCCAGTTGTGTTAGGTCAGGATGGAAATTGTCCATTGCGAACTGAGGTCTCATGCTGACTGTGTTAGCCATAGACTCGAGTTCGCAGGGACAGATCATGTATTCCTACGGACTTTCCGATGAATGACGTGTTGGATTTTGTGAAGCTTGTTCCAGAATTTTGGTTCTTCTGAGATCCTATAAGCGAGTTAGTTTCGTTGCCTTTAATTTGGCTCTTCCGTCCAGATTATTGGATTTTCACCCCGTATTCCTTGTGATGATGCTTTACAATTACCTTCATGACCTTTCTCACATGATTTGGCACCAGACCTTTAGGCTTGGACGGGATCTTTCGTTCGCCAGCAGCCATGCGTGTTAATGGCTCGGCAGGTGAAGGAACGTCGGTCAAGGGTCTTGCCATCTGTGAAGGATTTTTCTTGAACGTAGCCGTATAGTGAGGTAATCACTTGAGAGGCTGCGAGCGAGATTTGAGAGTTGTAATCTTCTCTTTGAAGGTACGCGTATCGATATATTTTTAAATTCGGGGACGAATTTCTTTTAAGGGGAGGAGATTGTAACACCTTAGAATGTGTTTTGTGGCTAATTATATTTTAATGTATGGTTTTTAATAAAAAGTTTACCAATTTGGTTTTTAATTATTTATTCCTATTTATTGAATACTTTATTAGATTTTTCCTAGGCTTGCACACACTTGTGCATGATAACTAGGGTTGTTTTTGGGGTTAAACATGATTAGCAATCATGGTTAACTAACCATTTTCTCTAATCTAGCTTTTAGTTTTGTTTTAGGTGTTTTGGGTTTAATAGTGTATGGTTGTTTTAAAATGAATTTGAAAAAGGTTTTTTTAAATTGACTTTCTTTATGTTGACCTTGAGAGAGAGAGTGCATTATGGGGCATGATGGCCTTTGCCATGCCTCATTTAATGATGAGAGAGAAGGAGAGAGGGAGGGGTTCTAGCCTTACTCTCATTTTCTTACTCTCATATCACTCATCTCTCACTCTCTCACACCCACACACACCTACAACAGCAGAGCAGCAGCTGCAGCAGCCCTAGGAGAAGCAGTAGCAACACCAGAAGCAGCAGCAGAGCAGCATCAGCAGCCCAAGCAACATTAGCATCAGCAGCAAGCAGCTGTAGCAGCAACAGCATCAGCCTTAGCAGCAACAGCAACCCCAGCAGCAGTAGCAACCCCTCATCTTCTTCTTCTCCTGCTCTTTAGGTTTTGTTAGAGTATATTTTCTGAACCCAATCTCCTAGTTGCTTAGTGTATGTGTTAATTGGTGTCGGTTAGGGTTAATTAGCTAGTTTAGTGCTAGATTTTGGTCATTTGTGAGATGTTGTGGCAAATTGTTGGTTGTGTTAGCTACCTTAGTTTATTTGAGTGCTATTAGGGTCACTGAACTGAGCTTAGCCCCAGATTACACTAAAATACCATATGTTTTGCTTTTGTGCTAAATTGTGTTTTTAAAGTGATATACTGGGTTTTTGTAATCTGCTTTTGATCCGGACCCTACAGAACAAAATTGAGGAAACTGGAATATGCTACCTAGGTCTAGATACCACCACAATAACACGAGCCGCCTTCTCCCTACCCAGGCCGCCAATTAATTCAATCCGGCCGCAAATTGCGGCCAGGAAGGTGGGTTGGATGCTGGGGTTTTGTGTAGGGTAGTCTGCAGTGTATTGTAGTATTTTGGCATGTCTAGTTTTGTAAGTTTTGATCTGTAGGAGAATCTGGGATCATATATCGTTTTGTATGACCGTTGTGTTTGCGCGATATGCGCGATACGTGAGAGGGTTCTGTGATCCAGCGTATCGCGGCGTGTCGCGATAGTTTTAGACGCGTACACACACGATTCAGCGTATCGTGCACACGCGCGTTTAGTTCGCGACGCGAGTTTCTCGTTTTGGTTCGAAATCGCGTTTCGCGGGATTTTTGGCTTATATGTGATTTCCATGTCTTATTTGCAGGTTTGCAGGCAGGGACTACGGACACTGCTACAGGGGGGAGCAGATGGTAGGATTCACCTAGCGTGGAGTGTAGGTGAGTAGATTTAACATCTACAGGGGAATCGCCCGCAGGGCGTTATGCTTCTGGGCTAGGATTCAATACCTATCGCACATTCTACGTCATTATTAGAATTGCGCCTTTACTTTATTTCCTTGATATAGTTGTACTGTGACTAGCAGCCGTAGGACACTGCACATATTATTGACGATTCATGTTGCACGAGCACGGATTGTATGCTACACACACACCGTCAATAATTGCCATGTCACACACAAACCATTATAGACATTATATTGCTTATCACATATGACATTACCATACCTATATACCTATAGAGTATCGTACCATTAGTGATAGGTACACATACCCTTTACGATACATCTACAGTTATACCTTACTCATATTTTCTTATACCCAGGGGGGTATACGACATCAGTTCTTATAGGTAGATACCTATACACTGCTACACCTATAGGTTTCATGCATATTCAGTTGCAGTACATTTTTATCTTCACTGATGTTACTTAGCTGTACCTTATTGATTTCGCATACATCTGGTTTCAGCTACATGTTCTCATTTATATGCTCACATTCAGATACATCGCATTTATGTGTCCCTGGATTTGCTCATTGTTTTATTTGGATTTTATATGGTGTTTTCTGGATTTGAGAACCGTAGGAGTTCATGAAATTATGCATACATTGAAAAACCCGGTTTCCTTGAGATGATATTTGCGCGTCCACCATGAGTTTTATCGGTGCTAATTATATACTCCATACGAGGTGTGGTCGCCGTATGAGAGTACATGGTGGGGCCCGGTATGGTTCCCCTCGGCAAGAAGATCGATGGGCTTTGCCGATTGAGCCTGGAGGCGGGCGAGTACCTACCGGTGACAGTACCTATGACTCGGCGGGGGATCACGGAGACACCGCTGGGAGTCATGTACGTATGCATACGTCGGAAGGCGAGGGTCAGAGCTAGGCACTCGTGCTTTCGAGATAGCGTATGATACGTGATCAGGATTTCTGTGTCGATGCTTGGCACATTGGTTTTCATGATATTCCTTTTAATACCTTTGTATATATAATAGTGGATTTAGCCGTTGTTATATATACCCTTACACCAATATTAGTGGAATGGGAGGCTATTATATGTGTATTGCCCCCATCATATTTATTTCTGCATATATATTTATCTAGGATATTAGAAATTTACTTGAGATTTGACTTGGGATATAGGTGATTCATTGAGATTGGATATTGGATATGAAAAAGATTGATGATTTGTGCATTCGAGACATAGGAGATCTATTCGATATTGTACATTGAGGAGATGTGAGACTTCTATGATATGAGAGCCCGACTTGGGGCTGGTTTGAGGATTTGGGATTTGGGTGTCTTGATGGATTGTGATCCGGCCACGATGTCAGGTTTCTGTGGAAATGACATATTCCACCCCATACCTCACACTTACCCTTTTTATGCACAGATTCATATATTGGTTGTACCTATTAGCGTACCCTTTTGATAGTTGCATATCTACTTTTTCATATCCCTATTCCATGGTTATTGCATATTATTGTCATGTTACTATCGCTTCACATATCGATTGTACCTGCTAGTGTACTTTCCTTTATTCAGCATTTGCATGACATGTTATTACTGTAATCGCATATCTTAGATTCATACTATACGTACATTCCTGCGATTACCTGCATATGTAATCTACTATTCACGAGTTGGCAACTCACCCCCGTTGTGCCACAGGTGTTTCTGGTTGTTCCCCAGAGTAGTCGAGGCAAGCTATTCAGTTTCTCATCTATCATCTTTTGCTACAGATACCGCATCAGCTCACAGTACACCATTTTGCTTGGATGGGTTAGATGATTATCTGTATTTCATATTGTACATTCGTTGTATTTTGTACTCTCCATCTACTATTGTATTGTTGACTTAGAGACTTGGTGAGGACGTTATTGTGTATTATTATGGATTTGATGTCTTTTATATACAGCATTCTCTCTATTGTCTCTTATTTCTTCGCTACGGCGTCGTATATTTATGATGTTATTGTTTTCCGCCATGAGCTAGTTTTTACAAAAAGGGATGTTGCCAAAATTTTAAAGAAAGAATGTGGGACGTTTAAAGAATTTGGGTTGTGATTTCAAATGTTTCAAAAACTATACTGTCTTTTCCGTATTTTCTTTGTTTAGATTTATGGGTTTTGGCTTTCTTTTACTGCGTTACGTCTTTTGGCGTTGCGTAGTATTAGGGCCGTCACGGGCCAATTTTGGGTCGTGACAAAAATAATCATGCATAACAAATGCAATCTAATAACATCTATATGATGAGCTGGGTACTTAATAATCATGCAAAGTACTCTATCAAGTACTACGACTACATGATGCAATGCATAACAATGAATGCTGAGCATGGGATAAAATTATCATCTACACGGATCATCAATGTGGAAAAATACCCGGTGTCCATCAAATACACTCCAAATCCCAGAAAAACTCAGGCGCCGTCCATCTAATCGGCCCTCAAATACTGTAAATCTCGTGGAAACATGAGTGTCCAACATCGGCACTCGAAAATATCATAAAAATACTCGTGTCCATCATCGACACACAAATTCTCATCTATCGGGCTCCATCGGTCCGGACCGGCCCACGGGCTCCGTCTGCGGAATCGGCCCTCGGCCCCGGCAGTACAGGTCGGCTCGCATCCATCTTTCAACTCTGGTCAGTATCCTCCGGATAACCGCCAGATCCAACCAATCACCGGTAAGTAGTAGTCCCTCTGCCAGGCTCACCTTCTGTATACACAGCATCCCTTTCTTGCCCCGGTGTACCATACCGGGTCCACCATGTACCCGCAATCGGCCTCATCCAG
This sequence comes from Agapanthus africanus, assembly GCA_030015575.1. NCBI lineage: Eukaryota > Viridiplantae > Streptophyta > Magnoliopsida > Asparagales > Amaryllidaceae > Agapanthus > Agapanthus africanus. The sequence goes on along the minus strand of CM057337.1, from coordinate 437,976,570 downwards.
TTCCTCGAATCGGGTTCACATGTCACACGTCTCAGAACCGAGAAAACGCATGGTTGACGCACTGAAATATCATATCAAGAGAATCCGGGTTTTCAAAACAGTGCATATTTCCTTAAAATAATACCACGGTTCTCAAATCCAGAAATCAGAGGAAATCCAAAACTAAATACGTAAATCCATGCAATGTGACGTATGCCACTAAGAGTAAAAAGGAAAAACCACTCTTTTAAATGGATCCAGTTTTGAAAATATCACATGCGGTCTCCATTTTCTAGAAATCAAAGCCAATATCATCCATGCATGTGAAATATGAATGTATATAGGTACGGATGTGCAAGTGGATATATACGCAAGTATGAGTGTACCAATGTATATGTGCACCAATATGGATATACAATGTGTGTGCGTGCGCAATATGGATATATCAATATATGTGTGCACCAATATAGATAGACAATGTGTGTGTGCGCAATATGGATATATCAATGTATGTGTGCACCTATATGGATATACAGTGTGTATATGCGCAAGTATGGATATATCAATGTATGTGTGCACCATTATGGATGTATATTGTGTAGATGCGCAAGTATGGATATATCAATGTATGTGTGCACCAATATGGACGTACAATGTGTATGTGCGCAATATGAATATATCAATGTATGTGTGCACTAGTATGAGTGTACAGTATGTATATGTGCCAATATATGACAGAATCATGTCTAATCATCAATGATGCGGTAATCAAAATGATGTATGGTTCATAGCAATCCTATAGTGCTAGTGTCATGGCAATCACTAACGGTGTGAGTGTAACATACAAATAGTGGTCGTGCAGCTTGAACCGTCAGTGACATTGTGGTGTTACATAACTACTACTTTTCTATATGCAACAAAAGATGGGTACGCTACAATAGTACATATGCACAAGCAATATACATATAAATATATATATGTGACTACAATATCCTATCAAGCCCTGACGCTTAACGCCATACGGGCGATTTCCCCATAGATGTGAAATCTACTCACCGTGGTCTCGTACTAAGTGTAGCCGACCACTTGCTTCCCCTTCTTTATGGCGTCCGACGTACCTGTCTGCGAACCTAGAAATTACACAAAGAATACACATAAGCTAAAATCCTGCAAAAACGCGATATTAAAACCAAACGAGAAACTCGCGTCGCGACCTAAACACGTGTGTATACGTAACGTGTGTGCATACGCTAAAAACCACCGTGACACGCTGTGACACACAGCAACCCAACTCAACTCGTATCGTACGTGTCGCGCAAGTCCCGCTACGCAAATAATAGGTAAACGGTCCCAGATTAAATCTGGAGCAAAAACAAGAAAATCAAACAAGACCAAACCTCTCACAATACCTATATCAAGCTAACTGCAAAAATTCAACAAGTTCCAAGAAAAATGGGCCGACCACCGTAGGGTTGATATCGGGCAAAATCAGGTAAAAGAGGTTCATGTTTCTACACTATATTCCTAACACAAAATATAGCCTAATGTTTATGTTTTCTCATCAAGGAATAACCTCAAATATAGCAGATTCTATGTATCCTAAAGTTTTAGTTTTAAAAACACTAAATTGCAACATTAAGGTATTTTTGTGAAATCAGGTGAAATTACTTGACTTAAGTGATACCAACAGCACATAATAGAGCTAATCTAACCATAATCACCCTGAATCATCTTATTTTCCACCTAATTCATCAAAACAACACAACACCCTTAAAACACTAAAATTAGCCAAACCACCCAGATTCTGTCCATAGAAAAAACCCAAAAACCAAACAATACCAAACACAAACAAAAACCTACAGGCACCACTCAGCACAGCACCAACACTCAACTCACAAAGGGGGGCCGGCGACACCGGAAATGCAAGGGAGGTCGCCGGATTTTTGGGAAGGGTAAGGGCTCGAATTTCAACACACTACTTTAAAAAGCCTGCACACTAATCTGTATATGTATGCTAAGCAAGAAAAAGATCACAGATAAAGCAGGTCACTCGTATCATAAACTTGAAAAAGAACCGTATTTAAAACTCAAATTTGGGACTTTAAGGTGTTTTAGCAAGATCTAGTGATGCAACTAGGTTTAAACAGCACATATAACACCTAATTAAGTTAATTAAACCATCATAATCCTATTTTACCCAAAAATCCTCTCAAAACACAAAGTTGTGCCCAAAATACTACTTAAACGAGATATTAAGCTAAATAAACTATAAGTTTAGAAAAAGGGAAGTTGGGATGAGTTTTATACCTCCAAATGAGTTAGTGGTGGCTCAAACTGAACACTTTGCCATATGGAAGTGTTTGCAAGGGATTTGGTAAAGAAAATGGACTTTGGTGAAGAATGTTTGAGCTTGGATGCAAAAAGAAAAAGAAGAGGAGAAGAGAAGAAGAGAATGTGCTTGCTGTTGCTGCTGCTTGGTGCTACTGCTGCTTAGTGCTACTGCTGCTGCTGTGTGCTGTTGCTACTGCTGCTTGGTACTGCTGCTGCTTGCTACTGCTGCTGCTGTGTGCTGCTGCTGCTGCTTGCTGGGGAGGGTACGTGTAAGTGAATGAGAGGGAGAGATCTGAGGAACTGAGTGTTTGAAAAGGAAATGAGAGAATATGAGAGTCAACCCCTCCTCTCTCTCCTCATTAATTACAAGCATGGCTCACCCCATCATGCTCTCTCTCTCCAACTCAAGTCAACCCTTAACGCAAAGCAAATAAAAAAAAAACTAATACACCTAATTAACTCATATTAGCCTAATAAGAATGGGTTAGTTCACCATGGTTGTCTAAACATGGTTTAACCCTAAACTTAACCCTGGTTAACATGCACATGTGTATGCAAGCCTAATTAAATTCTAATAAAATATTCATTAATTTTGATAAAATATTTGAAAATCGTTTTGGTAACCTTTTTACTAAAAACCACACATTAAAGTATAATTAGCCACTAATCACATTCTAAGGTGTTACAATAAGTTATTTTCTTAAAAATTTCGGCAGAACCTTCTTTGTAAAAACTAGCCCCGAAATGGGTACAACACATGATATTAGTAACATGACTGATAATAAAGATAAAGTATCCCCAAACGGGAGCAATCACACCCAACGGCGGAAAAAATCACCGCGGGAGTAATATACGAAGCCGAAGCGAAGAAACAAACAATATAAGTGAAAAACAGCATAAAAGATAAAACTGCATAATAAAGTCGGCTCACATGAACTCGACATTCAGAGTACAAAATAATATACATCGTCCTCTCAACTGGTCTCTAAGTCAGTACATAAAATGGTAGATGGAGAATACTAGATACAATAGAGTGTACAAATGGAAAATAAATGGATACCGCAAAACCTACCTATAAGCAACGGCTCACACGCCAACTGTAATGGTATCCGTAGCAAAAAGATACAAAGAAGTAGCCCTGCCGCAACTACTCTGAGGGGCAACCTGCAAACACTGTGGCACAACGGGGGTGAGTTGCCCACTCGTGAATAGTAAATAACATATAAAGGTAATCGTGAGTATGCACGTACTGCGATACTAAAAAATGTGCAATCTGATAACATCTATATGATGATCTGGTTATGCAATATTCATGCACGGTACTCTATCAAGTACTACAACTACAGGATGCAATGTATATCAATGAATGCTGAGCATGGGATAGAATATCATCTAGAATCATCATCATCGTGGAAAAACCCGGTGTCCACCAAATATACCCTAAAACCCAAATAACTCAGGCGCCGTCAATCTAATCGGCCCTCATATCCTGTAAATCACATATGAACGCAGTGCCCAACATCGGCACTCAAAAATATCAAGAAATACTCATGTCCAGCATCGACACGCAAATCCTCATCTATCTGGCTCCGTTAGTTCGGATCGGCCCACGGGCTCCGTCTGCGGAAACGGCCATCGGGCCCCTATGGTATGGGTCGGCCCATATCCATCTCTCGACTCTAGTCAGTATCTTCCGGATAACCGTAAGGTCCAACCAATCACCGGTAGGTAGTAGTCCCTCTGCCAAGCTCACCGTCTACTACACAGCATCCTTTTCTTGCCCCAGGGTACCATACCGGGTCCACCATGTACCCCCAATCGGCCTCATCCAGCTCCTCGAATCAGGTTTCACATGTCACATGTCTCAGAACCGAGAAAACGCATCGTAGACGCACTGAAATATCATATCAAGAGAAACAGGGTTTTCAAAACAGTGCATACTTCTTAAAATAATACCACGGTTCTCAAATCAATAAATCACATGAAATCCAAAACTTAATGCGTGAATCCATGCAATGTGTCGTATGCCGCATAAAATCGTATTACCAGTAAAAAGGGAAAACCGCTCTTTTAAATGGATCCAGTTATGAAAATATTTTATGCGGTCCCCATTTCTCTAGAAATCAAGCCAGCATCATCTATGTATGTGAAATATGTATGTATGAATGCACAAGGTATACATACGCAAGTATGAGTGTATATTATGCATATGAGCCAATATGGATGTACACGTGGGTATATACGCAAGAATGAGTGTACAATATGTATGTGCACCAATAGAATCAGAATCATGTCTAATCATCAAGTATGAGGTAAGCTAAACGATGTATGGTTCAAAGCAATTCTATAGTGTGAGTGTCATGGCAATTACTAACGGTGTGTATGTAACATACAATTAGTGCTCGTGCAGCATGAACCATTAGTAACAGTGCGGTGTCTCATAACTACTATGTCCATATGCCACAAGAGAGGGGTACATATGCACAACCTATAAATATATGAATATAACATGTGGCTACAACATCCTATTAAGCCCTGACGCATAACGCCATACGGGCGATTTCCCCGTAGATGTTAAATCTACTCACCGGTGATCTCGAGCTAAGCGTATCGGACCACCTGCTTCTCCTTCTTCGCGGCGTCCGAAGTTCCCCCGTGCAAACCTAGAATTTACACATGCAACATACATACGGCTAAAATCCTGCAAAAACGCGATATCAAGATTATACATGAAACTCGTGTCGCAAGCTAAATGCGTGTGTATACATAATACCAGAACGTGTGTGCAAACGTCAAAAACTACCCCGACAAGCTATGACACACAGCAGCTTCAAACCCAACTCATAACATATGTGTCGCGCTAGTCCCACAACACAAATTATAGGTAAAAGGTCCCAGATTTTATCTGGAGCAAAAACAATAAAAATAAACAAGACCAAACCTCTTATAATACCTAAAGACTGCTACCTGCAAAAATTCAACATGATCCACAATAATTGGGCCGGCCACCATAGGGGTCATATCGGTCCAAAACAGGTGAAAATGGTCCAGATTTTTACATTACACTCCTAGTACAAATTATAGTCTAATGTATATATTTGCTCATCAAGAAAATAATCACTGATACAGCAGATACACCGTATCCCTTAACTTGGTTTAAAAACGTTTTAAAAACACTAAATTGCATCATTGTGGTACTTTTATGTAATCAGGTGAAAATACATCGTTTAAGTGACACTAACAGCACATGATCTAGCTAATCTAACCATAAAAACCCTAACTTAACTTAATCTCCACCTAAACCACCAAATCATCATAAAAAATCCACAACACACTAAAACTAGCTATACTATCCCAGATTTAGCCCACTGTAAAAACCCAAAAACCAAACAATACCAAACACTAAAAAATCACCTCATACAGCTACCCACCAAGTTACCACTCCCAACTCCCCACTAAGGCCGAGCTCGCCAGAAAAGGGCCCCAAGTCCCCGGCCAAAACCGCACAGGTTGGGTTCAAACAGTTGGATATAGTGCCCTCAAAGTCAATTATTGGATCGCAGGTACGTGATTGCAATGACTGAGGGAGGACATATACCGGTTGGACAGTCTTACTCGAGATGATACTATGCTATCTGGTTTGCCTTTATCATCGTGTACAAGTTTAGGTGACATGATCACTATTACACGTTGATAGGGCCCCTAGGATCCTACTTGACTACCAACAGTATGATGGCGATCATATACATGAGAGTTGGGTAGTTTATAAGCACATACTTAAAAGTGGTCCTAGTCGTAGGAGTTTCGAGACAGGGCATCGATACTCCGGAGTAGACTAGTGTATGCAGTCGAGACCCCGACGAGGGGCGGTGGCCGGTCTCACAAGCCATTGGTGTCAGTTGGATCACCTAAGATGTATACAGGTGCTCATTGGGTTATGAGTGCACCGGACAGGACTCGCCGGGAACCTGCTAGTTGGCTTAATACCTAGCGTCAGATAGCAGTTCCCTGGTGACATGTGTACAGGTTAGTTCATCGACCTGAGGTCGTCATTTGTCTCGTGCGAGTTCCCACTGTGCTTTGATTATTACCCTACCACGGCTCAAAAGTGTCGTGCAAATAGGTTTTAGTTGGGTACAGTCCCGAGCCACATAGGGGTAGTGAGCGGATCGGCAGAGGATTCGTCGCTCCCGGTATTGGGGTGAGATCGCGCTGTGTCTAGGAGAGCCATTACACCATGTCCATGGCCAAGGCAGGTGAGAATTACTGGTAAGTATTCCACTAGTTTCTCAGGGTGTTCAGGGCTACTCTCCGAAACGACTTATACCGCTATTGGGGGTCTGACGTTACTAGCCCCCTAGGCCCGATATGCGATGCTCATAGACGAACGGACCGGACTGTACGGATATTGTCACTGATAGGCTCAGTAGGGTTCCAGGATGAGTTCGCTCATCGGCTTCCCTTTCGGTCAGTACTTAGGCAGCCGTTACGCGCAGCTAGTGCCGCTGACGTGCTTGTGGTTAAACCCACTGCCAGGGTACTGATGAGTCTTTAGAGTCCCCCACAGATACTTTCCTAAGTTTGGGAGAAACGTTGTAGAGGCCGTAGGGTTTTATGGCAGGGTTCGAAAATGCACGTGCACTTGTGCACGTGTCATATTTCGGATAGATAATACTGGTGGGTTTTAGTTTAAGCCAGATCAAAGTATTATATTGAGTCGGAATATTTTAGTCTCTCGTATTCGTATTCGGTCGGAATATGGATACAGGTATGTATATACAGGTGAGGGGTATTCTCGTAATCCAGTACGAGAATATTTTAGAAGATGCATTTCTTTTTGGATTAATCATTTTGGTTTAAATGATTATTGATTTTGGAAAGTGTGACTCATTCTTGGTGACACATTTCTTCTAGCATGTTCATTAGTGACTCATGCTAATGAGTCACTAAGTGAATCAAGATAGAATTAATGATAGATTGTTTTGGGTGTAGATATTTTTGGGTTTGTGGAGATTTTTGGGAGTTATTTTTTCATGAGATATTTTCTTTACACAACCTTATATATATCTACTCACAAAAGAAAAGATCACCACAAGTTATTATGCTTGAGTTCTTGCTCTCTTGATAGTTTTCTTGAGTTCACAATTTCCATCTCTAAGCATCTTCTTCAACCTCCGCCCTAACCCTCTCATGTGATGAGAACCCTAGGGTGTTTGAGACAAAGTATTCTACTCATTCTCTACTTCATCTTGTACATGTCGGATAGCATACTTCATGTCCGAGTTGTCTCGGTATAGAGGCGGGAGCCCGTTTAAAGATCCGTTGACGTGGTGCCACCTCGACGAGGAGACAGGAGATCGGAGTTGCCGCAAGGAGCGTGGGATGATGGCTAAAGACCGAAGGACTCGGATCGATCGGTATAGCCTTTCTACCACTTTACAGTTTGTTAGTTTAGCGTTAATGGCAAGATCCGGGTTATAGTATGCGATAGCGCCATTTATAAAATTTTTGGTTCCGCGTTTGGCATCAGAATGACGGCCGGGATGCTACCGTAGACTTACATGGTATCAGAGCTATGCTATTAACCTTTACTAACTTGTTCTAACGTGTTTAAAACATCGATCGAACGAAATTTTCAAAACCGCACTTTTCATGTTAAAGTTTCTGTCGATTTTTTAAACTGGTCAAAAAATCATTTTGTGTATCTCAGAAAATCGAGCAGGCCTTTTTTAGACTCTGGAAGAAATTTAGTCCACTGAAGCTTCAGGAACGCCGCGGAACCGCCGCACAAGCCATCTATTGGCCGCGGTTCCGCCGCCGTTTTGAAGCAACAGTGTACCATTTTTCTTCTGGGTGTTTTTCATGTGCAATTGTGGTTTCTGGAATGTTTTGTTTTGGCCCAGATTTTGTTTGAGTACTGCAATTGTACTTGGGGCCCACTTCGGGAAGTTTTGTCCATCGGAATTTTAAAACGTGTTAATTTACAGTACTTACTTTATATCTCCGACCGTGAATGTCATTCGAGCGGTAAATCGTGTCTAATTGCTATAGTCCTTTTAGACGGGTTTGCGAACGTGACATTCGCGTTGATGTTCTGTGTTGTGCTGTGATGTTGCGGATTTGTCGTGGTGGATAGCTGTGTGCAATGGTAGTGCAGTTTGGATTTATTTGTACATTTGATATTGTGGGGCGAGCGTCCAACATGTGGACTGCCGTCACTGCCTGTTTGTATAATATTCTTTTAGGGCACGACCGGGCTGAGATCGATATACCCTGTTAGTGTATATGCCCTAGAGGCCATTACTGTATCATACTAGTATGTATATTACTTAATGGAAGCTTGGGATATTCACCTTGTATTGACAATTTTGCTCAAAATGGTAGTATGCTACTTGGTTTGTTTCTACTTTAATATACGCATGTGTTTCTTTTAGCATATTGCTTATACATATTAGTAGAGCCCTTAGGATCTTTGCTTGATTACCAGCGTTGTGATGGCAGTCACACTCGTGGGGGCTGGGTAATCCACAAGCACATCCTTATGTAGGTCCCTAGTCGCAGGACTATCGAGACAAGGCATCGATACTCCGGAGTAGACTAGCGTATGCGCTTCTTATCCCAGCTTGGGAGACGGTCTGTCCCACAGCCGTCAGTACATCGTACTTGAGATAGTATGCGAGTGCTCGTTAGGTTACGAGTACACTGGACAGGACTCGTCGGGAACTGATTGGTTGGTATTATACCTATAGTCAGTTATCAGTTCCTAGGTGACATGAGTACAGCTTAGTCCGCTGACTTGACACTATCACTTCGCCTCGAGTGTGTTCCCACTGTACTTTGATTACTACCCTACCACGGCTCAAAGGAGTCGTCCAAACAGGTAGTAGTTGGGTGCAGTCCCGAAGCAATTGGAGGCAGTGATGGTTAAACAGGATTCGTCTCTCCCGGTATTGGGGGTTGACATCGCGCTGTGTCTAGGAGAGCCATTACACGAGTAGTCCCTTGCCAGGGCAAGCGAGATATACTGGTAGGTTTCCAGTGTTATCTCAGGGTGTTCTGGGCTACACTCCGACACAACTTGTATCGCTATTAGGGGACTGACGTTCACCACCCCCTAGGCCCGCCATGCGATGTATCAGACGAACAGACCGGACTGTACGGAGACTGTCACATTCAGGCTCAGTAGGAGTTCAGATGGGTTTCACCTCGTCCGTCTTCTTATCGGCATTTACCTGGGGGCCGTTATGCACAGCTAGTGCCGCTTGCGGTCTGTGGTTATGTAAGTGCACGGCGGCGCCCCGGCCGTCGATCCGACGGCAGAATGCGGAAACGGTGATAAACTTTAATTTTGCGGACTTAGCAAACCGGCACCACCGCGCACTAAACCCCGGATCGTGCCATTAAACTAAATCTAGCTAACTACAAAGAGAAGGGGAAGAGATATACCGACGATCCAAGTCCTCCGGTCTTCTCGTCATGCTCCCGATCTCCTGCGGAAAAGTCCCGTCTCCTCCTCGTCGCCGGAAGTGCACCACATCGCCAACTTTGTTTACGGGCTCCCACCTCAATGCCGAGGCAACTCGGGCACGAAGCCGGCTACTCGACGTGCCCAAGATTTGCTGTAGAATGTTTGGTAGAGCTTGTGTCTCACTTTTGGGGTTGTGGAATTGCCATTGGAGGAGGGATGGAACTTGGAGCTTTTTAGATGGAACTTGTGGGATTTTTGCAACATGAAATGAAGCAAAATCCCACCTCAAAATATTTGGACAGCCCCTTCAAGGGGGAGGCCGGCCATGCTCTAGTGAGGGAGGGAGAGAAAAAAAGAAAGGTCAAGGGGGTGGGTGGAATGCAAAAGGAATCCAAAGGAATCATGAAAGAACATGATTACAAACACAACCACACTCCTACACAACCATCATCTCATGCATGATGACACCAAAGTCAAGCTATCATGAAAAGGAAAGTCAAGCAAGTCAATGGATGGTGCACCATCATGAAGACTATCATGATGCTACAAAAAGCAAAAAAAACCCTCCACTAATGTCTATTTGCAACAATGCAAATAAACCCTCCTCCACCAAACTTCGGCCAATGAACGAAACAAAGGAAATTGGCCGAAATGGAAAGCAAACTGGCAACTCCAGAAAACTGGTCCCGTAATAAATTACAGGAAAACCCCGATACTGTGCATACACACCCGCATCTGTATTTCGACCGAAATACAAATGCAATGAGACAAAATCTACACTGTACTATACTAGGATCCGGCCTATACCAAAGCCGGCTAGTAATATCTGTTCGATCCTGATCCGTGTAATACCGCACGTATCTGATCGAACCCTGCCATATAACCATACGGCCTATAGTACAAACTGTCCGATCCAGATCCGTGCAATACCGCACGTATCTGATCGGACCTTGCCATATCTCCATACGGCCTCTACAACCTTTCGCCCGAAAGCTGAGTAACTGAATGTGGGGGACTCTAAAGACTCGTCAACACCTTGGTTGTGGATTTAACCACTAGCACGTCAGAGGTATAAGCCAATACGTGACGGGATACCAGGTACTGACCAAATGGGACGTCGATGAGGAAGCTCACCCCGACACCCAACTGAGCCTGTCAGTGACAATATCCGTGCAGTCCGGTCCGTTCGTCTATGAGCATCGCATGGCGGGCCTAGGGGGTTAGTAAAAGTCAGACCCCCAAAAGCGGTACAAGTCGTGTCGGAGTGTAGCCCAGAACACCCTGAGATACTACTGGAATACCTACCAGTAAATCTCCTTGCCTCGGCCGAGGTCTTTGTGTAATGGCTCTCCTAGACACAGCACGACCTCACCCCCAATACCGGGAGAGACGAACCCCTGAAGATACGCTCACTGCCTCCATGTGGCTCGGGACTGTACCCAACTAAAACCTGTTTGCACGACTCCTTTGAGCCGTGGTAGGGTAGTAATCAAAGTACAGTGGGAACTCACACGAGACAAATGACGATCCCCAGGTCGATGAACTAACCTGCACACATGTCACCAGGGAACTGCCATCTGACGTCTGGTATATGACCAACTAGCATGTTCCCGGCGAGTCCTGTCCGGTGTACTCATAACCCAATGAGCACCTGTATACATCTTAGGTGATCCAACTGACACCAGTGGCTTGTGAGACCGGCCACCGCCCCTCGTCGGGGTCTCGACTGTATACACTAGTCTACTAATGGAGTATCGATGCCCAGTCTCGAAACTCCCACGACTAGGGACCTTTTAAGGATAAGCTTATAGACCCCCAGCTCCCACTTATATGATCGCCCTCATACTGCTGGTGGTCAAGCAAGAATCCTAAGGGCTCTATCAACGTGTAATAGCGACGTGTCAGGTCACCTAAAGCAGTACACGATGATAAAGGTAAACCAGATAGCATACTATCATCTCGAGTAAGACTGTCCTACCGGGATAGGTCCTCCCTCAATCATTACAATCACGTACCTGTGACCTAATAATTGACTCTGAGGGCACTATCTCCAACAATCTCCCACTTGCACTCAAGGCTAATTATTGCGATGTCGCATACTCACAGCCCGTGTGATACCGAACATCCAACTCCTCTACTAGTCAGTCTCACAAAGCTCGTTTGCGGAACTATTGCGTTCGAGGAATAGCCTCAGTGAGTGGATCCGCATAGTTGTGTCTTTCTATGTCTCTCTATATCTCAAGTTCGCGGAGAAAACCATCTCCCGAAAAGAGCAATACCTGTCTTAGAATGTGTCTGGATGTCTGATGGGACACAGCTCATAAATGAACTCCAAATCCAAATTTCTTAGACTGTATCGACAACTGAACTTAATCAGTATCCTGCGCCATGCCTCCCTCAGTATTGCCTTGGATCACCTGTCCAAAATACTGCCCCTCGTCAGAGGGAAAAACTATAACTCTGACAACCTCCCTGTCGTCCAGGTCACCTTGGAAGCCTGGAATGATAACTGTCTCCTGAATGAGGCTGTCGTTATCATATCCCTAGAACATCCACTTATGTTCTAAAACTGCTTCCGACTGTTTTTCCAGCATTGGATCATTATCAACTTATTGCATCTAGTGCAAGAACAACATCTGGTGTGGTACTTGACATCTCACGATTGACTCAATTGCCTGAGCAAGTGATCTGCCAATCATGCACGTCCCTCTCCCCTTTAGTCTGTAAGACACCTTTAGAGAGGGTGACTCCTTCGCCTGCAGGTATACTACCATGCCAGGAGTCGTTCATCCTAAATACTCATAGAATGCTGTCTAAGTACCCAGATTGGGAGACTACCCAAATCTAGATCTAAAACCATAGATCTAGTGACCAGTATGTCTGATATAAAATCCATTTCCTTTGTGGAGAAACCACTGTGTGACGACAAAGTATAACCGATTGTAGTATAGGAGTTTCTTTTCCTACTCTGTGTATGTCATCCAAATACCAGGATATCACATGCTACTACCTTCTCAACAGATCCATCCCCTATTCTGATGAAGTCAAACCCATGACTGTCACGTCAGAAATAGATGATCTATCTCCGCTACATCTGCTCTAGTCTACTAATAGACATAAGCTACCTTTCCAGGAATGCTTCCGCTGCTCCCACTGACTACGACAACCCTCTGGCAGAGTCATATAGACGTACACTTCTAAAACTGGTTTAGAACGACGCTATACTCATCCTCCCGCCGGGTCTCGTAACCTGGAACAACAGCAATGGCAATTGTGGGTAAACAAGAACTTCCCTGTCACCATCCTTGAGGCTACCGTAGTGCCTCTCGGGTGCCTGAAGTTACCCACCTTATCTGCGGAGTGGCCAATGGAATGTCAATCCAGATTGAATCTTTAGGTTCCTTATCAAATCTTCAGTAATCGTTTGTGGTTCTGGAATCACTTCCAGTTCTACCATACTCCCACTACTGTTTTCTGAAAAAATCCATTTTTAATAAAACTGTGGCGAGTCTAGAACAATATTGCTATTGTTCATCCAGATGGTAGAAAGTCAACCCGCGTCATAGCCTGGGTCAACCCACAAACAGCCATTACAGAAACGTGCCTTGAGTTATCCAGAGTCTGGTTTTAAGCATAATCCGGACAACTCCCCGTACCTTAACATCGTTAAGATACGAACTGTTCTATATCCAATATAGGACCAGAGGCACTGATTTAATTGAACCAGATTCAAATCATGCAGCTGTCTCCAGCGCATGTCAACTAAAAGGAAGGAGGCCGATCAGCGTTACTTAACTTAGGAATACTTCCAATTATGAGTAACCTGAAAGAGAAGCAAGATCTCTTTATCATTACTATCAACTGAATACCATTGACAAGTATCTACATCTTCGATCACTTTGAAGAATCCCGATACTTGCTACACCTGGTTCTCTACTCTATTCAAATACCTATAACTTCTCAAAATTCAGACCCTGTGTTTCCGCGAAACACCCGTCTAAAAACTAGAGAAGTCATAAGTAAACCGAATATAGTACGAGGACCAACCCCTCTGTCCTGATGGACCCTGGACAACATACAATACTCTGTACAAGTCCCTTGAGTCTGATAACTCATTCACTGTGTGTCGTAGGTTGAAAACTGTACTTATGGTTAAGAAGAATTACACCGTTGTTCAATGCTCCTTACCTAACCATCCACTGATATAGGTAAATGTCACAGACATAATTTCAGAAAGGTATATCTCACTCTATGAAAATAGACGTACAGATATATCAATTTGAAATTGGTGCATGACAGCGGATATTCAAAACCATATATTTGCCGACCGGCAAACAACCCAGGCGATTTCCTCAAATATCACCGATTCCAACGAATCCCGACATAATGAGGATAATCACCCAATTCCCAATAACTTACTCCCACTCATCATCTGTAAAACCATACAGATGTGAGAATCATACTTGGTAAATACATACCCTGGAGTAAGTATTTAATCGGGAAATCAGTTTTCCATTAACAGTACACAGTGAAATTGAAACATTAAAAATGTTTCGATGGGGTATCCTGGTATTCCTAGTAATGCCTCTACCATTACTCAGATTCACAACTATAACCGTATAATTCTTTGCCACCTCTCCAAGTCCCTTCATATGTCTTTAGTCGTTACCTTCTGTACACCCCTTTAGGCCAAATGGTTTTCTTCCTTCCCTACCGTTCGGCACCAGCCTATGGTTTGGAAGAAGACTATCCAAAAAGCATAAAGGGTGTACTGTCCTAATCCTAGGAGCACTCGCATCGCGAGAGAAGGTGAAGATAAAAGACACCTGAATGTACTTTATTCCTATTTCTCCTGAACCAGGATCCATCCCCGAACTGGAACGAGTTCCTTTCGAGTTCGTATATAACCATACGATGGATTATCCAATAAAATGGGATCTTCGTAGTGATACGGAGTGTCCTGGAGAAATACAAAGGTGATGTGGGAGTGGTAACGAAATATTTGGTTTGGTCGTGAACATCTGTTGCAATTTACTTTGCCCTCTTACTAATCCCTTGCTTTGTCTGAACTTAATACCTTCTGTACACCATCGTTATGCTAATTGGTTTTCTTCATTCCCTACCGGTCGGCACCAGCCTAAGGTTTGGAAGAAGACAATCCAATTTGCGTAATAGGTGTACTACTCCTAAACCAAGGAGTACTCGTAACCTGAGAGAGGGTAAAAGGAAAAGACAACTGAATAATCCTATCCGTTTTCTCCAGAACCGGAAACCATCCTCGAATAAATCTTTCGAGTTCGTATCTAACCATACGATGGTTTTGTCCAATGGAAGTGGACGTTCGTAGTAATACGGGGTGTCCTGGAGAAAAGGGTAAAAGTAGGAGTGGCAATGAGGTTTGCAACTCAGACAGTCCAAAAGCCAATGTTAAGAAGGTTCGGTCAATTTTGGTCACTGAGTCATAGTCTTAGGGTCGGGTCAATGGTCGCTGCCAAAGAGAGAGAGAGAAGAAACACTCAGCGTGCACTCTAACCTAGATCAGAATGGTTACCATTTCATCTAATCTGGAAACCTCCCACTGTACCTCAAATTCTCCTCCAAACCTGAAAGAAGAATTAGTCGGGATCACCCGAGGAGTAAACCAACTCATCAGTGGGAATCGGGATCCAACTATCATTGCATGACAACGTGACGGAATCCGCTCACGGTATCACACTCCAGAAGGTATGCGCATATCTGGCAAGTTTCAGTTCTTTTGAAACTCCCAATGTGATTTCTGCCCCATGCTCTTATGACCTTGACTTTGGCCAACAAATCATAAGTCACATGTCAAGTTCTACCCGTCATTCTCCAGGTTGATTCGAATCCACCCGCACAAGCCCTTGACTTTGGCCAACAAGGCTATACGACTGTTCCAAACCAACGCATCTATCTATGCTGCATATGAATAACCAACAGCTACCAAACACTGTGCCTTGACTTTGGCCAACAAACACAGCTTGAATACTATTGACTACCCATATGAAACGACGGAGGGCTACGAATGGTTTCTGGCGAAAACCTTTAACGTAATGAACTTGATATCGTTGAAGGAACGGATAGCTTTTAAAAATATAGTGACGAAAACCGTTGCTAAAGAGATCACTCCCGGTGAAGGGATCTCGGCTCTTTCCCCGTAGAATGGGGTGCAGGATATTCCAACTGAATACCACGATGCAAAGCAAAAGTAATCGGCTATAGTGAAGTTAATGCCCTGACGCAAACCTTTTGTCCAAGGGGTCACTCCCGGTGAAGGGATCTCGGCCCTTGCCTCGTCGACTGAGGAGCAGGATATTCCAACTGAATATCACGATGCAAAACAAAAGAGAACGCCTTTGCAATAACAGCTTTTTGAAAAGTGTTCCAACAACATCAGATTAGGTTTGTTTTAAACTTGCATTGATCCGAATCAATGCAGTCCCATCAATTGATCACACCAAAAAGAACGAAAATATACTGATGTACATATATGCCATCCGCATTCGCCACTGGGTCCCGTCATTACCCGTTAGGTTAGCTTACTAACGACAGAGCGGGGACTGGACTAGCGCGGATGCAAAACATATACAACATCTACTAATATATATACCAATATATTATATTTCGCTCAAGGCGTGAAAGAAATGCAACATCACAGAAATGTACAGCATCACAGAACAATACAGATATCTGGGATCCCCGGGTTTCACAGAGCCACTACTGAAACCCGACGTTCCCCTGGTCGTGTGGATAGCCTGTGCAATGAAATCCTAGACCCCTACGGGCGCGGCAAGTTACCCGCCAAAACCTGAAGCGAGGCAGCCCCCTTCAGCTCCGTGAATGGACCACCCAGCACTTTACGGAATCCGGCAACTTGGGCACCCCTCCTGGGTCAACCTGTACCCCCTACGAGTGCGGCGAATAGCCCGCCAATTCTAGAGTGAAGCCCCCTCCGTCTCAATGCCATGAGATGCGGGCTTGTTGCCCTCCAGAACCCGGCTATCCGTGCACCCCTCCGCGGGGTAATCCTAGTACAGAAAGTAAAATATACATACACCGGGTACATCGACCGCAACCAGGTCGTGCCCCAAAATAATAATACAAACAGGCAGTGACGGCAATCCACATGTCGGACGCTCGCCCCGCAACAACAAATGTATATAATACAACAACACTGTACTAGCATTGCATCCAGGCTACCCCCACGACCGATCCGCAACATCACAGCAAAAACAGAACATCAACGTGAAAGTCACGTTCGCAAATCCGTCTAACCGGGCTATAGCAGCTAGACCGGATTTACCGATCAAGTGACATTCACGGTCGCAGATATAATGTAAATACTGTGAAAATTGTGTTTAAAATATCCGATCGATCAAATTATAACAAGTGGGCCCCAAAACAATACTGTAACAGTTAAAGAAATTCTGGGCCCAATGTTAATGTTCCAAAAACCCTACTTTCACAACAGAAGCCCAATGGAAAAAAAAACGGCCCACTGTTCCCTTCAATCGGCCGCGCAACCGCGGCCCCATGTAGGGTTATGCCGCGGTTCCGCGCATCGATGAAGGGAACAGTGTATCGTATTTTTCCAGTGGCCTTAATTCTTCTAGTAAAGTACTTTTATACAACCTGAAAAATTTTTAGAGACCAAAAAATTTCAACAGAAAACTGTCGTGACAAAATACGGGTTTTTGGACATTTCGATCGATCGGAACTGAAAAACACATTACACAAAGCTAGACTAAGTTAATGGCGAGTCTCTGATACCACTGTAAGTGCACGGCGGCGCCCCGGCCGTCGATCCGACGGCAGAATGCGGAAACGGTGATAAACTTTAATTTTGCGGACTTAGCAAACCGGCACCACCGCGCACTAAACCCCGGATCATGCCATTAAACTAAATCTAGCTAACTACAAAGAGAAGGGGAAGAGATATACCGACGATCCAAGTCCTCCGGTCTTCTCGTCATGCTCCCGATCTCCTGCGGAAAAGTCCCGTCTCCTCCTCGTCGCCGGAAGTGCACCACATCGCCAACTTTGTTTACGGGCTCCCACCTCAATGCCGAGGCAACTCGGGCACGAAGCCGGCTACTCGACGTGCCCAAGATTTGCTGTAGAATGTTTGGTAGAGCTTGTGTCTCACTTTTGGGGTTGTGGAATTGCCATTGGAGGAGGGATGGAACTTGGAGCTTTTTAGATGGAACTTGTGGGATTTTTGCCACATGAAATGAAGCAAAATCCCACCTCAAAATATTTGGACAGCCCCTTCAAGGGGGAGGCCGGCCATGCTCTAGTGAGGGAGGGAGAGAAAAAAAGAAAGGTCAAGGGGGTGGGTGGAATGCAAAAGGAATCCAAAGGAATCATGAAAGAACATGATTACAAACACAACCACACTCCTACACAACCATCATCTCATGCATGATGACACCAAAGTCAAGCTATCATGAAAAGGAAAGTCAAGCAAGTCAATGGATGGTGCACCATCATGAAGACTATCATGATGCTACAAAAAGCAAAAAAACCCCTCCACTAATGTCTATTTGCAACAATGCAAATAAACCCTCCTCCACCAAACTTCGGCCAATGAACGAAACAAAGGAAATTGGCCGAAACGGAAAGCAAACTGGCAACTCCAGAAAACTGGTCCCGTAATAAATTACAGGAAAACCCCGATACTGTGCATACACACCCGCATCTGTATTTCGACCGAAATACAAATGCAATGAGACAAAATCTACACTGTACTATACTAGGATCCGGCCTATACCAAAGCCGGCTAGTAATATCTGTTCGATCCTGATCCGTGCAATACCGCACGTATCTGATCGAACCCTGCCATATAACCATACGGCCTATAGTACAAACTGTCCGATCCTGATCCGTGCAATACCGCACGTATCTGATCGGACCTTGCCATATCTCCATACGGCCTCTACAACCTTTCGCCCGAAAGCTGAGTAACTGAATGTGGGGGACTCTAAAGACTCGTCAACACCTTGGTTGTGGATTTAACCACTAGCACGTCAGAGGTATAAGCCAATACGTGACGGGCTACCAGGTACTGACCAAATGGGACGTCGATGAGGAAGCTCACCCCGACACCCAACTGAGCCTGTCAGTGACAATATCCGTGCAGTCCGGTCCGTTCGTCTATGAGCATCGCATGGCGGGCCTAGGGGGTTGGTAAAAGTCAGACCCCCAAAAGCGGTACAAGTCGTGTCGGAGTGTAGCCCAGAACACCCAGAGATACTACTGGAATACTTACCAGTAAATCTCCTTGCCTCGGCCGAGGGCTTTGTGTAATGGCTCTCCTAGACACAGCACGACCTCACCCCCAATACCGGGAGAGACGAACCCCTGAAGATACGCTCACTGCCTCTATGTGGCTCGGGACTGTACCCAACTAAAACCTGTTTGCACGACTCCTTTGAGCCGTGGTAGGGTAGTAATCAAAGTACAGTGGGAACTCACACGAGACAAATGACGATCCCCAGGTCGATGAACTAACCTGCACACAAGTCACCAGGGAACTGCCATCTGACGTCTGGTATATGACCAACTAGCATGTTCCCGGCGAGTCCTGTCCGGTGTACTCATAACCCAATGAGCACCTGTATACATCTTAGGTGATCCAACTGACACCAGTGGCTTGTGAGACCGGCCACCGCCCCTCGTCGGGGTCTCGACTGTATACACTAGTCTACTAATGGAGTATCGATGCCCAGTCTCGAAACTCCCACGACTAGGGACCTTTTAAGGATAAGCTTATAGACCCCCAGCTCCCACTTATATGATCGCCCTCATACTGCTGGTGGTCAAGCAAGAATCCTAGGGGCTCTATCAACGTGTAATAGCGACGTGTCAGGTCACCTAAAGCTGTACACGATGATAAAGGTAAACCAGATAGCATACTATCATCTCGAGTAAGACTGTCCTACCGGGATAGGTCCTCCCTCAATCATTACAATCACGTACCTGTGACCTAAAAATTGACTCTGAGGGCACTATCTCCAACAGGTTAAACCCACTGCCAGCGTAGTGTCGAGTCTTTAGAGTCCCTCACAGAAAGCTATTCGCCTTTAGGCAAAAGAGTAGAGGTCGCATGGTTTTGCGACAAGGTTCGGTCACATCCGTGCACTTGTGCACGTTTGGTGTACGGACAGTTAACACTAGCGGGCTTTGGTTTAAGCCAGATCCTAGTGTACGTTTTGGGATTGGTTTTATCTCGTTTGTATTCGTGTTCCCCGGAACGCGGATACGGGTGTGTATGCACAGTTGACAAAGACAGAGGCAGAGGATTCTCATTAGGGTTGCTGACTGTTGACTTTTGTCAAACCCTAATGAGATTAAGACATATGATTAACAATAATATTAATTGAGTATTATAGTGACATGGTTAGGGTTGAAAGGTTGACCTAGTTGACTTGTTGACTTTGGTCGACCGGTTGACTAGGTTGGACTTGTTGATCACCATCATGACAATGGCCATCATTTGGTTGCATTGACTTATGCTTGTTTGTTTTGTTCACCATTTGCATTTAATGCAAGAAATGATAGTGTCATTTGTCATGATAATAACCTTTACAATATACTCAATTATCATTACTTGTTATCATGATGCTTTTGGATTATGAGAGGGTGTATGAGAAAAGTGAGGCTCATTCTTTCATTAGCTTTCTCTCTCTTGAGCTCTCTCATTTTTCTCTAACTCTCACCCTCTTCCTCTTGCTCTCTCTCTACCTCAAGGGCAAACCATTCTCATGTGTTGAAACTCATTGCCCTAGAGATAAAAAGACACCAAAACAATCCTCTACTCATCCTAGTTCACAAGGTTTGGCAAACCGAGTGATCTAGTTTCTTCAAGTTCGAAGAAGAAGCCAAAGGTAGAAGCTATCGGGTGAATCCGTCTTCGGCGCAAGAAGACGACGAGGAGAGGCCGGTCCCTACACCACACGAGTTGAAGACGAAGGAGTTCAAGAAAGGTATAACCCCCTAACCGAGTAGTTAAACAACTCCTAGTTAGGTTGTTAGATAGATAGTTTAACAAAGATCCGGTTTGAGTCCATGTTACCACCTCTAGAAAAATTGTTTCTCATCATTTCCGCAAGCCCGTAAGTACCGGGAGCGGTAGCATGGACTTACAGTGGTATCAGAGCCTAGTTAAACACTATCTAACATGTTAGCAAAGTTAGTAAAAATTCGATCGGAGAAAAAGTCGCGAAATACACCCGGAAATCAAACTTGCTGTCGATTTTTAAAGTGCTGTAAAAATAATAAATCATGCTTCAAAAATCAACTCAGGGTTTTTATAGTGTACTGCAGAAAAACGATCCACAGATCCCATCAAAATGACGCGGAAACGCGGCAGGAGCTTGCACCCGCCGCGGTTCCACGGCCGTTTTAACTCGGCTGTGGATCATCTTCACTGCAGAATACTCTATGGGGTATTTTGGGATTTTTGGGATATGTTTTTTCTGCCCAGATTTTCCAGAAATAAAAATTTGTTTTTGGGGCTTTAAAAACCGTATTTTGATCGAGTTTCTAATGACTTAAGCTGACGGGTATATATCTGTGATGTGTTATTTATATTGAACGTCTGCTAATCGCTATATGTCGATTAGTGGGGGTTATACAAATCTGTGATCTGTAATGTTGTTGGTATGTGTATATGAATTCATTGGATTGTCGCGGATGAATAGCCGGGGGTTGTGAGATCAGAGTTTTCTTTTATCTTTCAATTCATGTAAATTTGTAGATTGATCTAATATTATTTGTATGGCCGCACAACCGGGTCGGGGTTGTAGCCGTCATTGTATAATTTCTTTTTACTGTTTTTGCTCCTAGGATAGACCCATGGAGGGGGTGCACAAACTACCGGGTATCCCGAAGTGTCGAGTGGCCTACTCACGGTTGAGGGAGGTTGCTTCGCTTCGGGTACTTGGCGGGTAGTTTGCCGCACCCGTAGGGGTCTTGGGTAGGGTATTGGCTATTCACCGCGACCGTGTAATCTGCTTTTCGTTACAGGCTCGTACGAATTGCGGGTTCCTAGTATATCCAATGTGTTCATCTGTGATCTGAAATGGCTATCATTGCAATATATCTATATATGATATTATTTAGGTGTTGCTTATGTTTTTCAGCCGCGCTAGCCCAGCCCTCGCTCTGTCGATAGTTAAGTAACCTAACGGGTAATGACGGGGCCCCGTGGCGAATGTGAATGGCATAAGCGTACGCCATATTTTGGTTGTTTTCTGCAATGGTAGGATTCCTTCAGTTTTGTCACGCGATGATATTTGGATCCCGATCCTACTGTGAGTATATGCTACTCCTCGGAAAATTTCTCACTTAACGATCAATGCTATAAACCAAGTAGGTGTCTAGAAAGGTGTTAGCGGGGCTTCGCCCACAGGGAAAAGAGGTTATTTAATTAAGGAACTTCGCGAAAGTGTTGGAAAACCTCCCTCGAAGTACCGACACTGGCCTGGCTGAACGGTTAAGCAAGAATTGTACGGTGAGATTGATCCTGACTAATTCTTCCTTTTTGGTTTGAGGAGGGATTCGAGAGACAGTGGGAGCCATCCTGTTTAGACAAACTAAAAACCACTCTAAACATGCAAAGCATCATGCTGAGTGTTTCTTCTCTCTCTCTCCTAATTGCAGCGACCAATCGACATGACTGGACTTAAGTTACTTCTAGATAAAAACATACTGACAGGGTGAAACTACAAAGATTGGCTCAGGAATGTCAAAATGGCAATCACTTACGACAAGCTGGGGTATCTTCTTACCACCAAAGCTCCTCCTGTCCCAGGCCCCACCTCTAGCGTCGCGGATAAGGAAATCAGTAAGACTTGGGAGATCGATTGCGCGAAGGCCAACTGCTTCGTGCTTGCCTCTATGGACAACAAACATCAGAGGTGGCACGAGAATATGGACCTCGAATCCATATTTCTCCATACAAAAGAACTGTATGGAGAGCAATCTCGTATCGCAAGATACGAAGTGTCGAAGAAGCTATTTTCGGCAAGGTTGGCCGTCGGATCATCGGTAGCGGAACACGTACTTAAGATGATTGGCTACATAGAGGAGCTCGCGGACCTTGGAACCACGTTGGAGAATGAGCTCTATACGGACTTGATTCTCCAGTCCCTTCCTTCCACTTACGCCCAGTTTATCCTAAACTTCAACTTGCAAGAAAAGGAAGTTGAACTTTCAGAACTCCTCAACATGCTGAGGAGCGCAGAGGGCACCCTACAGAAAGGTAGGGAAACATCCACTTTGTTTGTAGGAGGATCTTCCTCTTCTAGGTCCAAGGCGAAAGCCAAGGAAAAGAAGATGAAAGCCTCCGCTAAACCAAGGGGCGGTGTTAGTAAAGTGGATACGAAGGGAAAGACAAAAGCAACAAAGAAAGTAGGGAAGCTTGTGGATAAGGAAGAATGCTTCTACTGTCATAAGAGTGGACACTGGAAGAAAGATTGCAGGGCTTGGAAAGCCAGAACACGGGATCTGAAGCAGGTTGCGGCTTCAGCTTCAGGTGTGTATGTTATTGAAAACTGTCTATCAATAAACTCTACGTCCTGGGTATTGGATACCGGATCAGGATCTCATATCTGTAATTCTTTGTAGGCGTTGAGAAAGCATAGGTTTTTGAAAGCAGGTGACATGACCCTCAAAGTTGCAAACGGAGCTACCATGGATGCTGAGTCCGTGGGGGACTATCACCTGGGGTTGTCAGATGGACACGTTTTGGTTTTGCGTAATTGCTATTTTGTACCCAATGCAACTTGTAATATCATTTCTGTATCTTTAATATCTAAAGAAGGTTATGAATTTGCATTTGTAAGTAATGTTGTAAACATTCACCTTAATCAAGTTCTGATTGGGTCAGGTACATTAAGCAATGGTATATACGTATTAAACCAACCACAGATTTTCATTGTCCGGAATACACACAAAAGAATGTCTCCGGAAATAAATCAGACTTTCTTATGGCATTGTAGACTGGGTCACATCAATGAGAGAAGGTTGGCGAAGTTACATACAGAAGGATATTTGAATCCGTTCGAATATCAATCATATGCCACTTGTCAATCCTGTCTCAAAGGAAAGATGACAAAGACTCCGTTCACTGGACATGGAGTAAGAGCGAGCGAGCTCTTGGGACTCGTACACAGTGACGTGTGCGGTCCAATGTCTACGCATGCACGAAGCGGTTATTCTTACTTCATTACTTTTACGGATGACTTTTCAAGGTACGGTTATGTCTTCTTAATGAAACATAAATCCGAAGCCTTTGGAAAGTTCTAGGAATATAAGAATGAAGTTGAAAAAAAAACCGGCAAAAGTATCAAGACACTGAGATCTGATCGAGGTGGTGAATACTTGAGTGCCGAGTTCCTGGATTACTTAAAAGAGAATGGAATTCTCTCTCAGCTTACTCCTCCATACACTCCGCAACATAACGGTGTATCGGAGAGACGGAACCGAACCCTATTGGATATGGTACGGTCCATGATGAGTAACGCTGAGTTACCGTGATCATTCTGGGGGTATGCGATAGAATCAGCTGCATACCTTTTGAACCGAGTTCCGACTAAGACTGTGCCTACCACACCATATGAGATATGGAGTGGGAAGAAACCCTATCTTCAATATCTGAAGATCTGGGGATGTCCGGTTTTTGTCAAAAAGCAGCATGCGGACAAACTCGAGGCACGCTCAGTACTGTGCAAGTTTGTGGGATACCCTAAGAACTCCAGGAGGTATCTCTTCTATTACGCAGAGGAACAAAAGATCATTGTTTCTCGTAATGCCCATTTTCTAGAACACCAGTTCATAGAAAAGGAAACAAGTGGGAGAGAAATAGAACTGGAAGAAATTCCAGAACCACAGACTATTACTGAAAGCATAGTAGAACCAGAGGGTTCAAAAGAACATGACATTCCTACGCCGCTCCGCAGGAGTAGTAGGCAGTCTCATCCGCCCGAGAGATACTACAGTTTTCTCATAGACGGGGATAGAGAGGATTGCATCATTGATAGTGATGAGCCTACTAGCTTCAAGCAAGCCATTCAGAGCGTTAACTCGGTAAAATGGTTGGATGCAATGCGGACCGAAATGGAGTCCATGTACACCAACAAAGTATGGACGTTGGACATTGCTCTAGATGGGGTAAAACCCGTAGGATGCAAGTGGATCTTCTAAAGGAAGATTGGTGTAGATGAACAGGTTGAGACCTATAAAGCTAGACTTGTTGCAAAGGGTTTCCGTCAAAGACCTGGCTTGGACTATGACGAAACCTTTTCTCCAATGGCTATGCTGAAATCCATTCGGATCCTTCTTGCCATTGCTGCTTTCCACGATTATGAGATTTGGCAGATGGACGTAAAGACAGCTTTTCTAAGAGGAAATTTAGCGGAGTGTGTCTATATGGACCAGCCAGAGGGTTTCATTCAGAGTGGGAGCAGCGGAAAGGTGTGCAAGTTGCTTAAGTCCATCTATGGACTAAAGCAGGCATCGCGGAGTTGGAACATCTGTTTTGATGAGACGGTCAAAGAATTTGGCTTTATCAAAAATCCAGATGAACCATGCATCTATAGTAGATTTGTAGCGAGAACTGTAGTATTCCTCGTATTATACGTGGATGACATTCTCTTAATAGGAAATGGCATTCCTATGCTACAATCTGTCAAAGGGTTCTTGTCACACAGGTTCTCCATGAAAGACCTGGGTGATGCCTCATACATTCTGGGGATCCGGATCTATTGTGACAGATCCAAGAGGATACTGGGACTTTCACAGTCCAGGTACATCGACACCATACTGAAAAGATTCAGTATGGAAGATTCCAAGCACGGTAATCTACCGGCTTGTCACGGGATCACCCTCTCCAAAGATATGTCTCCCAAGACTGATTTGGAAAGGGATCGCATGTCTATTATACTCTACGCTTCTGCGGTAGGCTCTATAATGTTTGCGATGTTGTGTACCAGACCAGATGTAGCTTATGCACTGAGTGTGGTAAGCCGGTATCAGTCAAACCCTGGGGAGAAACACTGGATAGCGGTAAAGAACATTCTCAAGTACCTGAGAAGGACTAAGGAGATGTTCTTGGTGTATGGCGGAAAAGACCTCCAGATCGAGGCCTTTGCTGACTCCAGCTTCCAAAGTGACAAGGATGATTCCAAGTCCATGTCGGGCTTTGTCTTTACCCTCAACGGAGGGGCGGTGTGTTGGAAGAGTTCCAAACAGGAAACCGTTGCTGACTCGACTATGGAAGCGGAATATATCGTTGCATCTGATGCCGCAAAAGAAGCCGTCTGGATGAGGAAGTTCTTGAAAGACTACAGGTTGTTCCGTCCATTGTTGACCCAATACCTCTATATTGCGACAACAACGGGGCTATAGCTTTAGCGAAGGAACCCAGGTCCCATCAGAAATCCAGACACATCTTGAGGCGGTATCACCAGATCAGGGAGATCGTGGATCACCAGGAGATCGAGGTTCGGAGGGTTGCTTCAGAAGATAACACTGCAGATCCATTCACCAAGGCCTTGCCCCAGACTCAGTTCAAGCGGCTGATCGAGATGATAGGTCTTCGATACGCCAGTACATGGCCTTAGTGCAAGTGGGAGATTGTTAGTGTATATGCCCTAGAGGCCATGATTGTATCATACTAGTATGTATATTACTTAATGGAAGCTTGGGATATTCACCTTGTATTGACAATCTTGCTCAAAATGGTAGTATGCTACTTGGTTTGTTTCTACTTTAATATCCGCATGTGTTTCTTTTAGCTTATTGCATATACATATTAGTAGAGCCCTTAGGATCTTTGCTTGATTACCAGCGTTGTGATGGCAGTCACACTCGTGGGGCTGGGTAATCCACAAGCGCATCCTTATGCAGGTCCCTAGTCGCAGGACTATCGAGAAAGGGCATCGATACTCCTTTACAATATACTCAATTATCATTACTTGTTATCAAGATGCTTTTGGATTATGAGAGGGTGTATGAGAAAAGTGAGGCTCATTCTTTCATTAGCTTTCTCTCTCTTGAGCTCTCTCATTTTTCTCTAACTCTCACCCTCTTCCTCTTGCTCTCTCTCTACCTCAAGGGCAAACCATTCTCATGTGTTGAGACTCATTGCCCTAGAGATAAAAAGACACCAAAACAATCCTCTACTCATCCTAGTTCACAAGGTTTGGCAAACCGAGTGATCTAGTTTCTTCAAGTTCGAAGAAGAAGCCAAAGGTAGAAGCTTTCGGGTGGATCCGTCTTCGGTGCAAGAAGACAACGAGGAGAGGCCGGTCCGTACACCACACGAGTTGAAGACGAAGGAGTTCAAGAAAGGTATAACCCCCTAACCAAGTAGTTAAACAATGCCTAGTTAGGTTGTTAGATAGATAGTTTAACAATGATCCGGTTTGAGTCCATGTTACTACCTCTAGAAAAATTGTTTTTCATCATTTCCGCAAGCCCGTAAGTACCGGGAGCGGTAGCATGGACTTACATACCCGTTATACATATTTTTCATTTCTGTACTAGGTTTACCCCGCGGCGGAGTGCACGGATAGCCGGGTTCTGGAGGGCAACGGGTCCGCATCTCATGGCTTTAAGAGCAGAGGGCCTCATTCTAGAATTGGCAGACTATTCGCCGCACTCGTAGGGGTACAGGTTGACCCAAGGAGGGGTGCTCAAGTTACCGGATTCCGTGAAGTGCAGGGTGGTCCATTCACTTTGCTGTAAGGGGCCGCCTCGCTTCAGGTTTGGGCGGGTAACTTGCCGCACCTGTAAGGGTCTAGGTTTAATTGCATAGGCTATCCACACGACAACGGGAACGTCGGGTTTCAGCAGCGGCTCTGTGAAACCCGGGGATCCTAGATTATCTGTATTGCTCTGTGATGCTTATTACTTTTCTGTAATGTTGCATATTATCACGCTTGGAGCGATTATTGTATATTGGTATATATACTAGTAGATGTTGTATATGTTTTACACCCGCGCTAGTCCAGTCCCTACTCTGTCGTTAGTTAAGTAACCTAACGGGCAATGACGGGACCGAGTGGCAAATGCTGATGGCATATACGTACATTTTATTTTCGTTCTTTTCTGGTGTGATTGATTGATGGGACTGCGTTGATTCTGATCATTGCAAAGCAAAAACAAACCTGTTTGGACGTTGTTGGAACAGTTTTAAAAAGTGTTATTACAAGGACGTTTTCTTTTGTTTTGCACAGTGGTATTCAGTTAGAATATCCTGCACCTCATTCGAAGAGGCAAGGGCCGAGATCCCTTAACCGGGAGTGACCCCTTGGGCAGAAGTTTGCATCAGGGTAATAACTTCACTATAATCAATTACTTGTTGCTTTGCATCGCGGTATTCAGTTGGAATATCCGGCAACTCATTCTACGAGGAAAGAGCCGAGATCCCTTCACCGGGAGTGACCTCTTTAGCAAACGTTTTCGCCACTATAT
Source organism: Agapanthus africanus (assembly GCA_030015575.1). Lineage (NCBI taxonomy): Eukaryota > Viridiplantae > Streptophyta > Magnoliopsida > Asparagales > Amaryllidaceae > Agapanthus > Agapanthus africanus. Next base: position 437,948,294 of record CM057337.1, on the reverse strand, counting down.
TTTATAAAAAGCTATCAGGTTCCTTCAGCGATATCAAGTTAGTTACGTTAAAGGTTTTTCGCCAAAAACCAGCCGTAGCCCTCCGTCGTTTCAGACGGGTAGCATGTAGTATTCATGCTATGTTTGTTGGCCTTCGTCAAGGCATAGTGGATGGTAGCTGCTTGTTACTTTTCTGTTGCATAGATAGATGAGTTGGTTTGGGACAGCCGTTCTGCCATTTGGCCAACGTCAGGGGCATGTATGTGTGGGTTCAAATTAACAAGATAATAACGGGTAGAACTTGACATGTGACTTATGATTTGTTGGCCTTCGTCAAGGTCATAAGAGCATGGGGTAAAAATCCACATCTGGAGTTTCTAAAGAAATTGAAACTTGCCAGGTATGCGCATACCTTCTGGAGTGTGATAACGTGAGTGGATTCCTTCATGTTATCATGTGATGATAGTTGGATCCTGATTCCCACTGATTAGTTGGTTTACTCTTCGGGTGATCCCGACTAATTCTTCTTTCAGGTTCGGAGGAGAATTTGACGGTACAGTGGGAGATTTCCTGATTAGATAAAGTGATAACCATTCTGATCTAGGTTAGAGTGCACGCAGAGTGTTTCTTTTCTCTCCCTCTTTGGCAGCAACCTTTGACAAACCCTAGAATATGACTCAGTGACCAAGTTGACCGAACCTTCTTAAAATACTGGTTTTTGGATTGTCTGAGTTGCATAAGTCATTGCCGCTCCTTCTTTTACCCTTTGCATTTCTCCAGAACACCTCGTATTACTACGAACATCCATTTCCATTGGATAAATCCATCGTATGGTTATATACGAACTCGAAGGGACTTCTTCGAGGATGGATCCAGGTTCAGGAGAAATTGAATTGGTTTATTCGGTTGTCTTTTATCATCACCATCTCTCAGGTTGCGAGGGATCCTTAGATTAGGAGAGTACACCTATTACGCTTATTGGATAGTCTTCTTCCAAACCATAGGCAGGTGCCGAAAGGTAGGGAATGAAGAAAACCAATTAGCCTAAGTAGGGTGTACAGAAGGTAATAAGTAAAGACAAAATAAAGGGATTAGAAAGAGCGCAAAGTAAATTGCGACTGCTATCATTCACGACCAAACCGCATACTTCATCGCCACTCCTACTTCACCTTTGCTTTTTCCCCAATTCGGGAGAAATAGAATAAGGTATTATTCAATTGTCTTTTATCATCACCTTCTCTCAGGTTGCGAGTACTCCTAGGATTAGGAGAGTACACCTATTATGCTTACTGGATAGTCTTCTTCCAAACCATAGGCTGGTGCCGAACGTGTAGGGTTCCTAGGCACCCCAAGAGGTCTCACAAGGCATCGAACATGCCAAATTAAAATTTTAACGGTGCCGAGAAACCCGACTACGGATCGTTTGCTAGATGTCTAGGCGAAAAGTAAGCTAGTTAACAACTTAACTAAGGGAATACGGAAATACAACCTTTGTAGATCTGGTGCTCCACCTCCATAGCTCCACAACGAAGTCCCTTCGCTGTCCAAGTGAACTCCCGGGCTCTAGCGTCGGCTTCGTCGAAGAATAAGCGAGCTAGGTCGTCGATGTCCATGCCGAAGATGATCTACGTTGAAGCATCGAAAGATCAAGCTCTCACTTCACCAAGTCATGAAACTTGTGAAGAAAACACACTCTACTACTTGGCAAGAGGTAGAGGATGAAGAAATAGGAAGTGGGTCGACTTTAGATTTGGATTTCTCACTCTTTTTCATCACTTGCCATTGATGGAGGCAAGCTTTCTTCACTTGAAGCAAGGAAGAAGAAGAAGAATAATATGATAAGATTAATTAGAAAAGAAAAGAAAAACCAATCCTTATCATATAATGAACCATGGTTAGATGTAGAGAGTTAACTAAGGTTTAAGTGAGTGGTTAGGGTTAAGCATGAGACAAAATGGTCATTTGGTCAAAGTCTTCATGAAGGTTCATGAATGAACAAAAGAAAGAAACTATTTTCCTCATTTTGCCTTTTCTTTTTCCAAAAAGATAAATGAATAAAATGAAATCAAAAACCCTAATCACCCACTTAACTATAGTTTAATTCTTAACACTTAACCATAAGGCATGTATCATCAAACATGATACAAGCAAGTGCACAAAACTATATCGAATATACAATGTGCACACCCGAGCGAGAAAATCCATTTAAAGTGAACCGATACTAGTTAATGCAAAGTAATATATCAAATATATTATTATGCATTAAATCATTAAATCAATACTTGATTTAACGATCCGGTCATATCGCATATAACCGACTAGTATCATTAGTAACAACTTATCGAATCAACACTTGATCCGATAACCCGGCTATATCGCATATAACCGATCAATGTCACATCGCGAGAATCGAATACAGTATCACATACTTGTATTATTCTCGGTCCCGCACATATCTCATATGCGCTCTTATTTCGTTTCGCTTGAGCCAGGAAACCTCTGTGTAGGACTCTAAAGACTCGTCAATACGCCGGCAGCGGATGATGATCATATCAAACATCCACAAGCCGCAAGCGGTCTGCTAAACGTAACGGCCACCCAGGTATTGAGCGATCAGAAGATCGACGAGCAAGCCCGCTCACACTCCTGTGAATCCAACCAGTAACACTACCGTACAGTCCGGTCTGATCGTCTGATAGGTCGCATATCTCGCCTAGGGGTGGTAAACGTCAGACCCCAATAGCTCGATAAGTCGTGTCGATATGAGGTCTATAACTGTTCGAGAAACTACTGGTAACACTTACCAGTAAATCTCAGCAACCCTGGCCAGGGATTTCCTGTTATAGCCAATCGAACACAACGCAACATCAACCCACTATACCGGGAGAGACGAATCCCCTCCTATCGCTCATTGCCTCCATGTGACTCGGGACTGTACCCAAAAACCACCGTTTTGCACGCCCTCTTGGACGTGGTAAGATGGAAATCAAAGCACAGTGGGAACCACACAAGACTCTATGACGATCTCGGGTCAACAGACTACTCTGTACCAGTGTCACCAGAGAACTGCCATCTGACGTGAGGTATAATACCATCTGGGAGTTCTCGGCGAGTCCGTCCAGTGTACCCAGTCTCTACTGAGCACCCGTATATCATCTCTGATGTCAAACACCAATGGATATGGGATCATCCATCGCCCATCTGTATGGGTCGAGAAGGTATACGCTAGTCTATTCTGGTATATCGATGCCTCGTCTCGATACACCCTCGACTAGGGACTTTGAAGGATGTACTTATGGACTACCATGTCCCCACTAGTATGATCCGCATCATAGTCCAGGTAGTTAAGTACACATCCTAAGGGCTTTACCAACATGTAACAGAGAGACATTCAGTATACACGTTAAGGTAAAGTTCAACCAGATAGCATACTATCATGTCGAGCAAGAAAGTCCTCCCTATATACGTCCCAGCATCCACTACAATATACATCCTATGTACAGTAATGGCCTCTAGGGCATACATATAACTAACAATCTCCCACTTGCACTAGGGCCATCTGATAGCAGTGGTTGCAGTATCTCATACTCAACCATCCCATAAAAGTCTCTCTCTGGGAACAGGCCTTTGTGAGTGGATCCGCTGTGTTTTCCTCTGAGTCTACTCTCCTATCCTCGATCACCCTGGAGATCAACCATCTCCATGATCAGGTGATGCGGCCTCAGAATACGCCTGGGTCACTGATGGGACGGGTGTTCCTTGGCATAAGCCACAACTCCATTGTCTCACAATGGTAGGAACGAAGTTCATCCCATGAACTATTATACACCCAGACTGCCTCTATGGTAGCATCTTAAGTAGCGATGTATTCAGCCTTTATCGTCTAGTATGCCACGGTATCTAGCTTGGAACTCTTCCAACATACCGTCCCTTTACTGAGGGTAAAGACAATGCCTGCGACTGACATTCAGTCGTCTTTATCACCCTGGAACACTTCCAGTGATTCTCCCCAGGATCAATTGATACTATCTCACTACAACTAGTGAGAATCCCAACATCCAATTAGATCTATCTCATAGATCCAAAACCCAAGATTTAGGAGGCATCACTTTGATCCTATATGGAGAATCATTGTGATAAGCGGAGATTGATCGAGCGTAGCATAGGAAACTCCTTCCCTATCAAGAGTATGTCATCGACGTACTCTACGAGGATCACCACCATACTCCCCACTACCTTTTTGTATATACAAGGTTCATCTACCATTTTGATGATGTCAACTTCTTTGACTAATCCATCAAAACAGATGTTCCAACTCCGCGATACCTGCTTTATCCTATAAAGCATCTTGCATACGTTTCCGCTGCTCCCACTGTCTACGAAGCCCTCTGGCTGTGTACTTATAGACGCTCTCTTCTAAATCATCATTTAGAAAAGCAGTCAAGACACCCAACCGCCAGATATCGTAGTCATGGTATGTAGCCGTGGCAAGTAGGATCTGGATGGACTTAAGCATAGCTACTTGAAAAGGTTTCATCATTATCCACACCTGGTCAATGATGAAAACTTTTAACAAGTCTAGCTTTGAAAGTCTCAACTTTTCCATCTACACCAAGTAATCTTCTCAAGATATACTTGCTCCTGATGGGGATTTAACCCTTCAGATATAGCAACCAATGTCCATACTTTGTTGGTGTACATGGATTCCATCTCAGATCGATAAACATCCAGCCATTCTTACTGAGTCTTACTCTTGATGGCCAGCTCGAAACTAGTTGGGTCATCATCTCATGATGCAGTCCTCGCTCCCACTGTCATAGAGGAACCGAAGTATCTCTCAGGTGGGTGAGGAACCCTACTAGATCGGCGGAGAGGCCGAGGTTCGTTGGTAACAATTGAATCCTTTGGTTCCATCAAATCATCTTCTGTAGTTTGCATAGCTGGAACCTTTCCAGTTCTACATAACTAACCTTGCCTCGAGTTTGTCCGGATTTTGCTTTTAGACATTGGCCGGACAACCCCAAATCTTAACTAACTTAAGACATGGGCTCTTCCCTTTCCATATCACATATGAAGTGGTAGGCAACAGATTTGATTTGAACCCTATTCAATATGTATGCAGCTTCTCAAGCGCATAACACCCAAAAGGAAATGGGTAACTCAGTAGTACTCATCATAGAGCATACCTTATCACATAGGGTGTGATTGCTCCGCCCCGATATACCATCGTACTATGGTGTATACGGAGGAGTAATGCTGAGAGAGAATCTCATTCTCCTTTAGAATAGACCAGGATTTCCGTGCTCAAGTATTCTCCTCCTTGATCATATCAAAGGACATAATACTTATACCCGTATTTTGGTTCTCTACTTCTTACTTATATTCTGTGAATATCTCAAAAGGTTCGGACTCATGTTTCAACAGGAACATATGTCTGAATCTTGAGAGATTATCAGAGAATGTAATGAAGTACAAAGAACCTTTCTTGGCATGTGTAGACAGGGGACCTTACATACATCAACATGTATCATCCCAAGAGTTTACTAACTCTTTCTCTGTTTCCAATAAACAGAGCTAGTGTCATTATATCTTTGTGACATGACTGGCAAGTTTCACAAGATGTAGATTCAAACTGATTTAAATATGCATTTACATGTAACTTCAGCTAGTCGGGTCACATTGATCTGACCTAGTCTACAATACCTTAAGAAGGATCCGTTCATTTCTGAACTCTTCCTCTTATGTGTGTTCCGTATACTAAGAACTGTAGTTTGATTTAGAACATTAATGCTTTTAGACAACGTGCCTGAACCGATCAACTTTTGATATAGGAAATGTTCAAAACATTATCCAACAATACAAAATTATATCATTTCTTTACTAATAAAGAGACTGATATGATTTTGTATATCAGGTTTGGTATCTAATAACATTCGTTCAGAATCAATGTATTGGTAATACAGGGTGATAGTGACCAACAGACTTGGCTGCAACACTTGCCCCGTTTTCTGTCTCATGAAACTTATCACCCGTTCTCAGTTCTCTACCTTTCTGTAGCCCTATGTAACAAATTACATATCTGGGATCCTGATCTGGTATCACATACCCAGGACGTAAAGGATACTGAGAAACAGTTCTCTGTAATGAACACACCCGAAGATGATGCATCAGCATGCACTTTCTTCGTTTGGGCGGCACGGGAATTTTGGTATTCCCCAATTTCCTGCTCTGTCTTATAACAATTATAAGTTGGAGCGGGACCAACGTTCCTCAGCTCAGTATAACAAGCGGGTTCGGTCAATATTCCGTATTATTATCTTGACTAAGGCGTGATATGGTCGCTACCTGGAGAGAGAGAGAAGAAAACACTCAGCGTGCGCTCTTGCCAGAATAGATTGGTTATTATTTTATCTAATCAGGATGGCTCCCACTGCTTTTTATCAAATCTTCCTACAAACCCTAAAAGGAAAGACTAGCCGGGATTAATTACACACTACAAGTTCGCCAATCTTTCAGCCAGGCCAGTGTCGGTACTTTGAGGGAGGTCCCCCGTGCTTTCGCACGAACCTAATTAATGTAAACCTCGTTTTCCCAGAGGCGTAACCTCGTTAACACCTTTCTAGACACCTACTTGATCGGCTAATTGCAATGTATAAAACTCTCCCAGGAGTAACTCTTACTCGCAGCGGGTATCGGGATCCAACTATCTCATAGAAGGTATGCAATCTCATTGCAAATTTCAACACTTGAAATTCCCGATAATATTTTGCCCCTAGCTCGCTATGACCTTGATGCATGCCAAACAACCCATAGTCTGCTAGTCAAGTTCAACCCGTACATTTCTTGATTGAATTAAACCCACCCGCACGACCCTTGACGCATGCCAAACAACGCCGTACGAATACCCTAATCCAATCGCATCATATGCTAGCAGATAAGCACTAGTTAGCTACCGTACACTACGCCTTGACGCATGCCAAACAACCGCAGCACGAATACTAACTAGTACTTATCTGAAATGACGGAGGGCTACGACAGGTTTTTCTGAAAACCTATTGCGTAATGAACTTGATATCGTTGTAGAATCAAATGATTTTTAAAATGGATTGTTTTTGAGGCTTTTCTAGTTTTGCTAAAGGAGTCACTCCCGGTGAAGGGATCGTCGGTCCTTTCCTCGTCGAATGAGGTGCGGGATATATCATATATATCACTGTGCAAAGCAAAAACACTTAAAAGCAATCAAAATACAAACCGAGTGTGTAGCATCTGCCAGTTATTGCTAAAGGAGTCACTCCCGGTGAAGGGATCTCGGTCCTTTCCTCATCGAATAAGGTGCAGGATATATCTCATATACCGCTATGCAAAGCAAGAACTGTAGCTACCTGTTTTATTTTGAAATTCGATTCTACAACATCTTAGGTTTCTTTTATTTCATTAATCTCATTAATGAAGTCCCATCATTTAAAATACCTAAACATCACAGATAAATACGACGTACACTTATGCCATCCGCATTCGCCTCGATGTCCCCTCGTGCACCGTTAGGTTAGGTAACTAACGGCAGAGCGGGGCAGGGCTAGCGCGGGTGTAAACATAAGTAACGTCTATATAATATATCATATATACTATATACTGTATCTATCACAGAACATCACATGATCACATCACAGATATCGCAGCAGAAGAATCATATGAAATATTGGATATACTAGGACGTCCGTGTTTTCAATACGAGCCAGTATAAAACACGGATTCCACGGTCGCGATGAATAGCCAAACCCACACCCCAAGACCCCTACGAGAGCGGCAAGCAACCCTACAAATTCTGGAGTTAGGAGACCCGGACTCGACTCCTCGAGTTGGTCTCCCACTGGACTCCAGAACCCGGTTCCTTGTGCTCCCCTCCTTGGGTCTATCTTAGTGCAGAAAAGTAAATAATATACAAAGGGTGACAACTTCCGCTACCTGGAAGTGCCCCAATAAAAGAATATTACATACAAGTTTTTACATGAATGAAAATGAAAAACACTCATCTCACATAAAAAAAAAGCCCCGGCTATTCAAACACGACGATCCAATATAACATATCCAGCAACACATAACATCACATGTCATCAACGTAAGTAAATATGTCCATCCCAATTGTCGTTGACATATAGCAACGAAACCGGCGATATCACATATTACACTTACGGTCACAGAAAAGAAAGTGTAAAACTACAACAGTTGGAATCCGCAACCACCTCAGACATCGCATGCCTGACCAAATGAATTCCTTAGACATCGCATGCCTAACAATTATAAACCCCGCATTTTAGTCTCATAATCGAAAACACTTTTCAATGTCAAGTCGGGTAATTCAACAAGATTCCCGACATCCTGATCGAATGCTCGTCGCAAACTTTAGTAGACGGCCGCACCCCCGATACCGTCGACGAAGTGCACCAAGGCGGAACACCGCTACCGCGAGCACCCGAACGGATGCTTTCGGCGACGGGGTTCTCCTACAGTCACTTGGTCGGGGCTATGGGGCGAGGCTGTCTATTAAGTTTACCCAGCGAGTATCCGCATACGCTACGTGATTGCGACGGACTTTTGATCACATCAAAATTCCGTGGCAACCGATCAAGTGAGACTAAACTGCTATGTTTATAACATTCATTTAGTTATCTCATAACTATTTGTGAATTCCAATTATTGTATCCCATTCCAGATAAACAGAAAATATTAAACTTTCCGATCGAACATCCGAACACCCAAGTTTTCCCGATATAGATCAACACATGAAATAAGTCTAACAACATTCAGTTCGTGCCTCAGTACCGATGGTCCAGCCGTAGAAGGGTCAAGCCAACGCCTCACATGTGGCACGCCGTACCGCCCCAAACCCGAAGTTTCAAAGGGCAGTTCAAGACGGTCACATAATCGAGTTAAGGTTTGTTGTCTTCTAGAGGGTCCATCGCGTTACTTGCACTACTTAGAAGGTCGTTAAACTACGGAAAAATCCAACACTTGGAAATTTCCCGACAGGGGAAAAGTTGGGTATTTATATCCGGTCGAACTGTTTAACATATTCTAAAATTTATCCGGAAAGCCAAATAGACAAAATCTGATACTCCGATCGAAACACAGAATCCCCAAAACAACCCCACAAAATTCAACGCTTGAATAAATATTAAAAATTCCCAGAAAACTCAGCTCTTTGAACTAGGAATTACTGTGCAATGGAACAGGGCTGACGTCATCAAGGGGCCGCTGATCCGCCACAGAAGCCATGCTTCTGCCGCGGATCCGCCGCGAAAATTACTGTTCATGAAATAATTTTTGCATCGTAATTCTTAGATTTCCCTGCTGAATTTTTTAGCAATTTTTAATTTGGAAAAATCCCAGTTTTTGAAAAAAGGACAGAGAGCTATTTTGTGATCGGGTTTCGGGTTCGTTCGGACTTCAAATTCCGTCTAGACTTCGCCTAAGGCTCTAGCTAGGCTCTGATACCACTGTAGGGTTCCTAGGCACCCCCAAGAGGTCTCACAAGGCATCGAACATGCCAAATTAAAATTTTAACGGTGCCGAGAAACCCGACTACGGATCGTTTGCTAGATGTCTAGGCGAAAAGTAAGCTAGTTAACAACTTAACTAAGGGAATACGGAAATACAAACTTTGTAGATCCGGTGCTCCACCTCCATAGCTCCGCAACGAAGTCCCTTCGCTGTCCAAGTGAACTCCCGGGCTCTAGCGTCGGCTTCGTCGAAGAATAAGCGAGCTAGGTCGTCATGTCCATGCCGAAGATGATCTACGTCGAAGCATCGCAAGATCAAGCTCTCACTTCACCAAGCCATGAAACTTGTGAAGAAAACACACTCTACTACTTGGCAAGAGGTAGAGGATGAAGAAATAGGAAGTGGGTCGACTTTAGATTTGGATTTCTCACTCTTTTTCATCACTTGCCATTGATGGAGGCAAGCTTTCTTCACTTGAAGCAAGGAAGAAGAAGAAGAATAATATGATAAGATTAATTAGAAAAGAAAAGAAAAACCAATCCTTATCATATAATGAACCATGGTTAGATGTAGAGAGTTAACTAAGGTTTAAGTGAGTGGTTAGGGTTAAGCATGAGACAAAATGGTCATTTGGTCAAAGTCTTCATGAAGATTCATGAATGAACAAAAGAAAGCAACCATTTTCCTCATTTTGCCTTTTCTTTTTCCAAAAAGATAAATGAATAAAATGAAATCAAAAACCCTAATCACCCACTTAACTATAGTTTAATTCTTAACACTTAACCATAAGGCATGTATCATCAAACATGATACAAGCAAGTGCACAAAACTATATCGAATATACAATGTGCACACCCGAGCGAGAAAATCCATTTAAAGTGAACCGATACTAGTTAATGCAAAGTAATATATCAAATATATTATTATGCATTAAATCATTAAATCAATACTTGATTTAACGATCCGGTCATATCGCATATAACCGACTAGTATCATTAGTAACAACTTATCGAATCAACACTTGATCCGATAACCCGGCTATATCGCATATAACCGATCAATGTCACATCGCGAGAATCGAATACAGTATCACATACATGTATTATTCTCTGTCCCGCACATATCTCATATGCGCTCCTATTTCGTTTCGCTTGAGCCAGGAAACCTCTGTGTAGGACTCTAAAGACTCGTCAATACGCCGGCAGCGGATGATGATCATATCAAATATCCACAAGCCGCAAGCGGTCTGCTAAACGTAACGGCCACCCGGGTATTGAGCGATCAGAAGATCGACGAGCAAGCCCGCTCACACTCCTGTGAATCCAACCAGTAACACTACCGTACAGTCCGGTCTGATCGTCTGATATGTCGCATATCTCGCCTAGGGGTGGTAAACGTCAGACCCCAATAGCTCGATAAGTCGTGTCGATATGAGGTCTATAACTGTTCGAGAAACTACTGGTAACACTTACCAGTAAATCTCAGCAGCCCTGGCCAGGGATTTCCTGTTATAGCCAATCGAACACAGCGCAACATCAACCCCCTATACCGGGAGAGACGAATCCCCTCCTATCGCTCATTGCCTCCATGTGACTAGGGACTGTACCCAAAAACCACCGTTTTGCACGCCCTCTTGGACGTGGTAAGATGGAAATCAAAGCACAGTGGGAACCACACAAGACTCTATGACGATCTCGGGTCAACAGACTACTCTGTACCAGTGTCACCAGAGAACTGCCATCTGACGTGAGGTATAATACCATCTGGGAGTTCTCGGCGAGTCCGTCCAGTGTACCCAGTCTCTACTGAGCACCCGTATATCATTTCTGATGTCAAACACCAATGGATATGGGATCATCCATCGCCCATCTGTATGGGTCGAGAAGGTATACGCTAGTCTACTCTGGTATATCGATGCCCCGTCTCGATACACCCTCGACTAGGGACTTTGAAGGATGTACTTATGGACTACCATGTCCCCACTAGTATGATCCGCATCATAGTCCAGGTAGTTAAGTACACATCCTAAGGGCTTTACCAACATGTAACAGAGAGACATTCAGTATACACGTTAAGGTAAAGTTCAACCAGATAGCATACTATCATGTCGAGCAAGAAAGTCCTCCCTATATACGTCCCAGCATCCACTACAATATACATCCTATGTACAGTAATGGCCTCTCGGGCATACATATAACTAACAGAACGGTAGGGAAGGAAGAAAACCACTTAGCCTAAAGGGGTGTACAGAAGGTAATGAATAAAGACAAATAAAGGGATTTGGACAGATGGCAAAGAAATATACGGTTACAGTCATGAATTGGATTATGGAAGAGGCATTACTAGGAATACTAGGATACCTCTACGAAACATTTTCATGTTTCAGTTTCACTGTGCATTGTTAAAGAAAACTGATTTCCCGATTAGATACTTACTCCAGGGTATGGATTTACCAGGAATGATTCTCACATCTGTATGTTTTACAGATGATGAGTGGGAGTAAGTTATTGGGAATTAGGTGATCATCCTCATTATATCGGAATTCATTGTAATTGGTGATATTTGAGAAAATCGCCTGGGTTTTTGCCGGACGGCAAGTATTTGTTTTTGAGTATCCGTTGTTGTGCACTAATTTCAAACTGATATATCTATACATTTATTTTTTATAAAGTGAGATATAACTTTTTGAAATTATGTCCGTGACATTTACCTATATCAGTTGACGATTGGGTAAGGAGCATTGAACAGCAGAGTAGTTCTTAACCATAAGTACAGTTTTCAACCTATGATGCACTGGTTTTAAGTTATTCAACTCAGCGGACTTATACAGAGTATTGTATGTTGTCCAGTGTCCATCAGGACAATGGGGTAGGTCCTCGTACTATGTTCTGTTTACTTGTGACTTCTCTAGTTTTTAGACAAGGGTTTCGTAGAAATACAATGTCTAAGTTTTGAGAAGTTATAGGTATAGGAATAAAGTAGAGAACCAGGTGTCGCAAGTATCAGGATTCTTCAAGGTGATCGAAGATATAGATACTTGTGATTGGTATTCAGTTGATATTAATAGTTCTGAGAAACTTGTTTCTCTTTCAGGTTACTCATAAATGGATGCATTCCTAAGTTGAGGAAATGCTGATTGGCCTCTTTCCATTAAGTTGATATGCACTGGAGACAGCTGCATGATTAGAATCTGGTTCCAATTAAATAAGTGCCAAAGTTTCTATATTGGATATAGAATGGTTCATATCTTAACGATGTTAAAGTATGGAGAGTTGTCCGGCTTATGCTTAAAACCAGACTCTGGATAACTCAAGGCACGTTTCTGTAATGGCAGTTTGTGGGTTGGCCGAGGCTATGACAAGGGTTGACTTTCTACCATATGGAAGATCAATAGTGATATTGTTCTTGACTCGCCACAGTTTTAGTAAAATGGAGTTTTTCAGAAAACAGTGGTGGGAGTATGGTAGAACAGGATAAGATTCCAGAACCGCAAACGATTACAGAAAATTTAAAAGGACCTAAAGATTCAATCAGGTTTGACATTCCATTTGCCACTCCGCAGATATGGTGGGTAACCTCAGGCACCCGAGAGGTAATTCGGTAGCCTCAAGGACGGTGACAGGGAGGTTCTTGTTTACCCAGACTTGACACTACTATTGTTCCAGGCTATAAGATCCGGCAGGAGGTTAAGTATAGTGTCGTTCTAAACTAGCTTTAGAAGTGCACGTATATATTATTCTGCCAGAGGGTTGTTGTGGTCAGTGGGAGCAGCAGAAGCATAGTGGATAAGTAGCTTATGTCTATTTATAGACTCGAGCAGATATAGCAGAGATAGATTATCTATTTTTGATGTGACAGTCATGGGTTTGACTTCATCAGAATAAGGGATGGATCTGTTAAAAAAGCAGTAGGGTGTGATGTCCTGGTATTTGGATGACATACACAGAGTAGGAAGTAAAATTCCTATACTACGATTGGTTATACTGTGGTAGTCACACAGTTGTTTCTCCACAAAGGATATGGATATAATATCTGACATTCTGGTTACTAGATCTATGGTTTTAGATGTAGATTTGGATAGTTTCCTAATCTGGCTACTTAGACAGTATTCTAAAAGTATTTAGAATAGATGACTCCTGGCATGGTGGTGTACCTGCAGTTGAAGGAGTCACCCTCTCTAAAGGTGTCTTACAGACTAAAATGGAGAGGGATGTGCATGATTGGCATATCACTTGCTTAGGCAATTGAGTCGATCATGAGATGTCAAGTACCACACCAGATGTTGTTTTTCCACTAGATGCAATAAGTTTATATTAATCCAATCCTGAAGAAACATACGGAACCAGTTTTAGAACATAAGTGCATGTTCTAGGGATTTGATGACTGCAGCCTCCTTCGGAGACGGTTATCATTCCAGGCTTCCAAAGGTGACATGGATGACAGAGTGATTGTCAGAGTTATAGTTTTCCCTCTGACGAAGGGGGCAGTATTATGGACAGGTGTTCCAAGAGGATACTGTGGGAGGCATGGTGCGGGATACTGATTAGGTTCAGTTTTCGATACAGTCTAAGAAGTTTGGATTTGGAGTTCATTTATGAACTAGGTCCCATCAGATATCCAGGCATATTCAAAGACAGGTATTACTCAATTCGGAAGATGGCTTTCTCCGTGAACTTGAGATTAAGAGAGACATAGAAAGATACATCAGGGCGGATCCACTCACTGAGGCTATTTCTCGAACACAAGAGTTTCTACAAACGAGCTTTGTGAAACTGTTTAGTAGAGGAGTTGGGTGTTCGGTATCACACGGGCTGTGAGTATGCGACATCGCAATAATTAGCCTTAAGTGCAAATGGGAGATTGTTGGATATAGTGCCCTCAAAGTCAATTATTGGATCGCTGGTACGTGATTGCAATGATTGAGGGAGGACCTATACCGTACAAGTGCCGAGAAACCCTAATACGGATCGTTAACTAGATTTTAGGCGAAAAGAATGCGAATAGTTAACAACTTAACTAAGTGAACGGAAATACAACCTTTGTAGATCCGGTCCTCCACTTCCATAGCTCCGTGATGAGGTCCCCTCGCTGCGATCATCGGATCTCGGGCTCTAGCGTCGGCTTCATCGGAGAAATGGGCGGGCTAGGTCGTCGACTTCGATGCCGAAGATGATCTACGTCGAGGCATCACAAGATCAAGCTCCCACTTCACCAAGTCATGAAACTTGTGAAGAAAACACCCTATACTACTTGGCAAGAGGTAGAGGATGAAGAAATAGGAAGTGGATTCACTTTAGAATTGAATTTCTCACTCTTTTCATCAAGTCACCATTGATGGTTGCAAGCTTCTTCATCTTGAAGAAGAAGAAGAAGAAGATAATGATATATTTAGTATTTTTTTCAAAAACAAAATAAAGAGAATACTTATCATATATCAACCATAGTTAGGTGTAGAGAATAAACTAGTGTTAGGTTGAATGGTTAGGGTTAAGCATGAAACAAAAATGGTGGACTTTTTCAAAGCTTCATGAAGCTTCATCTACAAAACAAAGCAAGACACCATTTCTCTTTTATGCCAAATAAATAAATAAATAAATGAATAAATAAATAAATAAAAACCCTAACCATTAGATAACCATGGTTTAATCTAAACATACACCCAAACATGCATGTATCATCAAACATGGTACAAGCAAGTGCACAAAAATATATCACATATACAATGTGCACACCAAGTGAGAAAATCCATCTTAAGTGAACCGATACTAGTTAATGTAAAGTAATATATCAAATATATAATTATACATTAAATCTTTAAATCAACACTTGATTTAACAATCCGGTCATATCGCATATAACCGACCAATATGCAATGTATCAGCTTATCGAATCAATCATCGATTCGATAACTAGGTGATATCGCATACAACCATTCGATACATTCATCACGAGAATAGAATACAGTATCACATACTGGTATTATTCTCGGTCTCGCACATATCTCATATGCGCTCCTATTTCGTTTCGCTTGAGCCAGGAAACCTCTGTGTAGGACTCTAAAGACTCGTCAATACGCCGGCAGCAGGTGATGATCATATCAAACACCCACAAGCCGCAAGCGGTCTGCTAAACGTAACGGCCACCCGGGTATTGAGCGATCAGAAGATCGACGAGCGAGCCCGCTCATACTCCTGTGAATCCAACCAGTAACACTTACCGTACAGTCCGGTCTCATCGTCTGATATGTCGCATATCTCGCCTAGGGGTGGTAAACGTCAGACCCCGATAGCTCGATAAGTCGTGTCGATATGAGGTCTATAACAGTTCGAGAAACTACAGGTAGCACTTACCAGTAAATCTCAGCAACCCTGGCCAGGGATTTCCGGTTATAGCCAATCGAACACAGCGCAACATCAACCCCCTATACCGGGAGAGACGAATCCCCTCCTATCGCTCATTGCCTCCATGTGACTCGGGACTGTACCCAAAAATCACCGTTTTGCGTGCCCTCTTGGACGTGGTAAGGTGGAAATCAAAGCACAGTGGGAACCACGCAAGACTCTATGACGATCTCGGGTCAACAGACTACTCTGTACCAGTGTCACCAGAGAACTGCCATCTGACGTAAGGTATAATACCATCTGGGAGTTCTCGGCGAGTCCGTCCAGTGTACCCAGTCTCCACTGAGCACCCTATATTATCTCTGATGTCAAACACCAATGGATATGGGATCATCCATCGCCCATCTGTATGGGTCGAGAAGGTATACGCTAGTCTACTCTGGTATATCGATGCCCCGTGTCGATACACCCACGACTAGGGACCTTGAAGGATGTACTTATGGACTACCATGTCCCCACTAGTATGATCCGCATCATAGTTCAGGTAGTCAAGTACACATCCTAAGGGCTTTACCAACATGTAACAGAGAGACAATCAGTATACACGTTAAGGTAAAGAGCAACCAGATAGCATACTATCATGTCGAGCAAGAAAGTCCTCCCTATATATGTCCAAGCACCCACTACAATATATATCCTATGTATAGTAATGGCCTCTAGGGCATACATATAACTAACTATCTCCCACTTGCACTAGGGCCATCTGATAGCATTGGTTGTATTATCTCATACTCAACCATCCCATAAAAGTCTCTCTCTGCGAAAATGCCTTTGTGAGTGGATCCGCCGTCTTGTCCTCTGCGTCTACTCTCCTAACCTCGATCCCTTGGAGATCAAGCATCTCCATGATCAGGTGATACTGCCTTAGAATATGTCTGGATCACTGATGGGACGGACGTTCCTTGGCATAAGCCACATATCCATTGTCACAAAATGGGAGGAACTTAGTTCATCTCATGAACAAATATACATCCAGACTGCCTCTTTGGTAGCATCTTAAGTAGCGATGTATCGAGCCTTTATCGTCTAGTATGCCACGGTATCTAGCTTGGAACTCTTCCAACATACCGTCCCTTCACTGAGGGTAAAGACAATACCTGTGACTGACTTTCAGTCGTCCTTATCACTCTGGAACCCTTCCAGTGATTCTCCCCAGGATCGGTTGATACCATCTCACTACAACAAGTGAGAATCCTAACATCCAATTAGATCTATCTCATAGATCCAAAACCCAGGATTTAGGAGGTATCACTTTGATCCTATATGGAGAATCATTATGATAAGCGGAGATTGACCGAGCGTAGCATAGGAAACTCCTTCCCTATCAAGAGTATGTCATCCACGTACTCTACGAGGATCATCACCATACTCCTTACTACCTTTTTCTATATACAAGGTTCATCTACCATTTTGATGATGTCAAACTGTTTGACTACTACATCAAAACAGATGTTCTAACTCCACGATACCTGCTTTATCCTATAAAGCATCTTGTACACGTTTCCGCTGCTCCCACTGTCTACGAAGCCCTCTGGCTGTGTACTTATAGACGTTCTCTTCTAAAACATCATTTAGAAAAGCAGTCATGGCACCCAACCGCCAGATATGGATGGACTTAAGTATAGCCACTTGAAAAGGTTTCATCATTATCCACGCCTGGTCGATGACGAAAAGCTTTAACAAGTCTAGCTTTGAAAGCCTCAACTTTTCTATCTACACCAAGTAATCTTCTCAAGATATACTTGCTCCTGATGGGGATTTAACCCTTCAGATATAGCAACCAAAGTCCATACTTTGTTGGTGTACATGGATTCCATCTCAGATCGCTAAGCATCCAGCCATTCTTACAGAGTCCCACTCCTGATGGCCAGCTCGAAACTAGTTGGGTCATCATCTCATGATGCAATCCTCGCTCCCACTGTCATAGAGTAACCGAAGTATCTCTCAGGCGGGTGAGGAACCTTACTAGATCGGCGGAGAGGCTGAGGTTCGTTGGTAACTATTGAATCCCTTGGTTCTATCAAATCGTCAGCTGCAGTTTGTATAGCTGGAACATTTCCAGTTCTACATAACTGACCTTGCCTCGAGCTTGTCCGGATTTTGCTTTTAGACATAGCCCGGACAACCCCAAATCTTAACTAGCTTAAGACATGGGCTCTTCCCATACCATATCTCATATGGAGTGGTAGGCTGTGATCTGATTCAATCCCTATTCAATAGGTATGCATTTTCTCAAGCGCATAACCCCCAAAAAGGAAACAGATAACTCAGTAGTACTCATCATGGAGCGCACCATATCGAATAGGGTGCAATTGCTCCGCCCCGATATACCATCGTGCTATGGTGTATACGGAGGAGTAATGCTGAGAGAGAATCTCATTCTCCTTTAGAATAGTCCAGGAATTCTATGCTCAAGTATTCTCCTCCCTGATCGCATCAAAGGACATAATACTTATACCCTCTTTGGTTCTTTACTTCTAACTTATATTCTGTGAATATCTCAAAAGGTTTGGACTTGTGTTTCAACAGGAACATATGTCTGAATCTTGAGAGATTATCAGAGAACGTAATGAAGTATAAAGAACCGATCTTGGTATGTATAGACAGGGGACCTACATACATCAACATGTATCATCCCAAGAGTTCACTAACTCTTTCTCTGTTTCCAATAAACAGAGCCGTGGTCATCTTATCTCTGTGACATGACTGGCAAGTTTCACAAGATGTAAATTCAAACTGATTTAAATATGCATCTAAATGTAACTTCAGTTAGTCGGGTCGCATTGATATGACCTAGTCTACAACACCTCAAGAAGAATCCGTTCATTTCTGAACTCTTCTTCTTGTGTGTGTTCCGTATTCTAAAGAACTGTAGTTTGATTTAGAACATCAATGCTTTTAGATAACGTGCCTGAACCGATCAACTTTTGATATAGGAAATGTTCAAAACATTATCCAACTATACAAAATGTTATCATTTCTTTACTAATAAAGAGATTGATATGATTTTGTATATCAGGTTCGGTATCAAATAACATTCGTTCAGAATCAATGTATTTGGAATACAGGGTGACAGTAACCAACAGACTTGGCTGCAACACTTGCCCCGTTTTCTGCCTCATGAAACTTATCACCCGTTCTCAGTTTTTCTACCTTTTTGCAGCCCTATGTAACATATTACATATCTGGGATCCTGATCCGGTATCGTATACCCAGGATGCGGAGGATACTGAGAAACAGTTCTTTATAATGAACACACCCGCACTACTACAAATAAGGGTTGCCCCTACGGATTTATCCGTAGGGGCAACCCACTGCCCCTACGGATATATGCGTAGGGGCGAAAAAATACCCCGTAGGTGCAAAGGCCGCAGGTGCAAGTTGAAGCCCTGAACTTGCCCCTACGGGAAAATTCTTGCCCCTACGGATATATCTGTAGGTCCTGTTGCCCCTACGGAGTAATGCGTAGGGTAAAAAAAAGTTATATTATTTATGGTTTTTTTAATATATTAATTGTACCTACGGATATAACCGTAGGGGCATGGTATAACGCATACGGATAAAGGCGTAGGTACCTGTCCGTAGGGACCGTATATCAGGATTTCTGATATTTAGCCCCTACGGATAACACTGTAGGGGATAGTCTTTTGGCCCTACGGTTTTGTCCGTAGGGGCACTCCCAACCCCTGGTTCTGCGATCAGTGGGAAAATATCAGTTACTGCTGTTATTTGGCCCCTACGGGCTTAGCCGTAGGGGCAAAATGTGTACCTACGGTTTAATCCGTAGGTACATAATATTTGTATTTTTTTTTTAAAAATGGGTTGCTTGATTTTTTCCCGCCCTGTGCACAATAATATATACATCAATCAAATATAAAATTAATCATCACACAACATATATCGCAGTATTCATATTCACATCTCACGCATATAATATACAAAAGAAACCAAAAAACTGAATATGATATAAATATAAACCAAAATCAATATCGCCCAAAATGTTTCAAAATGTAGTACAATATGTATCATATAAATAAATACATGTTTAAAAAAATAAGAATCAAAATGCTAGCCTAGCTCGGTCCAGCTCCACCTCTGATAAACGCTAGAATCTTGCGCCTACCCCGTCGCGTCTGGACCTAACGTGTGCAATAAGCATGTAAGAACTCTATTTTATTCGAATTCTTATCATTATCGAGTTATTTCGAAACCCCATTTGGATATCTAGTTTGGAAAACAGTAGTTTATTTTAATTAGATATGTACATATATGATTAATAAAACCTAAGTCTACAACTAAATAAGCTCAGGCTACGTACTGATATTGGATATGTTGATATCTATAATATGACATGATATTTTACTATTAAGTAGTATACATACCAGCATCTCCTTCAACTCCTGAATGGTGGCCTTCAAGCTCTCCAGTTCCTGCTGGATACGTCGCTCACTGGAGACGGAGGAAGTAACCACCGGGGTGGAGTCCAACCTCATATGGGCCCTGCTAGAGCCCAGTCCTCGGCCTCTCTCCCAACCTCCGTGGTGCCGTCCGTGTGCGGCGTCCAGGACTGGGGTCAGTAGCCTCGAATGCTGCCTTCCCCCTAGCAACTTTCAGAACATTATATTTAGCACATACTGGTCTATAAAATTGACAAGAAATACCAAAATCAACAAATTCAAAGCCTTACCTACAGAGATAGAAGATGTGCTCCTCTGGTATCTGCATGCATCAAAATTTGAATAATATTAATTAATTTCAGTACATACATATTAATAAAGTAAACTCGCATATAGCGCTGCTTACACATAAGACAGGGGGTGAACAAGCTCTTATAGATCATCAGGTGCAAATCTAATCTCATCAAGCAGCCCATGATAATGAGTTGGACGACTAGACAAGGTCCACGACTTACAATCATTCCCGCATACGAGCATATATAAAAATCATAGTTTCTAGGATGACCAATTTTATTGTCAACTACTGTCACCACCTACAGCTAGACAATAATAAAAATTACTAAGAGCAAAAGGAATGTGTATATATTTATGATATAGCATTCTAAATCAATATACATGCCCTATATGATATATAAACATACCTGGAGGAACGGGAGTGGCCTCTGTCCCTGATATGGACGCATCACCAACAACTAAACAATCAAACATTAACAATATAAGTAATTTTGACATAAACAGGCATGGATATCTATAATATTATATTCAAAATGGATATTAGAGAGCGCACCTGCAGTGAGAAGTGATAAAAGTATCACCCAACAAGGGTGTAATTTACAGAATCAGTTGAGACTCTTGAAAGTCATAGAAGAACATGACCTGCACAAATCTGATGTATGCTTTCCATTGGACACTAAGAAGTCTCTAAAGGGAAAAGCCTATGTGAAAGCCATCATTAGTTCATATCAGAAGATTGATGCTGAAATAGAGAACAAGGAATGCCATTTTCTTCTTCTTCTGCCACATTACTGTCTTCTCCTTCTTCTTCTGCCACATTACTGTCTTCTCCTTCTTATTATGTGCGCATGCAAATTCAATGACTATATTGAGAATATGGATTAATAGTGGGTAGGAAAAGTATTTCTCAAATTGCTTTTGCGTCTAAAAACCATAAACTACTAAGTAATAGCATACATAATTTTTTTAGTATAAAGGTTGTTATTTTAAGTTTTCCCTTATAGAGATATGATCTAACTGCCTTTATAAACTATAAGTGTGCAGAAAATTATGATAAGAAACCATAAGAAAGGGTCGTAGTGTCCAATGTCGAAAACTAGTGAGATTTCAATGTCGAAAACTCCCTAAAGAGGAAAATTACTAAAAGGAAATGACTCTTTGAACAAAACGCATCCACTAGCAATAATATGGAACTGAGACTCGATCAAGATTCTCTGGACTAAAAAATTCCAAGGAATTGCTATTTGAATTACGTTAATTTGGAACACGATCGTTGTATGTTGTACTTTTCCCGACTTGTGTCATGCCCATGAGCACACAAACTTCTCCCCAATCACAAATCCCAGTCCAGATTGGTATTCAAAATTTATTTAATTAGTTTGTGATCCACATCATTGATTCATTGCTTGAGGCATCAATGTAAGCACAAATATCACTGAAGCAGCCTAAATCACCATATGAACCGGTTATCGGTTTCAATTCCACCAGAATTAGAATTTCATCCGAACAACTTTCATACAGTAATCGGAACCTGGTCAACAAATTTGTCATGCCCGTTGTGGTTTTACTTATGTACAGTACTTCCACAAAATACGTGCTGTCATTTCTAAATGGAAGTTTCTCAGTGCCACCATAGTAGCAGAAGATGGAATTGTTTATCGCAACTAGATTATGCTAAGCCTCGGATAGATTAGGCAAACATGATCTTGAAGAATATAATTAGCAGAGGAAAAATATAATAAAACAAAATAAAGCGTAGCAAATAAGATAAAATAAAATAAAGATATAGAAAATAAAACATTGGGCTTAGGATTTGTAAGCTAGAAGTACAAAATGAAAACAAGTAGTACCTTTCTAACTACGGAATAGTCTACAAGAGACAAGTTAAGCTCCACATCTGACTCAGCCTGATATGAATGTACAACCTACAGAACTGGGCTTGGACATGCTTCAAGCTGGTCAACGATTTGTATGTTTCTCTGATGGTAAGTCTGTTCTGATTCAGCCTTAACTGCACAAAGTGCAACAATACAAGTCAAATATGATAACCATGACATGCTAATTCAATGCAGGTAACATAACTAGTAAATGGTGAATTAAGTACCATTGCAAGTGGATGCGTTTTGTTGAATCAATATCATCCTGAGACTCGATCAAGATTCTCTGGACTAAAAAATTCCAAGGAATTGCTATTTGAATTACGTTAATTTGGAACACGTTTGTATGATTGAAGCTAAGAAACAAATATATTTCCATATTATATCATGCATTGTTTTATCAAAAATAATTTTATCGCATACCTAGCTATGTGCTGAAGTAGGCTATATATCTCAACAGAGAGAGAAATTTATAACCAACATGCCACGAATATTGAGATTGTATATGTATATATATATATATATATATATATATATATATATAAGTAGACATTTGAATCTAGACAAATAGAAAATAAAACTTTATTGCTCCCTTGTCTCTTATCAAAATCATTAGAAATGTTCATTTTTTCGGGGCTCAAAATTTCCTTCACAAGCTTTAAAAGAAACCTAGAAAAATTCTCACCCCATGCCGCAACCCTCTGCCCCAACCCTAACCCTAACCCTAACCCCAACCCGAGCCCCGGCCAGTAACCTAACCCCAACCACAGCCCTAGCCGCAGCCCGAGCCCGAGCCCCAATCCCAACCATATATGAAAAACAACCTATGTTCGGTCTTTGAGCATATATGCAAACGAGGCTATGCACAGGAGGCCGCGGTGGGAGACCCACTCGTGCTTAGTTTTTGAGCACGAGTCCTTTAGAACGTTTGCATTTGGTTTTTATATTTCAAAACGCTCAAATTAATTCTGAACTGGGCATTGATTAATTTTTCAAATTCAATTCTTTTTAATGTCATTTTCACTCCATTCGCTCTTCAATTGCTTCTTCGTCCTCCAATTCCATAAAATTCTGCAGCCATCTCCATCAAAACTGACTAGTATTATCATCAACAGCCCCACCCCAGCAGCACCCCAGCAGCAACCCTAAGGCAAACCCTAACCCTAGCAGCACACCAGCTAGCTAAACCCCAACACCAACCCTAAGGCAAACCCTAACCCCAGCCCTACCCCAGCAGCAGCCTGTTCAGACTATAATATTGCATTTATCATTCCTCTATTCTTATTCATTTTATAAATAAACAGGTACTCTTGACGCATGTTTGTTGCATATTACAGGTTACAGGTTTCTGGAGCAAATACAGTGAAAAAGACATAAAACAACAGAAAAGGGACTTTGACCAACAAGCAGACCGATACTAGTCACGCCTAGTCAGAGAACAGTGCAAGGTCCAAAATGTCATGAGAACGGTTGAAAGATCGCTACAAATATTCACTGAAATATCTGGAGAATACCTAGAAGCCTAACAGAGAAAAGGACTATAGAAATAGAAATCCAAGAAGCCCAGAAGAAAGCCCACAAAAAATCACAGCCCAAGTCCACA
This sequence comes from Agapanthus africanus, assembly GCA_030015575.1. Classification (NCBI taxonomy): domain Eukaryota; kingdom Viridiplantae; phylum Streptophyta; class Magnoliopsida; order Asparagales; family Amaryllidaceae; genus Agapanthus; species Agapanthus africanus. Next base: position 437,924,242 of record CM057337.1, on the reverse strand, counting down.
GTTTGGCCGTGGATCCGCGGCCAAACCCATGATGGCGCCGCGGATCCGCGGCCGTTGGGAACACGTGTCGGTGGAGATTTCTTCTGTTGCTGCGACGGTTCTGGTGTTGGGATTCTCAGGGGTCAAATCTGTAATTTTGCATGTGGGAGAGTCTGTAGCCCTAGGTTTCCTATTTTCCTATAAATTGTAATTTTAGATCTGAAAATTGTATGCCTCTTTTCAATAAATAAAATTCAGAAATTCTGGAAGTGACATTCAGATCTGTTCTTTATCGCTTGGAGGGAGCCATCACCATTAGTAAGTATTTTATTCTTTTAATGTTATTTCATCCCCTAATGAGCGAGTAGTCTCCTCGCTTGTTAGGGTTAGTCTTAGGAAAAGGGTTGAGAGATGAGATCTCTCACCCCTTTCAATGCCTAACCCATTAAGAACTCCATGCATGCGTGCACAACCGCTCCCTGCGGTACCCTACCCCTCGAGGTAACGGTGAACCGCAGTATAAAGGGCCGGTTGCGCGCGTTTTCCATGGGGGTTAGGGTAATTAACGATAAAGGAAGGATACGAATCTAGAGGAAGAAAACATCTTCCCAAAAGAGTCGTATCCACTTTATCGATAATTACTATAACACCTAATGGATCTAAAATACGGCATTGAAAGCGGTGAGGAAACATCAATCTCCAAAACTTCCTCTAAGCCTAACCCTAGCAAGAATTTAAATTAGGTTAATTAAGTTTTAGATCTAGATTTTTATAAAACCAAAACGACAAATAGAATCAACTCGTTAAAACACACTAAAGGAATTTACCCGTCTCTGTGGATCGACCCGCACTCACCGGCTAGCTGCGAAGCGACGCCGTTTCTTGATTGCGGTAATTACAGTTTTTGACAACAATCAAATGGCGCCGTTGCCGGGGATAAAGAAAACTTAAGAGATGCTAAAATTGCACAATCACGCACCTTGAAACTTGGAATAGTAGAAGAGACCTTGAAATGCTCTTGTCTAACGTCCTTAGTACAATGAAAATAAAAAGAAAAAAAAATTGAATAAAGAAAAAAATGGACACTGGTTTTTGTGATTACTTAAGGCTGTAAAAATAGAAAAATATTTAGCGAGGGTGCTTCGTCACCTAGTGCCTTAGACCAACTGGTTTGGGAGTCACTGCTAAAGCCTTGGGTGTTGCAAAGATTAGGAAGTACGCTTTAAAGTGCAAACACATTTTGTAATCGGTCGTTGGTACCTCAAGAAGTATTAACGGTCGCATGAAGGATGTGTAAGCAAATTTCATTCACCAACTAATTAGTACTTTGGACAATGGATGAGAGTACGATTGCTTGATTTGAATTTCCAAGTGTAGGGGTGATATATACACACACGTAGGGATATGTGATTGGAATTTAGATGAGAAAAAGGAATGAAGAATAGAACTTGTATCTTTAGTAGAGTTGATAAAAATTCCTAAGTGGAGATGGAACCCTAGAAGGAAAACTTAAGAGATGCCGAAAGCTAAGTAGGTCTACATAACATATATAATCTTAAGTTAAATAATAAGGAAGCGTGAAGAATATGGGTGGATAATTTACAAGTAGAAGATAATAGAACTCCTTATTAGAAGACCTAATTGGAGAATAAAAGTCAATGGGCCGAATTGATAGGATTTTGTGGGTAGTATCCGCTGAAAACCCTCAGGAGACAACACTCCTCCTACTAGGGACACCTAGAGGTTTAACGGCTTGTTGCACGTGCTCAGTGCAATCGCGTTTCCCTGCGAAAGTGCGGTTAGGATTTTAGTGAATAAAATAATAAGTTTGCTCGAGGACGAGCAAAAGGTAAGTTTGGGGGTATTTGTTCAGACTATAATATTGCATTTATCATTCACCTATTCTTATCCATTTTATAAATAAACAGGTACTCTTGACGCATGTTTGTTGCATATTACAGGTTACAGGTTTCTGGAGCAAATACAGTGAAAAAGACACAAAACAACAGAAAAGGGACTTTGACCAACAAGCAGACCGATACTAGTCACGCCTAGTCAGAGAACAGTGCAAGGTCCAAAATGTCATGAGAACGGTTGAAAGATCGCTACAAATATTCACTGAAATATCTGGAGAATACCTAGAAGCCTAACAGAGAAAAGGACTATAGAAATAGAAATCCAAGAAGCCCAGAAGAAAGCCCACAAAAAATCACAGCCCAAGTCCACAGTTTGGCCGTGGATCCGCGGCCAAACCCATGATGGCGCCGCGGATCCGCGGCCGTTGGGAACACGTGTCGGTGGAGATTTCTTCTGTTGCTGCGACGGTTCTGGTGTTGGGATTCTCAGGGTAATTTTGCATGTGCGAGTGTCTGTAGCCCTAGGTTTCCTATTTTCCTATAAATTGTAATTTTAGATCTAAAAATTGTATGCCTCTTTTCAATAAATAAAATTCAGAAATTCTGGAAGTGACATTCAGATCTGTTCTTTATCGCTTGGAGGGAGCCATCACCATTAGTAAGTATTTTATTCTTTTAATGTTATTTCATCCCCTAATGAGCGAGTAGTCTCCTCGCTTGTTAGGGTTAGCCTTAGGGAAAGGGTTGAGAGATGAGATCTCTCACCCCTTTCAATGCCTAACCCATTAAGAACTCCATGCATGCACGCACAACCGCTCCCTGCGGCACCCTACCCCTCGAGGTAACGGTGAACCGCAGTATAAAGGGCCGGTTGCGCGCGTTTTCCATGGGGGTTAGGGTAATTAACGATAAAGGAAGGATATGAATCTAGAGGAAGAAAACATCTTCCCAAAAGAGTCGTATCCACTTTATCGATAATTACTATAACACCTAATGGATCTAAAATACGGCATTGAAAGCGGTGAGGAAACATCAATCTCCAAAACTTCCTCTAAGCCTAACCCTAGCAAGAATTTAAATTAGGTTAATTAAGTTTTAGATCTAGATTTTTATAAAACCAAAACGACAAATAGAATCAACTCGTTAAAACACACTAAAGGAATTTACCCGTCTCTGTGGATCGACCCGCACTCACCGGCTAGCTGCGAAGAGACGCCGTTTCTTGATTGCGGTAATTACAGTTTTTGACAACAATCAGGCTGCTGCTGGGGCGGTGGTGACGGCCTAAACTGCGGTGGCGACGGCCTGAACTGCGGTGGCGACGAGAACTGCGGTGGCGACGAAACCGGCGTTGGCGACGAGGAGAACGACGGTGGCTACGACCGCGAGGCGATTTGGGGTTTTTTTTCGCGCGCGATCGAGAGAGAGAGAGAAATTGAGCGTAGGCGATCGATCTGGGTTTTTGTTAAATCGATATTTACTTGCCCCTACGGATATACCCGTAGGTCCTTTGTTTGCGGCTCCGTAGGGAAAAACACCAAATTAAGAATTAATATTTTTATTCTTGGACGTCTGTGCCCGTAGGGGCAACCACTTAGCCCTACGGATTAATCCGTAGGGCCAAGTTAAATCTGCCCCTACGGATTCCAATATCCGTAGGGGCAACCCCCTATTTTACTAGTGCCGAAGATGATGCATCAGCATGCACTCTCTTCGTTTGGGCGGCACGGGAATTCTGGTAATCCCCAATTTCCTGCTCTGTCTTATAACAATTATAAGTTGGAGCGGGACCAACGTTCCCCAGCTCAGTATAATAAGCGGGTTCGGTCAATACATCCATATTATTATCTTGATTAAGGCGTGATATGGTCGCTACCTGGAGAGAGAGAGAAGAAAACACTCAGCGTGCGCTCTTGCAAGAATAGATTGGTTATTATTTTATCTAATCAGGATGGCTCCCACTGTTTTTGTCAAAACTTCCTTCAAACCCTAAAAGGAAAGACTTTCCGGGATTAATTACACGCTACAAGTTCGCCAATCTTTCAGCCAGGCCAGTGTCGGTACTTTGAGGGAGGTCCCCCGTGCTTTCGCACGAACCTAATTAATGTAAACCTCGTTTTCCCAGAGGCGTAACCTCGTTAACACGTTTCTAGACACCTACTTGATCGGCTAATTGTAATGTGTAAAACTCTCCCAGGAGTAACTCTTACTCGCAGTGGGTATCGGGATCCAACTATCTCATAGAAGGTATGCAATCTCATTGCAAATTTCAACACTTAAAATTCCCGATAATTTTGCCCCTAACCTCCTATGACCTTGACAAAGGCCAACAAACCATAGGATGCTAGTCAAGTTCAACCCGTCATTTCCTGATTGAATTAAACCCACCCACACGGCCCATGACAAAGGCCAACAAGGTCGCACGACTACCCTAATCCAATCTACATCATATGCATAAGCAGATAAGCACCAGTTAGCTACCGCACACTATGCCGTGACAAAGGCCAACAAACGCAGCACGAATACTAACTACTACTTATCTTAAATGACGGAGGGCTACGACAGGTTTTTCTGAAAACCTATTGCGTAATGAACTTGATATCGTTGTAGGATCGAATGATTTTGAAATGGAGTGTTTTTGAGGCTTTTCTGGTTTTGCTAATGGGGTCACTCCCGGTGAAGGGATCGTCGGCCCTTTCCTCGTCGAATGAGGTGCGGGATATATCATATATATCACTGTGCAAAGCAAAATCTTCTTAAAAGCAATCAGAAGACAAACCGGGTGTGTAGCATCTGCCAGTTATTGCTAAAGGAGTCACTCCCGGTAAAGGGATCTCGGTCCTTTCCTCATCGAATAAGGTGCATGATATATCACATATACCGCTGTGCAAAGCAAGAACTGTAGCTACCTGTTTTATTTTTGAAATTCGATTCTACATCATCTTTAGGTTTCTTTTTATTTCATTAATCATATTAATGAAGTCCCATCATTTAAGTACCTAAACATCATAGATAAATACGACGTACACTTATGCCATCCGCATTCGCCTCGATGTCCCCTCATGCACCGTTAGGTTAGGTAACTAACGGCAGAGTGGGGCAGGGCTAGCGCGGATGTAAAACATAAGTAAAGTCTATATAATATATCATATATACTATATACAGTATCCATCACAGAACATATCATATGATCACATCACAGATATCGCAGCAGAAGAATCATATGAAATATTGGATATACTAGGACGTCCGTGTTTTCAATACGAGCTAGTACAAAACACGGATTCCACGGTCGCGATGAATAGCCAAACCCACACCCCTAAACCCCTATGAGAGCGGCAAGCAACTCTACCAATTCTAGAGTTAGGAGACCCGGACTTGACTCCTCGAGTTGGTCTCCCACTGGACTCCAAAACCCGGTTACTTGTGCTCCCCTCCTTGGGTCTATCCTAGTGCGGAAAAGTAAATAATATACAAAAGGTGATATCTTCCACAACCTGAAAGTGCCCTAATAAAAGAATATTACATACAAGTTTTTACATGAATGAAAATGAAAAACACTCATCTCACATAAAAAAACCCGGCTATTCAAACACGACGATCCAATATAACATATCCAGCAACACATAACATCACATGTCATCAACGTAAGTAAATATGCACATCCCAATTGTCGTTGACATATAGGAACGAAACCGGCGATATCACATATTACACTTACGGTTACAGAAAAGAAAGTGTAAAACTACAATAGTTGGAATCCGCAACCTACATAGACATCGCATGCCTAATCAAATGAATTCCTTAGACATCGCATGCCTAACAATTATAAACCCCGCATATCAGTCTCATTATCGAAAACACTTTTCAATATCAAGTCGGGCAATTCAACAAGATTCCCGACAATTTTGATCGAATGCTCGTCGCTAACTTCAGTAGACGGCCGCACCCCCGACGCCGTCGACGAAGTGCACCAAGGCGGAACACCGCTACCGCGAGCACCCGAACGGATGCTTTCGGCGACGGGGTTCTCCTACAGTCACTTGGTCGGGGCTATGGAGTGAGGCTGTCTATTAAGTTTACCCGGCGTGTATCCGCGTACGCTACGTGATTGCGACGGACTTTTGATCGCATCAAAATTCCGTGGCAACCGATCATTTGAGACTAAAGTGCTATGTTTATAACATTCATTCAGTTATCTCATAACTACTTGTGAATTCCAATTATTGTATCCCATTCCAGATAAATAGAAAATGTTAAATTTTTCGATCGAACATTCAAACACCCAAGTTTTCCCGAAACAGATCAACACATGAAACAAGTTTAAAAACATCCAGTTCATGCCTCAGTACCAACGGTCCAGCCGTAGAAGGGTCAAGCCAACGCCTCACATGTGGCACGCCGTACTGCCCCAAACCCGAAAGTTCAAAGGGCAGTTCAAGACGGTCACATAATCGAGTTAAGGTTTGTTGTCTTCTAGAGGGCCCATCGAGTTACTTGCACTACTTAGAACGTCTTTAAACCATGGAAAAATCCAACACTTGGAAATTTCCCAACAGGGGAAAAATTGGGTATTTATATCCGGTCAAACTTTTTAACATATTCTAAATATCCGGAAAAACACATATGAAGTTAAACTTCCCGATCGAAACGTCGAATTCCCAAAACAACCCCAGAAAACTCAACTGTATAGTACAGATTAAAAAATCCCAGAAAACTCAGCACCTCAAGAAATGAATTACTGTGCAAAATTGGAAGGCTGACGTCATTATTTGGCCGCGGAACCGCCGCAGAAGCCAGGCTTCTGCCGCGGTTCCGCCGCGCTTTAGCAGTAACTTTTAATCATTTTTGCACCGTAATTCATAGAATTTCCTGCTGAATTTTTTAAGAATTTTTAATCTGGAAAAAACCCAGTTTTATAAAAAAGTCCAGAGAGCATTTTGGAATTTGGGGTTTCGGTTCGATCGGTCTTCAAACTCCGTCTACGCATCGCCTAAGGCTCTAGCTAGGCTCTGATACCACTGTAGGGTTCCTAGGCACACACTAGAGGTCTCACAAGGCATCAACCATGCCAATTTCGAATTTTACAAGTGCCGAGAAACCCTAATTCGGATCGTTAACTAGATTTTAGGCGAAAAGAATGCGAATAGTTAACAACTTAACTAAGTGAACGGAAATACAACCTTTGTAGATCCGGTCCTCCACCTCCATAGCTCCGTGATGAGGTCCCCTCGCTGCGATCATCGGATCTCGGGCTCTAACGTCGGCTTCATCGGAGAAATGGGCGGGCTAGGTCGTTGACTTCGATGCCGAAGATGATCTACGTCGAGGCATCACAAGATCAAGCTCCCACTTCACCAAGTCATGAAACATGTGAAGAAAACACCCTATACTACTTGGCAAGAGGTAGAGGATGAAGAAATAGGAAGTGGGTTCACTTTAGAATTGGATTTCTCACTCTTTTCATCAAGTCACCATTGATGATTGCAAGCTTCTTCATCTTGAAGAAGAAGAAGAAGATAATGATATATTTAGTATTTTTTTCAAAAACAAAATAAAGAGAATACTTATCATATATAAACCATAGTTAGGTGTAGATAATAAACTAGGGTTAGGTTGAATGGTTAGGGTTAAGCATGAAACAAAAATGGTGGACTTTTTCAAAGCTTCATGAAGCTTCAACTACAAAAACAAAGCAAGCCACCATTTCTCTTTTATGCCAAATAAATAAATAAATAAATGAATAAATAAAAAATAAAAAAACCCTAACCATTACATAACCATGGTTTAATCTAAACATACACCCAAACATGCATGTATCATCAAACATGGTACAAGCAAGTGCACAAAAATATATCACATATACAATGTGGACACCAAGTGAGAAAATCCATCTTAAGTGAACCGATACTAGTTAATGCAAAGTAATATATCAAATATATAATTATACATTAAATCATTAAATCAACACTTGATTTAACAATCCGGTCATATCGCATATAACCGACCAATATCCAATGTATCGGCTTATCGAATCAATCCTCGATTCGATAACTAGGTCATATCGCATACAACCATTCGATACATTCATCGCGAGAATAGAATACAGTATCACATACTGGTATTATTCTCGGTCCCGCACATATCTCATATGCGCTCCTATTTCGTTTCGCTTGAGCCAGGAAACCTCTGTGTAGGACTCTAAAGACTCGTCAATATGCCGGCAGCAGGTGATGATCATATCAAACACCCACAAGCCGCAAGCGGTCTGCTAAACGTAACGGCCACCCGGGTATTGAGCGATCAGAAGATCGACGAGCAAGCCCGCTCATACTCCTGTGAATCCAACCAGTACCACTTACCGTACATTCCGGTCTCGTCGTCTGATATGTCGCATATCTCGCCTAGGGGTGGTAAACGTCAGACCCCAATAGCTCGATAAGTCGTGTCGATATGAGGTCTATAACAGTTCGAGAAACTACAGGTAACACTTACCAGTAAATCTCAGCAACCCTGGCTAGGGATTTCCGGTTATAGCAAATCGAACACAGCGCAACATCAACCCCCTATACCGGGAGAGACGAATCCCCTCCTATCGCTCATTGCCTCCATGTGACTCGGGACTGTACCCAAAAACCACCGTTTTGCACGCCCTCTTGGACGTGGTAAGGTGGAAATCAAAGCACAATGGGGACCACACAAGACTCTATGACGATCTCGGGTCAACAGACTACTCTGTACCAGTGTCACCAGAGAATTGCCATCTGACGTAAGGTATAATACCATCTGGGAGTTCTCGGCGAGTCCGTCCAGTGTACCCAGTCTCCACTGAGCACCCGTATATCATCTCTGATGTCAAACACCAATGGATATGGGATCATCCATCGCCCATCTGTATGGGTCGAGAAGGTATACGCTAGTTTACTCTGGTATATCGATGCCCCGTCTCGATACACCCACGACTAGGGACCTTGAAGGATGTACTTATGGACTACCATGTCCCCACTAGTATGATCTGCATCATAGTCCAGGTAGTCAAGTACACATCCTAAGGGCTTTACCAACATGTAACAGAGAGACAATCAGTATACACGTTAAGGTAAAGAGCAACCAGATAGCATACTATCATGTCGAGCAAGAAAGTCCTCCCTATATATGTCCAAGCACCCACTACAATATACATCCTATGTATATTAATGGCCTCTAGGGCATACATATAACTAACAGGTAGGACAGTCTTACTCGAGATGATAATATGCTATCTGGTTTGCCTTTATCATTGTGTACAGCTTTAGGTGACATGATCACTATTACACGTTGATAGAGCCCCCAGGATCCCGCTTGACTACCAACAGTATGATGGCGATCATATACGTGAGAGTTGGGTAGTCTATAAGCACATCCTTAAAAGTGGTCCCTAGTCATAGGAGTTTCGAGACAGGGCATCGATACTCCGAAGTAGACTAGTGTATACAGTTGAGACCCCGACGAGGGGCGGTGGCAGGTCTCACAAGCCATTGGTGTCAGTTGGATCACCTAAGATGTATACAGGTGCTCATTGGGTTATGAGTGCACCGGACAGGACTCGCCGGGAACCTGCTAGTTGATTTTATACCTAGCGTCAGATAGCAGTTCCCTGGTGACATGTGTACAGGTTTGTTCATCGACCTGAGGTCGTCATTTATCTCGTATGAGTTCCCACTGTGCTTAGATTATTACCCTACCACGGCTCAAAGGAGTCGTGCAAACATCTTTTAGTTGGGTATAGTCCCGAGCCACATAGGGGCGGTGAGCGGATCGGCAGGGGATTCGTCTCTACCGGTATTGGGGGTGAGATCACGCTGTGTCTAGGACAGCCATTACACTAAGTCCTTGGCCAAGGCAGGTGAGAATTACTGTTAAGTATTCCAGTAGTTTCTCAGGGTGTTCAGGGCTACTCTCCGACACGACTTATATCTCTATTGGGGGTCTGATGTTACCAGCCCCCTAAGCCCGATATGCGATGCTCATAGATGAACGGACCGGACTATACGGATATTGTCACTGATAGGCTCAGTAGGGTTCCTGGATGAGTTCGCTCATCGGCTTCCCTTTCGGTCAGTACATAGGCAGCCATTACGCACAGCTAGTGCCGCTGACGCGCTTGTGGTTAAACCCACTGCCAGGGTACTGATGAGTCTTTAGAGTAGCCCACAAATAGTTTCCCAAGTTCGGGCAAAACGTTGTAGAGGCCGTATGGTTTTATGGCAGGGTTCGAAAATGCACGTGCACTTGTGCACGTGTCATATTTCGGACAGATAATACTGGTAGGCTTTAGTTTAAGCCGGATCCATGTATTATATTGAGTCGGAATATTTTAGTCTCTCGTATTCGTATTCGGTCGGAATACGGATACAGGTATGTATATACAGGTGAGGGGTATTCTCGTAATCCGTTACGAGAATATTTTAGAAGATGCATTTCTTTTTGGATTAATCATTTTGGTTTAAATGATTATTGATTTTGGAAAGTGTGACTCATTCTTGGTGACATATTTTTTCTAGCATGTTCATTAGTGACTCATGCTAATGAGTCACTAAGTGAGTCATGATAGAATTAATGATAGTTTATTTTGGGTGTAGATATTTTAGGGTTTGTGGATATTTTTGGCAGATATTTTTTCATGATATATTTTCTTTACACAACCTTATATATATCTACTCACAAAAGAAAAGATCACCTCAAGTTATTATGCTTGTGTTCTTGCTCTCTTGATAGTTTTCTTGAGTTCACAATTTTCATCTCTAAGCATCTTCTTTTACCTCCACCCTAACCCTCTCATGTGATGAGAACCCTAGGGTGTTTGAGACAAAATATTCTACTCATTCTCTACTTCATCTTGGTCATGTCGGATAGCATACTTCATGTCCGAGTTGCCACGGTATAGTGCCGGGAGCCCGTTTAAAGATCCGTTGACGTGGTGCCACCTCGACGAGGAGATATGAGATCGGAGTTTCCGCGAGGAGCGTGGGATGATGGCTAAAGACCGAAGGACTCGGATCGATCGGTATAGCCTTTCTACCTCTTTACAGTTTGTTAGTTTAGCGTTAATGGCAAGATTCGGGTTAGAGTATGCGATAGCGCCAGTTATAATAGTTTTTGTTCCGCGTTTGGCGTCAGAATGACGGCCGGGGCGCTACCGTAGACTTACACAAACTCCTCCCACACACTCAGGATAACTAGGTCTATACTTCTACATCGTTTGGTCTCATAGAAAAGTCTCGGATTAACAGCAGGTCACAAGTATCAAAACACGACACTAAAATACGATATTCGATCAAAAACTGAAACATTAAGGTTCTAGAATAGAACTACCAAGTAACACTACACAACAACCAGCTAATTATCAGTTAGGGGTTTATACCTAAACCAACTTGCTCCAAAATCCAAGCTTTCCTAGCTCCATGGGTTAACTTGGGTGTAGGATCAATTTTTGTGAAAGAAGTGATGAATTTTGATGAGGTGAGGTAGGGATATTGAAGAAATGGGTGAGGGTTTGGTGAAAGGGCTGAAGTGTTCAGTTTAGGGAGAGAGATGAGCAAAATGAGAGAAGAAAATGGATTTCAAAAAGAATAGAGAGAGAGTGAGAGGGGGGTTAGGGGACAAAGCATGGCACATTCTCTCTCCTCATTTAATGCCAAGCATGCTTTGTCTCCTCTCTCTCTCTTCCTCCATCTCCAAGTCAACCCCAAAAGAAAAAATTCAATTTTTTTTGAAACTAAAACATTTAATTTAAATACATATTTATCTAATGAAATGGTTAAAGCACCATGGCTACTAAGTATGGTTTAACCCCAAATTAGCCCTAGGTTAACATGCACATGTTTGTGCAAGACCAAAATAAATTCTAATAAAATATTCATTAATTTTTAAAAAATATTTGAAAACCGTTTTGGTAAACCTTTTTTACTAAAAACCATATTTTTGCTTAATTAACTACTAATCGCATTCTAAGGTGTTACAATCTTCCCTCCTTTAGGAAATTGGTCCTCGAATTAAAAAATTTTACTAGGCATACCTTCAAAGAGATGAGGGAATTTCTTCCGCATCTCGCCCTCGGCCTCCGACGTGATCTCCTCACCATTCGGGCTACGCCAGAGAACCTTCACAGATGGCAAGACCTTTGAACAAAGTTTCTTCATCTACCGGTCCAATATCACTACTGGCTGCTCGGTGAACGAAAGATCGCGCTCAAGCTGAACGGTCTGGTACTGAATCATGTGAGAAGGGTCATGAAGGTATCTGCGAAGCATCGACACATGGAATACAGGATGAACATCCGGAAAGTCGGGTGGAAGAGCCAAACGATATGCAACTGCGCCCACTCGCTTGAGGATCTCGAAGGGACCTATAAATCTGGGACTAAGCTCCCCTTTCCGCCCAAATCTCATCACGCCCTTCATCGGAGAGACCCTCAGAAAAATATGATCGCCAACTGCGAACTCGAGTCTGCGATGGCGTCTTTCAGCATATGACTTCTGCCTACTCTGAGCTGTCCTCATCCTATCTCAAATCAACTTTATCTTCTCGGTCGTCTCCTGTACGATCTGCGGCCCCAAAATACTACTCTCGCTGAGCTCAGTCCTACAGACGGGCGATCGACATCTCCTCCCTTATAGGGACTCGAAAGGTGCCATCTGAATCGTATCTTGGAAGCTATTATTGTAGGAGAAATCCACTAATGGTAAATGATGATCCCAGCTACCACCAAAATAAGAATACAAGCTCGAAGCATGTCCTTAAGAGTCTGAATAGTCAGCTCTGACTGGCCGTCGGTCTGCGGATGGAATGCTGTGATGAAACTCAAGCAGGTGCCCAAAGCCTCCTGAAGTCTCTGCCATAGTCGGCTGGTGAACCGGGTGCCTCGGTCGGACACGATACAAGTCGGGACTCCATGCAGGCGTACAATCTCGTTGATGTATAACTGGGCATACTGAGCAAATCCAAAAGTGGTCTTCACTAGCAAAAAGTGAGCCGCTTTCATCAATCGATCCACGATCACCCAAATGGAGTCATACCCTCGACTGGTCCTGGGTAGACCCACAACGAAATCCATAGAAATTTGCTCCTATTTCCACTCCAGAATGGGCAATGGCTGTAGCTCTCCCGCGGGCCTCTGATGCTCGGCCTTCACTTGCTGACAAGTCAGGCATCTCGAAACGAAGTCTGTGACGTCCCTCTTCATTCCTTCCCACCAGTAAACATCTCTCAGATCATGGTACATCTTGGTGGATCCTGGATGAACACTGTACACTGATCGATGCGCCTCCTCAAGAATCTCATGCCTCAATCCTCAGAATTCAGTACGCATAGTCGAGTCCCAAATCGTAGTATCTCCTGATCATCGATCACGAACTCGGAGTCTCTGCCCTGTCTAGTCTGCTCCCTGATCTCTGAAAGACGGTCATCACTGGGCTGTGCCTCACAGATACGGTCAAGCAACTATGGACGTGCACGGATACGCGCAAGCTGTCCCCCGGTTGGAGTAAACTCGAACTGCACTCGTTGGTCACATAGAGCCTGCCGATCTGCCAACGACTACCTCTGCAATGCACTCAAACAAGATAGACTACCTCTGGGCCTCCGACTCAAAGCATCCTCCATTACATTCGCCTTGCCCGGATGATAAAGGATCTCGCAATCGTAGTCCTTCACTAGCTCCATCCAACGGTGATGTCTCAGATTCAAGTCTCGCTGCTGAAATATATACTTCAAGCTCTTGTGGTCCATGAATATCTGGCATGCTTCGCCGTATAGGTAATGTCTCCAGATCTTGAGTGCAAACACCACTGCAGCTATAACTAAATCGTGAGTGGGGTAGTTCTGTTCGTGTTTCTTCAGCTGCCGAGAAGCATACGCGATATGAAGGGTTTCCTACAGCACCACTACAAGGGTTTGGAGGCAACACACATGCCATATTTAAATTTTATATGGTGCTAGAGAAACTATCTTAAGGATCATGCTAGAAAATATAGGGTAACATAACTTTAACAATAACACAAGTAGTAAAAGCTAGGGTTTTGAGAGTACAACCTTTGTAGCTTCCTATGCTAGACTCCTTGGCTACTTGAGAGTTAGAAAAAGGTTAATTTGAGATCCACTAGGTCCACGACGATCCACCCGGAGTCCTCTTTGTCCAAGCTTGAAGCTCCACTAGATCAAGAGAAGAAACAGAAGCTAACACTCTAGACTAATGGGCAAGACTAGTTTAGAATGGTGATATGGTTTATTTTCTCACTTCAAAACCCTAACTTGATGACACTTTTGCTCACTTGAGGAAACTAGAGAGCAAGAGAGAAAGGAGGAAGAAGATGATGGCTTGTAAAGAACTAAAGATAATGATAAGCATAACAATAAAAATGAGAAATGAAAATATATATATTTTCTCTTTCTCATTCTTAACCATAGTTATAAAATATCTAGATATTTGTTTTGGAACAAAAATGGCCATAGCAAATGAATCATGGTTAAACCAATGGGTTAGTGTAAGAATAAAATATTAAACCATGATAACAATTTCTATTTCCATTTTTCTTTTCCAAAAATTAATATCTATATATTTATATATGGTGTGAGTCTTATATTGCCACCATTCACTATATCAACAACCATGATAGAATTATGTATGCATGTATGTGTGCATGCACATCAATATGTGCATGAATGAGAATAAATGCATACTTGCATGCATACACCAAAAAGACAAGAAAGGGTTTAAAGTGAGAAACTAATGGTCAATGATAAATCAACACTTGATTTAGCAAACCGGTCATATCACATACGACCTGACCAAAAGCAAACCACCCGATTAATATACGGTATCATATACGCGCATTTTAACCGGGTCGACGCGCACATCTCATATGCGCACCACATCGTTTCGCCTGGACTAGGCAACTCCCTTGTGGGACTCTAAGACTTGTCAATACGCCGGCAGTGGGTGATGATCATATCAAGCACCCGCAAGCCGCAAGCGGGCAGCTAAACGTAACGGCCAACCGGGTATTGAGCGATCAGAAGAAAACAAGCGAACCTGTCATAACTCCCGTCGAGCCAACCGGCAACACGACCGTACAATCCGGTCTCTTCGTCAGATATGCTGCATATTGAGTTTAGGGATGGTAACGTCGACCCCAATAACTCAATAAGTCGTGTCGATGAGTGGTCTATAACAGATCGAGAAACTACTGATAATAATTATCAGTAAATCTCAACAGCCCTGGCCAGGGACTTACTGATATAGCCAATCGAGCACAGCACAGCATCAACTCCCAATACCGGGAGAGACGAAACCCCTCCTATTGCTCATCGCTTTCGTGTGTCTCGGGACTGTAACCAACGGCCACCTGTTTGCATGACTCAGTAGAGCCGTGGTAGGGTGGTAATCAAAGTACAGTGGAAGAACACACAAGACTCTATGACGATCTCAGGTCTACAGACTAACCTGTACCAGTGTCACCTGAGAACTGCTATCCGACGATATATATAATTCCATATAGGAGTTCTCGGTGAGTCCGTCCAGTGTACCCAGTCACCACTGAGCACCCGTATTCGATCTCTATGTCAAACATCGATGTATGTGGGAACATCCATCGCCCATCATATGTGTCTAGTATCATATACGCTAGTCTACTCTGGTATATCGATGCCCCGTCTCGATACACCTACGACTAGGGACTTTTTAGGATATGCTTATAAACTACAGATGTCCCACTAGTATGATTTTCATCATAATCACAGTAGTCAAGCCTATATCCTCAGGGCTTTATCAACATGTATGAATGAATAAAAACATGATCAAGTCAACATGTCAGATAAAGAAGAACCAGATAGCATACTATCATGTCGAGCAAGAATGTACACTGAATACACACACACACACACACACACACACACATGTATAAATACATCCATTATCATATAATGGGCTCTAGGGCATACATATATCCAACAATCTCCCACTTGCACTAAGGCCAGTTATTGGCGTATCTCATACCCAACATCTCAAAAAGTCGCTCATGCTGCGGCTGAGGGAGGGCCTTGGTGAGTGGATCCGCGGCGTTATTCTTTGTGTCTACTCTCCTAATCTCGATCTCACGGCGATCTACAATCTCCCGGATCAAATGAAAGCGCCTTAGGATGTGTCTGGATCGCTGATAGAACCTGGGCTCCTTGGCTAACGCCATAGCCCCCATTATTATCACAATAAAATGGTATTGGATCAATAATGGTTGGAACTACTCCTAGCACCGAGACGAACTTCTTCATCCAAACGGCTTCCTTGGCGGCATCATTGGCAGCAATGTACTCAGCCTCCATCGTAGAGTCTGCAACAGTAACATGTTTAGAACTCTTCCAACTTACCGCCCCTCCATTGAGGGTAAATACAAACCCGGAGATAGATTTGCTGTCGTCCTTATCGCTCTGGAAGCTCGAATCGGTAAAGGCCTCCATTTGGAGATCTCCATTACCATACACCAATAACAATTCTTTAGTCCTTTGCAAGTACTTAAGAATGTTCTTCACAGCTGTCCAGTGATTCTCCCCTGGGTTGGATTGATACCTGCTTACAACACTAAGTGCATAAGCTACATCTGGGTGTGTACATAACATCGCATACATTATAGATCCTACTGCCGAAGCATAGGGTATAATGCTCATGCGAGCTCTCTCTTCATCGGTCTTTGGGCAAGAGTCCTTAGATAGAGTGACCCCATGGCAAGCGGGTAAGGCACCCCGCTTGGAGTCTTCCATACTAAACCATTTTAGGATGGTGTTGATGTACTTGGTTTGGGACAATCCCAATAACCTCTTGGATCTATCCCTATAGATCCTAATGCCCAGAATGTATGTGGCATCACCTAGGTCCTTCATGGAGAACCTTAGTGATAAGAAAGATTTAACCGACTGTAGCATAGGAATATCATTTCCTATCAGAAGAATGTCATCCACATACAATACGAGGAATGTGACAGCTCTCCCTACAGCCTTCTTATAAACACAAGGTTCATATGGATTTTTGATGAAATCAAACTCTTTGATAACATCATCGAAACAGATGTTCCAACTCCGTGATGCCTGCTTTAACCCATAGATGGATTTAAGCAATCTACTTGCTTTCCCGCTGCTCCCACTGTCAATGAAGCCCTCTGGCTGATCCATATAAACGCATTATTCTAAATCTCCATTTAGAAATGCCGTTTTAACGTCCATCTGCCAGATTTCAAAGTCGTAGTGAGCAGCAATAGCAAGTAGGATCAGAATGGATTTAACCATAGCTACAGGAGAAAAAGTCTCGTCATAGTCAAAACCTGGTCATTGACAAAAACCCTTCGCCACAAGTCTTTCCTTATAGGTCTCTACCTGCCCATCTACACCAATCTTTCTTTTAAAGATCCATTTGCACCCCACAGGTTTTACCCCAGGGGGTACAACGTCCAAAGTCCTTACTTTGTTGGTGTATATAGACTCCATTTCGGATCTCATGGCATCCAGCCACTTCACAGAGTCTCCTCTCGTGATAGCTTGCTGAAAGCTGGTAGGATCATCATCTTCCATGATGCAGTCTTCTCTGTCACCATCAATGAGGAAACTGTAGTACCTCTCCGGTGGGCGAGAAGTCCTACCAGACCTACGGAGTGGCCGAGGTTCCTCAGTTTCTATTGCAACAGCTGGTTCAACCTAGTCGTCATTTGTAGGTTCTGTCTCTAGAACCTCTTCTAGATCCACCACATTGCCATCAGTTTCATTTGTGAAAAACACTTTTTCCAAGAATGTGGCATGATGAGAAACAAACACCTTTTGTTCCTCCTTGTGGTGGAAAAGATATCCATAAGAATTCCTTGGATATCCCACAAATTTACACATGACCGACCGTGCCTCGAGTTTGTCCGGATTCTGCTTTTTAACATAGGCCGGGCAACCCCAAATCTTAATTCTTTTAGGAGATGGTCTCTTCATATGCCATATCTCATATGGCGTGGTAGACACGGTTTTGGTTGGAACCCTGTTCAGTAGAAACGCTGCAGTCTCCGATGCATGCCCCCAAAATGAGACGGGTAACTCAGCATCACTCATCATGGAACGGACCATATCTAATAGGGTAAGATTCCGTCTTTCTGACACACCGTTGTGCTGTGGTGTGTAAGGAGGAGTGAGCTAAGAGTGAATCACATTCTCTTTTAGGAAGTTCGCAAACTCTGTACTGAGATACTCCCCACCTCGATCTGATCGAAGCATTTTGATACTCAAGCAAGTTTGTTTTTCTACTTCGAGTTTATATTCAGTGAATTTCTCGAAAGCTTCGGATTTGTGCTTTAATAAAAATACATGACCAAATCTTGAGAAATTATCAGTGAATGTAATGAAGTATGAAAAACCGGCTCTAGCTTGTGTAGACATTGGCCTGCATACATCACTATGTATGAGCCCTATGAGATCAGTAGCTCTTTCTCCGTGTCCTGTAAACGGAGTTTTGGTCATTTTACCCTTGATACAAGACTGGCAAGTTGCATAAGATTTATATTCAAAAGGGTTTAAATATCCATCTTTGTGTAACTTGTTTAGTCTTGTTTCGTTAATATGACCAAGTCTACAGTGCCAAAGAAAAGCTTCATTTATTTCTGAAAGTTTTCTTTTATTAGTGTGTATGCTGAAAACTGTGTGTTGATTTAGGACGTATATCCCATTATTAAGCGTACCATACCCAACCAACATTTGATTCAGGTGAATTTATATAACATTGTTCTGCAATACAAAATTATATCCTTCATTGTCTAACAAGGAAACGGATATTATATTACAAAGCATACAAGGTATATAATAACATGGGTTCAAAACCAATATACACCCAGATGGCAACCCCAAGTGATACTCTCCCACTGCAACTATATGTACATTGGAACCATTTCCAACGCGGAGAGTATGGTCACATGTCTTCAAAACCTTGCTATTTCTCAACCCCTGCATAGAATTGCAAATGTGAGAACCTGAACCGGTATCTAATACCCAGGAAGCAGAGTTTATTTTTCTGTCACAAACACACCTGAAGCGGAAGCATCCCCATGCTTCTTCTTGAGATGTAAGTACTCCGTGCAGTTGCGCTTCCAATGTCCTGTTTTGTGTCAGTGATAACATTCCCCTTTCCCCGATTCTCCAGCTTTGGACTTGTCCTTCCCCTTAACCTTTTTAACTCCTCCCCTAGGATTGGTGGGCTTCTTCTTCATCTTTCCCTTAGCCTTAGCCTTCGGGAGAGAAGAGGAAGATTGCCCAACACTCAAAGCGGGATTTTTCACTGATTTTAGTGTGCTCTCTGCACTCCTTAACATATTAAGGAGTTCAGGTAGTTCCTTCTCCATGTTGTGCATGTTGAAGTTAACTATAAATTGAGCAAAGGTGGAGGGGAGGGACTGCAGAATAATATCCGTATATTGTTCATTGTCCATTGTCCATCCAAGGTCCTCAAGCTCTTCTATGAGAGCTATCATCTTCAGAACATGGTCTCCTACTGATGTGCCATGGGCCATTCGCATCTGAAACAGTTTTCTTAATGCTTCGTATCGTAATACGCGGGATTGCTCTCCATACAACTCCTTTGTATTGAGAAATATGGCGTGAACGTCCATATTCTCGTGCTGCTTTTGATGTGTGTTATCCATTGATGCAAGCGCGAGGCATTTGGCCGTGGCACAGTCAGCGTCCCATGTCTTGCGGACTTCAATATCCGTAACTGAGGATTTTGGACCTGGGACGGGCAGGGCTGGAGCCGTGAGGACATATGATACCTTATCATAAGTCAAGGCAATGTTAAGATTCCTCAGCCAATCTTTATAATTGGTCCCATTCAGTTTATTTTTATCTAGTAGAAGCTTGAGTCTTGTTATTGGTATCTGCCATTAAGAGAGAGAAAAGAATACACTCAGCGAAAGCTCTTGCAAAAATCAAATTGGTTATTATCTTATCTAATCGATGTCTCCCACTGCTTTAATCAAGTTTTTCTTTCAAACCTTAAAAAGAAAACCAGCCAGGATTAATTACAGTCTACAACTTCGCTAACCGTTCAGCCAGGCCAGTGTCGGTACTTAAGGGAGGTTCCCCGTGCTTTCGCACGGACCTAATTAAAGTAAACCCCGTCTTCCCAGAGGCGTAGCCCCGTTAACACCTTTCTAGACACCTAATGGTTAGCTAATTGCAAACTGTAAAACTCTCCTGGGAGCAACTATTGCCCACATTGGGATCGGGATCCAACCATCATATGGAAGGTATGCAATCTCATTGCAAATTTCAACTATTGAAATTCCCGATGTGGTTTTCACCCCTAGTACTCATGACCTTGGCTATGGTCAACAAATCACAAGCACTAGTCACGTTCAACCCGTCATTTCTTGATTAATTAGACCCGTTCACATGACCCTTGGCTAAGGTCAACAAAGTCACATGCTCGTCCTAATTAATCTGCATCATATGCATTGTAGGAAGACATCATTTAGCTACCGTACACTACGCCTTGGCTAAGGTCAACAAACGTAGCATGAATACTAAGTACTCTACTTCCTAAAATGATGGAGGGTTGCGGATGATTTTTAAGAAAATCTTTAACGCTTTGAACTTGATATCGTTATAGAATCAAATGGTTTTCAAAAGGAGTGGCTTGAGCTCCTCAGTTTTGAAATGTAGCTTTTTCATAAAGAGCCGAGTGGTTTTCAAATCCGATTCTATAACATCTTTTTAGGTTTATTTTTCTTTCATTAATCATATTAATGTAGCCCCATCATTTAAGTCCTTAAGCCAATAACAGAAAAGAAACGAAAATACAACGTACGCTTATGCCATCCGCATTCGCCGCAATGTTCCGTTATGCACCGTTAGGTTACATAACTAACGGCATACCGGGACGGGACTAGTGCAGGTGTAAAACATAAGCAACGTCTACTATATATCTCATATATAATATATCATTCGTCTCAGATATCACAGCAAAGTATACAGGCAGCAGAAACACAGATATGATAATATAGGATATACTAGGTCGTCCGTATTTAGTATTTAGCCAATAATAGAAAATACGGATTCCACAGTCACGATGAATAGCCAAGCCCACACCCCTAGACCCCTATGAGAGTGGCAAGCGACCCTACCAATTCTGGAGTTTAGGAGACCCGGTCTCGACTCCTCGAGATGGCCTCCCACTGAACCCCAGAACCCGGTCACTTGTGCTCCCCTCCTTGGGTCTATCCTAATGCGGAAAAGTAAATAATATACAAAACTGGTGATATCAACCTCAATCCGGAAGTGCCCTAAATAAAAGAATATTACATTACATTTGAATTTTATATTAATGAAAAGAAAACTCTCATCTCACATGAAACCCCCCTGGCTATTCAATCACGACAATCCTACACGTCAAATCTCAGTAACACATAATATCACATATCATCAATGTAAGTAAGTATGCGTACCCTGATTGTCGTTGATGTATAGCAATGAAACCGGCGATATGCTACATACTACACTTACGGTCACAGAGAAATAAAATGAAAAACTACAACAATTGGAATCATAACCGCCTTTAGACAACACAAACCCGGAATATCACATATATAAGATTTCATGCCTAACAATGTAAAGCTCGCATTTCGGTCTCATCCATGAAAACACCTTTTCAAAACAAGCCGGATAATTCAACAAGATTTCCGATTGTTGCCGAGACCGAACTGCTAGATTTACACGCAACAAGCAAATTTGTAGATTCCAATTATTGTATCAAATATTAATAAACTAGGCGACGTTAAAACATTCAATCGAACGATTGAACACCCAAAGACTTCTCAGAAAGCTCAACACCTGAGTAGATTTAAAAAATACCAGTAACTGCACAAAATACATACGGGCCTGCACAAGAAAATAAGGTCCATGACCCACCTACTCCGCCGCGGAACCGCCGCAGGAAGGCCACTATGGCCGCGTTTCCGCGGTCGTACGGATGAGTTAGGGCATCGTTTTTCTGGTGGGCCCAAAAAATACCTTGCTGAATTTTTTAAGTATTTTTAATTTGAAAAAATCCAGGTTTTAGAAAAATTTCCAGAGAGCATCCCCCGGGTGTCGTTTTTCATTCGTTCGTGGTTTTTAACGTCGTCTAGGTTACCCTAAGGCTCTACCTTGGCTCTGATACCATGAAGGGTTTCCTACAGCACCACTACAAGGTATTGGAGGAAACACACATTCCATATTTAAATTTTATATGGTGCTAGAGAAACTATCTTAAGGATCATGCTAGAAAATATAGGGTAACATAACTTTAACAATAACACAAGTAGTAAAAGCTAGGGTTTTGAGAGTACAACCTTTGTAGCTCTCTATGCTAGACTCATTGGCTACTTGAGCGTTGGAAAAAGGTTCACTTGAGATCCTCTAGGTCCACGACGATCCACCCGTAGTCCTCTTTGTCCAAGCTTGAAGCTCTACTAGATCAAGAGAAGAAGTAGAAGCTAACACTCTAGACTGATGGGCAAGACTAGTGTAGAATGGTGATGTGGTTTATTTTCTCACTTCAAAACCCTAACTTGATGACACTTTTGCTCACTTGAGGAAACTAGAGAGAAAGAGAGAAAGGAGGAAGAAGATGATGGCTTGTAAAGAGCTAAAGATAATGATAAGTGTAACAATAAAAATGAGAAATGAAAATATATATATTTTCTCTTTCTCATTCTTAACCATAGTTCTAAAATATCTAGATATTTGTTTTGGAACAAAAATGGCCATATAAAATGAATCATGGTTAAACCAAAGGGTCAGTGTAAGAATAAAATATTAAACCATAATAACAATTTCTATTTCCATTTTTCTTTTCCAAAAATTAATATCTATATATTTATATATGGTGTGAGTCTTATATTGCCACCATCCACTATATCAACAACGACGATAGAATTAAGTATGCATGTTAGTGTGCATGCATATCAATATGTGCATGAATGAGAATAAATGCATACAACAAAAAGACAAGAAAGGGTTTAAAGTGAGAAACTAATGGTCAATGATAAATCAACACTTGATTTAGCAAACCGGTCATATCACATACGACCCGACCAAAAGCAAACGGCCCGATTAATATACGGTATCATATACGCCCATTTTAACCGGGTCCACGCACACATCTCATATGCGCACCACATCGTTTCGCCTGGACTAGGCAACTCCATTGTGGGACTCTAAGACTCGTCAATACGCCAGCAGTGGGTGATGATCATATCAAGCACCCGCAAGCCGCAAGCGGTTAGCTAAACATAACGGCCACCCGGGTATTGAGCGATCAGAAGAAAACAAGCGAACCTGTCACAACTCCTGTCGAGCCAACCGGCAATACTACCGTACAGTCCGGACTCTTTGTCAAATATGCTGCATATTGAGTCTAGGGATGGTAACGTCGACCCCAATAACTCAATAAGTCATGCCGATGAGTGGTCTATAACAGATCGAGAAACTACTGATAACAATTATCAGTAAATCTCAACAGCCCTGGCCAGGGACTTACTGATATAGCCAATCGAGCACAGTACAGCATCAACTCCCAATACCGGGAGAGACGAAACCCCTCCTATCGCTCATCGCCTCCGTGTGTCTCGGGACTGTACCTAACGGCCACCTATTTGCACGACTCAGTAGAGCCGTGGTAGGGTGGTAATCAAAGTACAGTGGGAGAATAGACAAGACTCTATGACGATCTCGGTTCTACAGACTAACCTGTACCAGGGTCACCTGAGAACTACTATCCGACGATAGATATAATTCCATATAGGAGTTCTCGGTGAGTCCGTCCAGTGTACCCAGTCACCACTGAGCACCCGTATACGATCTCGATGTCAAACATCGATGAATGTGGGAACATCCATCGCCCATCATATGGGTCTACTATCATATATGCTAGTCTACTCTGGTATATCGATGCCCCGTCTAGATACACCTATGACTAGGGACTTTTCAGGATAAGCTTATAAACTACAGATGTCCCACTAGTATGATCTCCATCATATTCACAGTAGTCAAGCCTATATCCTGAGGGCTTTATCAATATGTATGAATGAATAAAAACATGATCAAGTCAACATGTCAGATATAGAAGAACCAGATAGCATACTATCATGTCGAGCAAGAATGTACACTGAATATATATATATATACATGTATAAATACATCCACTATCATATAATGGCCTCTAGGGCATACATATATCCAACACGATAACCCTGTCGTGCTGCATCAATACGCACCCTATCCCCACTCGAGAAGCGTCATAATAGACCACAAATCCATCCGATCCTGAAGGCAAAGATAACACCGGCGCCATAGTCAAGCGAGTCTGAAACTGCTAAAAGCTATGCTCGCACGCCTCTGTCCAAACAAAAGGAACTCCCTTCCGGGTTAACCCGGTCAACGGTGCAGCGATACGGGAGAAGTCCTGAACAAATCTTCGGTAGTAGCCGTCCAGTCCTAAAAAGCTGCGGATCTCTGTAACTGATGCTGGTTTGGGCCAATGCTGAATGGCCTCGATCTTTTTCGGGTCCACACATATATCGTCTCGCGTAATCACGTGGCTCAAGAAATCTACGCTGTCAAGCCAAAACGCGCACTTGGTGAATTTCGCGAACAGCTGGTGCTCTCTCAAAGTCCGCAATGTGATCCGCAGGTGCTGCTCATGCTCCTCTCGGCTCCAGGAATAAACCAAAATGTCGTCAATAAACACGATGATGAACAGATCAAGATACGGCCCGAAAATGCGGTTCATCAAGTCCATAAACGCGGCTGGGACATTGGTGAGTCCGAATGACATCACCAAAACCTCACAGTGCCCGTAACGTGTGCGAAAAGCCGTCCTCGGAATATCCTCCTGCCGAACCCGCAACTGATGGTATCCTAATCGCAAGTCAATCCTCAAAAAGTAACCCGCACCCTGAAGCTGGTCGAACAAGTCATCGATACGTGGTAAGGGATATCTGTTCCGTACGGTAACTCTGTTCAGCTGGCGATAATCAACACACAAGCACAAATTGCCATCCTTCTTCCTGACGAACAGGACTGGAGCACTCCAAGGAGACACACTAGGTCGAATAAGCCCTTTATCCAGTAAATCTTGCAACTGACCCTTCAACTCTCTAAGCTCCGCCGGGGCCATCCGATAAGGAGTTATGGAAATAGGCCCCGTGCCGGGAATCAAGTCAATGCAGAAAACAATATCGCGCTCAGGCGGTAGCCCAGGCAGCTCGTCAGGGAAAACATCAGGGAACTCACTAACAATCAGGACCTGGTCCAAAGGAACCTATGCAGCTCTAGTATCGCAAACATTGGTTAGAAATCCCTGACATCCCTTCCTCAAAAGCTGTCCAGCACGAAGAGACAAAATCAAACTGTAAGGGGCGGCACCACGGTCCCCCTACACAACAAAAACTGAATCGCCGGGAAAACAAAACCTAATTGTCTTCTCGCGGTAGTCCACAGACACATAGCACGTAGCAAGCCAGTCCATGCCCAGGAGAATGCCGAAGTCCAATATCTCAAGAAGGATCAAGTCGACAGGCAACTCTCTCACGCTACTACGGACAACATACGATCGAAACACGTGCCTTGCAACAAACGACTCGCCAACGGGAGTGGTCACAACAAGCTGCTGGTCAAGCAAACCTGACTCTCTGCCTAATCTCGGCGCGAAGTGTGTGGAAACGTATGAGTGCGTAGACCCCGGATCAAACAACACGTGTGCATAAAAAAAACATACTGATAGGGTTCCTGAAACCACTGCATTGGATGCCTGAGCATCCTGATGCGTCAAAGCAAACACCCGTACCTGCCCTCTACCTGCGACTGTCCGCCCTCTGCCGGCAACTGTCTGTCCTCTGCCTTGGTCACCTTATCCTCTCTGAACGAACCCTCCGCGACCCCGACCTCTTGGTGCATAAGTCTGACACGGAGTAACAACAGGTGCAAGAGACAACTCTCCCTGAGGTGGTGAAGGTGGTAAAGTGACATGCGGTACTGCTATCTAGCCCTCACGTGGCTCCGGACAATCTCGAACACGATGATAAGTACTCCCGCATCGGAAACAACCATATGATGACTGCTGTCCTTCCCGGGGATAAGAGCTGAATAACTGGCCTCGTCCCGAGTCTCTGCTACACACCGTACCTGAGCGAAACCTGTCGCAGCGTCTAAATGGCTGTCTCTGTGCTAATGTATCAGTACGAACTCTCTGCGGCCCTGGAACCACCGAATTCTCGGCAAGACGCTCCTCGACCAATAGGGCTGCATCCACAACTGCTGCGTAGATCTCGCAATGCTGTGCGCTGATCGCAAGGAACAATGGGGTAAGCAAGCCTCGAACAAACCTCTTGACCCGCATCTTCTCAGTAGCTACTAAATACGGGGCATAAACAGATAGCTCAGTGAAATGCACATCATACTCTGCCACCGTTATATCTGGCGTCTGGCGTAATGACTCGAACCCGCGCGCTCTAGAATCTCTGACGCTCTGTGGAAGGAAACGGGCAAGAAACACCATCACGAACTCAATTCAGGTCATAGGAGGAAGACCTGCTGCTCTGCCTTTCTCTACCGACTCGCACCACTTCTGCGCAAGACCTTCCAGGCGAAAGATCGCGAACTCCACCCATCTCGTACCGGAGCATCTCAGTGAACGACATATCCTGGCCATCCGATCAATAAAAGACTGCGGATCCTCGGCTGCATCGGTGCCTGTGAAGACCGGAGGATTCAGCCTTATAAATTCAGATAGCGATACGGTGATAACCTCTATGGCTGCAGGTGCAACTTCCTTAACTATAGGTACCATCGCAGTCCCCACAACAGGTGGAACTACCTCCTGTCACTGCGCTTGAAGGGTCTCAACTAACGACCCCATCATCTGGCGCATCACCTGCATACCGGCCCCTAGCATAGCAATCTGGTCTGTCGAAGGGGGAACCATCTACTCCGGTACAACGGGCGTACCGCCCTCGTCGGCCCTCGCCTCAGATGAGTCAACTCTGATCTCGGCTCTCGCGGCCGCTCTCTAGGCCCTCGTAGTCTTCGGCGGCATAATGGCTGGATATGAAACAAGATTCGATAAGAATAAGGAAATCGAATCACAAGAATGTATATCATCACGAAGGAATTTCATCCAATAAGTCCTAAGATCACTTAGGCGGAGTACCGTGTCGTGAGTATGCCGCGTAACATACAAACGCTACGCCACTCTACTTCAGCTACCTACTCCATCATACCTCGTTCATCCTACACTCC
The DNA here is from genome assembly GCA_030015575.1 of Agapanthus africanus. Lineage (NCBI taxonomy): Eukaryota > Viridiplantae > Streptophyta > Magnoliopsida > Asparagales > Amaryllidaceae > Agapanthus > Agapanthus africanus. The sequence continues at coordinate 437,897,078 of CM057337.1, read as the reverse complement.
GAAAGGTAAAACCTACGCTCTGATACCAACTTTGTCACGACCCAAATTTCGGCCTGTGTCCGGCATTTAACCACGTAACGTCTACAGACGTAACGCGATTAAGTAAGCCAAACCCAGAAATCAAAACCATTAAAAGTAGTGGGTGATGAAAACATTAGTTTAAAACATTTAGAAAACCTTGAGTAAAAATTTTTAAAGTTTAAGTTATTTTCTTAAAAATTTCGGCAGCACCTCCTTTGTAAAAACTAGCCCCGAAACGGGTACAACACATGATATAAGTAACATGACTGATAATAAAGATAAAGCATCCCCAAAGGGGAGCAATCACGTTCAACGGTGGAAACAATCACCACGAGAGTAATATACAACGCCGAAGCGAAGAAACGAACAATATAAGTGAAAAACAACATAAAAGATAAAACTGCATAATAAAACCGGTTCACATGAACTCGACATCCAGAGTACAAAATAATATACATCGTCCTCTCAACTGGTCTCTAAGTCAATACATGAAATGGTAGATAGAGAATACTAGATACAATAGAGTGTACAAATGGAAAATAAATGGATACCGTAAAACCCACCTATAAGCAACAGCTCATACGCCAACTGTAGTGGTATCCGTAGCAAAAAGATACAAAGAAGTAGCCCTGCCGCAACTACTCTGAGGGGCAACCTGCAAACACTGTGGCACAACAGGGGTGAGTTGCCAACTTGTGAATAGTAAATAACATATAAATGTAATCGCGAGTATGCACATACTACGATACTCTAACATGTGCAATCTGATAACATCTTTATCATGATCTGGGTATGCAATAATCATGTACAATACTCTATCAAGTACTACAACTACAGGATGCAATGTATATCAATGAATGCTGAGCATGGGATAGAATAACATTTACATGAATCATCATCGTGGAAAAACCCGGTGTCCACCAAATATACCGTAAAACCCAAATAACTCAGGCGTCGTCAATCTAATCGGCCCTCATATTCGGTAAATCAAATATGAACGGAGCGCCCAACATCGGCACACAAAAACATCATGAAATACTCATGTCCAGTATCGACACGCAAATTCTCATCTATCGCGCTCCGTCAGTCCGGATCAGCCGACGGGCTCCGTCAGCGGAAACGGCCCTCGGGCCCCTGTGGTACGGGTCGGCCCATATCCATCTCTCGACTCTGGTCAGTGTCCTCCGGATAACCGCCAGGTCCAACCAATCACCGGTAGGTAGTAGTCCCTCTGCCAGGATCACCGTCTACAGCACAGCATCCCTTTCTTGCCCCGGCGTACCATACCGGGTCGACCATGTACCCGCAATCAGTCTCATCCAGCTCCTCGAATCGGGTTTCACATGTCACGCATCTCTGAACCGAGAAAACGCATGGTGGATGCACTGAAATATCATATCAAGAGAAACCGAGTTTTCAAAACAGTGCATACTTCTTAAAATAATACAACGGTTCTCAAATCCAGAAATCACATGAAATCCAAAACTCAATGCGTGAATCCATGCAATATGTCGTATGCCGCATAAAATCGTATTACCAGTAAAAAGGAAAAACCGCTCTTTTAAATGGATCCAGTTTTGAAAATATTTCATATGGTCCTCATTTCTCTAGAAATCAAGACATCATCATCTATGTATGTGGAATATGTATGTATGAATGCACATGGTATACATACGCCAATATGGATGTACACGTGGGTATATACGCAAGAATGAGTATACAATATGTATGTGCACCAATAGGAACAGAATCATGTTTAATCATCAAGGATGAGGTAAGCTAAACGATGTATGGTTCATAGCAATTCTATAATGCGAGTGTCATGGCAATTACTAACGATGTGTATGTAACATACAACTAGTGCTCGTGCAGCATGAACCGTTAGTAACAGTGCGGTGTTTCATAACTACTATGTCCATATGCCACAAGAGAGGGGTATGCAACTATGGTACATATGCTCAACCTATAAATATATGAATATAACATGTGGCTACAACATCCTATCAAGCCTTGACGCATAACGCCATACGGGCGATTTCCCCGTAGATATTAAATCTACTCCCCGGTGATCTCGAGCTAAGCGTATCGGACCACCTACTTCTCCTTCTTCACGGCATCCGAAGTTCCCGCCTGCGAACCTAGAATTTACACAAGCAACTCACATAAGGCTAAAATCCTGCAAAAACGCAATATCAAGATTATACAAGAAACTAGCGTCGCAAGCTAAACACGTGTGTATACGTAACACCAGAACGTGTGTGCAAATGTCAAAAACTACCCTGACATGCTGTGACACACAGCAGCACCAAACCCAACTCGTAACGTACGTGTCGCGCTAGTCCCACAACACAAATTATAGGTAAAAGGTTCCGGATTTTATCTGGAGCAAAAATAATAAAAATAAACAAGACCAAACCCTTATAATACATACAGACAGCTACCAGCAAAAATTCAACATGATCCACAACAATTGGGCCGGCCACCATAGGGGTCATATCAGTCCAAAACAGGTGAAAATGGTCCAGATTTTTACATTACACTACTAGCACAAATTATAGTTTAATGTATATGTTTGCTCATCAAGAATTAAATCACTGATACAGCAGATACACCGTATCCCATAACTTGGTGTAAAAACATTTTAAAAACACTGAATTGCAACATTATGGTACTTTTATGTAATCAGGTGAAATTACATGGGTTAAGTGACACTAACAGCACATGATCTAGCTAATCTAACCATAAAAATCCTAACTTAACTTAATCTCCACCTAAACCACCAAATCATCAAAAAAAATCTACAACACACTAAAACTAGCTATACTATCCCAGATTTAGCCCACTGTAAAAATCCAAAATCCGAACAATACCAAACAATCAAAAATCACCTCATACAGCTACCCACCAAGTTACCACTCCCAACTCCCCACTAAGGCCGAGCTTGCCGGAAAAGGGCCCCAAGTCGCCGGCCAAAACCGCCCAGGTTGGGCTCGAACTCCTCCCACACAATCAGGATAACTAGGCCTATACTTCTACATCGTTTGGTCTCATAGACAAGTCTTGGGTTAACAGCAGGTCACAAGTATCAAAACACGATACTAAAATACGATGTTCGAGCAATAACTGAAACTTTAAGGTTCTAGAACAGAACTACCATGTAGTACTACACAACAACTAGCTAATTATCAGTTAGGGACTTATACCTAGACCAACTTGCTCCAAAATCCAAGCTTTCCTAGCTTCATGGGTTAACTTGGGGTGTAGGATCAATTTTTGTAAAAGAAGTGATGAATTTTGATGAGGTGGGGTGGGGATCTTGAAGAAATGGGTGAGGGTTTGGTGAAGCGACTGAAGTGCTCAGTTTAGGGAGAGAGATGAGCAAAATGAGAGAAGAAAATGGATTTCAAAAAGAATAGAGAGAGAGTGAGAGGGGGGTTAGGGGACAAAGTATGGCACATTCTCTCTCCTCATTTAATGCCAAGCATGCTTTGTCTCATCTCTCTCTCTCCCCCTTCTCCAAGTCAACCCTAAAAAGAAAAATTCATTTTTTTTGAAACTAAAACATTTAATTTAAATACATATTTATCTAATGAAATTGTTAAAGCCCCATGGCTACTAAGTATGGTTTAACCCCAAATTAGCCCTAGGTTAACATGCACATGTTTGTGCAAGCCTAAAATAAATTCTATTAAAATATTCATTAATTTTTAAAAAATATTTGAAAACCGTTTTGGTAAACCTTTTTTACTAAAAACCATATTTTCGCTTAATTAACCACTAATCGCATTCTAAGGTATTACACTTTCCCTTCTTCGCAGCGTCCAAGGTCCCCGCCTGCGTCCCTAAGATCATAAACAACAATATAATAAGGTCATATTAGCAATCGACCAATAACACGTACAAACTACGTTTGACCGACGCACCAACTCCAAACAAACTCTCAAGTGTTAGCCTAGTGGCTAATGTCCGTAGCGACACTACGAAACCAACTCAAGAGCAACAGCTACACAAGAACACGAACCGTGTCGGATAACGTAATGCGCGTAGTCGAAACACTAGAAAACAAGCAAAGTGGTCCCAGATTTTTCTACACAAACAATTTGTAAAAGTTGCACGTACCACAAGACCACATACAACCCCAGAGACCCCTACACCAAAACTCGAACCCAAACTCCCCAGTCTGGCCGCAAATTGCGGCCAGAAGCAATTTATTTGCGGCCAAGTTTTTGTGGAATGGTCTCAGGATTTTATGGTGTGTTCTAGGTCACTGTGATGGGAAATTTTCCAATAAATATCTTGCTTGATAGCAGATCATCCGAGACCCAAAACCATACTTAAAAAAATACGATATTTGCACGAAACGAAACTTTACGCGTTCTAAACTGAAACGAAAAAGCTACACAACATTAAAAGCAACTACTTAACAGATAGCGATCATTACCTACTCCCACAAGCTCAAAAATCCCAGCTTTCCAAGCTCCAAGGGATCCTAGAGGCAAAACACGACAATATAAGTGATTTGGGTATGATTTTGTGAAGTTTTGTGAAAGATTTATGATGGAATGGAAAGGGTTCAGTTGAAGGCTAGAGGAGATGAAGAAAATGATTGAGAAAGAGATGAGAGTGAGAGAGAATGAGAGTGTGAGGTGTTTACTAGGTGATAGGGTGAATGTAGGTTAAGCTTAACCCTTACTCTCACTCTCTCCCTCACCTCCATAAATGCAAGCATGACTCTCCAATGAGTCACCTTGCCACCTCCCCACAATCCAATACACAAATGGAAAATATCTCCCTCACCACAAATATCTAGGGTTTAGGTTAAAGAAAAGCAAGGATGGATTTGGTTAAAGGTTTAACTTAAGGTTGTCATGGTCACTAACGAGATTAACACAAGCTAACCCTCCCATTAACATGCACAAATGTGTGAAAGCCATAATAAATAATAATAAATTATTAATTAATTGTCATAAAATGTGAGGAGCCCAAATTGGTAAACTTTTTACAGAAAACCCGTATTATCGCTTAATTAACACTAATCGCGTTCTAAGGTGTTACAATCTCCCCCCTTAAAGAAAATTCGTCCCCGAATTAAAATTCTTACTATGCATACCTTCAAGGATATGAGTGTAAATCTCCCACATCTCGCTTGCAGCCTCCCAAGTGATCTCCTCACTAAACGGGCTACGCTAAAGAAAACCTGCACAGATGGCAAGCCTTTGACCGAAGTTTCTCCACCTGCCGATCCACTATCACTATCGGCTGTTGGTGAACGAAAAATTGCGTCCCAATCGAATGGTCTGGTGCTGAATCATGTAAGAAAGGTCATGAATGTATTTGCAAAGTATCGACACAAGGAATACGGGGTGAATACTCAAAAATCAGGGCGGAATTGCCAACTTATAGGTAATGGAACTAACTTGCTAAATGATTTCAAAAGGATCTACAATCTGGGACTAAGCTTCCCAAAACTCAACATGCCATTCATCGGAAAAATCTATAAGAATACATGATCTCCCACCGAAACTAAAGTCTGCGACCACCACGGTCGGCATAAGACTTCTGTCTGCACTGTGCTACTCTCATCCTGACCTGAATCAACTGGATCATCTCCGACGTCTCTGGACTAGCTGGGGTCCAAAAAATCCTGATCTCACGGAGTCAACAAAACAGACTGGCGATCGACACAACCTACCACACAAGGCCTAAAAGTTTCCATTTGAAATGTCTCCTAATAACTGTTATCGTAAGAGAACTCCATCAATGGCAAGTGACGATCCCACAGCCAACAAACAATTAGTACGCACGCACAAGCATATCCTCCAGAGTCTGTATAATCCTCTCTAACTAACCATCGGCCTATAGATGGGAAGCGGAGCTAAATATCAACCAGTACCCAAGGCTTCCTAAAGATTCTGCCAAAAACGACTAGCGAACTGGGTGCCTCTATTGGATACAACGCAAGAAAGAACTCCGTGAAAACGCACAAACTTATCGAAGAAAAACTGAGCAAACTGAGTATACTGAGCATAACCGGACAACAATCACCCGAATGTAGTCATAACCTCGACTAGACCTAGGTAGACCCACAACGAATTTCATGGAGATCTGCTCCCATTCCCACTCCGGAACAGTAAAAAGGTTGCAACTCTCCGGCCGGTCTCAAATACTCAACCTTAGCTCGCTGAAAAGCCAAGCACTTCGAAACAAAATCCGAAACATCACTCTTCATCCCTGCCCACCCGTAACTAACTCTCAAGTCACGTTACATCTTGGTGGAACTTGGATGAACAATGAAAACTGACTGATGTGCCTGCTCTAAGACCTCGCATCTCTACCCATCAATATCTGGTACACACAAGCGAGTCCCGTAATGTAGGACACCCTAGTCATAAATCAAGAACTCTGAATCTCTACCTTACCGAACATGCTCAAGAATCTCAGACAAACGAGCATCGGCAGGCTGTGCCTCAAGAAAACGATTAAGTAAAAGTGGATGGGCACGGACATGTGCAAGTTGTCCCCTCAGTAGAGCCGAACTTAAGCTGTACTCAACGGTCGCATAAGAACTACGAATCTGCAAAAGACTGTCTCTGAACTGTGCCCAACTGGAATAATCTAACCCCGGGCCTACGACTCAAAGCATCAGCTGCCACAATCGCCTTGCCACGGGTAATAAAGGATCTCACAATCATAATCCTTCACAAGCTCCATCAAACGGCGCTGTCTCAGCTCCAGATCCTGCTGCAGGAAGATGTACACAAAGCACTGGTGGTCCGTGAAAATCTGACACGACTCTCCTTATAAGTAGTGTCCCTAAATCTCCAGCGCAAGACCACCGCGGCCATCACCAGATCATGAGTGGGATAAATCCTGCTCGTACTTCCTCCAACTGTCGGGAAGCATAAGCGATAACTCTATCATGCTACATCAGTACACAATCGAGCCCCACTCGTGAAACATCACAATAAACGACAAATTTGCCCGATCCAGAAAGCAAAGATAGAACCGGTGCAGTCGTTAACCGGGTCTTCAACCGCTGAAAACTCAATACGCATGCCTCAGTCTAAAGAAAAGGAACCCACTTCCTTGTCAGTACGGTCAACGATGCAGCGATACTCAAGAAATCGTGCACGAAACGGCGGTAAAAATCGGCTAAGCCCAAAAAGCTGCGGACCTCTGTCCCTGAACAGGTCTGGGCCAAAGCTGTACGGCCTTGATCTTCCTCGGGTCCATACGAATACCATCTCCCGTAACCATATGACCTAGGAAGTCAACACTATCAAGCCTGAAGGAAACACTTCGAGAATTTAGGAAATAGCTAGTGCTCTCTCAATGTCTGCAAGGCAATCCTCAAGTGCTACCCAAGTTCCTCACGACTCTTAGAAAAGACCAGAATGTCATCTATAACACAACAATACACTGGTCGAGGAACGGCCTGAAGAATCTGGTTCATCACATCGATGAATGCTGCTAGGGCATTGGTGAGTCCAACGACACCACTAAAACTCATAATGCCCGTAGCGCGCACAAAAAGCAGTCTTCGGAATGTCATCACCCCGAACCCGCAACTAATGATGACCTGATCCTAAATCAAACATAGAAAAATGTCTCGCACCCTAGAGCTGATCAAAGAAATCGTCAATGCGAGGTAAGGGATGCCTAATCCGCACCGTAACTTGGTTTAATTGACGATCAATCAATACACAATCTCAAACTGCCGTCCTTCTTCTCGATGAATAGAATAGGAGCTTGATTGATCTCAAAAACTATCTATTAACCGCAATCAAGAACGGCGTCTCATGTAGCTAGCCGGTGAGTACGGGTCGGTCCACAGGGATGTTGTGAATTTCCTAATCGCTCAAACGAGTTAATTCCGATGGGTGTTCGGATTTCTTATTAAATCTACAAACTAAATCTATCATTTATCTAGGGCAAAGAATTAAATTTAACTAGTGCAAGGAATTAAAGATCTAACTATCTAACTAGGGCAAGGAATTAAATTTAATCTAGGGCAGAGAATGAAAAATTACCTAGGGCAAGAATTAAAATTACCTATTTACTTTACACATGGCTCTCTCCAAACATCAACACAAGACTTGTCAGATCTGAATTTCTGAAATGAAAAGAGGCATCGATGCTCTCTAAAAGAAATCTAAATTTTATTGATAAAAAGAGGCACAGGGAGGCATAGCCTTTACAAGGATTTAGAGTTCCTATTTATAGAGGATAGGAAACCCTAGGTTACAATTGATTCGGACGTCTACATTTACCAAAATATCCTTAGGAAGACCTAGTCAAACTAGACTCCAAGCTTTGGTAAAATTTTATGTCTCTTTCTCTTTAAAAGGAAGTATTGGGCCTTGAAATTTCCTTTGTTGGCCCTTCTGTCTTTGGGCTTCTTTATTATTTGGTTCTTTTATTAAAATAGCTTCTATGTTTCCTCCAGATCTCCAGTGAATAATTGCGGTGGACTTTTAACCGTTCGCTTTGTAATCATGGAACTTGCATTGCCTTATACTTTGTGAATTTTATCTTTGATGTAGGCTTGATCAAGAGTCTTCTGTTTGTTGGTCAAAGTCCAGTTTTGCATCGTCTTTTCATCATTTTCACTGTTTTCTGTCCAAGAACCTGTAACCTGTAATATGTAGCAGACATTCGTCAAAAGCACATGTTTATTTATAAACCGAATAAGAATGGGGAATATAATAATGCAATATTATGGTATGAAAAAATACCCCCAAACTTATCTTTTGCTCATCCTCGAGCAAACTTAGTTTTATTTTCGACAAAAACCTAACCGCACTTTCGCAGGGAAACGCGATTGCACTGAGCTCATGCAACAAGCCGTTAAACCTCTAGGTGTCCCTAGTAGGAGGAGTGTTGTCTCCTAAGGGTTTTCAGCGGATACTACCCATAAAATCCTATCAATTAGGCTTTTCGACTTTAATTCTCCAATTAGGTTTTCTAACAAGGAATTCTATTATCGTCGACTCATAAATTATCCACCCATATTCTTCACACTTTCTCATCATTTAACTTAAGATTATATATATTCTGTAGACTTACTTAGCTTTCGGCATATCATAAGTTTTCCTTCTAGGGTTCCATCTCCACTTAGGAATTTTTATCATCTCTACTAAAGATATAAGTTCTATTCTTCATTCCTCTTTCTTATCTAAACTCCAATCACATACCCCTACGTGTGTGTATAAATCACCCCTACACTTGGAAATTCAAATCAAGCAGTCATACCCTTGTCCGTTGTCCAAAGAACTTATTAATTGGTGAATTTTTAAATGAATTTTGCTTACACATCCTTCATGCGGCCATTAATACTTCTTGAGGTACCAACGACCGATTACAAAATGTGTTTGCACTTTAAAGCGTACTTCCTAGTCTTGTAACACCCAAGGCTTTTTAGCAGTGACTCCCAAACTAGTTGGTCTAAGGCACTCGGTGATGAAGCACTCTCGCTAAATATTTTTCTATTTTTTAACCTTAAGTAATCACAAAAACCAGTGTTCATTTTTTTTTCTTTATTCACTTTTTTTTCTTTTATTTTCATTCTACCAAGGACTTTAGACAAGAGCATTTCAAGGTCTCTTCTACTATTCCAAGTTTCAAGGTGCTTGATTGTGCAAATTGTAGGGTATATATTTTCAGAATCTAAACTTAAGCCAGGAATTATTTTTCAAATTTACACTTTAATAAAGATATCAATACTTTTCCTTTGTTTCAACTTAGCCCAAAAAGTGAACTCAAAATTTGCCTATTTCTAAATAAACTACAAAAGCATATACTTTCTATCGTTAAATTTTAAGGAATGCTATTTTTAGGGTTTTTAATTTACTAAGTCTAAGATCTAGTTGTTCCTAGCCAGTTAACCTATTTGTCAAGCTCTAGTCAAATAAGCCAAAATTGAATAAAATAATTTTTATAATTTTTCAATTTTTATGGGTTTTCAAATAAATATGCAAATGCAAAAATATACATATGAATGCGAAGGAAGAAGACGTACCGAGTATACCCCCAAACTTGAACTGGACAGTGTCCTCACTGTCATGCCACACCAAGAGGGTCAAAATGTCGGCACTCCCCTGTTTATTTATTTATAAAAGTTTTTATATTTTTTTTAATGTTTTGAAAATTTTCTTTTCTTTTATTGTTAATAGAAAAAGAAAACAATATATATATACACACACATATATACAATAAGGTCCTCCCCAAACTAAGCAAGGCCTTACATAAGCCAAAGGTTAGCACCAACCATTCAAAAATCTTATCGTGGAAATTGGAGGGTTGGTGAAAGAATGGGGTGTAAAGGAAAGAAATGAGAAACACACGAGACCGTGTGGAGAGAAAGGGAGAATATGGTCTCGGTGGAAGAGAAGAATGGAGGAAAAGAGAAAGAAGTGGAGTACGATCTTGAGGGTGTAAATCGAGTGAATAAATTAGCGCAATTTGTGATGACCGATGTGTTAAAAGCGATTGTGCTAACCTATCACCCCGTCGAGAAATGGAGTCAAATCCCTCAAGATTCGCAAGAAAGCATGGGTACACCGAACTTAGTATTAGAGATGAAAGCGTAACGGTCTCGTGCACGGTCGGAACGATAGGACAGACGAAAGGTAGTGAATTAGTGATAGGCTCATTCTCACCGTAGTAAACTGTCTAGAATTTGAAAGATTCCATCAATGGTTCGAAATGACTGTAAGCAACCGAGTCTGATGGTTCAACTAACTCATCTGAAAATTTAAATGACTCAAACTCGGGCGGTGAGACTTCAACATCGTCCGAAAAAGTGAAACACTCGTAAGTGTCATCGGCTGTGAGAACTGTGTCAGATTCAAAGGAAAAGTTTTCAAGCTCACAGTCGTCAAGCATGATCGTGTGCGTGGTCGGAACGATGGAAATGAGGGAGGGTGATAACTCATCCATGCCATTATCATCAAAATCAAGACGCATATGAAGTTCGGGAGAAACAATTAATGACTCGGAATGGTGAATTGGACATAAAATTTCAATCAAATCGACTGGTTCATCATCCGAAATATTCCAGGCGTCTATATTCTCAATCAAGTGAAAATCAATTTTTTCTGACACCTCATCAAAAGCATGGATATTTATCAATTCAGGTCCTAGATTGGAGGTGTAAAGATCGAACGGGTTAGGTGTGGATTCACTCGAAAGGGGTTATTCACAATTTGGCAAATCAAGCACTACAAAGTCGCACAACTCGTTAGATGTTTTATTTTCAACTTGTGAATCATTTTGGACAATCAATGGAAAACCGGAGTTATGGGCTTCAATTGGGTATGGGTAGGTTTGATTTGGGAATGTGTAGAACTCACTCGCTCCTCTCAAATTCTCACTCTGTCCAACCGCCTCCTCATACATTGAAAAATTTGAAGCTAGTTGGAAACTAGCTGCCGGTTCACTAGGTTGCATAAGGGCGGCCAAGGATGCTTCCACATTCCTAGTCATTTTGTTTGTTGCTGCAATATAAGCTTCCAACGACTGTTCCAAACTAGACATGGGTTGGGAAGGGGTTTCGGTAAAAGATTCGAAATTGTTTGGATATGTGAAACTCCCAAATGGCTGTGTAGAAATAATGTCTAGGGAAGGAGGGAAAGTCGGGTAGGACTGGTAGGAATTGGATGGTTGGACAGGAGTAGGATCAATATGTGGATAAAAAGGTGAATGGACTTGTTGATCCCTAGAACTAGATGTGTTGAGAGGGGTGAAAGATCGGTTACGAGATTGAGCAATATGCTCAACAATGGACATCGGTTTAGGAGTTACACCAGGACTTGGAAAAGTAGTGTCAACGTACGAAAGTGGTGAAGGTTGACAAGGTTGACACAAAGTGGGTTGCAAAGTCGAACTGTTTCCCCTAGACGCTTCTATTTGATCTTTCAAAGAAATTTTAGGCACGGAAGGATTTTCCGTAAATCGACCGAAACAATTAACGTACGAAGCAAAGTTAAGTTCGGGATACCAAAGTTCGGCAAGAGATTTATGATGTGGGGTACCCATGATATAAGAATGAGAAAAGAAAGAAGATTGGGGTGCACGGATTTATTTGCGGAAAAATTTTGCAAGTTGTTTTTAAAAAAAATTTCTTTTTCCTTTTTCTCTTTATTTGTTTGGAACTTTTTGCAAAAAAGATTTTTGATAAAGGGCTAAGACACTTTCGATCAACCAAAAATGCACAATCAGGCCTAGATCTAGGGTCACCTAGGTCAGCTAGATAGCTCCTAACTGTTCTAAAGGGCTAGAAATAGGACCTCAAACCGCCTCTTCACCGCCAATTGCGCCCAGGTAAGTGCCAGGTAAGTGGGAAGGAACCACAGTAGTGGGCCTAATTAAAAACCACTATCCTTGATACACTTGCCTAGTCACCGCAAAGTCAGGTTAGGATAAACGGCTGATGCCTATAACTAGTCCTCTGTCCTAGTGAGCGCGACATCCTTAGGGCTGAGTCTAGTATTTTTTATTTAAGAGTGGTCAATGCAAACGCTTTAAGTGATTTCTGGGGTCCTGGGAAGGGTGATGAAATCCCACCCAATCTGAATTGGTCAATAGCCCCTTAAAGTCCGATTAAAATATGCAAAGCAGTAAATCACTTGCAATCAATTATTTTTTAGCGCGGAGCAAAGAATCCTGCAGAAAATCAATTATTGGAAGGGGGAAGAAGATTTTTAGCGCGAAGAATCCTGCAGAAGATTTGACAAAAAGATATATGGGGATTTGCAGAGGGGAGAAATAGGAAACAACCCGACAAAATTTCGTGAGCTGATGTCATAAGGGGGCCGCTGAAGGGCAGCGAGAGCGCGCTTAGGCCGCGGTTTAGCGGTGGGATGGAGAGATCAGGCCTCTGAAAAAATTCTGTAGCTCTTTACTTGCAATCCCTCTCTGTTTTGATGTATCTTTTTCTGTTTAGCACTCTAGATTTTTCCAGATCCGTTAATCCTGCAAAGATTCACACGAGAAACACTTCAAACAATAAAAGATGATAGAATTTTTATATTTTCGATTTTTTTCAAATTTTTATGATCTTTTATATTTTATATTAACCCGAAATTACAAAAAGGAAATTTTACGCCAACCCCGGCAACGACGCCATTTGATTGATCTCAAAAACTATCAATTAACCGCAATCAAGAACGGCGTCGCATGTAGCTAGCCGGTGAGTACGGGTCGGTCCACAGGGATGTTGTGAATTTCCTGATCGCTCAAACGAGTTAATTCCGATGGGTGTTCGAATTTCTTATTAAATCTAAAAACTAAATCTATCATTTATCTAGGGCAAAGAATTAAATTTAACTAGGGCAAGGAATTAAAGATCTAACTATTTAACTAGGGCAAGAAATTAAATTTAATCTAGGGCAGAGAATGAAAAATTACCTAGGGCAAGAATTAAAATTACCTATTTACTTTACAGATGGCTCTCTTCAAACATCAACACAAGACTTGTCAGATCTGAATTTCTGAAATGAAAAGAGGCATCGATGCTTTCCAAAAGAAATCTAAATTTTATTGATAAAAAGAGGCACAGGGAGGCATAGCCTTTACAAGGATTTAGAGTTCCTATTTATAGAGGATAGGAAACCCTAGGTTACAATTGATTCGCACTACATTTACCAAAATATCCTTAGGAAGACCTAGTCAAAGTAGACTCCAAGCTTTGGTAAAATTTTATGTCTCTGTCTCTTTAAAAGGAAGTATTGGGCCTTGAAATTTCCTTTGTTTGCCCTTCTGTCTTTGGGCTTCCTTATTATTTGGTTCTTTTATCAAAATAGCTTCTATGTTTCTTCCAGATCTCCAGTGAATAATTGCGGTGGACTTTTAACCGTTAGCTTTGTAATCTTGGACCTTGCATTGGCTTGTACTTTGTGAATTTTATCTTTGATGTAGGCTTGATCAAGAGTCTTCTGTTTGTTGGTCAAAGTCCACTTTTGCATCGTCTTTTCATCGTTTTCACTGTTTTCTGTCCAAGAACCTGTAACCTGTAATTTGAAGCAGACATGCGTCAAAAGCACCTGTTTATTTATAAAACGAATAAGAATGGGGAATATAATAATGCAATATTATGGTATGAACAGAGCTCCCCAATGCGAAACACTTGGACGTACAAGTCCCCCAACAAACAACTCTGCAGCTGACCCTTAAGCTCCCTAAGCTCCGCCGGCTCATCTGAAAAAACGTCGAAGAATCTCGCCCTATAGAAACTCGGTCCAACGAATCCACTGTGGCTCCGGTATCACGAATGACAGCCAAGAATCCTCGACATCTTCTCCTCAAAATCCGACTAGCGAAAAATACTGAATTCAAGCTGTGAGGGGTGGCACCACATCCCCCCTGCACAATAAGAACTGACTCGCTGAAAAAACAAAACCTGACTGTTTTCTCGTGGAAGTCCACAGACACATAGCACGTACCTAACCAGTCTGTGCCCAGGAGAACGTCAAAGTCCAACATCTCTAGAAGGATCAAACCGACGGATGAATCTTTATCTCCTACCCAATTGGCACACGATCGAAACACGTGTCCCAAAACCAAAGGATCGCTAACAAGAGTAAACAAAACAACGACTGATCTAGCATACACGACTCTCGGCCTAACCTCGGCACGAAGTGTATAGAACAAATAAGTGCATAGATCCCGAATTAAACAAACATGTGTAACAAAAGAACATACAAATATGAATACCTGAAAACTCTGCATTGGACGCCCGCGCATCCCGATGAGTAGAAGCAAACGCTCGTGCCTGTCCTCTACCAGCAACTGGCTGTTCTCCTCCTCTACCATTCTGTACTCTCTGAACGAACCGTCCGCGATCACGACCTCTCTGAACATAAGTCTGACGCGGTGAGACAATAGGCGTAAGGGGAAACACTCCCTGAGGTGAAGGTGGTAAGGTATCATATAGTACTGCTGCCCTCCTTTGGCATACCAAGTTACAATCTTTGATGAGGTGATGGAAACTCCCACACCGGAAACATCCATACGATGGCTGCTGATCCTCCTAGGGATAAGAGCTAAACAACTTTTCTCGTCCCAAGCCTCTGCTACTCCCGCGACGTAAACGAAATCTGTCGTGGTGACTAAACCTCTGTCTCTGGGCTGATACACCTGTACGAGCCCTCCTCGGTCCTGAAACTCCCAAAGTCTTGGGAAGACATGCCTCATCTAGTAGGGCTGCAACCACTTCTGCTGTATACGTAACACAATTTTGTGTGCTGATAGTAAGAAATAACTGGGTAACAGGGGTGGCAACCTCCTGCCGCTGCACTCGACTGGCCTCAACCAACTACCTCATCAACTGGCGTAAGTCCTGCATATCAGCCTCAAGCCTAGCGATACGATCTATCGAAGGTAGATCAATCTGCTCCTGTGTAATGAGCGTACCATCCTGGTCAGTCCTCGTCCCAAACGAGTCAACTCTGACCTTAGCTCTCGCTGCCTCTTTCTGTACCCTTATTGTCATCGGCGGCAATGGCTAGAAATGGAAATAGGATTCGCTAAGAACACGGAAATCGAATCACAAGGATATGTATAATCATGGAAGGAATTTCAAGCAATTTGTACTTAGGTCACTTAGGCGGAGTATTGTATCGTAAGTATGCCGCGGACATACACACGCTACATCACTCTGCTTAAGCTACCTACTCAATCATACCAAGGTCATCCTACACTCCGAAAGGAAAAACCTAGCGCTCTGATACCAAATTTGCCACGTGATCAGCCGAAAATATTGCATTTTTAACACATCAATTTCCCTATTCTTTGTAATCATTTAAAGGTGTTTGGTATAAATATAGCACATATTAGCAATTCGTCTGCACAATATCAGATAACATGTGTTATACATTATAACTGGCATTATGAGGGAAATTGGTTGTTTATTACTACATGCATGATCTTTGTATATCAACACGTGTCTCGAGATTTTGTGCGGGAAATTCTCCAGGTAAATGAGCCGGAACTGTCAAAAGTGCCGATAAAAATACATCAGGTTAAAGAATAAGAATCTGGCAGTAAACAGGAAAGAATAAAAATATTCCAGGTATCAGAAGAAGACCCGAAAATTGTCAGAAGAAGACCAAAGAAGTTTCATGCAGCGATCTCTCTACTCGGCCGCGGATCCGCGGCCGACATAGCCTATCCGCCGTGGATCCTCGGCTTATTAGACACGTCATCAACTCAAAATTCTCCTGAAGCTTCATCTAACAGCCCTGGATTCTAGAAGACTCTCAAAGACCACGTGGCTTCCTCCCGAAGGCTCTGCATAACAATCTCACTCTAGAATATTCCTCGTAATAACCTTCCTCAAGAATATTCCTTCTAACAACCTCATTCTAGAAGGCTCTCTCTAACAACCAAGCTTTGGAGGGAAGTTTCAAATGAGTGGTTATAAAAGGAGATCTAAACCTAGGGTTTGGGGGGTTGAATAAGTTGTTCATTAATTAGGGTTGAATATTAAGCCAAATTTCCACAAGTTGAGTGACACAACTTGTAACTCAAAACCCTAATCCAAATCCAAATCCAATCCAAATCAAGATCATCTTGACAAGCAAATCAAGCGAGCCATCAACGATCCTTTATTCACGAAGCCAATCTTCATCAAGAGCGCGAGATCCACGACGATCCAAGTCTCAAGGAGATCGAGCGGAGCGAACTTCGACGGATCTAGTTACCTCTTCAAAGGAGCGATCGAGAGCAACTCTTGTAACCTCGAATTGAGGGAATGCGTAATTAGTCGTCGATTTTATAAAGGTAATAATTAGTTAATTCTTGCTTCTTTATATTCTAGCACTAAGAAATTTTTAGATCTTGAATCTTTTATTTTCATGATACTTGAGTAAATCTCCGCTTGTTACGGAATCGAGAGATTTGGTAGATCTAGTGATTATAAAATCCTAATACTAATCTTAAGTCTTATAAGATTTGTGAACTTTAGGAAAAAGAATAATCAATGACCTAATTTGGATTGAGATCACATTCGTGATAATTTCGTTGCAAATTAGGGATCAATTGATTGATGAATCTCTTTGTTAGAGGCTAGATCTGAATGATGATCAATGAAAAGCAAGGGATAGAGAAGGAGAAACCCTAGTTTCTTCAATAGATCCCTAATCTTCATTCATCGCCATCGATCTAGCTACAAATTATCCATATATAAGATTAGTCATTATTAGATTCATCATTGCTACCAATTCGATCGATTCCTACAAGCTATTCTACAAATCTTGATAACTAAATTGATTGGGACATTTTTTGATTCTTGATTCTAGATCTCTATTTTCTTTATGTTTCTTGAAATTAAAACTCATAAATCTTGAATCAATTTTCTTGCATTTTCTTTTATCTATTCATTTCAACTCATAAAACAAGATCGATCAAAACATACATCTCAGTGGACGATCTGTATTCATTAACGCACTACATCGACACCGTTAATTGATTGCGGTATAAATTTCTTTGGTTGAGATTAAAACTTTTCCAAATACAATTGAAGATGATCAATCAAATGGCGTCGTTGCCGGGGAATGTGTGTTATTTTGTTCGTATTTTTTTTGAGTTGAAAAATTATTATTCCATCAGAATTTTTAGAATAAATTCGCATCAAGCGCTTAACAATTAGTTGTGAATTTTTGCGAGGGGATCTGGAATCATTGTAGCTGTGCGATCAAGATTCAGAGAAGTTCTGCAAATCCTAGAGGAGTCAAAAAAGCTACAGAAAAATTTTGTAACCCTAATCCCTCCTTCCCACCGCAAATCCGCGGCCAATGAAGCGTTTTTGCGGTGGAACCGCCGCCGTTTATGGTTTTCACAGTGTGAAATTTCTCAGGTTTTCTCTCTGTACTCTCCTCTTCTCTCTGATCTTCTCCAATAATCATTTTCTGCAGGATTCTTTGCAAAATTTGCAGCGCCGCAAAAAGAAAATTGTTGCGTGTTTGATCTTGGTTGTTTGCATATTTTAACATGGAAATTAAGGGGCAAAGACCAAATTCAGATTAGGTGGGGAGTTCATTACCCTTCTTAAGCCCCAAAAATCACAAACTTGCATCCGCATCACCCTCATTAACTAAAAAATATCTAGACAAGACTCTAAGAACCGTCGCGCTCAATTAGGACAGAAGGAGGTTGTGGGTAATCTAATGTTTATCTGCATTTCTTTTGTGGTGTCTATGGCAAGTGTGTCTAAGGCAAGTGGTTACTTAATTTGGCCCACTACTTACGTAGTGGAGAACCTCCCAGTTACCTGGTACTTACCTGGCCACAGAAGGGGTAAAGAGGCAGTAGAGGATTTATCCTGCAATTTGTCTTTTGGAAGTTTAGGAGCGGTCTAGAGAGTTGACCTAGGTGACCATTAGATCTAGTGTTTCTTGTGCATTTTGTTTGTGATTTGATATTTCAAAATCCGTATTTTTCAAAAAAAACACCAACCAACTTTTCCTCTAACTATCACCAACGCTGCCACTTGTGCTACAACCGCTTAGCACATGTTAGGCTGGACACGGGATTCAATTTCCCGTCCATTCCGTGTCTCTTTTATCGACCCCAGAGTCGGTAATTCTTCGTCTTCTTTCCCACCACCCACCACGACCGCGTTGGACGGATTTCCATCAAATTTTAACACCACTCTGCCACCGCCCACAGGTGCGCAGAATCCTCCACGCATTTCTCTCCAAGAGAGATGCTATCCTTCACGTGTTCCCCTTCCCACCTGTCTTTCTATACCACCAGCCAATGGGGACAATTTCGAAATTAAACCCTAATTCATCAAACTTTTACCCAAATTTCACGGGCTCGTGTCTGAAGACGCATCACAAAATTCGAAAACGTATGTGCTTTAATGGGTAATTCACAACTGTCTGTGGATGCTATGCGTTTACGTCTTCTCCCATTCACTTTGTGCGATTTAGCCGAGAAGTGGCTTTACAACACACCTGCACATTCTATTTCAACATGGAACGAGTTCGTTGTAGCATTCTTTAAGAAATTTTATCCCAGTCATAAGACCGCCCGTGTTCGGAGTGAAATCATCAAATTTACCCAACTTCC
The DNA here is from genome assembly GCA_030015575.1 of Agapanthus africanus. Lineage (NCBI taxonomy): Eukaryota > Viridiplantae > Streptophyta > Magnoliopsida > Asparagales > Amaryllidaceae > Agapanthus > Agapanthus africanus. The sequence goes on along the minus strand of CM057337.1, from coordinate 437,877,986 downwards.
CAATGAACCATTTTAGAAATGCTTTGAACGGTTCAAGGATCTTCCTTTATAATGCCCTCATCATGGAATCCCTAGATCGGATCTATGTCGCATTATCTATGTGGGTATTGTTTTCACGACAAAACAGATGCTCGAGACCATGTGTCATTGTCAATTCCTGTCTAAAGATGATGGTGAAGCTTGGAAATATCTAGAAGATTAAGCTCTAAACACACTACAGTGGGAAAGTGTTAGACCACCATCACCTAGGGAAGATATGAATCAGCTCGATATTTCCGTCACAATGAGAGTCGATATGGCCGCAATACAAATGAAACTTGACGCTATAGAAAACAAAATCTCTTCAGCCTCACTAAGCCACTACACACTTCCTAAAACCGTGTGTGGTTGCTGTTCAAATCCATCACATTTGACGGAAGAATGTCCTTTTAATTCTCCGTTTCAAGGTCACACAATTGCTGCATTTCAGCAACAATCTAGAAACAATCTTTCTTCTTCCACATATAATCAAGGTTGGAGGAATCATCCTGATTTTGCTTGGAACCAACACCAAACTCAAAATACGGTTCCAAACCAGAATAACTTTCAATGGGTCCCTCCACCACAACTGCAACCGCCACAACCGAGTCAGCACCCCTTTCAACCATAAAATTTTCAAAACCCGGCCAACAACTCTGATCCTTTTTCTGCCGGTACTTCTACACCCTCTGCACTCGACATGTTCATTACACAGTCCATGCAAACGAATGACATTTTACCATCTTCTATCCAGACGTTAGTGCAAAACACTGTCTCCCACGGTGAGAGTATCAAATTGATATAAGCACAAATTGCATAATTGACCGCATCAATGAGTGCTAGAGAGAAAGGTATTCTTCCAGCTCAATCCCCACCTGATCCTGGACCCTCGTATTATAATGATGTGAGTGCTATTATCACGTTGAGATCTGGAAGAGTGCTAGACAATCATGTGGGTGAACAAATTGATAATGATGAATTGATCATTAACATCCCGGCTTCCACTTCCACTACCACTTCTACTCCTTGTCCTATTTCGTCTGGTTTACCGTCTTCTTCCGAGCCTATCCTCCATTTTCCCAAAAGCTTGAACCCTCCACCCACTTCATCCTTTCCACCCCCACAAACTTCTCCATAAATGTTGTACCCAACACTTATTGATAAAGCTCCATTTCCAGAAAGGTTGAGGGACAACAAACCAAATGCACAAATGGAGAAGCTTGTGGAAATGTTTAAGCAAGTTAACATCAACATCCCTCTCCTAGATGCTATACAACAAGTTCCATCTTATGCGAAAATTCTTAAGAACTTTTACACTAGAAAGAGGAAGACTCAAGTACCGAAAAAAGTGTTCATGTCGAGTACTGTAGACACAGCTTTTCCCCAACAATTACCAAGAAACGTAAGGACCCTGGCTGTCCTACTATTTCTATTTCTATGTGGGAAAAACACATTAACCGTGCTTTACTTGACCTTGACGCTAGTGTTAACTTGCTTCCATATTCAGTCTATGAGCAACTAGGTATCGGGGTGTTAAAGCCCTCGAACATAACTCTCCAGATGGCTGCCCGATCAATCACCAAACCTAGGGGTGAACTTGAGGATGTGTTGATAAAAATCGGGGAATTTGTATTCCCTGTGGACTTTATTGTTTCGGATACACAGCCTGTAGTAAACCTACGGAACCAAATTCCAGTGATTCTCGGTCGACCCTTTTTGGCTACTTCCAACGTTGTAATCAACTGTAGAAACGACTCTATGAACCTATCTTTCGGGAATAGGTCAATTGAGCTCAACATTTACTAGTTGGGCTGTCAACCCTCCGATCCTCATCCTCGAGTATGTTCGGTCGAATTAATGGATGTCGACAGTAGCGAATTTGATCAACTTCACGATACAGATCCAGACTTCCTTTATATGTTGTTGTTTGACCCAGATATGTATCATATACAGACGGACCCTTCTTTCGAGTTGTCCGGGTCAACATTTAACGTCGATGATGAACCTTTTCTGGAGTTTGAGTATCATCCCGTTCTTTCCAATGACATTATTTTTCGGGATATCGATGAATGCTTCCCTGATGAATTCGCATTTTTAGCAAACACGGGTGTTGAGATGAATCATCTCCAAAACAAAGAAATTGAACCACCACCCCTTTTCTCTTGACAATTACAAGAATGCGAGTAATCCATCATCATAATCACTGTGTCGTCTCTCCAAAACGAGACGCGAACCCTTTCTATCACACCACTTACCTTTTCCCCACTTCTTCCTGCCACCAAACAACATGTTCTTCCACCAACCGGTGTGTTTTACTGATAAAATCTTTGAATGGTTGGTGTTGACCTTCGGTCTTTGCAAAGCTTGGTATTGACCAGAAACTCTGACCCCACTTGTGATTTCGAAGAGTAACATTGTTTAACTCAAGTTTGGGGGGTGTATTTTGTTAGTTATATGTATGCCCTAGAGGCCATTACTGTACATAGGATGTATATTGTAGTGGATGCTGGGACATATATAGGGAGGACTTTCTTGCTCGACATGATAGTATGCTATCTGGTTGATCTTTACCTTAACGTGTACACTGATTGTCTCTTTGTTACATGTTGGTAAAGCCCTTAGGATGTGTACTTGACTACCTGGACTATGATGCAGATTACACTAGTGGGGACAGATAGTCTATAAGTACATCCTTCAAAGTCCCTAGTCGTGGGTATATCGAGACGGGGCATCGATATACCAGAGTAGACTAGCGTATACCTTCTCGACCTATACAGATGGGCGATGGATGATCCCATATCCATTGGTGTTTGACATCAGAGATGATGTACGGGTGCTCAGTAGAGACTGGCTACACTGGACGGACTCACCGGGAACTCCCAGATGGTATTATACCTTACGTCAGATGGCAGTTCTCAGGTGACACTGGTACAGAGTAGTCTGTTGACCCGAGATCGTCATAGAGTCTTGT